>OY856409.1:1146689248-1147315319 GCA_963693085.1 Alisma plantago-aquatica | reverse complement strand
ACCACTCAAACCTTTATTTAAAGATAACTACATGTTTAGATGTAGGCACTTACATGATTATGGTTGCTACTATGAAGGAAGATCACCCATCAGTTCCTTGAAAATAGATCAAAGCCAAGACACCCAGTTAATCATGCTATCTAGCCATCAAATTTCAAGAAACGATATCCCAAACCTAGCCAACCACCTAGAACAAGTGTCACATTTTGAAAATTGATGGACAATCAAATCTTCCACAAATTGATCCCTCAGCCATTGATTTAGAAGATTCAATTCTCTGCTAGACTGAAAGACCTGATGGAGGTTCATGGAAAGAAATCGATGATCAGTTGAATTCCAAACATTTGATTGTCCAACTACCCATCTCTAGACTTGGCATTTAAAGAAATTGATAGAACAATTGTAAACACAGATCTAATGAACTTAGGGGATGATCATTCAAGTTAGTTACGCACATGCCCGAAGACACGTGCCAGGTGAAAAACGTGTGGCACAAGAAAGGAGCAAACAATCTAAGCTATAAATAGTACTCATGGGCCTCCATGAAAAAGTTTGCCACCCTCACCCAACGTGGAATCTCTACTGAAGTTGTCTCCATCCATTACCCCTCTCATTGACCAACTCATCCATCGATTTGTGAAGTCTGAAGGATGAGAGTCCAAATACATTGCACACCACCAACTGTCAGAGTGCTCCAACGTCTTCAAAAATAGAAGGAGAGTTAGAAACACATCCACTACACCATCATGCCATCCCTAGATCAGGGATCTTAGTCCATTGAACATGGCTATCTTAGGCCATTGTTGGTGTATCTCCTACTCCCTGAAGTTGTTCCTTCTTTCTTCTCTTCGATGCATCCTTTCTGCCAATCTCCCTCATGTCATTCAATACTTGTAATTACGTAATGTTGTTCATCAACATGAGTGGCTAAAACACTTAGCTTGGATTGGGAGTAGCCACTAAGGCTCTCCCAAAATGTAATTACTTATGTCCATTGAATATATGCTCTTAGCAATGATCAACTCCATATTTGTGGTCTTAATGCTTCACTTGTATGATTAGCTACTATCTTGTGATGTTTGATATTGAGTACCTCGAAAAGAGGTAGTATTAACCTATCTAATTGTTATGGAGTCACATGCATTCATAAGAATGTTGGAATTATTAAGCTAATGATCATATGGTTATATTGGAATTGTTGATTTGCCATCTTGAGAGATAGAGAGCCTTGCAATCTAGATCTATATGGGAAAAGATAGAATGAAATTATCTACACCTAGGGTTTTGTGCTTATCTAAGAAGGATGTAGTCTGTAGCAGAGATAATGAAATGGCTCGAGAGAGGAGGGAATAGACATCTATGATGATTTCTTATAATCTTACTATGGGTATACAATGGGTGTGAGTATTGAATGTTGGTGAGAGTCCTTAACTGTTGAAACCCAATCCAAGTTTCCAACCATACTTTATGTATTACTCTTTATTTCTACTTGTTCTCTAGTTTCACTTCTAGCATTTTTTTACTTGTTTTACTTTGTTTGTTTGTCGGAGCAACATTGTTCCATAAGGAACACAAAACTTAATCTTACTCTCTGATTGGTGTATCTAAGCTAAGATTCTACGTTCTAAAAACATACCACTCCTTGTTCTTGTGAATCGATCCTAATTTACTCCATTGGACCCCATATAATATTTAGGGGGGATTGAGTGTCAGGTTATAAATTTAGGAGTCTGATTACTCTAGATATGCTCCTTTTTAGATGTGTGACTTAGTCCGATCATCTTTTTGGCATCATTGTTCGGGTCAAGGTAATTAGTACTATTAAGAACCCAAGTTTACTTAACATAAATTTTTGCCTTAAGTCTAGAAATAGACTTGACTGCACTATTTTTAATCCTCATAATTAATTATCTCGAATACTTCATTTCATACGTTGAGTTTCTAACTTGACAGTGTGAATTATTTTAAGTATCCCGAAGAGAAGCAGGTAGTAACTACAACTACCCACCTGCAATCAACGTACCTCCTTGTAGATGAAGACGCCAAGGATAAGGAAAATAAAACCTAAGGGTTGAAAAACTTCAACCGGAGAAGGAATTTGATCATGAGGAATACCACACTTGTCAAGCAAGACCTGAAGATCCACCTCATGATGTGGAACATGTAGAAGAACACTGTGATGAAGGGAGTCATCCTAGAGCAAGGAGAAATGGGAGAAACAACAATAAGAGCAACAATGATAACAAAAAAAACAACAACGGTAACCACGACAATGAACATTATGATGACGATAGAGGCCCTTCCCTCCACAAATTGGTCACTACCTGGGCCACAAATCTAGGTGCCCAGTCAGCATCCTGAGGTTCAATGCTCCAAACTTCAAACTAAGTCCCACGATTATTGGCCATGATCCAGAATAGAACTTTTGGAGGCAATTCCTAAGATGAAAACCCTTACCACCAGCTAGATGCCTTTAAAACATTTGTGACACTATCGATATGAATAATGTGCCATGAGAGGTGATCTATTGTAAGGGGTTTAACTTATCTTTGAGGGACACTGAATTTTTAAGGTACCTTGCTCTACTTGACAAAACCATCAATGGACGACAACCCTTGGCTGACGCCTTTGTCACCAAGTCTTACCCCATTAAGAAGACTCTCAAGAATAGTCTTAATATCCATGGGTTCATGAAAAAACCTAGGGAAAATCTATATGAAGCCTAGAAAAGTTTCTAAGAATACCAGAAAGACTGTCCTCACTACAACTATGACAAAGGGTTTTTGGTGATCACCTTTTACAATGGTCTTAGATCTGTAGAGAGAACCTCACCAAATGTAGTAGTAGGAAGATACTTCTTAGGAAACAATCCAAGAAAAACCATGATAATAATTGATAACATGGTTTCTCGACAAGTCGGTTTGGAATTCAAAAGGGGTTCAGCCAAGGAAGCAACATATAAAGGAACAACCATAGAGTCTATGGCATTGAAAGCCATAACCTCTCAAATTCAAAAGATCACTTTAGATGTAAAGCAGTTGAAGGACACTGGGAACAAATGAAAAGGAAAATATAAAAAGGTCATGAAGTGTGTTACGTGTGGGAAGGTGGCCACAATATTGACAACTATATCTATACTCATCTCAAGGAAGATAGCAATGAAAAAGACAATAGTAAATTAGAAGACTAAATCACCTTGGTTTCTCCTATTGGAAAAAGGATGTTGCTAAATTCCTATCAGTTAAATAGTTTATCTAAGGACCACCCAAACTTAGGAGAGACAAGGGACTGACTATGTTCAAGCGTAATGGAAATTACCAACAACATAGATACAACTATCAATGTGAAGGAAAAGGTTAGAATCAAAATAGAAATTTAAATAAGCTAAATCAAGATCATAAGAAGAACAAAAACAACACCTATCCAGACATGATGTTTGAAAATTCCTAGTTTGTGAAGAGACAACCATCAGTGAATGAGCAATTGACCCAAAGTGATATTACCAATATTGGTGTCTAAAATGCAATGCAAACTCAATTGGGTGGCATGACAACTTAGATGTCTAACATGCACACCCATCAGAAGGAGATTGATCAGCAACTGACACAATTGTCAGAGCTGATAAAGAACCAATAAGGAAAGATACCATCTAACAATGGAAGTACGAAAATGGCCACTCTTCGTTCCATAAAGGTTTTAGAAGAACAAAAAGGAAAGTCTATACAAGAAGACAACTTTAATGTTGATCATAGCCTGAACCTATTGTAATAGAGGCAACACTTGAAGTGGAAGTCTTTACCAAGAAAGATAATGCCAAAGAGAAGGGCATGGGAAAGAAAATTATAAAAGAGAAGAAATTTGATCCCACTGAGGAGGCCTTTGCAAATAGGATTCCATACTCATCAAGAGTTCCTTTCCCCTACAAGGTGATCAAGGTCCACTTAAAGAAGATATATGAAAAGTTTTTGGATGTTGTAAAGAAGCTACACCTTGATGTACCATTATTGGATGCCATCAAAGAGATGTTGACCTACACTAAGTTCTTTAAGAATATGACTATGAAGTGAAGGAGATGAGACAATTTTTCCTTTTACTAAAATAAGACACTTGTGAGTTTCAAAATAGAAAGCAAGCACAACTATTACTTTTTTAGTCAATTTTATATCCAATATATTCCACTTTGGTGTAGCATATGAAATCTAAATATTCATGTTGAAGATAAAAAACTCAGTAAGGGTTACAGTAAGATATCTTAGGAAAATTTTAATTACATGAGATGTGATCTCGTTGAATTGCCTTGAATAATAGCACAATGTCCTATGGAAAAGGATAAATCAGTTATATTACTTTGGAGGTAAAGTAGTCTATCAATTCTGCCTATACATAATGGAATATATATAGAAACTACCTATTCTTGTAAATAAAACTTATAATTTGTAGATATGGGAGTGGTTTATAGACTACAAATTTTAAAATAATTCATGAAGAATTTAAAATATTGATAGATAATTTTTTGTATGTTTTTAATAATGAAAATCAAGGAAAAAGTGAGTTATTACATTAAGTTAATCAAATTCATTCTTGTTCAATTATGGAAGTCATCACGTAATGTATCATCATTTGATATAAAAATAATATCATTTACATAAATTTTTATACAGAGAATGACACATTTATAAGAATAATAAGTAGTTTACAATCATCTTGTTTAAAAGAAAAACAATTTTAAACATAAGGAGATTTATTTTTAGTTTGTAAACCAATTAATCATTTTTTTTATATTTTTAAAACTAGAAGGCTAGTTGACATAAACTAATTCTTCAAATATTTATCTAAAAATGTGTCACTGATGTCCATTTGATGAAGCATATCATAAGGTGTCTATCTAGTCCCAAAAACATGCATTTATATTCAAACTGAGATATGGGTGCCTCAGTTCCTTCTAAATTAATGTTTCTTGATAGTTATGTCCTTAGTCTACGAGACTCACTTTATTTTAAACTATATTTCCAACTTCATCTAGCCTTCTCCTAGAGATCCATTAAGTTCCAACAGTAGTTTTGTTAGGTGGTCTAAGAACTATATCAATACCTTCTATTGACAAATTGATTTGATCTTTCTGCATGGATATGATTGAGTGGCAATCCTTAATAGCTTAACACATGGTTTTTGGTTCTAATTTGGATGCAAATTCCTCTCTGGCTTGTTCTCTAATTAAAGACCCAATACTTACTTTATCATTGTACTCTCCCATGATTTGATCTATAGGATTATTCATTACGAGCCAAAGAGTGGATTGATTAGGTTTTGTTTATCTTTGCGTCACAATATTGTCATTATTATCATATTCTAGATTTACTATGGATTTTTAAGTTAGCTCAAGTGTGAGATCTTCAATTTGAGAGATAAACTCATCATTATTATCTTCTAATAGACTTCTTATAAACTTTATATGAATTAATTCCTAATAACTTTTTAGTAATGATGTTAGAAACCAAACATGCTTAACTTGTTTGGGACTATCCTAAAAAAATTATTTAATGGTTTTAGCATGGAGCTATTCTTTACCATCTTATTTTTTTACAATATAACATCTTGAGCATGAGGTACGCAAGTAATTACTATGAGATTTTTTGTATAGCCTATATCATAGGAAGTTTTCTTGATATAGGGAGGATGAGCATATTATTTTTAACTGTATCAGGGTGTTGGAAAACATCTACCCAAACAATATTAGGACTTTTGTGTTCAAGCATCATTGTTATAGTCATCTATTGAAGTGATCTATTCTTCCTTTCAAATAGATCTTATAGTTGAGAAGATCTTGTTGAATAAAAGTTGTTTCAATATCTTTCTTTGTCACTTAAATGTTTTGACCTCATTATTTTTGAAAGTTCCACTGAGGATCGTTCATAATGGTACTAAAGTTATGTTGAAGATCATTTTCAAATATACTACACTAATATTTTAATATATCAATTGCAATTTCTTTTGAAACTAAGAAATAGAGCCAAATATATTGAACAACCATTAATGATATAAATTAATATTTGTTCCACATATAGATCAAGTTCTCATTGATCCAAAATGATCCATAGGGATGAGCTCTAGAGTTATAGTACTTCTTAAGATGTTCTTAGACTTGAATAAGAATTTAGGTTTCACTCCCTTTGTACAAGATTCACAGTCTTATTTATTTTCAAAAGTAATCTTGGATATACCTCTAACTTGATAATGTTTAGCTAGACTGTGGTAAAGGTTTTCACATATCGTATGGTTATGAAAATGGATTAATTATCGTCATTTGTTTTGTGAAAATTTTATATTTTATGGGACTCGTTAATTTGGGATAAAGGGTATACAATTTACCCTTCCTCATAACCCTAGAGATAACATCAATAATATTTATACAAATAAGGTTACAACATTGTTTTAATGCTAAAACATCAATTTTTTGACACTATTGACACACTAATGCTATAATGAAATAGGTCATCTAAAAGTAAGACTTTTTAATAAAAAATTGTTAACTATACTATTTCTTTTAATACTTTGCCATTTTCATTATCATCGATAACTATTTGTTCATCCTTTCTTCTTTTACATAGTTTTGATATGTGGTTACATATTATATATAGTGAATATCGATGACATTGTACAATTTCTTTATAAACATATATTAGAAATCAAAGGTTCTATAGTCTAATTGAACTACTAGTTCAACCAGAAACCAAATCTATGAAATTGAAAGTTTTTTTGAAAAGGAAAATATAAATTTTAAATAATATGCATGTTAATATTCATAAATTGTGTAAAGTGCATAAGTTTATCTAAGAAAAAGTTGGTGTCCATCATAAAAAGTGGAGTAGGTATAGGCATATGAATCTTTAAGATTGGATGACAAATTTGATGTCAGGAAAGGATGGTTCAAATAGTTGGAGAGGCTTTGGTATCAAAACAAGCTTCTTGGGGTCTCCCTTCCAATGATACATGAATATAAAGTATCTCTAGAATTTTTGAGGAAGTAACAAAGGTCATCGGAATTTGGATGGGTTAGTGGAACATTCTTTGGTTTACATCCATTATCACTTTCAACTATTTCATTGAAGATTTATTGAGAAGATTACTGAAGCACTATTCCCGTTAAAAAGTGTTCATATTGTACTTTTATGGGTGTCATTGTCTATCACTAAACCCAGATTGTGGTTTTAAGGATGACTATTTTGGGAGAAAATTTGATATTTTCATTGCATATGTGATCATATTTTTTAGGAATGCATATGATATGTTGATATTGGTATCCATGTAGGATTAGTATTGTGTTAAGGTAAGCAAGCATTATATTTATCTATATTAGACTTGAAACAAGACATACCATCACTAGGGGAAGGAGTATATTTCATATCAACAAGTTCATTAGGAATATCATTAATTTTCTCATGTAGATTTCCAACTATATTAGATAGTTTCTAGAAACTAACCTATATCCATTTGTTATTTACAATCTAGTATCCATGTGTAATGTAAGCACTAAAATTAATTATTCCATTTTGAGGATGAATATAATTAGTATTTATATATCAATATTGAACAAATAATATGGGAAATGTTCAATTTATTGGTTGACATTTTTTAATTTTGTTCAAGATAATATCTTATATGCCTTTTACTTTTTCATCAAACACAATGCATGTGTATCATTAGTTATTTTCCTTTCTTTGATCTTACATATAATTTTAGACATTCATGAATTGATTTGTATTAAGTGGTCTACATGTACTAGAGGAAGGTGATGTTGAATCTATTGTTCTTTCATGTTGGTTATCTAGCTATCTTTTGAAGGATCAATGCCTATATTCATCAAATTAATCTTCTTTAGGTTGAATGTATATAATTTATCTCTCTATTGTCATATTTGTGATGAATTTTTCTTCTCCTTATCCTCATAGAAGTAGTTCTATATGTTCAATGTTAAAAACCTACTCTTTACTTAAAAATCATTATGTTTCCCATTCCTTGGCCTAGTTAGGTAAGAGCTTGTTCTTAGGGCATTTTGGTAGATGTTGGTCATTTATAGGATCTAGGGTTTTATGCTTTCTTCATGGAGGTCTAGTTGTTAACTAAGTGATATAATTTAGCCTTTGTTTAATATTCATTGAGATGTATACCTACATGCAACCAAATAACCCCACTAATGATATATCATATTTGATAAAGAAAGTCATTTTATTTGGAACTAAATGTAGGTGTCATGATATGAGTACCTAGAACAAGCTTGGTATTTGTGTAGGTTTTGGGTTAATGAGATCTACTTTTCAATTGCACTGACAATCATGTATTATGTCTTATGAAGACTAGATAATTTTAATAGTTTCCTTGGTTGGCTAGGGTACTTTGTAGTCAAGACATCCCAGCTATCAAGGCATTAATAATAAAAATGCAACCAATTAATGTAGCTCTACTTGTGTACTTAATTTATCAGTTTCAATGTGCCTGGTCCATTAGGTTTCCCATTACATTATACAAATTTTACTTCTAAAATTTTTTGTAGAAGTTCATATTTATCATTTAACTTCTTAATTCAGAATATATATTAGAACTTATAACTAAGAGTGATATACATATGCCTTATCTCTATCTAGAATCTTGGTCACAATCTTGTGGTTCTTCACTCTTTTTAGATTTCTAGTACCGACCTCTTCAACAATGAGCCTGCATTACCCTGTAAATAGTTATTTGGTGTTGGAGATGTTTCCATTTATTTTTGTTTAAAGTTGTCCCTACTTGCTAGGATCTTAGTAGGGTCTTTTATATGGTTATATATATATGACATAGTTTTGTATTATATGCCAAATGTATGATGTTTGTATCGTAACTGATGAACTAAGAGATCTTTCATAAAAAAATTCTAATGTTTCTCACTTATGTAAGAGTTTATATTATTTCCTTCATATAATTGAATATATGGGCCTTCTTTGGAATATTATATTTAAATGATGTTGGAAAATTTTACTTAGAAATTTTTCCTTGTCAATTTATTAATAAATAGTATACAAGGCTTTTTAGTTTTAAAATTTTATCACGTGAGTGCTTGACTTTAGGGTGTGGCTATATGTTGATCATAGGGTTGGGTGTCACTCATGGTTTATTGTCGTTTGGTTTATTTATCCAATATTATAATTACGGTTTCTCAATTTCAGAATCATGTAATCCAGTAGAACGATCCTATGGGGAATACCAATTTATAGTGTCAGTGTTTTTTCCTCAAGACAATAGCTTATAGATAAGATTTTAACAAGATAATTAGATGTTTAAGTACATACATGTTTCTTGTCATATACCTCACTTTACATAGTACTTTATGCAATGATTTATATGTATATTTGATATAATAGTTTTGAGAGAAAGCACTTGATAAGCCTTAAACGTGGGTACAAAAATGGAGACATGTTTAGGTCATCCGACTTTAGTAATTTATAATACCTGAATATTTAAGACTCCTGCAACTAGGACAAGGTCAAAGTAGTTTGGGGTGGAACACAGGGACTACGAGAATAGCACTTTGGAACCTAAGTTTTACTTGTCTAAGCACGTTGAAAAGTCAAAGGATAAGGTTTGTTGTAGCAAAATAATTATAAACAATTAAAATAAAACCTATCTCCAAGGGGAGTTACCAGAAAGATGTAAGTTTTGGCTATTTTGGGTTTTAGCAGTTTTTATGGTAGTTTTTGTATATAGGGAACCGAGGAGTTAAAAATATTTTCAGAGCATAGCACAAAGGAATAAAACCTAGTCGTAACAAGCGGCGACGACCTACATTCAACGCATTCTTCTCTCAAAGAAGACACCCACTAGCCATGCACTAAATTCCCTCTATCGAAGGTAGCTGGCGTGGGCTCGTGTGGAAGGATAAATGTGGCACATCTCTGGTTTCGAGGACTCTCATACACGTGAATCAGACCAAGCTCTAAAAGTTTACAACATCCCTCTCTCGAAGGAGCCAATACAAGAAATATGATTCGATAGCTAGTCAAAAGCGTGAATCAAAAAGGAGAAACTAGAACTCAGTTGCTAGAAAGAAATTATCCAACAAAATAAAGCCACACAAAGAATGAAATGAGATAAACTCCACAGATTCCAATAATCATAAAGAAACATAATGGTTTAGTTACAATGTTGTAATTAAATGAAAGTAAATATTGTAAAGGGAAGATAAGTATCGATCTCCTTGATTTAGAAGATCGAAGTACACAACAACAAACACATAAGATAATGCTAACCCGGTACGGGGTAAGGACCCTATCGGGATACGACGGTGTTAGGTCGTGGACCGTGATGGGTAAGGGTCGTATCTAGATAGGGCCTCTGTCCGATAAGGTCAAATCGGGCTGCATCCGTGATAGGTATAGACCATATCGGTTTGGGTACTATCTTAGGTTAGCATACATATCAGGTTAACATTATCTTAAGGCTCTCGGGTTCTTTGTGTTGGGTGTAGGTGGGTGATCCGTCTCGAGTTGAAATCCAGATAGGAACCTAACATGCTACAAGTAGATTTGAGGATCATATCATGTTGCTTGCTGCTACCAGAACGGTCTCTAAGTGAACTCCTCCCATCCCTGTCGGGATGGGGGTGTGCTCACCTAGTATCACCCGACAGGATCCTTGGGACTTGACGCACCAACTCCTTTACTCTAGGAGTTAGCTCTCGTAGTGTCTGACCCATCCCATCATTGGCTTGTAGCTACTATTTATAGGTAGCGAGTTGATGGGAGTTGTAGCTTTTATTGGCCCATGTGTCCTTCATCCATTGTTCCCTTTTCAAGGCTTCAGGAGGGGCTGATACAATTGTCGCCCGATACACGTTTCGGGCCATGAACATGTCGGGTAGTGAGTGCATCACGTACGGCTGTAGAGGGTTGGAGCCTTATCAGGCTGCTGCGTCGAGGGGTGGCCATGTCGGGTAACGACCTCGTTGGGTTGTGAACCGTGACGAGATAGACACCATATCAGGTAGATAGATGCAGTGGGTAGGGACTCCCACACGACATGCCCGCAGCGGGTTGACGTCGTATCGGGAAGCAACCATGACGGGTAAAGGGGTGTGTCAGCCTCGCGAGCTACCGGGTTGGGATGTGGACTTTGTTGCTGATGGGCCTGATGGGCCCATTGGTGCTTTTCTTGTGGAATAATAAGAAAACCCATGTAAAAGATGGGAAATATTGTTAGGGGTGTAGTGGGCATAATTTCTTCACAATAAATAAGATAAAACGAAGAGGAAATTAGGTTTAGAGGCTATTTTGATAATAAAATATAAGCTCTAGAAGCCATAAAGTCGGTGTCATCAACACTCACATGTAAATGAAACTTTAATGAACGACCATAAGCCTCAAAAATAAATTAGAAATGTTAGATTTAGAAAACAATCCAAGGTCTTTTTACATTTTAGTTGATGAATAAGATTATATACATCAGTTTGTCCCACTATAAAATTCCAATATCTTGGTTCAAAAAATACACATGAAGGGATAAAGGGAGCTAGGGATTCTAATTTTGTAATTCAAGTTAATAATTATAATGGAATGAATGGATTTTAATCATGATTCAATTTTACATTAACTTCAAAAGTGAATAGGAGTATTTCCCTAAATAAAGGAAAACTAGTTCAATGATTATTTTTCTAATTTGGGAAAACCTTAGATTACTGATAAACTTTATATTTTCTAAATGAAAATATCATTCTTTAGGTAATAAATCTTGAGAACACCCAAATTTTAATTATTTATAATTAACTTTATATTCAAACTAATATCAAAAGATGTATTCTTTCATATAACTGTATTTTAGATGATATTTAATTGTGATAATTTACAATTTAAATTACAAGTTTCACTAATCAATTTTCAGGATTTCGTGTGTTGTTAGAATTAGGAACTCTTGATTATCTATGTTTATTTCTATTTTCCTTTAAATATATGAAAAAAATACAATCACATTGAGATTATGATCTCGATTATTACAATTCATAAAATACATTTTCAATCTTCGAGATCTGTTTCCATACCCAACTCCTACTCAATTCACCCATAGATAGAAAGTCCAAACCACTTTCTTATGTCTTCTTCATGGAGGTAACCAGTAGGATAAAACCTTATCAAAATGAACTAATTTAAAATAAAGTATGTTTTTTGTCATAGGTTAGAATCATTAAATTCTTAAAACGGATGAAGGAGGTAAATTTTTTAAATCGATTTTTCATCTACATATTGACAAAGGATATAGACTCAATGGAGAACCAATTTTTTTTGACTAAATATACAAACCCTTTGTGGTTTGCTAGATCATAATTACCGTAGACATCCTATTCATTAAAGCTTGACATACTTGTTATGGTACTATACATTGCATTTCACAATAATGTAACGTGCGTTAACATGAATAATAATTGAAATTTGTACGAATGTGTCGATTACAAAATTAAACTCAACCATTGGTTATGTTGAATATGTCATTCATGGAGCTAATCCTATTGCACATAATTAAAACATAGTTTGAATCTCACTCAAGTCACTGCTATGGAGATACACCGTCTGTTATATTAGACAATCTGCATCAGTTTCTAACTGAATGGGTGACGGTAGAACTCTACCATTCATCGTCAATTATAAAAATCACTGATAAACATTATTGTCGACGATTCCCTATTAAGATAGAATCGATGATGTAATCCGCAACGGGCGACGTTTGTTGTCCGCTTTGATCTTTTGATCGTCAGTTCCAAGAATAGCAGTTGATGTTGTTAATTTTTCATGTCAGTTGTTTGATGACAAATATCTGATGTTGAATTTCCTAATGTCACTTTTATCAGTGATTGAACAGTGAAAGTTTTAGAAATAAATTGTAGATTTTTTGTTAATAATTGATGGTGAAAATATATGTAGTCAGATTTTTCCTAACAATTGACGATAAAGATGTATGTTTTTTTTATATAGCAGGTATGCATACTTGTTTTCTAGTCTGCTAGCCTATCTAGAGACAATTGTTCTTCATAACTTCAAATTTAGAAGAACAACAACTCTCTACAAGCATCATAGGTTAACAACATGTCAATACACCAGCAAACAAAAGATTTTATACAAAGTAGGCATAAACATGCAATATTCTATCATTTTTTTCAATTCAAATTGCACACAAATCCATGAACTCACAACTCAATTGTTTCACTTCTCATCTTTAATTCAATTTCGTACATATATGCAAGAATAAACATCATTCTTTTCCTCATGCCTTTACATTTAAATTCACAAACACAAATGCACTTAAAATTCAATTTGTACTAACAAAATACATATCAACGTCAGCTATCATTTCTGATTTTTATGTCACAATGCATCAAAGGTGCCTGGGCTTGATGGATTTAATAGAAAGTTTTTCCAATTTATGTGGTATCATATAAAACATGATATCATGAAGGCTGTCACATGGCTTCTACAGGGTGGATACATGGTACGTGCTGCTAATCATACTTTTATCAAGCTAATCCCCAAGAAGAAGGATGTTAGGACCATGAATGACTACAAGCCTATTTTGTGGTGCTAAACCCTCTACAAAATTTGGGTGAAGCTCCTTGTAGGCCGGCTAAAGACTTGGCTACCTTATATTGTTTCTGAGGAACAATGTGCCTTTGTAAACGGTTGCAAGATAGCCGATTGTGCCCTTCTGGCTAAAGAATTCCTCATTGGATTCAACACAAAAAATTCTAAGGCTAAAGCCTGCATTGAGATTGACTTGATGATGGCTAATGATCACATCCACTGGGATATCATGTGGGAGATTATGATTGCCTTGGGTTTTTCTTGCAAGTGGATCAACCTCATCAAACAATGTGTCACCACAAGATCCTTATGTGTCTTGCTTAATGGCGGGCCGAGGGGCATGTTTAGGGTGACAATCAGCCTATGCCAGGGGGACCCCCTATCCCCCCTCCTCTTCACCCTTGTTATGGAGGGCGTAACCTCTATGATCAGGGATGTGGGGCAGAGATACATCATTAGACTGTTCAAGATTAAAGGCACACAAGTCAAAAGCCATCTAATATTTTTCGATGAAATCATGATTTTCTCTACATGATATGTGAATAGATTGGTTGAGTTCAAGAGTCTACTGGAATGCTTCGGGAAGGCAATGAGTTGAAACATCAGTGCTATAAAGTCACGCATCTACCTATCAAAATCTTCTAAAAGAAGGAGAGGTAGACTCAAGAATGTGGATAGGATGTACATGGGTCATCTCCCTACCAGGTACCTTGGGGCATCAATTGTTGGGGGAAGAGGAAACTCAGGTGACTGCTTGATGTGCCTGGATAAGATCAAGGTCAAGATTGTAGGTTGGATCGACATCCATACGTCAATGGTGGGAAGACTAATGTTGACTTGATCAGTGATACAAATGATGGTTAGATTCTAGAGTGAGATGTGCATACTCCCTAATACAACTATGAATAGCCTCACCAGGCTGATGACAAACTTCATATAGGATGGTAAGGCTCATGGCATTGCTTGGGGGATGATTGCAAGGATATATGAACAAGGAGGATTGAACATCAGTACAGTTGAGGAAATCATCAACATAGGGAACCTTTGTAGGTTGGATATCTTCATCACTAAGAAAGATGGGGAGTGGGTTAAGTGGGTGAGATGTCACTATGGTAACACCCCCCGGCCCTTTGCTACTTCATCCAGGATTTGGGAGACCATCTGCTCATCTTGGCGTCAAGTTGGGCACTTGTACACTATGGATGTCGACGGTTTCTAAAGGCTTACTAGGAAGTAGAATATGTGGATCCACATGGATACAGGGGATCAATTTCTGTGGTTCAAGTTGCAATGGGGAAAAGGGTATGTTCCTAAGTGGAGCATGACATGTTATAAAGAAATACTTGGGAAGTTGCTCACAAAGGAAAGACTAAGAAGATGGGGCGTCTACACAAATTCACGTTGCTGGTTTTGTATTGAGAAGGAAAACCACGAGCACTTGTTCCATGAGTGCAGTAAGGTTAAGTATGTTTGGCCGCTAGTGTGGCTTACGAATGGGTGGGGTTCGTTTGGTCAAATAGCCTAAGGGACACCATGGAGCATATCAAGAGCAAGTACACCAACCTTAAGGAGCTGGCATTTGGCGGGTTATGCCTTACCAACATATGTTTCAATGCATGGAAGGTTAGGAACATGGTGATGCATGAGAGAATGCAAAACCTTGATATCTTCCATCTAGTGGCTAGAGATATAGGTGTTGTTTTACAGGCCAAAAAAGGCCTAGATAGAGGGGTCAACCCTATAGCCAGATTACACTGGGGCTTTTTGTAGAGTCAGCCAGTGTATACTTTTGATTTTGATATGTATAATTTAGCCTTGCTATACCCCCTTTTTGGAAATTTATTTACCTATTTACAATAAAAACATTCAATTCAAACTCACAAAATACATATAAAAAATATGACATCAATGTTTGAACTACAAAAAAATATCAATCAACCTTCAAATTTTTTGTTCAAGTACACTTTTTTGATAAAGCAGGGTGCCCACTATTCATGTAGGTCATTCAACTGCTCTAATATATTGGGTCCAGTCTTCGGAAGAAAATACAAAGAGAATGAGACTTCTAATTAAATTTGATTTTTTGTAGACTATTCATTAATATACTTATGATCCAAGACAAATAACTTATATTCTCTATACATTTGATTTGTTCTGTGTGATTGACAATCACCCACATATGCAACATCATGAAATATGTGTATGCCCAACCACTATCTTGTATAGCGGCTTGTAGATTTACAAATTATTAAAAAAATACAATTGAGCATAGTTGGTCATATATTATGCAATTGGAAATGAAAAGACTATACATCAACATTCCTCCAAGTTACTAATTTATTTTTCTTATCTACCTTTCCTCCACCTATATGAAATACTTTCACATCCCTATAACTTAAATTAATGTATATGTTGTGTTATTAAATTGTAATATGATGCAAACATTAACAAATATTGGGCATAAAAAAACTATACTTACGCACGAATCCACAATTTCATTGGGTGTCCCTCATATGGTGATAGTTTTTCACCCGAAGGATCAAAGTGATACACATGACTCCAAGTCTCGGGAATAATCACTAACAACTATCAATACCTATTTCTGATTGAATAGAAGGCAAATAAAATAAAAGGTCACATTAAACAATAAAATTATATTCATAGGTTTGACATATAAACACAAACCAAAACTTTACTTAATGTTGAATGGAGGTAAGATCACATTCTTGGAAGCACCAAAAGAGTGCATCACAATAGTCATATATTCTTTGACATCACTCAGATCTCTAAGAACATTGCTAATCAATGATGCCATTAAAAATTTCACATATGATATTCCGATGTCACAAGTCGAGTAATACAAATGACGAAAATATTACCAATTACCCCGTTTATATGTAGGAAACAATTAAATAATTTTAGGCATATGACAGGCTAACTCACTATATCTAATGTTCTATCATTGATGTGTTCAACCAATCATACTTAAATACCATAGAAACATCTGCCAACATTATAACATTGCCCTGTTGTATACCTACCATATCCTCACCAAGGTTGATCACATTCATATCTGTTTGGTCTATAGTGTCTAACCATCTTATCAACATTTGGAATCTAGGACCTAAGGAGTCAAACAAAACCTATGGTATCAAATGTAGGGGCGGAGGCATCTGAACCATAGGAGGGCTTCTTAGTTGTTGTATATTGCATGCATTTATTCTAATATTAGCTTTCAACCATTTTAATTTTGAATACTATCATTTGTCATCCTGAAAAAATATAACTAGTTGTTTGAACCACCCAGTAAAGATGCCTTCTACCTCTTTGAATATGGTGGCATCTAGGTACTCGTATGGGATATGTATGTCTCTCATTCCTACAAAGACACAAATGACACTTACATGATAGCGATCAACGGGAAAGGGAATACCATGAACCACATTAGAACTAGAAGCCTCAACATCTACCACAATGTTGCTCGATGGGGAATCGACAGTAAGATGACATTTTCTAGCCTATAATTTTGTGAAACATAGATTTATTTTGACAAACATAAATATTGACTTGACAAATTATTTTATCAAAAATGTATATATAAATTGACTTGAATTGAATCTTACCCTAGTTGTGCCTCGCAACTCTGAAGGACTACTAATGCACTCTGTGGGCGAGTGACGAACAATTGTGACTACTGCAAAAGTTGATTTCTGAGTCATCTGTGAACCTATACATTTCTCCAAGGATGCATCTACCAATCTCTGCAGGTACCTATGGTCCACTTCCCCTTTCTTTGTTGGTTTGCACTTTTTTTGGGATCCAAAAAAAGATTTTATCCCATATCCAACTCTAGAACCACTAACACATCTTGGATGCTCTTTTGTTCCTAGAGAAACTGTCAACGCATCATGTGTGCCCTAAGTGATGAACTTGCCCTCCTTTTCTTGGGCATCTAGCTCCAACTAAGTATCATCAAAAACTAACTATTCAGGAAAACTTATCCAGTGAAAAAAGAACACCTCCTATGTTGCTAGGATGGAGATTTCTTTGGCTTTGTTTTTCCTCACATCTATCCACTCAATATAGCAAGCCAACTATCCATAAGGACTAGAAGTCTCAGTAGTAGAAGGAGTAGAAATAGAAGACCCTTGCTCTTTCCCTTACCCTTGATCTTGCTCTTGTTCCAAGTCACTCATCTACTACCATTTCCAATAACCACCTGAACCCAACTGGTGGTTGTGCACATTCTTGTCACACATGTCTTTTTGAGCATCTTGAAGAGCCTAATTAATTCATACAAGTGATATTGGTAAGTAACAATAAGTAATGATAAAAATGTAATTGATTTCAATACTTGTAACACATATGATTGTCTCCGCCGAACAAACTCCTTCCAATCTTCTTGATTAACGTTGTTGCCTTTACGCAAGGGTTCCATCTTGTCTTCAAAGACATAGTCTTTTGTGAGATTTGTCCACCAATCTCTATGTCTTCTCCCGATGAGCTGCATAATAGGCTTGTGATGGAGCTTTTCATCAAGTTCATACCACCCCTAAAAAGGTTCAACGTTCAATAATTTAGAAATGTTAAAAGAATACTTATTTTGCCATGATGAGGGGTTCATATTTCTCACATATCCACTTAAAATTCACTATGGTTAAACCATGTTTGTCAACTACAACTACTTTATTGTTATCAACTGATTTATACCTAAATAATGGAACTCTAAACTCTATGTAGTGAATTTCTCATATGTCTTCAATGAAAGCATAATGAGACAACTTTATTTTACATGGACCCTTATCCTTGGCACTAGAAAAATAAAATGAAAATTCCTGAAGGGTGACCCCACTATTTTGGATGACACTGTTATCATCTTGACATTTTGTGTAGTATGAAAATTCATTTATGTCATACCCTTCGTAAGATGTAATGTGGGTCATTGGCTTATATGTGAGCCATTTGATAGTTTATGTACATTATTTGGTGTTTGAGATAGTTGATTGAATACTTCCTTCTCAAACCACCTAATAAATGTCCATTTATGCTCTCTAGCAAGACAGATTGAACTGACTCAGGAATAACTTTTCTTGAGCATGTCAGAGTGTTCAATGACATAAATACTGACATCGTCAATGTTGTGTAAAATGTAAAAGTGTACTTTTTGCCACTACTCAAGACTGATATTTATTTTTCATTTTCCCAAAATACCTTTGCTAGAATAAACATCAGGGTTCACGACATTAGCAATAGTTTCATTACAACTCAAAAAGTCATTGAAAAAGTCCATAACCTCCCTAGAAATATAGCCCTCAATGATAATCAATTCTGGATGACAATGGTTTCGAACATCACCTTTAAAAACACTCATGTATTGTTGAAAAGGATACATCCAATGCAAGAAAATTGGACCCAACATTTTCACTTCCCTAATCAAATGGACAACTAGATGTACAATGATATAAAAGAATGATGGGAGAAAATATTGTTAAAGTTGACACATGGTATAACCACTTCTCTTTGCAACTTATAGAATCTCAAAATCAATTACTTTCTAAATAAAGTGTTGAAGAAGAAGCAAAGTCTAGTGATTGAAAAACTTACATAGTTAGGAAGGATAGATCAAACAACCATAGAAAATATATGTTGCATTAGAGTGTGATAATCACGAGATTTAAGACCTATTATGTTTAGATCCTTCATTGATACCAATATACAAACATTGGATGAGTACCTTGTGGTACCTTAACACTATGTAAGAACTCACAAACAATTCACTTCTCCTTTATAGACAAGGTGTAACAAATAGGTTGGAGATATGTTCAACGACCTTTGGTAAATTCTTTTGTTAATTCTTTCCTTAGGCCCATTTCACGTAGGTCCATTGTGGATTGGATACCATCTTTAGTCTTACCAAGTATATTTAATAGAGTGACAATAATGCTATCACAAACATTTTTCTCAACATGCATAACTTTGATACAATGTTAAACTGTCAAAGAACTCCAATAAGGAAGATCCCAGAATATTGACCTCTTTTTTAATAAAGACTTTTCTCCTATGGGGGTAATATATTGTCTCTTACCAAAATGATTTACAATATTTTTTACTCTTATATAATCATCCTTTCCTAACATAGATTTAGGGGCACTCAGATCCCCAGTTGAGCCATTGAATGCTTTACACAACTTTTGTTAAGGATGCACCTTTGGTAGAAACCTTCAATGACCAAGATATACAGTCTTACCACCATATTTTAATTTGATAGAATCTATATTTTCCTCACATATAGGATATTCCTTGGATCCTTTGATGATGTATCCAGACAAGTTTCCATATCTGAAAAACCATTAATAGTGCTAAATAGCATAGCACATAAATTAAATATCTCTCAGTGCAAAGCATCATAAGTCATCACACCTTCTCCCCATAGCTTCTTTACATCATCAATCATAGGTTCAAGGTAAACATAACTATCATTGTCAGGTTGTTTGTTGCTCGATATCAACAACGATAACATGACATACTTATTCTTCATACACAACCATGGAGGAAGATTGTATACAATAAGCATGATATACCAAATACTATGTTGCCTGCTTAATGTTTCATATGGATTCATCCCATCAATACAAAGTCCAAATCATAAATTCATGGCTTCTTCACCAAATTCAGGATTTAATAAATCAATCTTCTTCCATTGTTGGGAATCATATGCATGTTGTATCATATCATCATTGTTTTTCTTTACCTCTACATGCCAAAATAAATTTTGTTCATCTACGATATTAGCAAACAAGCGTTGAAATAGGGGTATTATAGGCATATACCATATCACCTTGCTAGGAGACTCAGTTTTGGTCTGAATCGATGTCGTCCTTTAGTATCTAGACACCCCACATTTTGGACATTCTTTCATATTGATATAGTCCTTTTAGATCAACACACAGTCATGCGGGCATGCATGTATCTACTTAGCCTCCATCCCCATTAGCACAACATCTTTTTCATTGTGTATGTTGAGATTGGAAGCTCGTTCCCTTCAGGGAGAATATCTTTCAACAAATACAATAGAGAAGTGAAGCTTTTATCTCTCCATCTAATTTTATCCTTCAGAGTTTACAATCTCAATACATCACTCAACTTTGTATACATAGTACAACCTAAGTATAACAATTTCTCAGCATTGTGCAAAACATTTAGAAGAATTTACAATGTAAATCGCAATGGGCGATGTTTGTGGTCTACTTTGATTTTTTGATCATCTGTTCCAAGAATAGCAACTGATGTTGTTAATTTTCCGTGTCGGTTGTTTGATGGCAAATATCCGACATTGAATTTCCTGATGTCTCTTTTGTTAGTGATTGAACAGTGAAAGTTTCAGAAATATATTGTCGATTATTTGTTAATAATTGATGGTGAAAATATATGAAGTCAGATTTTTCCCAACAACCGACAATAAAGATGTATGTTTTTTTTATATAGCAGGTCTGCAGACTTGTTTTCCAGTCTGCTAGCCTGTCTGGAGACTGTTATTCTTCATAACTTAAAATTTAGAAGAACAACAACTCTCTACAAGCATCAGTGGTTATCAACATACTGATACACCAACAAACTAAAGATTTTATACAAATTAGGCATAAATATGCCACATTTTATCATGTTTTTAATTCAAATTGCATAAAAATCCATGAACTCACAATTCAATTGTTTCACTTCTTATCTTTGTTTCAAATTCATACATATATGCACGAATAAACATCATTCTTTTCCTCAAGCCTTTGCATTTAAATTCACAAACACATATGCACTTAAAATTCAATTTGTACTAATAAAATACATATCAACATCAGCTTTCATTTTAGATTTTTATTTCACAATGCATCAAAGGCGTCTGGGCCTAATGGATTTAATGGAAAGTTTTTCCAATTCATGTGGTATCATATAAAACATGATATCATGAAGGCTATCACATGGCTTATATAGGGTGGAAACATGGTGTGTGCTTCTAATCATACTTTTAAGGATGTCAGGACCATAAACGACTATAGGCCTATTTTGTGTTGCTCAACCCTCTACAAAATTTGGGTGAAGCTCCTTGTAGGCTGGCTAAAGACTTGGCTGCCTTATGCTGTTTTTGAGGAATAATGTGCCTTTGTAAAAGGTCGCAAGATAGCCAATTTCACCCTTCTGGCTGCGGAATTCCTCACGGGCTTCAACACCAAAAATTCTAAGGCCAAAGCATGCATCAAGATTTACTTGATAAAGGATTATGATGACATTCAGCGGGATACCATATGGGAGATTATGCTTGCCTTGGGTATTTCTTGTAGGTGGATCAACCTCATCAAACAGTGTGTCACCACGAGATCCTTATGTTGGATAAATTGGACATTATGATAAATCCCTTTGTTTCGATGATGACAAACATTTCATTCTTGTTGATCTAACGTGCTATTTGAGTGTGCAGGATTAAGGTGGATGACAAAGCAACTAGGGAAAATCCAAAAAGCTTACATATTTATATTTCCATGCAATGTAATTACTGTTGTAAAAACTTGTACAAATATATAATGTACAAGTACTTAGATTGCATGAAAATCAAGCGTTGGATCTTCCTAGCTAAATCACCACACTTAGATAGGTCATCCCCTTCAAATAGGATCACATATGCACATTCATACACATGCTTAGTGGTTAATTAAAAGATTGAAAACAGAGTAAATCTCGGTCGACCACATTCCTCGACCGAGACACTCTCGGTCGACAAACTTCTCGACCGAGATTGACCCAAGTAGCCGTTAGACACAGCTGATAAAGTAGTTGGCAGTTGCAAATGAACGTTGATCCAGAGAGCCTGTCGGTCGACAAAACTTCGACCGAGTAGGTATCTCGGTCGACAAATTGTCGACCGAGATGGTCTCTGACAGCAACTGCAGAATAAAGTAACTAGCCGTTACTAATGCACTTAACTTATATCTAACGGCTAGTTATGCACTTAGAAGCCCCTAGAAGTTGTCTAGAACGTCCTTAAGTATCCTTAGGCCACTCCTATAAATAGGACATGCCTTAGGACACCAAAATATACCTGAGCTATACTTGTGCTATACTTGAGCTTGAATACACACTTGCAATTTGTTTTAGAGAAATAGAGCAATTCCTACACTTGCCATTCATTCCTATTGCTCCCATTTCGTGTCCTATAGGCTAGTATCTCCTATCCACTACAATCACATTGTCATACACATTGGTTAGGAGATATAAACGCTTGATATAGGAAAATCAAGCCTTGTGCTTACAACGGTATTGTAATTTCTATTTTCCTTCTTGTTCCTTTTTATCTTTTGTACTCTCCTTGCTACTCCTAGGGTTGGAGGCTGCGGATTGGAGAGGGTTGACTTCTCAGGTGGAGAAGGGGACTTCAAGCTACTTCAAGAAGGCTATCGCACGGGAAGCTACTTCAGAAGGCTGGTGCAACGGGAGTTGGTGCACCTACTTCAAGGGAAGGCTACTTCAAGGTTGGGCGATTACTTCTGGGTGAAGGCTGCTTGAAGGGTTTGGGAAAAGAAATTGTATTTTATGTAAAGTCCTTGCGAGGTAATAAAATAAATTTCTTTTCAAATCCCGGTTGGGTAAGCAACCGGGTAGTGGACTGACGGCTATAGTATTTGCTATAGTTGGAACCACTCTAAACCCTGTGTCTCCTTGTCCAATATTCATTGTGGTTGTTTGAGTTTAATTAATTATTTAAAATATTATAAAACTCTATTCACCCCCCCTCTAGTAGTTTTCAATTGGTATCAGAGCGAGGCTTCAAGGAACCCTAACAAGGTCTTGAAGAAATGGGTGATGGAATGCTCAACAACCTCAACATTGAAGGGACACTTGTTGCTAGGCCTCCAGCGTTCGATGGAACAAACTACCAATATTGGAAGAGAAGGATGCAGTTCTACTTCCAAGGCATCAACTGGGATCTATGGAGGATAGTGTCTACTCCATATGTGCTTCCTCAAAATGATTTTGCGGAATGGGATGCAAACACGGTAAAGCTGGCCCAAATGAATGCAAAAGTTGTAAGCATTTTATATTGTTCTATTTCAGTAGGAGAATTTAATAGAATATCCAATTGTGATACAGCTTATGATATTTGGCATAAACTATCTATAACTTATGAGGGTACAGCCCAAGTCAGAAATTCCAAAGTTAGCATGCTTAAAACGAAATTTGAACATTTTCGTATGGATCCTAATGAGTCTATTAGTGAAATGTTTTCAAAATTCTCTACTATTGTTAATGGTTTAAGTGCCCTAGGAAAACCTGTTCCTGAGGAAGATCAGATATCAAAAATTCTTCGATCACTTCCTCCGAAATACAAGCCAAAGGTGACAGCCATTGCAGAAGCAAATGACCTCACTCGACTCAAAATGGAGCAACTCATTGGCAATTTAGAAGCTCATGAGGCAGATCTAGAAGAGGAAGAAAGAAGAGAACATGAACATCAACATGGGAAAAAGAAGGACATTGCATTCAAAGCTTCAACTAAAGACAATCATGACACAAGTGAAGATGATAGTGAAGAAGAAACTCTCGTTGTAAATGGTAAGCAATATAAAAGTTTTAAAACTAATAAAACTTCTAGTGTTTCTTCTTCCAGGTGCTTCGAATGTGGTAAGAAAGGACATATGAAAAGTGATTGTCCAACACTCAAGAAAGGGAAGAAATCATCTCACAAAAAGAAAGAAAAAGCATATCGAGCTACATGGGATGATTCAAGTGATGATAGCAATGATGAAGAAGTAGAATGCCTCATTGCTACAACAAATGAAGACGAAGAAGAGGTAAGTATTTATGATCTACCAAAAGAAGATATAATTGCTAGTCTTCAAGATACTCACCAGAAATATATTGAGTGCAAGAAGAAACTTAAGAAAGCAAATAAAGATTTAAATGCTAAACTTCTTGCTATTGTATCCGAAAATGAAAATCTCAAAAAGGAAAATGAAGATTATGCTCTTAAGTTAAAATCGGTAGAAGCTGATTGCAATCTTCTTTCCTTAGAAAAGACAAATTTGCAAACTCAAGTGAATGATCTTCAGAAACAACCTATTCTATGTTCACATTTAGATTATGATGAGGTTGTCAAAGAAAGAAACTTTCTAGTATCCAATTTAGATCAGGCAAAGAAAGATATTGCTAAGTTACAAAGAAATGTAAATGAGTTAAGAGGAAATGACATGCTTGAAAACATTCTGAAAATTTCCTCTAGCTATAATGGAAAAAGAGGATTAAGATATGATCCAAGTAGAAATAAACCCAAAAGAGCTAAAGCATCCAAGATTGTATTTGTACCTAGGAACTCAATTCCTAGAAAGAGAAATGAAGTTGATGCTATTAGTTGTCATTATTGCATGCGTCTTGGACACTATTCATTTTCATGCTCATATAAGAAAAGGAATGATGAGTTAGCTTGGATTCCTAAAACCTAGTAGCTTAAAATTAACTAGTTGAGATTTGACCTAAACTGATTCTTGATATCATAATGTCTTATCTCAACACAATTGAGCTCTAATTTGTATAATTTCTTTTTGCTTAAAATTGATTTCTGAACACTTTTCAGAAACTTGGTCGGTCGAGCATTTGTCGACCGAGTGAACATTCGGTCGAACAATTGTCGACCGAGCACGTCACTGTTTTTTTTAAATGCTGTAAAATTGCTGAATTCTTTTTAAATTGTTCAAAATTGTTATCTATTCGTGATTAATGACTACATAATAAAGTATCAATTATGGAAATGATCCTTGAAAGATTATGAGAAATGTATTTGATCAAAAAACCAAAATTATTCTTAGTTTAAAGAAAATTTCTGTTGTTCTATCATTACATAGGCAAGCAAAAGAATTTATTGGTGATATATCTCTTAGAAATGCTTGCAAAGATTACAATGTTTTCAATTGGTATCTTCAAAAGATTTGAAATACTCATTGTGTTTCCATGTTTAGTATCATTTAAACACGCATCAAAAATTGATATGAATGCTTAATTGGAAATCTGAAATTTCTGCCTCTTGGTTAAAACAAAATTTAGCCAAGGGGCACTATGGTCGTAGTCAAGGGCGACCTAAAATAAGCTTTGACAAAATGCTTATTTGGACATCAATTTATTGAACTTAATCTTAGTATACTTTTGATAAAGGTCAAAATCAAAAATTTATCATTTGTGACCTTAAAAGCCTTAAATTGCTTAAATTGTAAGATTAAGGGGGAGCTTATAAAAACAAATTTGATTATTTGATTATGAAGCTTACAAAAACATTGTTAACATCATTTGGAGTTTGTTATGACCTTCGGATTCTTAAAAGTAATTTGTATGAAAAAGAATGATATATCTTGCTCTTAAAGGAACTCTCTAAACTAATCAGGGCTTAACATCCCTTGTTTTGGTTGGAGACTTTTTTTTATGTACTCTAAGATTAAAGGACTCTCATTTAATTTAGGGCTTATCATCCCTTGATAGATGAGAAATAAATATACATTCATCATAAGCTTAAGGGAATCTCATATCATTTCAAGGCTTAACATCCTTTGCAAATGATTGAGAAACAAATTGTGGATAAATTAGACATAAATCCATGTTCCTTATAGGATATCTATTTAAGGGGGAGCTTAATATAAAATTAAGGGGGAGAAGAAATAAAATGTTTAACCTGGATATCTTTTTGAAATGACAAAGGGGGAGAAAGAATATAAAATCAAAAATATAAATATAAATGAGTTTCATCTTGATGGCCAGCACTCACTTGTAAAACAAGAATGGCTACAAAAGGTAATCTTTAGGTATGAAACTCACATGCTTTATATTTCCTTATTTCATATTTTAGGAAATGTTTGTCATCTTCAAAAAGGGAGAGATTGTTGGATAAATTGGACATTAAGATAAATCCCTTTGTTTCGATGATGACAAACATTTCATTCTTGTTGATCTAACGTGCTACTTGAGTGTGCAGGATTAAGGTGGATGACAAAGCAACTAGGGAAAATCCAAAAAGCTTACATATTTATATTTCCATGCAATGTAATCACTGTTGTAAAAACTTGTACAAATATATAATGTACAAGTACTTAGATTGCATGAAAATCAAGCGTTGGATCTTCCTAGCTAAATCACCACACTTAGATAGGTCATCCCCTTCAAATAGGATCACATATGCACATTCATACACATGCTTAGTGGTTAATTAAAAGATTGAAAACAGAGTAAATCTCGGTCGACCACACTCCTCGACCGAGACACTCTCGGTCGAAAAACTTCTCGACCGAGATTGACCCAAGTAGTCGTTAGACACAGCTGATAAAGTAGTTGGCAGTTGCAAATGAACGTTGATCCAGAGAGCCTGTCGGTCGACAAAACTTCGACGGAGTAGGTATCTCGGTCGACAAATTGTCGACCGAGATGGTCTCTGACAGCAACTGCAGAATAAAGTAACTAGCCGTTACTAATGCACTTAACTTATATCTAACGACTAGTTAAGCACTTAGAAGCCCCTAGAAGTTGTCTAGAACGTCCTTAAGTATCCATAGGCCACTCCTATAAATAGGACATGCCTTAGGACACCAAAATATACCTGAGCTATACTTGTGCTATACTTGAGCTTGAATACACACTTGCAATCTGTTTTAGAGCAATAGAGCAATTCCTACACTTGCCATTCATTCCTATTGCTCCCATTTCGTGTCCTATAGGCTAGTATCTCCTATCCACTACAATCACATTGTCATACACATTGGTTAGGAGATATAAACGCTTGATATAGGAAAATCAAGCCTTGTGCTTACAACGGTATTGTAATTTCTATTTTCCTTCTTGTTCCTTTTTATCTTTTGTACTCTCCTTGCTACTCCTAGGGTTGGAGGCTGTGGATTGGAGAGGGTTGACTTCTCAGGTGGAGAAGGGGACTTCAAGCTACTTCAAGAAGGCTATCGCACGGGAAGCTACTTCAGAAGGCTGGTGCAACGGGAGTTGGTGCACCTACTTCAAGGGAAGGCTGCTTCAAGGTTGGGCGATTACTTCTGGGTGAAGGCTGCTTGAAGGGTTTGGGAAAAGAAATTGTATTTTATGTAAAGTCCTTGCGAGGTAATAAAATAAATTTCTTTTCAAATCCCGGTTGGGTAAGCAACCGGGTAGTGGACTGACGGCTATAGTATTTTCTATAGTTGGAACCACTCTAAACCCTGTGTCTCCTTGTCCAATATTCATTGTGGTTGTTTGAGTTTAATTAATTATTTAAAATATTATAAATCTCTATTCACCCCCCCCTCTAGTAGTTTTCACCTTATGTGTGTTACTTAATGGCAGACCAGTGGGCATATTTAGGGCGCCAAACAACCTGTCCCAGGGGGACCCCCTTTCCCCCTCCTCTTTATCCTGTTATGGAGTGTTTAACCTCTATGATCAGGGATGCCGACTAGAGATACCTCATTAGATCGTTTAAGATTAAAGGCACAAAAGTCAAAAGCCATCTAATATTTGTCGATGACATCATGATCTTCTCCACATGACATGCGAATAGATTGGTTGAGTTCAAGAGTATGTTGAAATGCTTCGGGAAGGCGATGAGTCTAAACATTAGTGCTATAAAGTCACACTTCTACCTATCAAAATCTTATGACAGTAGGCGAGGTAGACTTAAGAATGTTGTTAGGTTGTGCATGGGTCATCTCCCTACCAGGTACCTTGGGGTGTCGATTGCTGGGGGAAGAGGAAAATCTCTGGTGATTACTTGATGTGCCTAGATAGGGACAGGGTCAAGATTACTGGTTGGATCAACATCCATATCACAATAGTGGGAAGACCAATTTTGACTCAATCGGTGATACAAATGATGGTTAGATTCTAGAGTGGCATTGTAGATTGGCTGACGGCTTGTCCTGAGCATGATATTCTCGATCATTTCATTTTCTAGGACTCTGAGAATGATCTTCCCTACAACTACTTTTGAGCAGAATACTCCTTTAAGCACTCGACATCGTACAGAGAAGTATCCATTGCTCGAGAGGATTTCTTCTTCATCAATATGTGGCCTCAGGGCGATATTCAATAACTGTTGGTTGTGAACCATCAGATATCCGATGGCACATCTATCAAAGTCGGCCATCACCAATATTGGAATCTAAGACGCCTTAGAGAATTTATCGACCACTAAGGAATTCACTCTGGGGGGTTGCTCTTCAAGCGAGCTGTGCAAGTCACCCTTCTCTCTTAGAGGAGTCATCTGCTAGGCCTTCAGACATTTATTATGTTGCTTCATTCGACTCTAGCAGTTGTAGAGGAGCAATAGTATTGACGCCGCAGGTACTCCCTTGATCTATAGGGGTCCCATCGGCGTGATTTTTGGTCACCCCCTCCTCGGGCATTGTTGAAGAATATGTGGGCCCACTAGCGTCGGAGGAGGACGATGAGTTGGAGAAAGAGGGTGATGATGAGGATGACAAAGATGAGGACGCCGATGGTGATGGCGACCTTCGGGATCGCCTTGAGTGATGACAGGTGTCCCTCTCATCGAGACTCTGCTTGATGACGTCTAGGCATTCGAGCACTGCCTGCATCGTCTGGTTCATTGCTTCTAGTTGGCTGGGGAGACCAACTAGGCTGACCAACTGGCACTCCTGTTCATCTAGTCGTTAATGCAAGGCCTAAAATGTGTAGGTCAGGGAAAATAAAGTAGGTCTATGATTGCATATTACCACCCACAAGTTATCAGACTTGAAGCTGAAAGTGTGTCCTAGAGAGGAGGGACCACTGATTGACTTTGGCTCTTCAAGTAGCTACTCACATTGGCGGTACAGCCCGTGGAATTTGCATTGTATGTCAGGACTAAGTCCACCAAGATGGTATGTGAGGGTGTTTCCTCTGGGCATGACATTGGCACCTTTGCGGCTATATCTACCACCTCAGTGTGGGGCCATGGAGAAGGTGGCAGAGTAGGTGGGTGTTGATCAACCACCTGGTTCTCGGCATCGTCTTCTAGGATGACCGCGACTGCCGTAGTTGGTGGTGTAGGGGTTTGCTGAGTAGACCTAAGCTCAGTGTGTGGGAGCTCGATGAAGACCTCATTGCTATTATAAGGGGCGTCCGGACGTGCCAAGGGTGTGGCAGCGGTTGTTGTCGTTATTGACAGTTTTGAAGCTAGCAGTGCGGCGACAACTACTTCTGGGGCCATGAAAGGTGTGGCGGCCTCGGTTGTGTTGATGACCTCGACTATGGGGGTGGTGGTCGACACTTCTTCTGTATCCACGATGAGTGTTGTTGTGGTAGACATGATGGGTGAAGTTGTGGTAGCTGTTACTGGAATAATGACTACTGGCTCGATGGTGGCGGTGACTCGCTCGGTGGTGGAGGCGACTGGCTCAGTGGTGGCGGTGACCAGGGAGTCATTAAGAATGACCACCGGTGACTTGTCCTGCCGAGCCGCCGTATGTGCGGCCCCCCTTATTGTGGCCATCCTCTCTTGGATGGTTGTCTAGGTGGCATATGTTGCGTCAATGGTCAAAGCTTCGACCTATGCCAATGTGAAGACTAACTTCTCTACATCGTAGTTGACGCAGCCTAGAAGGGGTAGGAGGATGTTGGTTCTTGTGAACCTATAGACAAAGTGGCGGCCCTCCTTTTTGATGATGTTCGCCCTGGTGAGGAATTTGATATCTATTTTTTTGTTACCCCTGGTTCGTGGTAGACTGAGCGGCTCCTTTAGGTACCCGAGCCCGACCGTGATTAGGTTGATTATTCCTCCCATGTTGTACTTTTTAGTGGCGTCCATGATTAGGTGAAGATGGTTGATAAAGAAGCACCCAAGATGATTGGTGTGCCAGCCTTGATGAAATAGATGAGATGCATCTCTTCAGTTACAAGTTGTTTATTTCGTACTTCCTGAACAACATGGTGGCCACAATTTTGTAAATGATCCGCCAGAAGCAGTAGTGGACCACAACTACCTTTCTTCCTGGCTTGAAAGAGGATCTGCCTGTCAGTTTCTTCCACAGCTTGACCGGGTCAAAGCCATCATTTTCATTGATGCGGGCTCCATTGTTGAGTAGCTCTTGCTTAGTTGCACTGGTGGAGAAGATTTTCTTGAGCAACCTCTCTATGATTTCATTATTTGCACTGTAGAGGCGCCCTTGTAGCTGGTCCACTCCGCCAAACCTATTTCTTTCTTCTGGGGTGTTTGGAAACCGGCAGAGGGAGGAGATGAACTCCTTCATCAACTCAATGTATGAGTTGGAGAAGTTGAAGCAGAGCTTCTGGAGACCGGCGGCCTCGAGGACGTCTTCCAACCTATCAAAAATGCCAATCTGCCGGAAGGAAGCATGGTGGCAAAATCTGGTTGGGAGGAAGACATTTACCGCCAACTCGGTGTGGCGCCTCTGGTGGTCCACCTCCCTTGGCACGAATCACCTTAGAGAGTGGGAAAGGACTTCATCTTCCACCATTGCAGCTGAAGCTACACTTGTGTTGACGCGGGACCGCTTTTCATCCTCACAGGGCCCAATTGTTGTTGGGTTTGGGTGTTTCTACCCTGCGGTGGCCACTGCTTTGGCTACGGTGTTGATCCTCCAGCCCTACTTGTCAATTTGGACGACAGTCTCTTTTGTTCTTGCCATTTTTTTAAAAGGATGAACAATTCATGTTAAATCAAAAATGCAAAATTTTGTCCTCCCGATACATGGGATTATAATTGAAACTTAGTGATAATGGTATCGCTCGATATAGTTTGGGTGATACTTGCAAAAATTAGTATTGGGTTGTGTTAAGAAGTAAAACATTATAATTCTTGGCATGTGACACAGAAGTGCATGATACCAAAGAAACCTGACACGTTCTTGCATGGTACCCATGATAAACCGGTATCAGGTAAAAGGGAAAATGATGCACTTGTGAAGTCGGTAGCAAAAGAACACGATATGGATATGCAACACATACATCACGCAGACTCTGGAGTGAGTCGGCAGGCTCCCACCAAACTTATTCAGCGTGATAAGTGAGTCGTGCGATACATGTGTCGCGCGAGTTGCATGGAAACCTGATACGATCAAAGCGATAGGGAAACTGATACACATTTAAAGCTTTTCCTGACACGGGTGGGAATACGATACGGGGTGCGCGATACAGCCTAAGCATTAACGGTGTGTGATACAAACATGCAATAGGTCAGTGCGATAAAGGCTGCATGACACAGGTCATTACCTTTTCAAGTAGAGAGATGGCGAACACAACACGGGAGGTCAGGAGGCAGGAAACCTGGCATGGAAGATTGGATGGTTTTGAACAATACAAGAGATTGTGCAATACGAGAGCATAGGCTTGGTAACTTTGGAAACCCGACACAATTAATCTCTAGTTTCTTATATAGCCATCCGTGAGTAGGGTTAAACCGTAAAAATGGGGAGACACGTCATGCAAATCACCTTCCAAAGCAAGGTAAAACCTCTCTAATCATGTATTGTTGTGAGGCTTAGAGGGAGACGGTGTGTCGCTCGGCATCTGTCTACCCGACACACCTTTTGCTCACCATGAGTTCGCGTGGTGCATCTGGTGTGAGTGCCACTTGGTGCGTGATACGTGGTATGTCTACTATACTTGAACCGGCAAGCGTGCATGATATGGGTGCGTGATACTTTCCCGATACGGCTTGACCGATACAGTAACCTAAAACGGTTAACATGAATGACACACTCAAGTTCAAAAAGCTTTGTAAACTCAGTAAAATTGAAAACTATAGTAAATGGCACTTGATATGTAAAACATCACTGGCCTTAGTGTAAACCTCATCCTCAGCTAGTAATACACATCAAGGTGATGAAACTAAGTCAGTGGCCCAGAAAATGTGAGAGTCATTGCGTGTGGCGCGTGCACAGACTCAGGCCTTATTACAATGAAAGTGTTCACAATGTGTTTTTGTAGGAAAAGGAAATAACATCCTATCCTTAGAAAGTAAAAACTTGGGATTCCTCCCAAGGAGCGCTATGGTTTCTGTCGTTAGCTCGATATCTTCCTTCTTTCTAGGCTTCTTCGGCGGGTGCAGCTTCGGCATCGTCAAGAGGCAACTCAGATCGCCTTGTGAAAGCTTTGTCTTCGTAGAACCTTTTCACCCAGTGTCCGTTGACTGGAAAGACCTTTGCAGGGTCATCCTTGTCATACAACTCCATCATTCCCGATGGGTACATCTTTGCTACCACGAACGGTCCTGACCAGCTAATCTGCAGTTTCCCTGGAAAAAGTCGAATAAAAGATTTTAAAAGCAAAATCTTATCACCTTCCTTGCATCTTTCTTCCTAAAGTGGGAGTCATGCCAGACTTTAGTTCTCAACTTATAGATCCCCACATTCTCATAGGTGTTAAGCCTAAGTTCTTCAAGTTCTTGGAGCTGGAGGAACCGCTTCTTACTGGTTAGGTATGGATCCATATTGAGACGTTTGATGGCCCAGAATGCCTTGTGCTCTAACTCAAAAGACAGATGACATGCTTTCTCATAATTAAACTAATAAGGCGTGTTGCCAAGCGACGTCTTGTACATTGTTCTGTATGCCCAGAGAGCATCATCCAGCTTGGTGGACCAGTCCTTCTCAGATTTTCCAACTATTTTCTCAAGGATCTATTTAATTTTTCTGTTCGAGACTTCAACCTGGATAGACGTCTGGGGATGATATAGGATAGCAACCTTATGTCGAACCCCATACCTTCACAGAAGTGCCTCAAATTGATTTTCAGCAAAGTGTGATCCACCATCATCGATAACCATTCGAGGGACTCTAAACCATAGGAAGATTATCTTTGTGATGAGTTTTATAACATACTTGGCATCATAGGTGGTAGTGGGTATGTCTTCTACCCACTTGGAGACATAGTCCAACACAACTAGTATGTATAGGAAACTGTACGATGAAGGGAAAGGTCCCATATAGTCGATTCCCCATACATCAAAGATTTCAACATCAATCCATTTAGACATAGGCATCTTATTCCTGTGGGAGATATTCCCAGTTCTCCGGAACTCGTTGCAGGATTTGACATATGCATGAGTATGTTTGAACAAAGTGGCCAATAGAAACTAGACTAGAGAACCTTGGCTACAGTTCTTTTAGCTCCCAAGTGTCCTCCATAGGGAGAAAAGTGACACTCATACAAAGTCGTTGGGGCTTCATCTTCAGGTATACATCTTCTGTAGAGGTTAATAGTGCAACAACTAAACAATAGATGGTCATCCCAGTAATAGTTCTTCAGATCAGAGAAGAATTTCTTCTTTTGATTATAAGATATTTCTAGGGGTAGTTGTTTGCAGGCAAGATAGTTGCAGATGTCAGTGAACCAGGGTCGTTCTAGTTTGGCCATCTGGGCAACATAGATTGCCTCATCAGCATAGCTATCATTGATCATTAATGGGTGGTCGTCCTCCACTCTAATCATGGATTGGTTGTCGACGACCACATTATCAGTACCCTTCTTATCGATGATCTCATGGACAAACTCCTGTAACAGTAATGCCCTGCGCAGCAGCCTAGGCTTAGCATCTTTCTTTTGCATCAAATACTTGATGGCCCCATAGTCTATGTGAACAATCACCTTAGAACCCACAAGATAAGAACAAAACTTGTAAAATGTGTAGACAATGTCTAGCATTTTCTTCTCAATGGTGGTGTAATTCACTTGATCCTCATCTAACATTTTACTGGCATAGAAGGTCAAATGATGCGTTTTGTCCTTCTTTTGCCTAAGGATTGTGCCTATAGCAAAGTCACTAGCGTCACACATAAGTTCGAATGGAAGGTTCCAGTCGGGTGACTGGATAATGGGTGCAGAGACTAAAGCATCCTTTAAGATGGAGAATGCAGTGAGGCATTCTTTTGTGAAATCAAACTTCACTTCTTTCATCAACAAATTTCACAATGGCTTTGCAATCTTTGAGAAGTCTTTGATAAATCTTCTGTAGTAGCTGACATTCCCTAAGAAGCTTCTAAGTCGTATCACAGATGTGGGTGGAGGAAGATTTGTAATCGCTTCCACCTTAGACTGATCAACTTCAATGCCTTTGTTGGACACTTTATGTCTGAGGACGATACCTTCATGTATCATAAAATAGCACTTTTCCTAGTTAAGGGTGAGACTCTGTTCTTCACATCTTTTCATCACCAAAGATATATTATTCAGGAAATCATCAAAGGAGCTACAATAGACGCTGAAGTCGTCCATGAAGACTTCCATCTTATCTTCTAAGAAATCTACAAAAATAGCATTCATGCACCGCTGAAAGGTTGTGGGTGCATTGCAGAGCCCAAAGGACATTTGTAACAACCCTCCCTAGGGTTTCATATGTAACCAGTGGAAGCACAACCTAATCCCCAACATTATCCATAATGTGGGGTACTTGGCATTTCAGGGAGGGTTGTCACATACATGATCTCATATCAAGAAATAAATAACACTTGGAATTATTGATACATAGATTCATACATAAGTTCTTGGAAAGAAAACTACACCATGATTATAATTGTATGCTAAATGTAAACTAGATAAAATGTAAAAGATAGGATATCCATAGATGGACGTCCCACCAGCCAACAATTTCATAGATCCTTGGATTCTTGGAACTCCTTAAGCTGATTCCATCCCTTTAGCTCCAACTTCTGTGGACATCTCATCCCCAACCATGCAAAGGAAAAACATTCATGGTGAGTAAGCATCATTCACATGTTATAAGCCATGAAAATAACATGTAAGATGATTTGACATAAACATGAACATGCATTAACATTAATCATTTCTTGACATCTTTTACATAAAGAATTTGACAAGAAATATATGATCCTCTCTTAATGCCCCATAAGGAGCCCATAATGCTCGGAAAGCCCATAATTGCTCGGAAAGCCCTTAATGCTCGGAAAGCCCATAACAAGGTGCATATAAATCTAAATCAAATTCCCTTAACCATGATCTTTCTTAGACTTAATTATCTTCTTCATAACTTAGACTTGACCTTAATGGGATTTCTCCCTCTTGAACATAGTTGGGATTTCTCCCCATGAATCATAATGGGAATTTCTTCCCTCTTAAGCAGGAATGGGAATTTCTTCCCTCTTAACCTTGATATCATGTACCTTAATCATAATTCATAACATTAATGTGGTTTCTATGCTTAGACTTAGATTATAGCAACCAAACATCCAATAGTCATATACTTGAAAGGAAGACATACATTAATCATGACATTAACATAAAGTGCTTAACATAAATTATAAGCATTCATAAACCAATTATTATCTATGAGAAGGGCATGGCCCACTTAGCTTGAGCTAAATCACCTTAGTCAAACCTCATTTGACTGATTGGATTCCCTTAAACACCTGAAATTAACATATACAAATTAAACCCTAATTGGTGTCATATAATTATTGAGATGTGACAAAAGCAAAATCAATCAATGAAAATAAGAAAATCGGATTCCTCATCAAAAATCCTTTCCAAAACCTCTTTTTGCATATTTTTCTGATAAACATGCGATTACTATGAATTTTCAAAGAATAGACCAATCAGGAATTAAAGAAAAGCCATGTGGCTTCTGAGCTGGACCAATTGAGCTTGGCCAACTAGTGAGAAGGCTCACCACTAAGGACCCACAGTCGAAGAAGGTAGGGCAAATGAAAACCCTAAAATACCCTTCGTGGTTGAAAACATCGAATAAGGATGACAGGGGTACCAAGGTCATTTCAGGACCTAGATTGCTCTTTGCTTACACAGCGCAGGCCATTGCCTAAAGCTAAAAGCTCCTTGATCTGCAGCAAAAGGGAGGGAGTTCATAGGAAACTCAGGCTACCAGTGGCCTCTTCACATCCAAATGAATCCATCAGGCCATTGGGGGACCCTGGCAGGTACTGGAGTACGAACTCCATGGCCATGGCGTGAGGCGTCGAGTCTCTACTTAGAGGTGTGCCCATCACGGGAAGCTCAAGGAGAAGACTGTCACATGCAAAAACCGAAACCAGAGATGGGTTACTGACCTCGCGACGAAGGTGTTGACCCAAGCTAAAGGTCGGAACAATACTACCTCACCGGAGAGGTAGGAGACAGAGAATCACAAGGTAGAACATGGGCGGTAGTTTGTAGGTCAAAACCAATGAAAACATGCCTCTAACGGAGAGATGAGGGCAAGAAGAAGTTTGTGGAGGGAAGGTGGAGCTACATCCAGCATTTCTGTGGTCAGAGGACCACTGGGAAGGTCTGGAGCTTGAGCGCCGGTGTGAAATGGGGCTTGGCCCCTACAGGGTACGACAACTGGGGGTTCGACGACACAAAACAGTGATGCAAAGACAGAGAAGAGTGGCCCAGGTTGCTTACCACATGTGCGATTGAGCCACGGTGGGAGGAGGTGGCCGCGAAAAGTAGCAGATGTCGGCAATGGAGGTTGTGTAGGTCGGGGCTACTGAGGGAGTGGATGATAAATTGAGCGGAGGGAATCGTCGCTTGGGGGGCGATGGTGCTCTCAGAGTAGCTAGATTGAGGTGAGAGAGATCAGAGAGGTGTCTGTGAAATCCAAATTTTGAGCCATGAAAGGGCATTTGGCTGACAGAGAGTGAGAGTGGGTGAGTGATGACTCGGTGTGTTCAGGATGACAAGCTGAAACTACCGGTGAAGGAATGAGGAGAAACCGTTGTGAAATGGACGAGATCAAAGTCGAGCATTCAAGGCGCTGGAAAACGGCCGTTATTCACGTGAAGAGTGGAGGAAGGAGATGATACAACCGTCATTGGATCTCAATGCAACATTGGATGTGGCATGCATGAGAAACTAAATCGAAGCAGTAACGTGTGACATGCATAAATAAAACGAACCATAGGTTAATTTCTTGCATTAATGAAATGATATTCAAATCTTGGTCCATCTATATTCAAACCTCCTTTAATTTCTTAGAGGGTCCAAACATGCATCAAATGAGCCCAAATTTTGACCATAGGTGCATTAGAGTGTCTAGAATGTTCCCATTTAATTAGATTTGATGCTTGTACACGTTTTAGGCCTAATTTAGCAAAAATTGTCATGTACATTTAAATGGCTATGATTAGTGTATATAAAGCTATTAATTTCTCAAATAAGAATTAGAAGGTATGAATATGTGCACAAAATATTATTTCTCCTCAATTAATAAGATGGGGGGGGTCATTAAGCATACCATTGCACATTTAAACCACTTAATCACCATAAGAGAGAGAGAAAATTTGAGATTAAAAGAATTCATTTCCATTTTCTAAACAAAAGTGCATAAAGGGACATTTTCTTTAAATAAATCATGGATAATAGAGTAATTGAACATAATAAAAATGAATTTGTAGAATTAACATGGGAATTTGCATTTAGGTCCTCAACATTTATACTATTAGAAAAATAGTATGCAATGATAAAATAGTTTGAAAATTTGCATTAAAAAAGTGGGATGTTACAATTCTACCTACCTTAAAGAAATTTTGTCCTCGAAATTTCGTAGGGTCTCTACCCACCTTAAGGATTACACATAAACTTGCAAATTTTCCATACAAATTTTCATTATAAAAGAGGCATACATAAACAAAGCATTATTATTAAACATAAATTACTTAACTATCCTCACCTCGATAATTTTCCTCTTCTCCATCTGACATTTGCATGGTGAAGAGCCTTGGTTTAGCCTTGGGTGGAGGATTAGGGTTCTTAGCTTGGTTATGGTTGGGATCTTTCTTTACAAGCTTGGGGTAATTTGGATTGATATGCCCTTCCTCACCACAATAGTAGCAAACAGAAGTTCCAAACCTACAAGTGACATCTCTTACATGTAGGGCATGGGGTTCTCCCATTCTAGAAGAAGGCCCAGGGGCTTCTCTTTTATGGTTGGAGGATGGAGGGGGTTGATGGTGCAAATTGTTTTGGGGTACCTCCATCTTATGATTCCTCCCAGGGTGATCCTCCAATTCTAAGGCTGCATCTAGGGTTGATTGCATGGTCCCATGACCTCTACCAGACAAGGCATAACTTAGGTGGGGTTTAAGCCCTCTAATAAACTTCTTATCTCTCTTTTGCTCAGTGTACTCAAGACCATACTTTTGGAGCTTACAAAACTTCATGGCATACTCAGTGACAATCATGTCACTCACTTGCTTAAGGTTACCAAACTCATCCTCCTTCCTTTCTAACATGGTTTCAGATACATAATAGTCATTAAAAACTTCTAAAAACTCACCCCAAGTGAAAGGAGGGTCATCTTCTTCCCTAGAGGCTAAGAGGTTTTCCCACCAAGTACGAGCTGCACCCATGAGAATATGGGTCGCAAATCTAACCCCACTATGTGGGGGACACTCTAAGCCTCTAAAGCAATGTTCCATGTTGCTAAGCCACTCCTCAGCCTTGGTTACCACATCAACCTCATCTTCACCATGGAAAGCATCATGTCTAATCTTCAAGAAATCTATGAGGGAGATCTCATGTACTCTAGGTGGAGCTCTAGGTTGGAGGGCATTGGTCAAGGATACTACATGGGCATCGAGGGTGACTTTTGGATGGACTTGGTTCATGTCTTCAGTCTTATCACCACCAGAGGATCCTTGTGAGGGCCTTGACTCACCAAACTTATCCTTCTTCTTAGGGGCCATCTGAAAGGGTAAACATAGCATGCTATTAGAACATAATATGATTCTCTAGTGTTGACTAAGTGGCCATCTATTCCTTGCTATGATACCATTAATGTAACACCCTTCGCTAGGGTTTCATATGTAACCAGCGGAAGCACAACCTAATCCCCAACATTATCCATATTGTGTGGTACTTGGCATTTCAGGGTGGGTTGTCACATACGCGATCTCATATCAAGAAATAAATAACACTTGGAATTATTGAAACATAAATTCATACATAAGTTCTTGGAAAGAAAACTACACCATGATTCTAAAGGTATGCTAAATGTAAACTAGATAACACGTAAAAGATAGGATCTCCATAGATGGACGTCCCACCATGAAAAACCTTCTTAGATCCTTGGATTCTTCGAACTCCTTAAGCTGATTCCTTCCCTTTAGCTCCAACGTCTACGGACATCGCGTCCCCAGCCATGCAAAGGAAAAACATTCATGGTGAGTAAGCGGCATTGGCATGTTATAAGACATGAAAATAACATATAAGATGGTTTGACATAAACATGAACATGCATTAACATTAATCATTTCTTGGCATCTTTTACATAAAGAATTTGACAAGAAATGTATGCTCCTCTCTTAACGCCCCATAAGGAGCCCATAATGCTCAGAAATCCCATAACTGCTCGGAAAGCCCATAACAAGGTGCGTATAAATCTAAATCAAATTCCCTTAACCATGATCTTTCTTAGACTTAATTATCTTCTTAATAAATTAGACTTGATCTTAATGGGATTTCTCACTCTTGAACATAGTTGGGATTTCTCCACATGAACCATAATGGGGATTTCTTCCCTCTTAAGTAGGAATGGGAATTTCTTCCCTCTTAACCTTGGTTTCATGTACCTTAATCATAATTCATAACATTAATGTGGTTTCTATGATTAGACTTAGATTATAGCAACCAAACATGCAATAGTAATATACTTGAAAGGAAGACATACATTAATCATGACTTTAACATAAAGTGGTTAACATAAATTATAAACATTCAATAACCAATTATTATCTATTCGAAAGGCATGGCCCCTATACCTTGAGCTAAATCACCTAAGTCAAACCTCATTTGACTGATTGGATTCCCTTAAACACCTGAAATTAACATATACAAATTAAACCCTAATTGGTGTCATATAATTATTAATATGTGAAAATAGAAAAAAACAATTGATAAAAATTAGAAAATCAGAGTCCTCATCGAAAATCCTTTCCAAAACCTATTTTTTCCTATTTTTCTAATAAATAGGCGATTTACTATAAATTTTTGAAGAATCGACCAATCGGGAATAAAACAAAAGCCATGTGGCTTCTGAGCTGGACCAATCGAGCTTGGCCAACTTGTTGGGTTTTAGGGGAGGCAGAGAAGCAGCAGAAAAAAAAAATTTTCTCCCAAAACCCAGAACAAAAGGAATCGCGTCAACATCTATATAATAGGAAAGATGGTTTGTGGATGCATACCTTGTCCCGAGGCTTGCCCGGCGATAGTGCCTCGTGCCTTGCACGGTCTTCACGTCCGGTCTTGGGTGGTTTCTGTGCAGCTGCTGGTCGCACTAGGACTGAAGACTCCTAGTCTCACCGGGACTGTCGGGATTGATAATTGTCCTCTGAGCAATAGAGGTCTCCCGCCTCTGTAGTCGTCCACACACTGCCTAGAACTCTGATCTCCTTGTCGCATAAGGAATCATAAGGATTCACACCCTCCTGTTGGCGTACTAGTCGCCAACACACTCTCCTTCCACCAGTCGTTTTCTGCAGTTGTCTTTCCCTTGTTGTGCCTCCCTTATTGGGTAGCACTTGCTCGGGCTCTCTCTCGGTTACCAAAACCAGAGAGAATGACAACTTCACAGAGCAACTGGTAGCACTGATTTGTACTTTGAGAAGCCCCCAATACCCCTATATATAGGAGGGTCATGGGACAAGGTTCTCTATCCTGGGCAATGCGGGACTAAAGCAGGAGTAGAAGGGTTTGAGATTTTCCACAAAACAACCAACTGCATAACCTGAACCGATCGTTTCACAACTGAAATGGTCGGTTGGGGATCTGAGTCGGACAGTTGACACCTCAACCAATTGGTTGGGACCCATGAACTGGTCGGTTCACTTCTGAACTGGTCAGTTCATAGTCCTGATCAGTTCCCGATTGACTTTTCTTCTTTTGTTTCGAATTGGTATCAAATACCAATCCTTGTTCCAATCAAATTGGGCAAGTGAAACAAAAGGAAATTTCTCACCAATCTTACTTTCCCAACTAGCTCGATTGGACTTGAACCGATCATTTCAACACTTGAACGAATCACTTCACCCTGTCCATGAGCCGATCGACTCACCAGTTGAGCCGATCGATTCACCAAGCTCAGCCGATCAATTCATCACATGAGCCGATCAGTTGAGAGTGCAGATTGTGCAGGTTCAGTCATTCACAGTTTCAATCAATCTGATACTCTAATCAATCAGTCCAACACCTTGATCACTATGATACTGAGCTATCAATTGATTGAGTGTTTAATTGAACCACTAAACTCCTTTAGTAATCAATCTAAACATGTTTGTGGACAAACTCCTATTCCAGGATAAATCCTATGCGTGTGACCCTGTAGGTCCATTTCACGTTGGCAGTGAAAGTTCATAACACTTATGACTTCACAAGCAAAGAGCGGTGCCTAGTCACACATCAGTGCTACCCAAGTGAAATAGAAAGTTGGAGAACAACATTCAATCCTACAATCTATGAATGGTGTTACAGTGAATGTATAATTCCCTTGTCACTGATATCCTGAATGAACTCGAGGCATGGAACAGTCATCCTGTCAACGTTCATTCATTTCCTTGATCTCAGAGCAGACTGGGTGAGATGTGTATGACGTCAATATCACATATTGATTCACACGTGCATGTGCATGCCTTTCTCAATCCTACTCATCAAGTGGCCAAGGACATCAAACTCCCTCAGGAGGGACAAATCCCATATCTATCACTCACCCCTCAAAAGCCCCATGTGTCAAAGCCACCCAATCATCACCTTTATAACAACCCATGTTTCAGGACTGCATTTTATGATGTCAAAGTGTACCCAACGACATGTGTTGAGTGTAGTGATTTTATGTCTAAGAATCATACTCACCACCATCACTGTGAGAGCTGACTGTGACTACCAAGTCATGGTTCCATGTTGCACTCTCATGGTGGGTCTATCCGGTACCTTGTTCTCTAATAAGTACCTATGTGCTTGGTTTGATATTACTATATCCTGACTAATGAGATTTTGTCATCAACCAACACACAATCTTGTCTTCAGGGTTATTGATGTCTATGGTTATTTCCACAATTACAATCGACTAGGGACTAAACAAGAATGTATACTCTTAACATTCGTATGATCTCATCGTTTAGGTCTTGAACCTAAAAGCATACATCATTGAGTAAAACCATTCTTTAGACATCTATCATATTACACCATCATCTCAGATACAATTTAAACATATAGATCGGAAATTGCCTTTATTATTATTCAAATCATTTATAAAGTATGCCATTACAATCATCATATGACTTTCTCTATGGGCATACATACCAACAGACTCCCACTTGTACTTAGAGCCAGTCACCAAGGAACCTCAGTCCTTGTGACCTAGCATGACCATCATGCTTCTGCTGAGAAAGGGCCTTAGTCAGTAGATCAACTATGTTGTCTTCAGTTGGTACTTTGCAAATCTTCACATCTCCTCATTCTACGATCTCTCGTATGAGATGGAAGCGCCGTAGTATGTGCTTGGATCGCTGATGTGATCTGGGTTCCTTAGCTTGTGCAATAGCTCCATTATTGTCACAATAAAGCTCAATTGCATCACAGCTATTGCGAACTACACCAAGTTTAGAAATGAACTTCCTGATCCACACAACCTCCTTTGCTGCATGTGAAGCAGCAATATACTCGGCCTCTGTAGTAGAATCGGCAATTGTTTCTTGCTTGGAACTCTTCCAGCTCACAACTCCATTATTAAGGCAAAACATAAATCCTGACTGCGATCGGTTTGGAAGCTTGCATCAGTGTAACTCTTTACAACCAGCTCTTCCTCGCCGCCGTAAAAAAGAAAATGATCCTTAGTCCTTCGCAAGTACTTGAGGATGTTCTTTACGGCTGTCTAGTGAGCATCCCTGGGATCTGACTGGTACCTTCTCGTTATGCTGAGAGCATACAAGACATCTGGGCGTGTGCATAACATAGCGTACATGATGGATCCGATGGCTGATGCATATGGGATCCCATTCATACGCTCCCTCTCTTCACAAGATTGGGGACATTGAGCTCTAGAGACGGTGACTCCATGTAGCATGGGGATGTTGCCTCTATTTGAGTTCTCCATGTTGAACGGCTTCAGCACTTTGCTGATGTACGTGATCTAACTTAGTCTGAGAAGCCTTCTAGATCTATCTCTATAGATCTTAATTCCTAGAATGTAGGATGCTTCTCCTAAGTCCTTCATTGAGGAAGTATTCCCAAGCCAAGTCTTTACCTTCTCTAAGGCTAAGACATCATTCCCCATCAAAAGTATTTCATCCACATACAATATGAGAAATGTGGCCGAGCTCCCACTAACCTTCTTGTACACACAAGGTTCATCTTCATTTTGAATAAATCCAAACACTTTGACTTCCTCATCAAATCGAAGATTCCAACTCCGAGATGCTTGCTTCAATCCATAGATTGACCTTTGCAGCTTACAGACTTTATTGGCATTCTTTGGATCTACAAAACCTTCAGGATGTGTCATGTACACATCCTCATTTATATTCCCGTTAAAGAATGCGGTTTTAACATCCATATGCCAAATCTCATAGTCATAATAAGCTGCAATAGCAATCATGATCCTGATGGACTTAATCATGGCAACTGGAGAAAAGGTTTCGTCATAGTCAACACCTTGAACTTGTCAAAATCCCTTCGCAACCAATATACCTTTATAAGTTTGCACATTGCCATCCATGTCGGTCTTCTTCTTGAAGACCCACTTGCACCCTATGGGTTTTACCCCTTTTGGTGGTTCCACCAAAGTCCATACTTTGTTGGAGTACATGGATTCCATCTAAGATCTCATGGCTTCAATCCATTTGTCATAATATGGTCCCTCCATAGCCTCTACGCAGATAGTTGGATCATCATCTATGATCAACTCTCCACCTTCCTGAGTCACAAGGTATCCAAACCTCTCAGGTTCAAGGCGGGTCCTACTAGATCTATGAGGTCCTTGTGTTACCTGAGGAGACTGAGATTCCACAACACCTTATGAATCTCCATTTTACTGTTGTACATCTACCAGTTCTGTGTTTTCTCATTGGGCTTGAACCTCTTCAAGATCTATTTTCCTCCCACTGCTTCCTTTGGAAATAAATTCCTTCTCTAGGAACACAGCTGTCTTGGCAACAAACACTTTGTTGTCAGTAGGGTGGTATAGATAATATCCTCTCATTTTCTTAGGGTATCCAACAAAGTAACATTTATCGGATTTGGGTCCAAGCTTATTAGGAAACATTTTCCTAATGTAAGCCTCACAAACCCAAATCTTCAGAAAAGACAAATCGGGACACTTCCCGTACCATATCTCATATGGTGTCTTTTGAACTGATTTAGATGGTACATGGTTAAGCGTAAATGCGGCGGTTTCAAGAGCATGACCCCAGAAGGAAATCAGAAGATCAGCAAAACTCATCATTGATCACACCATACCCAACAATGTGTGATTCCTTCTTTCATACACACCGTTATCCTATGGTGTTCTATGCGGAGTCCATTGTGATATAATACCACAGGCTCGCAGAAGGTCCTCAAACTCCTGGGTTAAGTATTCTCCACCTCAATCGGATTAAAGTGCCTTAATACTTTTACCAAGTTGGTTATGTACTTCATTCATGAAATCCTTGAACCTTTCAAGGGTTTCTGACTTATGCTTCATCAGGTACACATAGCCATACCTACTGAAATCATCAGTGAAGGTAATGAAGTACTGACACCTATTTCTGGCATTAGTTCTAAAAGGCCCACATACATCAGTATGTATGAGTCCTAATATATCACTAGCTCTCTCACCTTTACCTGAAAAGGGAGTGTTGGTCATCTTGCCCAATAAACAAGATTCACATGTCTCTATTGATTCATAATCAAAAGAGTCTAGATAACCATCTTTATGGAGTCTAGAAATGTGCTTCTTATTTATGTGCCCTAGATGACAATGGCAAAGATATGTTTTGTTTGAGTCGTTGAGTTTTTTCCTTTTGGTGTTTACGTTGTATACACTTGTCTCTAAATCTATCAAGTATAGACCATAAGACATTGGGGCACTGCCATAAAAGATCCCATTTTTAGAAATGGAACATTTTCCATTCTTAATAAGAAATTGAAATCCATCTTTGTCTGAACAAGAGACGGAAATGATATTCCTATTTATGGCATGTACATAATAGCAGTTCTTCGACTCTATTATTAGCCCACTTGGTAGAGTTAACTCATAGGTTCCTATGGCACTGGAGGCAACCCTTGCCCCATTAGCAACATGTAGTTCAACCTCACCTTTCCCTAAAGGCCTACTTCTCTTAAGATCCTTCACATTTGAACAAATGTGAGATCCGCATCCGGTATCAAGTACACATGACGAAGAAGCAGTAAAGTTAATCTCTATCATGTATACACCAAAAGTAGAGATCTCTATCTCTGACTTCTTCTTCCATCGTTCCTTCCATCCTCTCCATGTAGAAGAAATTCATTTGGCGAGAGAACCCTTCTCTCCCTTACCTATTGTTCCATTGATCTCTTTCAATGAACTTTCTTTCTTCTTCACCAATGCTTTAAGCGTACATAGAGTGGATTCAAAGGCTTATGGTATATCTGGATTGTGCAGAACACTTCTGACATTCCTCAACCAGTTATGGAATTTATTCTCAATTAATTTGCCCATTTTAAAAGATGATTCTTTTGCCATTCTACAAGAGAAAATTGCATTTTGTCAAAACTCCTTTTGATTTTATTTGAATAAATTTGAAGATAGTTAATTAGGACTTTAATTAATTACCGCTCCCACTATTTTGACTCAAATTGACATCCCTCACCATAAATTCAGAAGATTGCAGCGTACAATCTTCTAGTGGGTCAAGATCCTGAAATCCTCTGAGTCATGGACCAGCTAGGGCTGTCACCCATAACTCAAATCTCCTAGGTAGGAAACTCTTGCCAATTGCATCATATGAAATTCTTGAAAGATGTCATATGCAACTCCTTGCCATGATCATCTCCATGCCTCAAGGTGCTAGATCCTATCTAGGTCACCTTGTTAAGTCTGACCCAAAGCCAACACGATGAATATGCACCCTGCTAGGGCAGACCCACACATTCATCCTTCACGCTTCCACGAGATAGACGGTGCACCACGCTAGGGCGTGCCCACACTTGGTCGATCAAGCTTTTCACGTGTGTCGCATTTGGAAGGCATCTAAAACTTAATATTTAATGAGGGATTTGGTTTTTATATACATATACATATCCAATCACCACAATATATAGTACGTATCATATACATGCTATATCCCACAAAAAACATGCAAAATGATAAAAAGCAATGATTATGGCCATCCTATTGTGATTCCTCGAGCCAAGAGGAATCACGGTCATCTAGGTCTACATCACATGCAACCTATACAAGATGAAATCTATGCCTGCCTTTCTGGGTTTGATCAGCTCATCTCCATGACTGATCGACTCGCCATCAAGTTGGTAGTTCGGGTGCCACCAGTCGATCGACTGGCGCCTCCATCCGATCCACTGACGCCTCTATCCGATCAGTTCACCGGTCGTCATGCATCTCCTCAGGTCGCCACCCGCTCATCTCACTCCTCGAACCGGTCGTCTGGAACACCAATCGATCGGTTCACGCCTTGAATCGATCGTCTCAGGTCGTCCACCATTCTTTGACATAACAAGAAATAAAATCTATCCTATTTACAATTGAATACTGAAACCTCGAGTTACATTTGAGGGGAGCAAAGGTAGGAAAAGAAATCTCGAAAAATTTTGAGTTACATCAAGAATGAGAGAAAGGGAATCGGTGCGCAGACCATGATGCAAGCAACCACATACAACCACACACAGATATAGGGTTTATAGGCCATAACCATGCTATACATCCCCCACAAAACTCGTTTAAGGGCGACGTGTATCGAGTGCATTAATATTACATATCATATATGTATATTTGGGATTTGTTGATTGGACATGCATAAAGCCAATTTTATTCGCATCGTATGCAATAAATAAAGGCGACAAACCAAAATCGATCATATCAATAATCCTAAAATATAGAGCAGTTGACGTGGCTCTGATACCATTGTTGGGTTTTAGGGGAGGCAGAGAAGTAGCGGAAACAAAAATTTTCTCCCAAAACCCAGGACAAAAGGAATCACGTCAATGTCTATATAATAGGAAATATGGTTTGTGGATGAATACCTTGTCCCGAGGCTTGCTCGAAGATAGTAGCTCGCGCCTTGCACGGTCTTCACCTCTGGTCTTGGACGGTGTCTGTGCAGCTCCTGGTCGCACCGAGACTGAAGACTCCTGGTCTCACTAGGACTGTCGGGTTTGACAGTTGTCCTCTGAGCGACAGAGGTCTCTCGCCTCTGCAGTCATCCACATGGACTGCCTGGAACTCCGATCTCCGTGTCGCACAAGGAATCGGAAGGAGTCGCACCCTCCTGTTGGCGTACTAGTCGCCAACACACTCTCCTGCCACCAGTCGCTTTCTACAGTTGTCGTTCCCTTATTATGCCTCCCTTATCGGGTATCACTTGCTCGAGCTCTCTCTCGGTTACCAAAACCAGAGAGAACGACAACTTCACAGAGCAACTGGTTGCACTGAGTTGTACTTTGAGAATCCCCCAATACCCCTATATATAGGAGGGTCATGGGACATGGTTCTCTATCCCGGGCAATGCGGGACTAAAGCAGGAGTAGAAGGGTTCGAGATTTTCCACAAAAAAACCAACTGCGTAACTTAAACCGATTGTTTCACAACTGAAACGGTCGGTTGGGGATCTCAGTCGGTCGGTTGACACCTCAACCGATCGGTTGGGACCCATGAACCGGTTGGTTCACTTCTGAACCGGTCAGTTCGTGGTGCTGATCAGTTCCCGATTGACTTTTCTTCTATTTTTTCGAATTGGTATCAAATACCAATCATTGTTCCAATCAAATTGGGCAAGTGAAACGAAAGGAAATTTCTCACCAATCTTACTTTCCCAACTTGCTCAGTTGGACTTGAATCGGTCGTTTCAACACTTGAACGAATCGCTTCACCCTGTCCATGAGCTGATCGACTCACTAGTTGAGTCGATCGGTTCACCAAGCTCAACCGATCGATTCATCACATGAGCTGATCTATTGGGAGTGCAGATTGTGCAGATTCAGTCATTCACAGTTTCAATCAATCCGATACTCTAATCAATCAGTCCAACACCTTGAACACTATGATAGTGAGCTATCAATTGATTGACTGTTGAATTGAACTACTAAACTCCTTTAGTAATCAATCTAAACATGTTTGTGGACAAACTCCTATTCTAGGTTAAATCCTATGTGTGTGACCCTACAGGTCCATTTCACGTTTGCAGTGAAAGTCCATAACACTTATGACTTCACAAGCAAAGAGCGGTGCCTAGTCACACATTAGTGATACCCAAGTGAAATAGAAAGTTGGAGAACAACTTTCAATCCTACAATCTGTGAATGGTGTTATAGTGAATGTATAATTCCTTTATCACTGATATCATGAATGAACTCGAGGCATGGAACAGTCATCATGTCAACGTTCATTCATTTCCTTGATCTTAGAGCAGACTGGGTGAGATGTGTATGACATCAATATCACATATTGATTCACACGTGCATGCGGATGCCTTTCTCAATCCTACTCATCAAGTGGCCAAGGACATCAAACTCCCTCAGGAGGGACAAATCCCATATCTATAACTCACCCCTCAAAAGCCCCATTTGTCAAAGCCACCCAATCATCACCTCTATAACAACCCATGTTTTAGGACTACATTTGATGATGTCAAAGTGTACCCAACGACATGTGTTGAGTGTAGTGATTTTAAGTCTAAGAATCACACTCACCACCATCACTGTGAGAGCTGACTGTGACTACCAAGTCATGGTTCCATGTGTCACTGTCATGGTGGGTCTGTCTGGTACCTTGTTCTCTAACAAGTACCTATGTGCTTGGTTTGATATTACTATATCATGGATAATGAGATTATGTCATAAACCAACACACAATCTAGTCTTCAGTGTTATTGATGTCTATGGTTATTTCCACAATAACAACTGACTAGGCACTAAACAAGAATGTATACTCTTAACATTCATATGATCTCATCATTTAGGTCATGAACCTAAAAGCATACGTCCTTGAGTAATACCATTTTTTAGACATCTATCATGTTACACCATCATCTCAGAAACAGTTTAAACATATAGATCAGAGATTGCCTTTATTATTATTAAAATCATTTACAAAGTATCCCATTACAATCATCATATGACTTGCTCTATGGGCATACATACCAACACAACTAGCGAGAAGGCTCACCACTAAGGACCCGCGATCGAAGAAGGGTTGGCAAATGAAAACCCTAAAATACCCTTCATTGTTGAAAACATAGAATAAGGATGACAGGGGTACCAATGTCATTTCAAGACCTGGATTGCTCCTTGCTTACACAACGCGAGCCATTGCCTAGAGCTGAAAGCTCCTTGATATGCAGAGAAAGGGAGGGAGTTTGTGGGAAAATAAGGCTACCAGTGGCCTCTTTGCATACAAATGAATCCGTCAAGCCATTGGCGGACCCTGGCAGGTGCTGGAGTATGAACTCCATGGCCATGGTGTGAGGCATCAAGACTCTGCTTGGAGGTGCACCCATCACGGGAAGCTAAAGGAGAAGATTGTCCCATGCAAAAATTGAAACCAGAGATGGGTTCCTAACCTTGCGACAAGGGCGTTGACCCAAGTTATAGGCCGAAATAGCACTACCTCATCAGAGAGGCAGGAGATAGATAATTGTGAGGTAGAATAGGGGCGGTGGTCTGTAGGTCAAAACTGGTGAAAACATGTTTGAAACGGTGAGATGAGGGCCGAAAGAAGTTCGTGGAGGGAAGGAAGAGCTACTAACAGCATTTCTGTGGTCGGAGGACCACCGGGATGGTCTTCAGCTTGAGTTCTGGTGAGAAAGGGGGCTTGGCCCCTACAAGGTACGACAATTGGGGGTTCGACGACACAAAACAGTGATGCAAAGACGGAGAAGAGTGGCCCAGGTTGCTAACCACATGTGTGATTGAGCCACGGTGGGTGGAGGTGGCCGGGTGAAGTAGCAGACACCGACGATGGAGGTTTTGTAGTTCGGGGCTATTGAGGGAGCTGGAGGAGAAATTCAGCAGAGGGAAGCATTGCTTGGGGGCCAGTGGTGCTCTCAGAGTAGCTAGATGGAGGCGAGAGAGATCGAAGAGGTGTCTGTGAAATCCAAACTTCAAACCCTAAAAGGGTGTTTTCCCGACAGAGAGAGATAGTGGGAGAGTGATGGCTCGGTGTGTTCGAGGTGACGAGCTAAAACTACTGACGAAGGAATGAGGAGAAACATTTTTGAAACAGATAAGATCAAAGTCGAGCATTCAAGGCGCTGGAAAACGGCAGTTGTTCACGTGAAGAGCAGAGGAAGGAGATGATACGGCCGCCGTTGGATCTCGATCCAATAGTGGTTGTGGCACGCGTGAGAAATTAAATCGAAACAGTAACGCGTACCACGCATAAATAAAACCAACCAAAGGTTAATTGCTTGCATTAATGAAATGATATTCAAATCTTGGTCCATGTATATTTGAATCTCCTTTAATTGCTTAGAGGGTCCAAACATGGATCAAATGATCCCAAATTTTGGTCATATGTGTATTAGAGGGTCTAGAACATTCCCATTTAATTATATTTGATGATTGTACACGTTTTAGGCCTAATATAGCAAAAATCATCATGTACATTTAAATGGCTATTATTAATGTGTATAAAGCTATTAATTTCTCAAATAAGAATTACAAGGTATGAATACGTGAAATAAATATTATTTATCCTCAATTAATAATATGGGGGGTCATTAAGCATACCATTGCACATTTAAACAACTTAATCACCATAAGAGAGAGAGAGAGAGAAAATTTGACATAAAAGCATTCATTTCCATTTTCTAAACAAAATTGCATAAAGGGAAATTTTCTTTAAATAAATCATGGATAATAGTGTAATTGAACATAATAAAAATGAATTTGTGAAACTAACATGGGTAATTTGCATTTCGGCCCTCAACATTTATACTATTAGAAAAAAAGAATGCAAGGAATAAAATAGTTTGAAAATTTACATTAAAAGAGTGGGATGTTACAACATTCTTCTAAAAGCAAAAGTTCCTTTGATTCAGGTGAAGGTAGTCTTTTCCTGGTCATCTCGATGAATGTGGATCTGATAGAACCCCGAGTACCCATCCAACCAAAAAAAGTACGAATGATGGGCTAGGCACTCAAGCATCTGGTCGATGATCGGGAGAGGGAAGTGATCCTTATGGGTGGAGGTGTTTAACTTTCTATAGTCTATACACATCCGCCAGCTAGTAACGGTCTTGGTTGCAACTTCAACCCCATTGTCTCCCTTGATTAGTGTGATATCTCCCATATTAGGGACTACCTGAATGGGACTTACTCATGTACTATCATTGATGGCGTATATGATTCCTGAATCAATGAGCTTTACAACTTCCTTGCTTACCACATCTTGCAACTTCTCGTTCAATTTCCGTTGCGATTGGGTGTAGGGTTTTGAATTTTCTTCAAGATGGATTCTATGCATACACATAGAAGGGTTGACCCCCCCCTTAGGTCTCTAATTGAGTAACCTAAGTCTTTTCTTCATAGCCTCAGTTCCACTAACAACTATTCCTTCTGATCATCACTCAGCTCTGAGTTGATAATAACCAAATTCATTCTTCCTTCATCTAGGAATATGTACTCCAAACCCTTTGGCAAAACTTTTAGTTTGGGTGGGGTCTTCTCTTCTAGTTCTTTGACAGGATCACTTCATAGTGTAGCATACTTCACCATCTCAACTGGGCCTTCTGCTTCAGATAGGTCTTTAGCATCCAGAAATGCCAAGAGTTCTTTCACCTCTGGGTCTTCGACCACCTGTGCGTTTCCAACTAAGGCGCACATTAGTGGGTCCACCATAGCCTTCTCCGCACATACCTCATCACAGAGTTGATGATAACTTTTGACAAAGTAAGAAGACTCAAAGAACAAAGGGGCTTTCATGTAGTCACAGATGTTGAAGTCGATATGCTCTCATCCAACTCTGATCATTATCATCCCTACCTCCACATCGATGATTGCTCTGCCAATTGCAAGGAAAGGTCGCCCAAAAATGATTGCGCAGCTAGGATCCTCTAAGGTATCGATCAAAACGATGTCATAGGGTATAAAGAACTGCCCAACCCTTATGGGTACATCTTCCACTACTCCAACATGTCTTGTGAAGGTGTGATCTTCTAGCTGGATTCTCATATTTGTACTTACTATGCCAGTATCCCAACCTCTTTACAAGCGACAACAACATTAAGCTAATGCTCACCCCTAGATCTTCCAGACCTTTACGGGTCATGTTGTCTCTGACTTGGAAGGGAATAAAAAATTCTCCATGATCTTTCTTCTTGGAAGACATACTTTCCTTAACAAAAGAATTAGACATCTATGCTATCTTCTCGGTTTCAACATATTTGCCTCTCTTCTTCCTTGAAATCAAGTCCTTGAGAAACTTTGAATAGTTGGGCATTTCCTTGATAGAATCCAAGAAAGGGATGTCGAGGTGCAACTTGTTCACGATAGCCATGAACTTCTCATACGTTTTCTTTAATTGAGCTTTCACTACTTTATGTGGGAAAGGTATGCAGGGTGCATACCTATACAGATGCTCTTCGGAAGTCACGTCGTCATCTCCTTTCATTGTTACTTTCTTTTTCTTCTAGGGTACTTCTACTGATTCCTCAGAGGTTACATCCTTGACTGGTGATGTAACTATTGTTGCTCCCTTATTGTCAGTTGGGTGTATCACTTTTCCTGACCTCAGGACGGCCATCATTGCGGTTTCATTTTCTCGTATGTTCACCTTAGTGGTGGATGGGAATCATCCTACCTAATGGTTGATACTCTAGGCTAGGCTTGCCAGCTACTGGTCTATTTGCTTGAAGTGCTACTGGAGCTCCCCAATCTGAGTCGAAAAACCTCCCATCTGTTGTTGCATTAGTTTGAGCAATGTTGAGTTGTACGTATAACTTTTGTGCAACTTCGCATTCAGATCATTCTGTTTCTTGGTGAAGGACATTAACTCGGTCATCATCGATGACCATTTTTACTGGCCATGTTGGGCCTTTGGGTAGCTTCTTGGTTGTTGAAAACCTATTTGGCATTGATGATTCTGCTGTCCACGGAAGAGGTTCCTCCTACTAGCTGGTGGGATTTTTCTGTCGCGTTGGTGTTTCCATATGAGAATTTGGGATGGTCAGGACGTCGATACTGGACATAACTCACTTTCTCTATACTTTCATCATTGGGATCGCTCTGCACAACCGTATGTGGGCAAAAGTCCGAAATATGGTCTGACTCTCTACACGTGACACAACTTCTAACCGCCTCTTGTCAGACTTTGCCTTTATAGCCCTGCTCCTTCAAAGCTTGAACATCGGTCACCATCTTGTCCAACTTAGCCACCCGTTCTTCTATCACCTTCGATTTTCAAGGGGTAGAGTGACTCATCGACTATCTATCATATTCACTATCCTACTGATTTGTGGCCATATTGTCTATAATCTCCCTGGCTCTTTGGGTGCTAAGCCCCAAGAAATCACTGCCTACTGTAGCATTCAAGGATTTCCTTTCTCCGACGCACAACCCATTGTAGAAGGTGGTGATCAACTTGGGCTCATAAAAACTATGGTACGGTCACTCTCTCTGATAGCCTTGGAATCTTTCCCAGGTTTCATGCAAGTTCTCTAAAACTTTCTATGAAAATCTGGTTATCTTGTTTTGGCATTTTATTGTTCTCTCTATGGGGAAGAACTTAGCGATAAAAGTGTTGGTCAGATGTTCCCAGTCAGGGAGGCTCCTATCTTGGATACTAGTGTACCATTCCAGAGCTTTATCCCTTAAGGTGAAAGGAAAGCACTGGGTGTATATGTAAGATATTGAGACCCTATTGATCTTGAAAGTCTTGCACGTCCTCTTAAATGTCATAAGATGGTTGTAGGGATTCTCTTCACTAGTGTTTCCTCTGAACTGATTGTATTGCATCAGCAGGAGAAAGGCAGGCTTCAACTCAAAGTTAGCCACAATGAGTGGTTGCTCCACCACTGGGTTCCTTTCCTCATTTTCCCTAGCTTGGATAAAAGAATGAAGAGACTGAGCTTTGGGTGATTCCTCAGCCATTGCTTGCTAGACATAGGAGGGTTTGAAGAGATGAAGATGTACCAAAAAAGAAAGGATGTAAAAGTTTGAGTGTGTTGTATAAATTATGTACAATAAGTATCTAAAATATTATATGCATATGTATAAGGTTTTTGGCAAAGTACAAGTAAAACTCAAGTTCGTAGAACGGTATTCATTGTCAAGTCCCCAGCAACGGTGCCAAAAAGTTGATAATCTTTAAATGTGGGTCAAAAAATGGAGACATGTCTAGGTCATCAGACTTTAGTAATTTATAATACTGGAATGTTTAAGACTCCTGCAACTAGTATAGGGTTGAAGTAGTTTAGGGTCGAACATAGAGACCTGGAGAATATCGCTTCAGAACCCAAGTTTTACTTGTCTAAGCACGTCAAAAAGTCAAATGATAAGGTTTATTGTAGCAAAAGAATCATAAAGAATTAAAATAAAACCTATCTCTAAGGGGAGTTACCTGAAAGATGTAAGCTGTGGGTATTTTGGGTTTTAGCAGTTTTTATGGTAGTTTTTTTATATAATAAATTGAGGAGTTAAAACTATCTTTAGAGCATAGCACGAAGGAAGAAAATCTAGTCGTAACAAGTGGCGGTGGCCTACATCAAGTGCCTTCTTCTCTCAAAGAAGACACACACTAGCAATGCATTAAATTTCCTCTCTCAAAGGTACCAGGCGTGGACTCGTACGGAAGGATAAATCGGGCATAGTTATGGTTTTGAGTACTCTCATACATGTGAATCAGACCAAGCTCTAGAAGATTACAACATCCCACTCTCGAAGGAGAAAACACAAGAAACATGATTCGATAGCTAGTCAAAAGCATGAATCAGAAAGGAGAAACTAGAACTCAGCTACCAAAAAGAAATCATCCAATGCAATAAAGCCACATAAAGAATGAAATGAGATAAACTCCATAGATTCCAATAATCATAAAGAAACATAATGGTTTAGTTACAATGTTATAATTAAATGAAAGTAAATGTTGTAAAGGGAAGATAAGTATTAGTCTCCTTGATTTAGGAGATTGAAGTACATAACAGCAGACACCTAAGATAATGCTAACCCGATACCGGGTAAGGGCCCTGTTGGGATACGACTGTATTGGGTCGTGGATCATGATGGGTAAGGGTCTTATCGTGATAGGAACTCCACCCGATAAGGTCATGTCGGGTTGCCGGTAGTGTCGGGCTATAGCCGTGACGGGTATGGACTATATCGAGTTGGGTACTATGTCATATTAGGATACATATCGGGTTACATTATCTTAAGGATCTTAGGTTCTTCGTATCGGGTGTAGGTGGGCGAGCCATCTCAGGTTGAAGCCTAGATAGGAACCTGACATGCTGGAAGTAGCATTGAGGATAATATCGTGCTGCTTGTTGCTACCAGAACGGTCTCTAAGTGAACTCCTCCCATCCCTCTCGAGATGGGGGTGTGCTCACCTAGTATTGCCCGATAGGCTCCTCGGGACTCGACGCACTAGCTATTTTACTTTGGAAGTTATCTCTCGTAGGGTCTGACCAGTCCCATCGTAGGCTTGTAGCTTTTATTGGCCCACATGTCCTTCATTTGTGGTTCTGTTCTTGAGGCTTCTGGTGGGGCCGATACGGATGTTGCTTGATACCTGTGTCGGGCCATGAAAGTGTCAGGCAGCGAGTGCATCCCATACATCTGTGGCGGGTTGGAGCCTTGTCAGGCTGCGGAGCTGAGGGGTGGCCATGTTGGGTAACTACCCCATTGTGTTGTGAACCATGACAAGTTAGGAACCATATAGGGTAGAGAGCTGCAGTGGGCAAGGACTCCCACATGACATGCCCGTGTCGGGTTGCTATCATATCAGGCATCGACCATGATGGGTAAAGGGGGCGTGCCAGCCTCGCGAGCTACCAGGATGGGACGTGGACTTCGTTGTTGATAGGCGTGATGGGCCCATTGGTGTTTTTTTCCTGTGGAAGAATAAGAAAAACCCTACAAAAGATGGGAATTATTATCAGGGGCATAGTGGACATAATTTGTTCACAATAAATAAGATAAAACAAAGAGGAAGTTAGGTTTGGAGGCTACTTAGATAATAAAATATAAGCTCTAGTAGCCATAAAATGGGTGTTATCAGCACTCACGTATAAATGAAACTTCAATGAATGACCATAAGCCTAAAAAATAAATTAGAAATGTAATATTTAGAAAACAATCCAAGGTCTTTTTACATTTTAGTTGATGAATAAGATTATACACATCAGATTGTCCCACTATAGAATTCTAATATCTTAGTTCAAATAATACATATGAAGGGATAAAGGGAGCTAGGGATTCTAATTTTGTAATTCAAGTTAATACTTATAATGGAATAAATGGAGTTTTAATCATGATTGAATTTTACATTAACTTCAAAAGTGAATAGGTGTTTTGCACTAAATAAAGGAAAACTAGTGCAATGATTGTTTTTCTAATTTGGGAAAACCTAAGATTTCTGATAAACTTTATATTTTCTAAATGTAAATATCATTCTTTAGGTAATAAAGCTTGAGAATACCCAAATTTTTATTATTTATAATTAACTTTATATTCAAACTAATATCAAAAGATGTATTCTTTCATATAACTATATTCCAGATCATATTTAATTATGATAATTTATAATTTAAATTACAAGTTTCACTAATCAATTTTTAGGATTTTGTGTGTTGTTAGAATTTGGCACTCTTGATTATCTATGTTTATTTCTATTTTCCTTTAAATATATGAAAGACAAATACAATCACATTAAGGTTATGATCTTGTCTACTATTACAATTCCTAAAATACATTTTCAATCTTTGAGATCTCATTCCATACCCAACCCCTACTCAATTCACCCATAGATAGAAAGCCCAAACCACTTTCTTATGTCTTCTTCATGGAGGAAACCAGTAGGATAAAACCTTATCATAAACAAACAAATAGGCATAGCTATTCGTTATAGACAACTATCCCAACACCTTCTTCTATAACAATTTTTGAACATGTAAATAGATCTTCTCTTTATTATCTCCATAGATCAACTCCTACTTGTTATACCAAATGAATCACAAGTTTTCATCTTAATTTCTTAAATGCACTACCATAATGCAAACCATTCCCTACTAATATCCATCCTTTCTCACTTATTTCCCCACATATCCTTATCATTTCTTCATGACATGGTCTATATAGGTGTTTGTTCAGTCCATCTTTAGACATCCTAAAATCACATGAACCAACATTTTCATATACAAATTTTCTTTTGATTTTTTTCCATGGCCAAGTTCCTATCAAATGGTGATAAATATAGACATATTTATAGTTTGTCAATCATGAACAAAATTTTTTGAAATATACACTATAGTTATGAATGATTTTTTAGTACTTTGATTTTTGTTGTAAACCTTCACCTAATATAAATTTCTACACTTTGTCTTATCAATTAATAATAGCAGCTTCTAGGCCACATTTTTTGGTCTCTTGGTCACTTTATATGTTAGAAAACCTATCATTAGGTCATGATCTATGTGGATACCTTAATGACACTACATGCTACATCAACCTTGTTTATAAATGATTGCAAGTAAATAAACTCAAATCCCTTAAGCTCACCATAATGGTATCATATCATGCATTACCTTTTGTTTGTTGGATGACAACCAATTAAGGACCTTCATTTACAATCTTTTACTTGTAGATGAAATTACCATTGGGGGTTAAAAAAGAGAATATACAAAGTTAACGTTAATAATTGGAGATAGCTTAAGGAACAGAGAATAATCATCATCACCTTATTATTTCATACTACTTTTATTTCCAATTGTCATTCATCCTCTTTCATAAGATATGTGTTTCATTCAACATGATGCAATGATTCATCAGTAGCAATAAAGAGGGAGTTTGTAACAAATTTCAAAAAGGAAGCAAAATGAACAACTTTAAAAGATTGTATGTTTTTTGCCATAGCGTTAGAATCATTGAATTGTTGAAACTGATGAAGGAGGTAAATTTTTCAAATCGATTTTTCATCTACATATTGACAAAGGATATAGACTCAATGGAGAACTATTTTTTTTGAATAAATGCACAAACCCTTTGTGGTTTTCTAGATCATGCCTACCGTAGATGTCATGTTCATTAAAACTTGACATACTTGTTATGGTACTATACATTGCATTTCACAATAACGTAACATGTGTTAACATGAATAATAATTGAAATTTGTATGAATTCATAGATTACAAATTTAAACTGAACCATTGGTTCTGTTGAATATGTCATTCATGGAGCTAAACCTATTGCACATAATTAACACATTCTTTGAATGTCACTCAAGTATCACCTATGGAGATACACCGTCGGTTATATTAGACATTCTGCATCAGTTTCTAACCGACTGGGTGATGGTAGAACTCCACCATTCGTCGTCAATTACAAAAAATTGTTGATAAACATTATTATCCATGGTTCCCTATTAAGACAGAATCGACGATGTAAGCCGCAACGGGTGACGTTTGTGGTCTGCTTTGATCCTTTAATCGTCGATTCCAAGAATAGAAGTTGATGTTGTTAATTTTCCACGTCAGTTGTTTGATGACAAATATCTGACACTGAATTTCCTGATGCCACTTTTATCTTTTTTTAGAGAAGTCATGAGGCTCTTTTATTCAACCTGTCCTCATCTTGCAGGCATAAAACTAAGATTTAATACATTTTTAACTATGAAACGTAACTTGGTAGGACTCCTACCATTATAGAGGGGATAGGGGATGGGGTGATCCAAAGGGTTGATAGGAGAGTATGTATTGGTACATCCTTCCTTATAGTTTTTTAGGTGGTGTTTGGATAGAGCATCAACCATCATGTTATGCTCGCTAGGGAGATTAATAATTTGTAGCTTTGGGTTCTCGTTGAGAATATTTTGAATGGAATGGATCTAAGTGCTAAAGGTTGGGAATTTCTCTGGAGGCCCATCAATAGCTTTAATAGCTTTGGAGCTGTCAGTAACAATAGATGCAGGTCCCACAATATCTTCAGTATGGATTCTTAGAGAAAAATCTATTGCACGTATTTTAGCTTCTGTCACTGATTCAACATGGATGTGTATAGCCAATCCTCTGATCCATATCATGTTCTCATTCAATGTAGTCATAGCGATAGCCGCCTCCTTGCCTTTGACAACAGCGTCTACATACACAATCTTGTGTTCATTAGGCACACTGGTTGCATCATTATCATCCTCAATATGATGGTATTTAACCTGAGCATTCATACATCTTCCCTTAAAGATGTTGGTGTAGAGGTTATCGATTTGAACAAGTTGCTTAGCGATGCTAACATGAGCGTTATCAAACATCGTGTTGTTCCTTGCTTTCCAAATGGTCCACTAGGTGGTTGTAAAGTGGACAATGTCTGCCTCTTTTCCTTGTAGATGGTTCATGAGCCACTCTTGAATTGAGGTATTGAGTGAATTGACCTTGTTGTTGATGCTCATCTTAAACCAGATTTCTCTTGCATAAGGGCAGAACCAGAGAGCGTGGAGAGTATCTTCCTCTTGTGCCTCACATCTAGGACAGATGGCACTATCAGTGAAGGTATGTTGCTTTCGTATCCCATTAGTCATAATTGATTCATGATCTACGAGCCAGATGAACACCTTAATTTTACTAGGCATATGCAACTTCCATATAGTAGGCCAATTATTGTTGATAGGGTACTGGATGTCGGCATGGATAATATCATAAGCAGAGGAAGTGGTGTAGGATCCACTCTCATCATGCAGCCAGCTCCATGTATCTTCGACTTTTCTCCCAATTGGGATAGGAAGGTGAAAGCCAAAAAAAAGGAGAACCAACTGGGCACAGGTAGCCCACATAGTCCACATGTAACAAGGAACAGAATGAGAAGAGGCCCTGAAGCTAGCGAGGGAGGCACTTCCTCCTCCAAATAAACCCCTCTCTTTCTTTACGATTAATACAATAGCTTGGAACATTAGGGGTGTTGGCAAGAAGAAGGCCATGCAATACCTCAAACACCTCATGGCTAAACATAAAGTCAAGCTTGTCTCTATAACTGGACCTCATATCTCTGGTAAAGAAGCAAAAAGTGCTATTAAAGACATTGGTTTCTGTAGCTCTCCTAGAGTAGAGGCCAATGGCTTCTCGAGAGGGATTTGGATTCTCTATAATTAAGATGAGTGTGATGTACAGATCCTTTAAAGTTACAAATACTTTATTCACTGTTGCATTGATAGTTACACCTTTTGTACCTTTGTCTACGCTTCACCTAGCCCCGGGGGACACCCTATTCTCTGGGAACATTTGATTCGGCTGTGTCAATCCATCACCATGCCTTGGATCACTCTGGGGGATTTCAATTGTATGCTCAATCCTGATGAGAAACTGGGCAGGAACAAATTTAATGTAGCTGAAGCAGCACAGTTTAGTAATGCCATCCTTCAAGCCGACCTCACCAACCTTAGTAGCAGAGGCTATGCGTTTATTTATATGAAAGGCCTCCTCCTTGAAAGAATCGACAAAGCTTTGGCCAATAGGGAGTGGATACAAAAGTATCCCACCTTCATTTGCGAAAATTTACGCTAGTTCGGCTCAGACCACAATCCAATAGCTATGCTTAATTCTTCTGCCCCGATACAACCGACAAGATTCAAAACTTAAGCATCATGGAACAAAGACCCAAACTTCTGCAATCTTCTTGAACTTCACTGGAACCCCAACGTTCAGTTTCATACTGCACTTCAACAAGCAAAACCCCACATATCAAAGTGGGACACCAACACCAGACATCTCAATGCCAAAGCCAAGCAATAACTCATCTCTAGAATAACCCATCTGCAACGTATGCTGGAAAGAAACTACACTGAGGAGTATGACCGTGAATGCTTGAATCTTGAAAGCAATCTTGAAGAATTCCTTGTGAGAGAAGAGGAAGATTGGAAGCAGAAGAGTCACATCAACTAGCTCATTGAGGGGGACAACAACATGAGATTTTATCATAGTTATGTCAACAACTAGAAGAAGAATTAACAACATCATAAGCCTACAAAATAACCAAGGAGAGTGGCTGGCAAATGTATCTCATCTCAAGACACTAGTGTCCATCCACTATGCAGAGATGTTTACAGAGAACCATCTCCCAACTACAGTAGCTTTGGATAGCATTTCGGAAAATTTTAAGCACCTACAACTGAGGCAACTTAGGAACCTCGGTGCTACAACTACTGAAAATGAAGTCTGGCAAATCATTAAAGCAGCTGACCCTTTAAAAGCCGCAGGCCCCAATGGAACTGATATGTACTTCATCAAATCAAACTAGAAGCATCTCAGGAATCCTATTCTTCTTTCTATCAGAAGTATGCTTAATGGCAACAATATTCCAAACACGATGGCAGATACAAGCATTGTCATTATACCTAAAGTGAAGCACCCTACCAGCTACAGCTAGCTCAGACCCATTACATTGAAAAATGTCTGTCTCAAATTGGCATCCAAAGTCCCCTTAATGATACTCCCTTCTGGATGACAATGGTTCCGAACATCACCTTTAAAAACACTCATGTATTGTTGAAAAGGATACATCCAATGCAAGAAAATTGGACCCAACATTTTCTCTTCCCTAATCAAATGGACAACTAGATGTACCAAGATATAAAAGAATGAAGGGATAAAATATTATTAATGTTGAGACATGGTACAACCACTTCTCTTTGCAACTTATCTAGAATCTCAAAATCAATTACTTTCTACATAGAGTGTTGAAGAAGAAGCAAAGTCTAGTGATTGCAAAACTCACATGCTTAGGAAGGATAGATCGAACAAGCACATGAAATATATGCTGCATTAGAGTGTGATAATCAAGAGATTTAAGACCTATTAGCTTTAGATCCTTCATTGATACCAATATAAAAACATTGGATGAGTACCCTATGGTACCTTAACACTACATAAGCACTCACAAATAGCTCTCTTCTCCTTTTTAAACAAGGTGTAACAAACAGGAGGTAGATATGTGCAACGACCTTTAATAACTTCTTTTGTTAATTCTTTCCTTATGCCCATTTCACGTAGGTCCATTGTGGATTTGATACCATCTTCAGTCTTACCAGGTACATTCAATAGAGTGCCAATAATGCTATCACAAATGTTTTTCTCAACATGCATGACACCAATACAATGTCGAACTGTCAAAGAACTCCAATAAAGACGATCCAAGAATATCGACATATTTTTGAATAAAGACTTTTCTCCTATGGGGGTAGTATACAGTGTCTTAACAAAATGATTTACAATATTGTTTACTCTTGTATAAACATCCTTTCCTAACATAGATTTAGCAGCACTCAGATCCCCAATTGAGCCATTGAATGATTTACACAACTTTTGGTAAGGATGCACCTTTGGTAGAAAGCTTCAATGACCAAGATATACAGTCTTACCACCATATTTCAATTTGATAGAATGTATATTTTCCTCACATATAGGATATTCCTTGGATCCTTTGACGATGTATCCAGACAAGTTTCCATATCAAGAAAGTCATTAATAGTGCTAAATAGCATAGAACGTAAATTAAATATCTCTCGATACAAAGCATCATAATCATCACACCTTCTCCCCATAGCTTCTTTACTTCATCAATTAAAGGTTCGAGATAAACATAACTATCATTGTCAGGTTGTTTGTGGCCCAATATCAACAACGACAACATGACATACTTATTATTCATACACAACCATGGAGGAAGATTGTATACAACAAGCATGACAGACTAAGTATTATGTTGGCTGCTTAATGTTTCATATGCATTCATCCCATCAATACAAAGTCCAAGTCTTATATTCATGGCTTCTTTGCCAAATTCAAGATACAATAAATCAATCTTCATCCATTTTTGGGAATCATATGCATGTTGTACCATATCATCATTGTTTTTCTTTACCTCTACATGCCAAGATATATTTTTTTCATCTACGATATTAGCAAAAAAGCATTTAAATAGGGGTATTATAGGCATATACCATATCACCTTCACAAGAGACTCAGTTTTGGTCTTAACTGATGTCGTCCTTCTATATCTAGACACCCCACATTTCAGACATTCTTTCATATTGATATAGTCCTTTTGAATCAACACATAGTCATGTAGGCATGCATGTATCTTCTTAGTCTTCATTCCCATTGGGCAAAACATCTTTCTGATTTTGTACGTTGATATTGGAAGCTTGTTCCCTTCAAGGAGAATATCTTTGAACAAAGACAACATAGAAGTGAAGCTTTTGTCTCTCCATCTATTGTTATCCTTCAGAGTATACAATCTCAACACATCGCTCAACTTTGTAAGCTAGTACAATCTTAGTATAACAGTTTCTCAGCATTGTGCACAACATTTATAAATAAGGGAGATGGGCCTGTAACATTTACCCCACAAGAGTCTAGCATTGCATCAACCATGTTTGTTGGTATTGGTTCATTCTCATCAACATCGTCAGCCAATTTTTTTTGGATACAACTACCACTACCCACATCTGCCAAGCTCAGAATAGGAGTCTCTCCCTATTAGTACCATTTATTATATCCTTGTACAGTGCCATTACACATGACATGATCTTTGATCGTGTCAACAGTGTCAACTTTTAGATTGTTGCAACAATTCCTCCACAGACAATAGAACCTATCTCTAGGTTGTTTTCTATTTCCCTCTACAAATCTTACAAACTCATCAAGAGCATTAATATAATCCAGAGTGCAGCAATTTGATATCGACATCCATGATCGATCCATTTCTATATGATCATATGGGAGACAAGTAGCTCATTAGGTTATAGCTAGTAAGTCAATTTTAGGAGAAACATTGTTTGAATAATTGAGTCATAATCATCTAGTAGCATTCAGATTCATGAATGTTTACACTTATCCCATTCTTGAGCACTTCATCTCACTAGTAAGTGTATAATCTGTGTTTGATTTCAATAAATTTTGACAACATTTCCCCACCATTTTCCAAGTACAGTGATGTAGATGGGCAAATACCCACCAACATCTGTACCCAGAGAATAAAGTAGAATTGCTATTGAAATTTATTGAAATCAAACACACAATACACACTTACATCCTAAGTGAGATGAGGTTCTCAACTCCCAAATCGAGGACTATCCAAGGTTTAGTCCCAATGAGTAAATTTTGGATGAGTTTCTAGGCTAACGACACTAGTACAAGAATGGTCTGTAGCGTCAGTTTTTTTAAGCCTGTAGCGTCACTTTATAACCGACTCCTAATTGGCCGTCGCTATAGAATGTGCTCTATAGCGTCAGTTTTTTTGACCAAACAAAAACCGACCTTACAAAGTAAACACCGACGCAAAAGGTTGTAAAACATCTGACCCAGGCGAGAAAAAAGGAGCATGTAGCGTCGATTATTCCAAAAAAACCAACCCTGTAAACTCTCTCAGTCGAAAAAATAGTCGACCGAAAATGTTTTTGGTCGACAATTTTCTCGATTGAGAGAGTTTACAGGGTCGTTTTTTTGGAATAACCGACCCTAAAGATTGAATAAACATTTTATTGTACCCCTCGGTCGAGAAAATTATCGACTGAAAATATTGTCGACCGAGGGGTACTCTAAAATTTTTATTCAATCTTTATTGTCAGCTATTCTAAAAAAATTGACTCTGTAAACTTTCTCGGTCGAGAAAATTGTCGACCAAAAATATTTTGGTCGAAAATATTGTCAACCGAAAATATTTCGTTCGACAAAATTGTTGGCCGAAGGGTACACTAAAATGTTTATACAATCTTTAGGGTCAGTTTTTATAAATAACCGACCTTATAGTGGACCTTTAGGGTCGTTTTAAAAAAAAAAATCAATGCTAGAAGTTATATTTCAGTCAAAAAATTTCTCGACCGAGGAGTGTACACTGAGGTGGTTATTCAATCTTTAGGGTCGGTTATTGAAAAAATTGACGCAAGAAGTTACGATTTTTTTTAAATTTATGCAGAAACTGAAATAGAACAGAAGAACAAGAAGATTCATATATTATGGGAGAGGCGAGCATTGATGCTTAACCATCACCATTCAAAACCACACATTCATGACAAAAATGATTCATAATCACATCATAATTTACAAAATAATAGATTGCAAGTCTGAGATGATATTAATAAGATACAAAAGTAAATATGAAAGAGTACTCGAACCACATACATAAATGGAGCTTACATATTTAATCCAATGCTATATTGACTTCATTTAGAAAAGAATTTGACCACTCTTCTCAGAATTCATTCAAGTCCACAAGTGTGTAAGGCTGAGTTGTAAAAATCTGTGACAGAAAATGCACATTCTAATATTTTATGAAGAGACTACAATCACTTGAAAATTTATGATGTTATACTTTATTACTTGACTTATAGTCTGAATGTCATGTGATGCTTGTTTGAAATTAGCTTGCATATATTTCATTACATAGTAGCCACAAGCCCAGTCATAATTTTGCATAGGACACTACAAATAACGAATTATAATTAATGTTAGTAAACTATTATAAATAGTAGTTGAGATAAGACTATAAGAGTTGACATATTAGAGTTGAAAAATTAATACATATAAGACTAAGTAATTGTCAAAGTAGCTACCTTGAAATTTTTCAAAGTCAATGTCTTTAATTTTGTGGGTATTTGTCCTCCAGCATCACGAAAAGCCTTTATACCCCTATCAATTAAATGATAGTTGGTAAAATAGAAATTCTACATAGAAATATCATGTTGAAGCATTGACTAAATATATGCTTACTCCATAGATGAGAATTTCAGTTTGTGACTCCTTGTTGTTTTACCCATTGGGTCAAGATAATAAAGTGTCATCAATTTTGGGGCAATCACCACTAATTCCCAATGTCTAGCTCTGAGTAAGAATAAAACAAACATTAAAATAAATAATTTTATTCATTATTAAATTTATATTGAATAATAATACTTACTTGACGTTAAAAGGAATTAGGATAATTTCCTTCCCATCACTAGCAAAATATTTAAATGCAGTAGAGAAGTACTCATTCACATCCTCAAGATTTGTCTCCACTTGACTAGTGATTGAAGGAAATAAGAATCCAACATTCCTTATATCAAGGTTTGTGATCTCAGTATATAAATGGCTATAAAACATTTGTAATTATTTCCATATATAGAACTAAGCTAAAAATGTGTATTGGAATTATATATGTATATATTGATAGATCCTTACCTTATCCATAAATCTATTATCGAAGTATTCAACCAATCATACCAGAACAACTCTATAATATCATCAAGAAAAATAAATTCTCAAAGTCCCTCCCAGCTGCATCTTCTGTTAAATTGGCCAACATATGTGATCTCGAGCTTTGGTTGGCTAAGTATCAACACAAACATTTACATTTGCTTCCCAATTCATCGAATGTAGCTTCAGGAATGAAAGATGGCTTGGTCATAGGAGGATGACTACTAGAATTTTTACTTTTTGGTTTACAAACCTGTTAATTAAATTACATACTTATATTACACGAGTTCATATATGCAGTCAAATATGAAAAATATGGTAGAAATAAGGTATACCTTGTCATTGATAACCAAGTGTCTAGGCCAACCCACCATAGCACCCTCAGCTTCTTCAACTGTACTATATTGAGGATTAGGTATGGGTAGTGGTTTGTCCCCCATTCCGTCATACACAAGATGGATGGACACACGACAAATGTCATCAGTAATTTGTTGGCAATGCAATGTACCACTAAGGTTGTACACTTTGCCCTCTTGCAAAACATTATATTTTGGAACCTCCATTGCAAGTTTACATTTCATACCAACCTAGATTGAAATAATATAAGTTATATAAGAAGTAGTAGAACAGATACCTGTTACAACTATATATATTATCATATATATATCATACTAATAACACAACATATAGAACAAAAACTTACTACAGATTGTTGTGGTGGGTCATTAGGAGTGCTCCCATGACCTTCTACAACTGGAGCATGGGCTTCTACCTCATCACTTGAGAGACACATAGTATGAATAGGTTGAGAAGGTTGAGTAGGTTGAAATGAAGACATTATTTCTTTTACTTTCTGCGCTACTAATGCTTCAACCTCCTCTTATGTAAGACCTCCTGCACGACCTCTTTTAGATTGCGAAGGGCCAAAATAAGACTTGAATCGTATACCAGCTCATAATCCCCTAACACGGCCAGGATGCTCTTTCGTACCAAGAGCAACTGATAGTTCATCCATGTGTCCAGTTGGGATGAACTTTCCTTCCTTCCTTTACTCGTGGAGATCAATCTATTCATAGTTAATAAAAATATTAAATCACAATATCAATTAGATATAAATAAATCTAAGTTGGTGGGAGTTACTCTGTACTTAGTTGGTATAAACCTACCATCTTTTGCGCCACCTCCTTCGTTGCAGGGTTGACAATTTTACCTGCTCGATTCTTTCTAGCATCAATCCTTGTCAAGTGTCAGGGTGGACGGTCAACTTGAGTTGTACTAGATTCTTCTCTAGAAGAGGATTTCTTCTCTTGTAGTTGGCGGCGAAAGCCATAACCACCGGGCCCCAAGTGATGGTCATGCACATTTTTAGCCTGTCATTCCTTTTGATCCTAGTGAATAGCCTGATCATTTAAAACGAGGTATTAAAATTTATACTTGGCAAACATGTATAAAAAGATTCATCTTCTTAATTGTATAAAATTAAAGATGCATACAATACATCACAATCTTTATTACCTAAAACTCTTCCGATCTCCTAGCTGCAACAAATCTTTTCCGCACCTCAGGATCTATAAAAATATATACATCTATTGCTTTCTTCTTTTGTTTAGGATTATTTATAAATTCCCTTGCGAGATATGTCTTAAAACCCCTCCATCGTACACCACAATGTTGTATCACTCTTTTCTTGTGATCTTTTTCATTTAGATGAAAAACACCCTATACATACAAAAGAAGCAATTAATAATGTTGTTTTGAAATGGAATTAATTCCAAGCAAACTAAATTAGAATCAATAGATAAAAAACATATTAAAATAATATCACTTCCACTCACACATATATCTTTCCATATGAGGTCTTTTTGGGCATTAGGAACATCATGCCAATTTTCTATATCTATTGGCACCTTACTGCGCACAATCGCCCCTAAGTAATGCTTGAAAGCACTAGCATGTTCCCCAACAGGCGCTCCTGTGATATCAAACTGGACTGGCAATTTTTCCCCTTTAGCCCTGAGATCCTACAGCCTACACATCAGTATGAGACCTCTACTTTTCTTAGCATCACCACTACCATCCTCATGGTGCTCATGCTCATGCTCAGAATGTTCATCTTCACTCGCCATTTTAGAACCTACAAGTATACATGATAAAAAAAAAGTGATAATAAAAGCACAAGTGATAAGGTATACATGATATATGATGTATATTTAAAAGATTACTTGCTTGAATGATAATAAAATAAATAATTCAAAGAATACATGCCTTTAGTATTGGTTGAGTTGTTAGTCAAGTAAAATTCCTTCAGCATGGTAATGACGTTTGTAATATTCATCGTTGTTATCTTCAACATTTACACTTGGCAAACTAACTAAGAATGGACTAGAATCATCATACTTTTCGTAGTATTCTTCTTCATTTATAGGATCTACAGTAAACTTTCTTTTTTCATGAAGAACGACAGACCAATTTTTATTTGCAGGGTCATCAATATAGAATACTTGTTTTGCTTGGTCTGCCATGATGAATGGCTTATCTTTATCAGCAATTTTTTTCAAAATTCACCAACTTGAAACCCAACTCATCCACTAAAACTCCTTTGTTGTTGTCAACCTAATTACACCTAAAGATAGGAACTCTGAAATTTGTATAGTCCAATTCCCATATGTCCTCAATGACGTCGTAATATGACATCTCAGCTTCGCATGGTCTTTTATCTTTGGCACTAGCAAAATACAATGAACAAGCTTGAATAGTGACCCCACTATTTTGAACCACACTACTTTCGTCTTGACGCTTTGTGTAGTATGAAAATCCATTTATGTCATAACCTTCATATGACATGACATCCATTTTTGGCTTAAAGGCGAGCCATTTTATGTTCTCAGCAACATTATTTGGTGATTCAGATAGTTGATTAAATACTTTCTCTTCAAACCACCTAATAAATGTTCGATTATGCTGTCTTGCAAGCCACATTGAACTGGATCGCGGATGATTTCTCTTGATAAGATCATTATGTTCTGTTATGTAGCTACTAACTTCATTGATGTTGTGTAAGATATACAAATGCGCTTGTTCCCACAACTCATGACTAATTCCTTTCACTCGTCCTCCTAGAGTTCCTTTGCCATAATAAGATCCAGTGTGATGGGAATTTTTTAGATCACTAGAAGTTTCATTGCAATTCAAAAAATCATTACAAAAGTCCATCACCTCCCTAGCCACATAACCCTCAACAATACTCCCTTCAGGATGATAACGATTCCGAACATCACCTTTAAAAACACTCATGTAGCATTCAAATTGATACATCCAATGTAAGAAAATTGGACCCAACATCTTCACCTCCCTTGTAATATGTACTACAAGATGAACCACGATATCAAAAAAAGAAGGAGGAAAGTACATTTCAAGATGACACATTGTAACAATTACATCTTTCTGTAATTTATCGAGAGTATCACGATGTATCACTTTGTTGCATATTTCATTGAAGAAGAAACAGAGTCTTGTGATTGCAAACCTTACATGCTTTGGCAATATAGATCAAATAGCCACAGGTAAAATTTGTTGCATTAAGGTGTGAAAATCATGAGATTTGAGACCTATCAACTTTAGATCCTTCATTGATACCAATCTACGAATATTAGAAGAGTATCTTTGTGGAACCTTAATATTATACAAGCACTCACAGAAAGTCTTTTTCTCCTTTGACAAAGTGTAACAATCTGGTGGTAAATATGTGTGGCGACCCCTAATCTCCACTGATAATTCTTTTCTTATACCCATTAATTCTAAATCTTTTCTAGATTTGATGCCATATTTAGTCTTTATTGGTATGTTCAATAGCGTACCAATGATGCTATCACAAATATTTTTTTCAACATGCATGACGTCAATGCAATGTCTAATTATCAAAGATCTCTAATAAGGAAGATCCCAGAATATTGACCTCTTCTTGTATAGAGATTTGTCACATGCGAGTGGATGACTACTTGAACTCTTTCCAAATTCATTAACAATATGTTTCACCCTATCATATACAACATTTCCTGGTATAGTTTTAGGAGCACTTCGTTCCTCAGTTGACCCATTAATGGTTTTGTGTTGCCTTCGATAAGGATGCACTGGTGGGAGAAATCTCTGATGACCAAGATATATAATTTTACCACCATGTTTCAGTCTGATTGAATCAGTATTTTCCTCACAAATAGGACATGCTTTGTATCCTTTTATGCTATATCCAGACAAATTTCCATAAGATGGAAAGTCATTAATCGTGCAAAATAACATAGCACGCAAACTGAAGATCTCTTTACGTGAAGCATCATATGTCATAATACCTTCTTCCCATAGTTTCATTAGGTCATCAATTAGAGGTTGAAGGTAAACATCCATATCATTTCCAGGTTGCTTGGGTCCTGATATCAATATTGACAACATCACATACTTATTTTTCATACACAACCAAGGAGGAAGATTGTATATAACAATCATAACAGGCCACGTGCTATGTTGGCTGCTTAATGTACCATAGGGATTCATTTCATCTGTAAAGAGTCCAAGTCTTAAGTTTCTTGGTTCTTTACCAAATTGAGGGTATAATAAATCAATTTTCTTCCATTGTGGTGAATCAGATGCATGTCGTAGGATGCCATCATCATTGGCCTTTAACTCCCCATGCCAAGACAAATTGTGTGCATCTTCTATATTAGCAAATAAGCATTGAAATCGTGGTATTATTGGTAGATACCACATCACCTTGGTAGGATACCCATTTTTAGCAATAGCTGAATTTGTGGTCTTATACCTTTACGCACCACATTGTGGACAATTTATCAAATTACTATAGTCTTTCTAAAATAAAACACAATCATTTGGACATGCATGAATCTTCTTAGCCTCCATTCCCATTGGGTACATTATTTTCTTTACTTGATATGTTGAAATTGGAAGCTCGTTGCCTTCAGGAAGAATTTCCTTTAACAAAGACAATAGTGAAGTGAAACTCTTATCGCTCCACCGGTTTTGAGCTTTAAGAGTATATAATCACATCACAACACTCAACCTCATGAACTTAGTACAACCCTTATATAATGGTTTTTCAGCATCATGGACAATGTTTGCAAATAAAGAAGGTGGATCAATGACATTGTCCCAACAACTACATAGTATCTCATCAACCATATCATCATGAATCCAGTCATCTTGAATCGGTTCATCATTAACATTATCATCATTATCTATATCTTCTTTTCCACAACTATCAGTATCAACATTTTCTGATCCATAATTAAATTTCTCTCCATGCCAATACAATTCATTATAACCTTGTATGATCCCATTGCATATGACATGATTCTTAATTTCCTCACCAGTATCAACTTTCAAGTTGTTACAACAATTTCTACATGGACAATTTAGCCTATCTGTAGGTAGTTTCCTATGTTCCTCAACAAATCTGATAAATTCATCAAGACCTTTGGCAAACTTTGGACTACAATGGTTCTTGATATACATCCAACTTCGATCCATTTTCTATATCACATTAAAATTAATTATAAAACTAACCATTTAATATTGATACTATAATCTGTAAGTTTTTATTGATAGGAAGATAATTACTTATATACTAAAGTGTACCACCTATCCCATTTTTGAATATTTAATCTCACTAGTAACTGTATAATGTATGTTTAGTTTTGAAGAAAATTTCAGCAGCATTTCCCCTAAGTTCTCCAAGTACACCAATGTAAATGGCAAATAACCACTCACATATGTACCCAGAGAACAAATGAGGAAATCCTATTGAAATTTTCTACAAGACTAAACATACATTATACAGTTACATCCCAAGTGAGATTAAATATCCAAAAACAGTCCCAAACTAGGGACTATCCAAAGTTAATCCTAATGAGTAAATTTTGAACGGGTTTCTAAGTTAATATATAAATGCATTATTTTCATATTTATATATTAAGTTAAACATAATGCATCAATGATCTCATATATAAACCCTAAAGTGTCAATCTGAGACTACACAATGTCTACCCTCATATTTCTGGAATGTATATATAATGATTACATATGTGATTGATAATAAAATGTAGATATGAATGAATACATATTTTTATTATTGGTTGATTTACTAGTCAAATAAAATGGCACATTGGGAGAGTGAGAATATTATACCTCACTTGTAAGCTGAAGAAGAAATATATGCAAGTCAACAGCAAGTCAATAGCACCTGCAATAACACAAATGCATGATTCAATTATGTTATAATGTATTAATTAAGGGTCAATATATATCAATTTATAGGAGCAATAACAAATTCAAAATTTACAAATTTTAATGATTATGCAACTCAGCCAACACAGCCGTGTTGGGCAGCACGGCCGTGCAAACAACACGGCTATGCTTCCCAGCACGGCCGTGCTACCTGGTATAGTTAAAGTAGCGCAGGTCCACTCTCGGTCGATAATTCATCGACTGAGAGCCCACCTACACGGCGTCCAGGTCCACTCTCGGTCGACGAATTCTCAATCGAGAGTGGACCTGGACACTGTGTGTAGGTGGACTCTCGGTCGACAATATTGTCAACCGAGAGTGGACCTGGATGCTACCGTGGCGGTGGGAATGAACTCGGGAAAGAGGGAAGCGGCGACCTTATTTGTAAATGGTGATGACCTTCATGGAGATTGAGACGACCTTCACAGAGAGGCGGCGACCTTCGTGGAAGTGTGGAGAGGTGGTGACGACGAGCTCTCTTCGCAGAGAGGAGGCCAGGGTTTTGGCGGTGCGGTGATGACGTGGGAGAGAAGGAAGAGAAGGTATTAGTGGCAGAATGACACAAATAGATAAAGAAGAAAGGTATCGGCACCGCGGGAGAGAGAAAGAGAACAAAATTTTTGTTTCTCGGGAGAGAAAGGCTAGGTTTCGGCCATTTCACGGAGAGACACGACCTGTAGCGTCGGTTAAAACAAACAAACCGAAGCTAGAGATAAGCGGTGCCCGTGTCGGGTTATTTAAAAACACTCAAACTCATTTTCGGTCGACAAATTTGTCGACCAAGAGATTATCAGTCGACAAATTTGTCAACCGAGGAGAGCTCGAGGGTTGGTTAAAAGCTAAAAACCCGACGCTAGAGGTGCTTATACAAGCGTGAATTAAACTGGATCCAAAATTCATATTGATCGACAATATTGTCGACCGAGGAGCCCTCTAGGGTCACGAAGTTAATTTGGATCCTTCTCAGTCGATGAATTTGTCCACCGACTGGTTATCGATCGACAAATTTGTCGACCGAGGAGAGCTCTAGGGTCGGTTAAAAGCTACAAAACCAACGCCATCGGTGCTTATACAAGCGTGAACTAAACTGGATCCAAAATTCATCTCGGTCGATAATATTGTTGACTGAGGAGCCCTCTAGGTCACAAAGTTAATTTGGCTCCTTCTTGATCGACGAATTTTTCGACCGAGAGGTTATCGATCGACAAATTCGTCGACCGATGAGAGCTCTAGGGTCGGTTAAAAGCTGAAAAACTAACGCTAGAAGTGCTTATATAGGTGTGAACTAAACTGGATCCAAAATTCATCTCGGTCGACAATATTGTCGACCGAGGATCCCTCTAGGGTCAGTTAATCTGGCTCCTTCTCGGTCGATGAATTTGTCGACCGAGAGGTTATCGATCGACAAATTCATCGACCAAGGGGTGCTCTAGGGTCGGTTAAAAGTTAAAAAAATCGACCCTAGAGGTGCTTATACATGTGTGAAATAAACTGGATCATACGTTCATCTCGGTCGACAATATTGTCGACCGAAGAGCCCCTAGGGTCAGTTATAAGCCAAAAACCGACCCTAGAGGTGCTTATACGAAGGAAATCTGGCTCATTCTCAGTCGACGAATTTGTTGACCGAAAGTTTATCGGTCGACAATTTTGTCAATCGAGGGAGCTCTAAGGTCGGTTTAAAGTAAAACAACCGATGCTAGAGGTGCTTATAGAGCAGGCAAACTGGATTCAAGATGTCTCCTACATTTTTTGTAGACATATAAGGTCAGTAATTTGGAAAAACCGACTCTATAGATCAAGGCGCGAAGCCAAAATCGAGAATTTTTTTTCCGCGAGAAACTGTAATTGGCTTTCTAATCCAATTGCCTATAAGGTCGCTTATTTTATGAAAACCGACCCTATAGAGATACAGTACAAGGTCGGTTATTTTAAGAAAAGTGACCCAAGAGGTCTTAAGTGGTGCCCGCATTTTTATGGACATATAAAGTCAGTTATTTAGAAAACCGACCCTATAGAGTTACACTACAAGGTCGGTTGTTTTAAGAAAACTGACCCAAGAGGTCGTAAGTGGTGCCCGTGTTTTTTTTAGACATATAAGGTTGGTTATTCGGAAAAACTGACCCTACAGGTAGTGACGTTATAACCCATTTATGTACTAGTGCGACAAAGTCTAGGGTTTATAGACTCCACTTTATTGATTGAGAATTCACAAATTAGGGTTAACTCACATGTTATCATGTTACATCATATAATATGAATTCATTTCGACTTAGTGTGACAAATCATAGTTGAATCAAGGATCCAATTGTTAGGATATCTACATAGAAATGGAAAATCATATGATTTGAGCAAGATAGTCAACATAAATATCGACATTGTCAATTCTAGTTAATTTAGAGTCATCTTTCATGCAAGCATAATCATTACAACATAGATGAGATCCAATTGAAGTTAGGTGTCGCAAACATCTTAAATATATATCCTGATTTGATTTCATATGTAGCATGAATCATCATTAAATACATTACATATATGTATATTCATTACAATCATACAATTCATCACAATGTAATTAAATTTTATCACAATTAACTATGATTTTTATTAATTTATTCACAATTTAGTACATAATTATATCCATACCCCTTCCCCCTCTCCTCCTTCCTCCTCTCCTCTCCTTCCCCTTCCATAGTACGATTTCTTCTCAAATATGAGAAGAAATCATATTTTGGCAAGGAAGGAAGGAGAGGAGGGAGGAGGAAAGGGGGACGGAAGACAGAGACAAAGGAGCGAGGAGAAGAAGGAGGGATACCTACGGAGACAGATAAGGAAGAGGTATAGATCAGTGCCAGGAGGCGACGATCTGTAGTAGAGTAGTGTCGATGAGCTTTGGCGTCGGTGAGCAGCAGCAGTAGCATCGGCGAGCTTTGGCGGTGGTTAGCAGTAGCAGTAGCGACACGCGACAGTAATGGTGCGATGGAGAGAAGAAATCAAAATCACTAGAGAAACAATATCACAAGAAACATGGGTAGGACAGAGATGAGAAAGGGTTTTTCGGGGGACTAAGTAAGAAATATACCATCGATTATAAGTGAAACTGATGATGAATAATATTTGTTGTTGGTTGACCACTAAAAACTATCAATAAATCAAGTACATTCATCGTCAGTTTCCAATCAAAGACTATTGATGAATCTTGCAACCCATTGTTTCTTAACACAACTTTTGATGGTGGTTATGGATATCGTAACTGACAACAAATCTCAATTGGTGGTGGGAAAAATCTATGGGAGACATAGAGAGGACACCTTTATCATTGCTCTCTTAGGAAAGAACTGTCGATAAAGGTCAATTCATTCCCATGAGCCAGATGGCACATGAACATATTTATGTTGTTAGTTTTTTAGAATTCAACCGAAGGTATAGGTTTTTTGGAGGCAAATGAAATACTTCCAAAAATTTTGTGTGAAAATTGATTATTGTGGGTGATATACAATGTCGGTTTCCTTAAGAAGAGATCGAAGACACACAAAAAAGCACAACCCACATTTTCTCAGATGTACAAACCATGGAGGTTGTTGATAATGAACTAACAGGAAAAGTAAGACAATCAGTTTCTCTTACAAATATAACCAATGTTGTATCCCCATTCTGTACTAGTGAGTAAATTTAGTTCACGTGGTTTGAGTTTCATGAGATTAATGGTATGGAAAAAAATCTTACTATATAAAGAAAAATGATGTATGAATGTTCTAGTAATGTCATTGGAGATTTCCTTATTTAGTCTGCTAGTCATCTACTTTTTTCACCTCAAAAGTGTGTGTATTTGTGTGTGTAACAGTTATGGTGGCTGTATATATGCCCATAGAGCCATCTCGAGTGATTGTATGGAGTCGTATATTACTTAATTAATTAATACAATTAATTGGTTAATTAATTAATTCCAAAATATTCTAATTTTTTATCCCTCAAAGCATGCTATCAGGGTTTTAATTAATTAATCCATGAGCTTTTTAATTAATGCAGTCTTTCTGTTTACCAATGGGTTTAGGAATCATTGCTTTCTTTCGTCTCCTATTTAAATGGGACTGACGGTCGATGTCTTTACAAGAAATTGAGAGAGGCTTTTTATTTTATGCTTACGAACGTAAACCCTATCCATCATCGTCCTCAAGAGAGAAAGGAGAGCACCATGACACTCACATGCCATCACACAAAGACTACTCCTACCTGCCGGTTTAGGAAGTGTGATGTGGAGTTCTAATACATCTAAGTGGACAAAGTAGAGAGGGATATACCGAGATGCCTGCATTTGGAGGATGTGAACGATAGTCCATATGTGCTATGAGTTACGTACATCACCGCACGAAAGGATCACCACCAGATCTTCCTGTGTCACGTTCGGAGATAGAGGAGAAGTATCGTCCATGTAAGCTAGGAACATTACACATCATCATGCAGCGGGATGTCATTGTGATAAGGTATATCCCACGAACACTCTTTCTGAATATGCTATTTTTGACGAGATCTTGTTGTGAGTTGCATAGAAACATATTTTATTTTGTTGCTTCCGCCACATATATTTCCTTCCACAAAACCCAATAGTGGTATCAGAGCAGCATCGATCTACGGTGTATTTGGATTTATTTCGATATGAACGAATCACTGTATATTATTTTTTGTGGTTACATACGATGCAAATTTAAAACTGCTAATGTGCATATTTAAACCTAATTCCACATATGAGGAAGGCTTCTTTTTTTGACGTTACAGGGGTCGACTATGGAAAATATTGATTTTTCTAAGTGCACAGAAGGAAAATATTGTTCGCCGCACAGGGGCGTTTCCCATGTGTACCCCGCATAGTCTGTGTGGGAGTCAAAAATTTATTTAATGGGTAATGTCCCCCATTAAAAGAACTATAATTTTAATATGTACATATGTATATGTAGATATACCTGTGATATCATACAAGTCGGCTTTAAAATCTATTTTATGTGGTGAATGCATGCACGATTATGGCCTATAATCCCCTTTTGTGAATGTTGTGAATGAATGTGGTTGTGAATGTTGTGGATATGTTTGTTTGTGAATTCGATGGATGTATAATAGTTGTATGTGGACCCTTTTTATAAAGTTTTTGGCTCGCATGTAGAGCCTCATCTCTTATTTTAAAGTGTAATTAATTCTTTCTGTTTATATTTGTACTCATATGATGTAATAGAGATAGCATTAGTTTTAGTCTTTGTAAACTTGATGTAAGGAGGCCACTTGGAGATCCAACTCCAAGGAGCATCCATGGAGATTCAACATGAAGATACAATTCCCAAAAGAAAATTGAAGATCCAACTCCAAGGAGCGTCCATGGAGAAGCAACTTGAAGTTCCAACCTCATGGAGCATCCATGAAGTTGTTCATTGTAATGTTGATCCTTACAGGGTGATTCACAGGTGTTGTTGCATGAGATGCATAAGACCTTAGGTGGACTGTAATCCTTTGTGGCTCTAAAGGATTATAATAGTATGGTCATAACTCATGTTTTTGTGTTTGTGATTGCATGTCTATCATTTGTGGTTGTGGATATAGTAGTATATGATACATACTATAAGTATGTGGTGTTTGGATATGTATATGCATTAATAAAACCCCTCAATATATAATATTAAGTTTTAGTTGTCTTCCATAAATCAACACATATGAAAAGCTTGATCGACTATGTGTAGGCATGCCTCTGCGTGGTATACTGTCTATCTCGTGGAAGTGTGATGGTTGGTGTGTGGGTCTACCTCCGTAGGGTGCACACTCATCATGTTGGCTTATGGGTTGGACTTAACTAGGGAACCTTGATAGGATCAAGTACCTACAGGCACATAGATACAGAATGGCAAGGAGTTCTACATGATCACCTATCCAAGAATTGCATATGATGCAATTGGCAAAAGTTTCCTACCTTAGTATTTGGTCTTTGACGCCGGCATTGGCTAAGAATTGATCTAATTATTTTGGATCTTGGTTCACTACAAGGATGTACACTGCAATCTTCTGATTTTATAGTGAGGGGTATAAATTTCAATAAAATAGTGGGAGTGTAATTAATTAAAGGCCTAATTAATCTCATTTATCAAATCTTTTCAAGTCAAAATGTTTTGAACTAAATGTAAACTTTTTCTTTTATAGAAATCAAATGGCAAACAACACTTACACATTTTAGTTGCAATCCATCCTTGAGAAGGACAAACTTACGAGAATCAACTTTCAGAACTAGTTTAGGACACTAAGAATTATTCTCACGCTGGAGTGTAAGCTCTATGTCCTTGAAACACCCAAGCCAGCGAAACCTGCCTCAAATTCACCCAAGGCTAAAAAGGATGCATACAAGAACCTTGATGACGTCGTGGATGTCAAGTTCTTGATGTTGTGCTCAATGAACTATGAGTTGCAAGAGAAGTATGAGAACATGAATGTCATGGTGATGGTAACACATCTCAAGAACATGTATCAGCATCAAGCAAGACATGAGAGATATGATGTCTCCAAGGATTTGTTAAAAAGCAAGATGAAAGATGGAGACTCAGTTGGCACCCATATACTCAATTTGATTGGGTACGTGGAAATCCTATCCAAGTTGGGACTTCCCTTAGGTCAAGAGTTGGCCACTGATAGGATTCTACAATCAACCTGAATCATATAGTCATTTTGTCTTGAACTACAACATGAACAATCTTGACATGTCGTTGTCAGAAGTGTTGGGCATGTTGAGGACAACTGAAGCATAGATGAAGAAAGACAAGCCCAAGTCTGTGATGATGATTAGCAGGACAAAGGTAAATTCAAAAGGCAAAGGAAAGGCTAAGAAAGGTTCCAAAGCTTGGCATAAGCCAAAGTCATCCACGCTCAAAGCTAAAGGTGGGATCTCCAAAGAAGGCAGTTGTCACCATTGTCACTAGGCTGGACATTGGAAAAGAAATTATCCTCTCTACCTAGAGGAACTGAGGAAGAAGAAGTAGGGGATAGAGATCTCTATTTCAGGTATATATGTTATTGAGATAAACTTCAATATTTCTTCATCATGGGTATTGGATACCATATGTGGATATCACATATGTTCAAATATACAGGATATGATAAGAAGTAAGCCTTTACGAATGGGCCAATTTGAGCTGCAGGTCGCTAATGGAGCAAGAGTTTCTACCACTGCAGTTGGAGTTATTAGTTCATTTTTTCCTACATGCCTTGTAATAGAATTATAGAATTGCTATTATGTACCTGCCATTAATAGATATATTATTTCTATATCTTGTATGGACAAGAGTGGATTTGAATTTCATATTAAAAATGGAATGATTTATATTTCTAAAGATTAGATCTGTTATGGCAATGCCCCTATGTCTTATGGTATCTACTTGTTTGAACTTGAGACTAGCATATACAATGTAATTAAAGGTTAAAACTTGACAACTCAAACAAAACATACTTATGGTATTGTCGTCTTGGGCACATAAATGAGAAGTCCATATCTAGACTCCATAAGGATGGCTATCTATACTTTTTTTATTTTGAATCATTAGAGACATGTGAGGCTTGTTTTTAGGCAAGATAACCAAGACTCCTTTCACTGGACACAGTGAAAGAGCCAATGATATGCTAGGGCTCATACATACTGATGTATGTGGACCTTTTAGATCAAATGATAGATGAGGCTAGCAAGACTTCATTACCTTCACTGATGACCTCAGTAGGTATGGCTATGTATATCTTATGAAACAAAAGTTAGAAACACTTGAAATATTCAAGACTTTCATGAATGAAGTAGAGAAGCAACTTTGTAAGAGTATTAAAGTACTCCATTTAGACCAAGTTGGCAAATACTTAAGACATGAATTTGAGGACCTTCTGAGAGACGGTGGTATTGTATCACAATGGACTCCACCTGGTACACCACAACATAATGGTGTGTCAGAAGAAGTAATTACACATTATTAGACATGGTATGATCAATGATGAGTTTAGTTGAACTTCCAATATGCTTCTGGGGATATGCTCTTGAAACCACATCATTTACACTTAACTGTGTAACTTCCAAATCAGTTCAAAAGACACCATATGAGATATGGAATGGGAATCGTCCCAATTTGTCTATGTTAAAGATTTGGGGAAGTGAAGCATATGTTCGAAACAATTTCCTGAAAAGCTTGGACCCAAATCTGCAAAATGCTATTTTCTTTGATACTCCAAGGAAACTCGGGGATACTACTTCTACACACTAATTGACAACAAAGTGTTTGTTGCTAGGACTATTGTATTTATTGAAAGAGAATTTATTTCCAAAGGAATCAATGGGAGGAATGTAGAGCTCGGAGAAGTTTGAAATCAACAAGAAAGCATAGAACCCAAGGAGGTACATAAGCAACATGAAGACTCACAAAATGTTGTGGAATTTCAAGTTCCAAATGTAACACAGGAACCGGTCTAGTAGGACATGACTTGAGCCTGAGAGATTTGGATTTCTTGTGACTCAAGATAATGAAACATTGGGCATAGTAGATGAGTCAACATCCTATCTATAAGCTACTAAGGGACCAGAATCTGAGAAATGACTCGATGCCATGAGATCTGAGATAGAATCCATGTACACCTACAAGGTATGGACCTTGGTGGATCCACCCAAAGGGTTAAAACTCAAAGGGTGCACGTGGGTCTTCAAGAAGAAGACCGACATGGATGGAAATGTTCAAACCTATAAAGGTAGATTGGTTGTGAAAGGATTCTGTCAAATTCAAGGTGTTGATTATGACGAGACCGTCTCACCAGTTGCCATGGTTAAATCCATTAGGATCATGCTTGCCATTGCAGCTTATCATGACTATGAGATTTGGCAGATGGATGTTAAAACAATAGTCCTTAATTAGAATTTACTCAAGGATGTGTACATGACACAACCTGAGGGTTTTATCAATCTAAAGGAAGCCAATAAAGTATGTAAGCTACAAAGGTCAATCTATGGATTGAAGCAAGCATCTTAGAGCTGGAATGTACGTTTTGACAAAGTATTCCAAAAGTTTGACTTTAGTTAAAATGAACATGAACCTTGTGTTTACAAAAAGGATAGTGGGATGACATATTATTGATGGAAAATGACATCCCTACTCTTCAAAAAGTAAAAGCTTGGCAGGGGAAGACCTTCTCTATGAAGGATTTAGGTGAAGCATCCTATATACTAGGAATCAAGATCTATAGAGATAGATCTAGAAGGCTTCTAGGCCTAAGCCAAAGCACATACATTGACAAGGTGCTAAAGAGGTTTAGCATGGAGGGTTCTAAGAGAGGTAACTTGCCCATGTCCCATGGGGTTACGATCTCTAAAGCCCAATGTCCTAGTTCATGTGATGAATGGGTGCACATGAGAAAGATTACATATGCATCTGCAATCGAATCTATCATGTACACGATGTTATGTACTCATCTTGATGTGTCATATGCTTTGAGCATGATGAGCCAGTATCAGTCAGATCTAGGTGAATGTCATTGGATAGCTGTAAAGAACATCTTAAAGTACTTGACAAGGACTAAGGATCAATTCTTGGTATATGGTGGTGAGTAAGTGCTCATGGTAAAGGGTTACACCGATGCTAGCTTCCGAATCGACAAAGATGACTATAGATCGCAATCTAGATTTGTGTTTTGCCTGAACAACGGAGCTGTGAGCTGAAAGAGTTCCAAGCAAGAGACGGTTGTGGATTCTACAATAGAACCCAAATATATTGCCACATATAATGTTGTAAAGGAAGCTATGTGGATCAAGAAGTTCAATTCTGAACTTGGAGTGATTCCTAGCGATGGTGATGCAACTGAGTTATTTTATAACAACAACAGAGTAATTGCACAGGATAATGAATCAAGATCCCACCAACATTCCAAACAAATTCTATGGTGATTCCATCTCTTATAAGAGATTGTACATCGAGAATATGTGAAGATTTGTAGAATTCCTATATAAAGCAATATGGATGACCCACTCACAAAAGCACTTTCACAACAGAAACATGACGAATATGTTTGATCACTTGGATTGAGATTCATGAGTGATTGGGTATAAGTACAAGTGGGAATCTATTGGTATGTATACCCATATAGAGTGTCATTTTATGATTGTAATGGGATACTATGTAAACGATTTGTAATACTATATTGATCATATCAATAAAGGCAATTTTGCAATATATATGTTTGTGTTTTATAATTTAAGATGACCATAAAACTTATAGATGTCTACATAATAATGTACTCGATGACATATGTCTTTAGGTTCATGACCTGAATAGTGAGATTATATGTATGCTAAGAGTATGTATTCTTATTTTGTCCCTAACCAGTTGTTATGGTGGAAATATCTATAAACATCAATAAAACATAAGATTAGAATGTATGTTGGTTGATGGAAGAATCTCATTAGCCATGATATGGAGATATCAGACTAAATACATAGATACTTGTTAGAGAACAGTGTATCGGACAACCCCACCTTGAGAGTGACACATGGATATCATGATTGGAAGTTAGAGTCACATCTCATAGTGATGGTGGTGATTGTGGTTCTTAGACCTTAAGTCACTACACTTATCACATGTCGTTTGGTGTACTTTGACATCATCAACTATGGTCCTGAATAAGGATTGCCATAAATATGGTGCTTGGGTACACTGTGACACATGGGGATGATTGTGAGTGATGTAGATGGAATTTGTCCTTCCTATGGGAGTTTAATATTTCGACCACTTGATAACCGAGATTGAGAAATGCATGGGCATGCTGATGTGAGTCAATATGAGATATTGAGCTTACATATATCTCATACAGTCTACTCTAGTTCAACGAACATGGATTTAATGTTGAAGAGGATAATAGTTCTATGACTCGAGTTCAATCTGGATATCAGCAACAAAGGAACTATACAATCACTGAAACTATAGTCATGAATGATAGGTTAAGTTGTTCTCCAACTTCTCTAATTACTTGGGTGGCATGATGTATTTCTAGATACCAATAATTTCTTGTGAAATCATAATATGATTATGGATATCACTGCCAATGTAATTTGGAGCCTATCGGGTCACACAAATAGGATGTGTTGGAATAGGAGTATAATTGTGGATTTGATTGGAATTGTTATGAATCACATTGATTACTAAAATGTTTATGTAATCCATTAGAATAATATTGGAATATATTAAAAATTTTGATCCAATTCATTGGAGTGACTGGCTCTAAGTGCAAGTGGGAGTCTGTTGGTATATATGCCCATTGAGCCATATCGAGTGATTACATGGAGTAAGATATTAATTAATATATTAGTATGATTAATTGGTTACTTAATTAATTTCAGAATATTAAAATTAATACATGAGCATTTTAATTAGTGTAGTCTTTCTGTTTACCAATGGGTTTAGGAAACCCTACTTCCTTTCGTCTCCTATTTAAAGAGGATTGACGACTAATGTTGTAAGGCCCGTGAACTAGCTTAATGGGTTGAATAAGCTTAATTACCATAATTTAATTCTTAGAACCCTAATATATCCTTTTTATATTCTTTGAAATCATAATACAAGCTTAAGTTTCAAATTTGGTCCAATTTGGACACTGTTTGAGCAAGTTATGCAATTTTATGCACATTTTGGACTTTTCTACAATTTACCCAATTGAGAGGTTTTATTGGCAATTTATCACTTGCATTATGTTCCTTGGTTATTCTCTCATCATTCTTGAGCTTTTTGATCCCTGGGGAACCTATTTAATCCTTGGTTTGATGGTGTTTTCTCTAAGGGTATTTTAGGGTTTACCCCTTCACGGATGAGCTACCTTTAGTAGCTATCAACTAATGAATTATGTGATTGGCTGGGAAATTCGAAAAAGGAAAACTAAGCAGGTATATAAGGACGGTGAGGGAGCTTCTTGTGTGTGTGCTTGTATAATAGTTAAATGCCATAGACACATGGGGAAGTTACTTTTACACCTCATGCTTACTCCCATCCTTATGCATGGGCTATATTTACCTCTTCCTTGACCAAGTACAAAATGTTGCTTGATTTACCTTTCGTCTAACCTGGATCAATGACTCCACTCTGTTTATCTGCAGAACGAAGTTCTCTAAGGTAGAATACAACCTCTTTTTGGAGAAGAAGGTCTCCTAGAGCTCCATTTAACCCTACCTAGGGTTTCCAAGGTCATCTTCTAGGGATTTCGACCAAGGCAAGTTATTTTCTTCCTTACTTCTCTGTTTCTATTGCTCTTTGCCTTCCTTAGACCTTCCTACAGGCCGAAACCTTACTGTTCGATGGTAGAAATTGCTCTAAAGCTCTAAAACCCTACCTTTCTTGCTCCTTACGCTTAGGGTTTTCTCATTTGATGAAGAAAGGTGCTAGATGGACGAGTTCATAGCTTATGCTTGGATTTTCTACCCTACCTGCTCGAGATTTCTTCTATGTGAGGTTTCAACTTCTCAATAGAGGCCATTTTTATAACTTTGTCCACGTTTATTTCTTATCATAAGCTTTCTAGATCATGGTCTTGCTTGAAAATGATGATTTATGCACTAAAAAACTATGCTTGACTTGGATTTTGATTTTTATAATGTTGCCTGTTTTGATTTCAGTTATAGATGAACCTATGATCATGTGTATGTTATTACTAAGGTATATAATATGACTTGTATCAGGTTGTTTTGACAACCTATGGTGCTAAGAACCTATCAACCAATGGTAAATTATTGGGTTTAAAGTTGATTTCTTCTATAAACCCATGACCTGATCATGGTACCATTGCAACAACCCTATTGTGTTGTCTTCATGATAACTAATGGTCAAGATCAAAGGTGTCAGATGATGGTGAAAACCTATGGTAACCCCCTTAGGTCATGTTTTGGATCAATTAGAAATTTAATGATCAACCATTATGTATCCTACCAATGTTATCAATCAATGATGAAATTAGCTTAATATTTGATGTTGATTAATGTATATAGTGTTGATCTAACAACCTATAGTGATGGTGATTTAATGATCACTAATGATGGTGGATCAGGTCTCTACAACCTATGGTCAGTTAAGCATTGTAGTTGTAGCATCAATTACGCCTTAGATTAATGGTTTCTTGGGTCACTTGATGGAATGGTTGGACCTATACTGTAATTTATGGTTTTAACGTATGAAATTGACCCAATGGTCAATATCTAATATTTATTCCTCCAAGAAAGAGGAATTATGGATAATTTAATATGTTGGTCCTAATAATGTGATTCAGATGGTTTCCTTTATATGATCAACTTAAGGAGCTTACTTGTTGACAATGGGTGGCTTGTTTTAAATGAATAGTCGATTATGGGTTTTACCCTACTCTCAGTGGAAATTTTTGTGTTGTTAAGCAAGGGATGTCTAGGGCTAGATGGTGAATCTTTATAGAGAACAAATCAAGGACTTTGTTATAACCCCAAATTTTGGGTTCAATTGATGAGAAATGCAATTTCTCATATTAAGAATAATTGAACAAATAATGATGTGAATTGTTTTGAATAATTGGATTTCGTTTGAAATAGCCTTGTTATTTGATTTGTGGGCTTTATTGACTATTGGGCCCAATAAAAAGGAAAATAAAAAAAAGGAAATTCAATTAGTAAATGGATATTTGAGAAATGAAATAATGGAAACCTCTAGAAGGAAAATCCAAAGAGGATTTCGTGCCTCTTGGATTCCTTGGGTTCCAAGGAGTCTAAAGTGGTAAAGAAAAGAAATAAGAAAAAGAAAAGATTAATTATGTATTTCTTTATTAAGAGAGAAATTGAAAACATTGATGAAATGTGGAAATTAAGTGAAAAGATGGATAATTGACTTTCCCTTTATGGAATTTCGTATCCCAAGGTTTTCTTATGATATAAGGGATGCCAATGAGGAAAATAGAAGGGAAATAAAAAGAAATTCTCAAGAAGATATATTTTTAATGAGAAATAAACAAGATAATGTGAGATAATGCATTTAGATGCATCTAGAAGGATAATAAGTATCCAATAAAGATAATTTCGAGATAATGGAGTATTTTGGGATCTAAGGAGTCCCAATAAAGAGGAAAGAAAGAGAAAATAGAAAATTTGCAAAATAAAAAGATAAAGAGATACATTATTAGTGAATTTGTGATATTGACAAAAAGAAAGTATCTCCCTATTAAATGAAAATAGAATGTGTGCCTTTAGAATAAAGGGAAAGTAAATAAAAGAATAAAAGAAGTTATTTTCGATTTCCTAATGTCTAAAGAATAAAGAAGACTAAGGAAATAAGAGAGAGAGAGAAAAAGAAGATAAATGTGTTTCATTATTAATGGATTTTATGTTATTTTCATAAGATGGTATTTTCCATCAAAAGGAAACATGATTTCGTGTTAATGGTTGAAAAAGCAAGAATAAAGACAATAAGGGAAAGGAGATTTCGAATTTCGTAATATCTAAATAATCAAGGTTTTTAAAAGAGCAAAGAAGAGAGAGAGGTTTTCTACATAATGAAGGAAGGTGGTTTTCTTATAAGAGAGGACTTATTTCCTCTTAGATGGGTGCCTTAGAGCAAGGATATCCTCCCCCATAAAAGGGGTGGACTCCTGGTCGAGTACAAAGAAGAAAATCCAAGTCTTCCTCTCACTCCCCTATCTTCTTCTTCTTTGGTTACACCCGTAAACCCTAACACATGAGTGGTGCTTACCCTGGAGCAAACCAGGGGCTTCGGGTCGTTGGGTTGGAGGAAAGAATCTTCCACGACAACCCAGGGATGGGCCGGAGATCGCCCTGCACCCTGAGCGTCAACAGTTTGGTCCGCCGGCCTGCATGTCTGCTGCAAAAGCGGTAGCAACCGAAGACAGGTTGTGCTCAAAAGTGGCCATATGGACCATGAGTATGATGTTCTTCAGGTGCGCCCAGGTAGGACGGAGGCAGGGCGATGATCAGGGAAGAGCTTCGAGCCCCAGGAAGGGGAGGAGACGGGCTGCGGACAGCCGTAGGCGCGCGCGGGTTAGGGCTGCGCGGAGGAAGAAGAAGGCAAGTGTCGTCGGACACTTTTGCCCCTCCACGAGCTAAAGACTAACTGACTTAAGTCGAGGGCAAAACCGTAATTAGGTTATAATTCTCAAACGATCCGCGTTGCATGAGCTGGATGACGTGGCACCATCCGATTGGTCAAGTAAGTGTTTTAATGCAAAATTCATAGATAAATAATCGTAGCTCGGATTAAAACAAGTTATATATGAATTTTGATCAGGAGAACACAAGGAATTCAATAAAAATAGTTTCATAGCCTGAATCTGATCATAGTTCGAAATATAGTGTAGATTTTCATCCTTAATGAATTAAAGATTAAGGAATCCTATTTTGATATGATTAATGTGTTTAAAAGGGATTAATAGATTTTAGGGTTGATATTAACCTGTTAAATGCAAAAAGGTGCATTGAGTTCAAAAAGGAAGACCTTTGCACATGATTAGTTTAATTTAGAGTTTATATGCTTGAAATTGGAAAAATACATAAAGTTATCATATTTACTGGTTTAATTAATGAAAAACCCTTGAAATAGATGATAATTAAATATAGTGATGTTCTATGAATATTTAGAACGAATATTAACAAGTTGATAATAAAAGGACGATAATTGCACATAATTGGCTTAAATTAGGGTTTCATATATCTAAGTTTGCATTAATGGGCTTAGAAACCCTAATTTAGGAAGATATTCCATTTAATGATTTAATTGTGCAAATCCATGAATAAGACAATGTTATGTTGTTATAAATCCAATTTCAGTACCAAAGATCTTTAATGTGAATTATTTGGATAATTAGTGTTCCCTAGTGTGCAAAGTGGAAATAGTGATAAATAAGGTTCATATATGTGAATTTAACTACAATGAAATACGACTTGTCAATTTGAAAGAAACCGAAGGTGATAATTAGCCTTAATGTTGTGGATATGACCTAAAAGGATAAAGGTAATAATTTTAGTATAAAAGAAACATATTAGACTTAATGGACATGCAATTGTGCATATGATGCAGAAATTAGGGTTTGTGAATTAAAAGATCATTAAAAGTGATAAATGCATAATGAAGGCTAAAACCCTAATAACACCCTAAAGTCGTCCTAGAAATCATAAGGAGAAATCAAAGTTGATCTTAAGGATGTTTGAATAAAACAATGACACTTGGATGTTATGCATTATTTTCAGGATTTTGTTGATTGCCTGTTAATTATGTTGAATATTAAAATGGACATCAAGTTGCTATGGATCAGGTATGTGGTTACGCTTATGGATATACCGCTTTAGTTTCCCGGTGGATTCCCGAATGATTAATCGCATTGAATGCAACTAAACTGTTGGATGTTTATTTATTTCATGCAACTATAAAGTGACTATGATTATCACTATAAATGAGTAGATATATAACTGGCTAGATCCGGGTCCACCTCTGTTACTTTGAAAAGGCTAAAAAGGGGTAATCCTAGAGAAAGGTCTAGGTTACCGAGAGTTAGAAATTGGGCTACCTACGTGTAGTGCCATGCGACTCGTTAGCCTGCCATGAGTTAAGGAGTGGGCTACTTATGAGTAGTGCCATGTGACTCAACCCTAGAAACTGGTTCACCTATAGGTGGGACCATGAGGGGTTTAATGAGGATCTACCATAAGGAAGGTAGGATCCAGGTCCATTGCAGGGATAGTACAGAGGATAGGGTACTCGTGGATCGCGGATGTTATATGTAAAATGTAATCTTGACTGTTTAATGATTAATTGAATGATTACATGTTTATCATAGTTGCAAGATTATTGTTTCCCCCACATACCAGCTACGGCTGACCGACGTTTTGTTTGTCGGCGTTTTAGGTACAATGAAAAGAACAAACAGTAAAGTGGCACATGTGATACTAAATGAGAATTAAAGTACAAAGGAGGATTAGATAGATTAGTATCGGCATGGATAGAAATATAGAGATCCAAGTTTTCAAAAGGTATGTACAGAAAAATTTTATTACCATTTTCAGTATAGTCTGTTAGAATTTAATAATTGTTTATGGTTATATGTCGAACCTTTGATCCGGGATTAATGGGTACGGCTCAACCTCTCGGTTTCCCTTAATTTGGGGTTATCGGGAGGTGAGGTCGTAACATTTGGTATCAGAGCGTAGGTTCCTCATTTAACCATTAATAATTATTAAATTTTACAAACTCCATAGAACCCAAGGGAGTTATTAGAGGAGTATCTGAAGACGGAGGTGTCTAGAAAGGGATCACGACCGGGGGCTGGCAAGATTTTCCTCCGCACCGCTAGTCGGAATACGAGGACTCCCGGACCCGTGTGACCGCCTGGCCAAAGTCTTAGGGTATGAATCGAAATAAGATACCTTTAGGACTTCTCATCTTATTCATCCATTCTCATCACAAAATTCTAATAAGGACCTAAAGGATTAAGGTCTTCTTTCTTCTCCTCACCCTCTTGAGGTATGGGTAAGGTTAATAAGGTTTAAGGAATCCTCCACTAAATTAATGAAAGGCATGTAAATAAGATGTCATGGACATAAGCTTAATAGATTAAGCGCAAAGTAAATAATAGATACATGCTTAGGTCTTATGACATAAGATGTCATGTCTTCAGGAGAGACCTGAGGCTAGACCTTCTTGTCAGGAGGATAAGTCAGTCTTGGAGATAGAGATATCCATTGCTAGTAGAGACCTGGCACATCCTATGGGGATGATGCTAACCCTAACCCTAAGTGATGGTTAGAGGGAGATGGTTGGACCAGGTGTTTGAAAGGACATGCCTTTGGGATGCCATATGACCCATGGATGACCTAACACCTTTGGCAACCCAACCCTGGGAAGGATCGTGTATGTTAGGGTAAAGGATAACTCCTTAGATGATGAGGTTAGTAAAGGACCTTAGAAACTCTATGGGCTTGTGCAAGTAAGGTATAGTTGGCACCTAGGGCACGTCATAGTGCTGACAGTAGGATGAAACCCTAGTTAAGGAATCATGATGGAGCATAAAGGGTTATGGATGATCTTGAGCAACCATAAGTTCGAACCTAGGCTTCACTTATGTAGAGCGTGCCTTTGAAGTTGAAACTTCATGAAGAGAGGACCTCTAATGGTGAGGTTGGATGTAGGGTTAGGTCTAGAGAGAGCAGGAAACCCCGCAAGAAGGTGGGAAGCCTAAAACCCTAAACAATGGATGACAGGGATTGCCTCATGATCGATCCCTAAAAGTTGATGATATCTTGGTTATCTTTAGGAGGACCCAACCCTAAGTGTTGATCGAGAAGAAGGATGATAGGAAGTGCACGAGATGCCTTTTTCCAGCTTAATTCATGGTTCAGAAATAGAGCGTGCAGTTGGACACCTAAAAGTAAACCTAGGGATCCTAGGCCTAAGAGGGGAAGTGGTATACCTAATGCTCATGATGAGAATTAAGTTTCTATAGTTTCGAGCATGGTACGCCTCATAAATAATGGAAAAGGGAAGTCCCTTAAGTTTAAAGTATGTGTAATGAACCCCTCATAGCTAGGTTGATGATAAAGGAAGGTATGACTTTGATCCATCATTGAGGAAAGAGGACAAAAGTATGACCTAGTATGGTTCAATAAGTGATCTTCTTGTGCCTTAATGGTTTTCTAGGGTTAAGTAGGCTCGGGTGGATGTAAACCCTAGACCTAAGAGCTTTTGTGACCTTAGAGATAGTTTTCCTCCCATCCTAGGAGAGGAACCCCTTTGGAAGGGTGTATATCAGTTTTGTTGGTTCAAGGTAACCTAAAGAGGTCTCGTAGGATCTTGAGAAGTTAAGAGAAAAGTACATGGTATGAGTATGAACCCGTAGGCCCATAGATATCCATCTCTAAGTGTATGCAGATGTGTTACCATGGAGGTATCCGGTATAGGGCTTGACCAAGGTGGGCATGTTGCCATGATCTCAATGAAAGGATGAAGGTCAGCCCATGAATGCAGAAAGAGAGATGATGAAGACTTGGGTAAGGTTCTAAGTGAATATGTACTATAATGAATAATCCTAAGTCTATCCTAGGGTCAGGGAGGTATAAGACCGATAAAAGTAGGAGTTGCCTAATTCCCCAGTTGCACATGATCATAGGGTCGGGAGGTAACAACTATCATTGTCTGAGGGCCATGGGTTAGGAGATTGATCACCTTCATGAACTCATGGGACCTAAAGGGCAGATGAGTAGGGCACTCTCTTGATGCATGAGGGAAGAGGGATGACCCCAGAAGAGTCGGTACCCTATGGACCTAGAGGATTTGACTAAGGATATAAACCTCAGTAGGTTCAAGACTAGTTTTGATATCATAATGGTTGTGATGAAGAGACATATGTGGCACGTTGCAACTTATATTTAAAGGTGTACCGGCAAGGTGGGATGTACCATCTCTACTCTTGGAACAGGAAGAACTCTGTATTTGGACTGCAGCCAAATGCTTATTTCCTCTTGTTATGGGGGTGAGAGATAGGACATTATGCATGTCATACACCAAGGATAAGAGATGCTGTAGTTGGAGCGTTGCCACGAGAAATGTGGCTAGAGAAGATATCTTACCATGGTAAAGTGAATTAATGATGGATGGCTTGCAAACACTAAGAGGAATGAGGTGATCACCTTATGAGGATGTAGAGCTTACAAGTTATACCAGGTTGAGTTTGATCACCATGATGATGGAATCATAGAGTGCACTTATGAAGATGAACATATAGTTTAAGGTGACATAATAAGCAAAATACATGGAAGTGTAATGTTACCTAAGGATGTGAAGTCATAATGAATGATCTGATTAAGACTTGGTTGACTAGAAGTTAGAAGAGTTTGTTTGGCCAACCCTAAGTTTGAAAAAGAGAGGTGTTTGGATAGCACTCAGATGAAACAAGATGCGTTGAAAAGTTAAGGGTTGTTTGGTTAGCCAGCCTAGTTCTTGATGCAATGAAAGGATGATGGTAAAACCTCAGATGTACTTCTTTGGAAGGGAAGGTGATGAAACCCCAACTAGAGTGGTTTAGGGTTTCGAGGAGTTGATCTTGAAAGAATCATGACATATAGGGAGTCATGGTTGGAGATCATCTTACACCGTGGAAAATGACAGTAGCACTTTGGATGCTTAGGATGAAGTTGCATGTGGTGTATGGCCATGCAAGCCAAAAGGACGAACCCCAGTAACCCAGTGTATCGATATAGAGGATAAAAGAATCCTTGAGAGGGAATGAGAGCTCAACACTATGGATGTTGTGATAGGTCTTCCCTGGATCGAGGAAGGTCGAGATACAATGTGGGTTATGGTAGGTCGCCTTACCTAGATAAGGAAGAGTTCTGTTAAGGGACAGATGCAGTTGAACTACCCATGTGAGAGACGGTTCAACTACACCATGAAGCAAGTTCAAAGGTTCTTGAGTTTGACCTAAAAGTTCACTTCCATAAAGTGGAAGTAGGTACATGAAGAACTCAATGTTAGTATAGTTTATCACCCCTAACTATGGTTAGTATGATCCAGACTAAAGGGTCTGATGAGGGCATATGTTCTCATTCAGGGTGATATCTAGAGACAGTTCTTGTCCTATGAAAGATGTGACAATAACCACCATAGCCAGTATCGGGTTTTATATGAAGCTCTGTAAGGGAGGTTGTGTCGGTCACCACTTTAGTAAGGTAATGTTGGTGAAAGGACCACATGATGGTTAGAAAAGTACCACATGATGGTTAGAAAAAGGGACCCCAGTACGTGTAGATGAAGTCACTTTGGTTGTGCAAGGGCTGAAAGGAGCCTAGAGACGATGAGAGTCGTGAGCAAATGCAAAGTAGACTGACATACAAGTTACTGTGGGAGAAAATATGACATGAAAATACGACCCCTCTAAGTTATATCTAAGAGAGCCGAGTCCCCGATACATGGGTCCATTAGAGATGGATGGGTGGAGAAGGTTAGGTTTGACCCTACCCATCAGGATAGAGTAATGGGAGATGTTTTCCATGTGTCCAATCTAGAGCACTATGTGAGGTACCCCGACCATGTGCTGAGCAACGAACCTAGTAAGCCCCAAGGGAGGCTGAAATGGCCTGAGTCACCTGTGTAGTTTATAGATGCCAGGATGAAAGAACTCAGAGAAAAGAATATGTGATGATAAAGGTTCTTTGAAAATGCCATGGGTCCGGCAAAGCCACATAGGGGCCAATGATAGACATGGAAAAGTCTTATCCTGAATTGTTTGTTTGCTTGCCTAAATTTTGAGGACAAAATTTCCTATAAGAGGGGAAGGATGTTATAACCCCAAATTTTGGGTTCAATTGATGAGAAATGCAATTTCTCATATTAAGAGTAATTGAACAAATAATGATGTGAATTGTTTTGAATAATTGGATTTCGTTTGAAATAGCCTTGTTATTTGATTTGTGGGCTTTATTGACTATTGGGCCCAATAAAAAGGAAAATAAAAAAAAGGAAATTCAATTAGTAAATGGATATTTGAGAAATGAAATAATGGAAACCTCTAGAAGGAAAATCCAAAGAGGATTTCGTGCCTCTTGGATTCCTTGGGTTCCAAGGAGTCTAAAGTGGTAAAGAAAAGAAATAAGAAAAAGAAAAGATTAATTATGTATTTCTTTATTAAGAGAGAAATTGAAAACATTGATGAAATGTGGAAATTAAGTGAAAAGATGGATAATTGACTTTCCCTTTATGGAATTTCGTATCCCAAGGTTTTCTTATGATAGAAGGGATGCCAATGAGGAAAATAGAAGGGAAATAAAAAGAAATTCTCAAGAAGATATATTTTTAATGAGAAATAAACAAGATAATGTGAGATAATGCATTTAGATGCATCTAGAAGGATAATAAGTATCCAATAAAGATAATTTCGAGATAATGGAGTATTTTGGGATCTAAGGAGTCCCAATAAAGAGGAAAGAAAGAGAAAATAGAAAATTTGCAAAATAAAAAGATAAAGAGATACATTATTAGTGAATTTGTGATATTGATAAAAAGAAAGTATCTCCCTATTAAATGAAAATAGAATGTGTGCCTTTAGAATAAAGGGAAAGTAAATAAAAGAATAAAAGAAGTTATTTTCGATTTCCTAATGTCTAAAGAATAAAGAAGACTAAGGAAATAAGAGAGAGAGAGAGAAAAAGAAGATAAATGTGTTTCATTATTAATGGATTTTATGTTATTTTCATAAGATGGTATTTTCCATCAAAAGGAAACATGATTTCGTGTTAATGGTTGAAAAAGCAAGAATAAAGACAATAAGGGAAAGGAGATTTCGAATTTTGTAATATCTAAATAATCAAGGTTTTTAAAAGAGCAAAGAAGAGAGAGAGGTTTTCTACATAATGAAGGAAGGTGGTTTTCTTATAAGAGAGGACTTATTTCCTCTTAGATGGGTGCCTTAGAGCAAGGATATCCTCCCCCATAAAAGGGGTGGACTCCTGGTCGAGTACAAAGAAGAAAATCCAAGTCTTCCTCTCACTCCCCTATCTTCTTCTTCTTTGGTTACACCCGTAAACCCTAACACACGAGTGGTGCTTACCCTGGAGCAAACCAGGGGCTTCGGGTCGTTGGGTTGGAGGAAAGAATCTTCCACGACAACCCAGGGATGGGCCGGAGACTGCCCCGCACCGTGAGCGTCAACAGTTTGGTCCGCCGGCCTGCATGTCTGCTGCAAAAGCGGCAGCAACCGCAGACAGGTTGTGCTCAAAAGTGGCCATATGGACCATGAGTATGATGTTCTTCAGGTGCGCCCAGGTAGGACGGAGGCAGGGCGATGATCAGGGAAGAGCTTCGAGCCCCAGGAAGGGGAGGAGACGGGCTGCGGACAGCCGTAGGCGCGCGCGGGTTAGGGCTGCGCGGAGGAAGAAGAAGGCAAGTGTCGTCGGACACTTTTGCCCCTCCACGAGCTAAAGACTAACTGACTTAAGTCGAGGGCAAAACCGTAATTAGGTTATAATTCTCAAACGATCCGCGTTGCATGAGCTGGATGACGTGGCGCCATCCGATTGGTCAAGTAAGTGTTTTAATGCAAAATTCATAGATAAATAATCGTAGCTCGGATTAAAACAAGTTATATATGAATTTTGATCAGGAGAACACAAGGAATTCAATAAAAATAGTTTCATAGCCTGAATCTGATCATAGTTCGAAATATAGTGTAGATTTTCATCCTTAATGAATTAAAGATTAAGGAATCCTATTTTGATATGATTAATGTGTTTAAAAGGGTTTAATAGATTTTAGGGTTGATATTAACCTGTTAAATGCAAAAAGGTGCATTGAGTTCAAAAAGGAAGACCTTTGCACATGATTAGTTTAATTTAGAGTTTATATGCTTGAAATTGGAAAAATACATAAAGTTATCATATTTACTGGTTTAATTAATGAAAAACCCTTGAAATAGATGATAATTAAATATAGTGATGTTCTCTGAATATTTAGAACGAATATTAACAAGTTGATAATAAAAGGACGATAATTGCACATAATTGGCTTAAATTAGGGTTTCATATATCTAAGTTTGCATTAATGGGCTTAGAAACCCTAATTTAGGAATATATTCCATTTAATGATTTAATTGTGCAAATCCATGAATAAGACAATGTTATGTTGTTATAAATCTAATTTCAGTACCAAAGATCTTTAATGTGAATTATTTGGATAATTAGTGTTCCCTAGTGTGCAAAGTGGAAATAGTGATAAATAAGGTTCATATATGTGAATTGAACTACAATGAAATACGACTTGTCAATTTGAAAGAAACCGAAGGTGATAATTAGCCTTAATGTTGTGGATATGACCTAAAAGGATAAAGGTAATAATTTTAGTATAAAAGAAACATATTAGACTTAATGGACATGCAATTGTGCATATGATGCAGAAATTAGGGTTTGTGAATTAAAAGATCATTAAAAGTGATAAATGCATAATGAAGGCTAAAACCCTAATAACACCCTAAAGTCGTCCTAGAAATCATAAGGAGAAATCAAAGTTGATCTTAAGGATGTTTGAATAAAACAATGACACTTGGATGTTATGCATTATTTTCAGGATTTTGTTGATTGCCTGTTAATTATGTTGAATATTAAAATGGACATCAAGTTGCTATGGATCAGGTATGTGGTTACGCTTCTGGATATACCGCTTTAGTTTCCCGGTGGATTCCCGAATGATTAATCGCATTGAATGCAACTAAACTGTTGGATGTTTATTTATTTCATGCAACTATAAAGTGACTATGATTATCACTATAAATGAGTAGATATATAACTGGCTAGATCCGGGTCCACCTCTGATACTTTGAAAAGGCTAAAAAGGGGTAATCCTAGAGAAAGGTCTAGGTTACCGAGAGTTAGAAATTGGGCTACCTACGTGTAGTGCCATGCGACTCGTTAGCCTGCCATGAGTTAAGGAGTGGGCTACTTATGAGTAGTGCCATGTGACTCAACCCTAGAAACTGGTTCACCTATAGGTGGGACCATGAGGGGTTTAATGAGGATCTACCATAAGGAAGGTAGGATCCAGGTCCACTGCAGGGATAGTACAGAGGATAGGGTACTCGTGGATCGCGGATGTTATATGTAAAATGTAATCTTGACTGTTTAATGATTAATTGAATGATTACATGTTTATCATAGTTGCAAGATTATTGTTTCCCCCACATACCAGCTACGGCTGACCGACGTTTTGTTTGTCGGCGTTTTAGGTACAATGAAAAGAACAAACAGTAAAGTGGCACATGTGATACTAAATGAGAATTAAAGTACAAAGGAGGATTAGATAGATTAGTATCGGCATGGATAGAAATATAGAGATCCAAGTTTTCAAAAGGTATGTACAGAAAAATTTTATTACCATTTTCAGTATAGTCTGTTAGAATTTAATAATTGTTTATGGTTATATGTCGAACCTTTGATCCGGGATTAATGGGTACGGCTCAACCTCTCGGTTTCCCTTAATTTGGGGTTATCGGGAGGTGAGGTCGTAACAGACTTCATAGGTGGTTTATCTAAGGTGTTTACTTATGTAAACAACCAATGGTCTTATTTAAACATCCAATGGTTCTGGGTGATGTTGTGGTATGGTGATATGGGTTGACTGATGATGGAACAAATGGAGGGTTACCCTTAATAAGGTAGTCTTACCTATTCACTCATATGAATAGAAGGGATGCTAATCATATTGTGTTGATATGTAACCCTAATGAGGTATAGCTTGTTATACCTAGCTTTAATATAACTAAATGATGGTAATTGGGTATGAATAGTCCTTGAATGAATAATACAATCATGGAGTACTCTATTGTTGTTTTTGAAACCCTAGTCTGCTATAACTCGATGTTTACACCTTGATTTATGTGTGGGTTCTTACTTGAGAATAGTATGGAATTTGATGGTGATGCTTCACCTTATGCATTCATGATCCAATGGGGATGTCGTGAGTTAGTGTTTGTGTATGAGTGTTGATTAGCAACATTAATATAATTTATCTTGTGAACCTAACTCTAATGAAAATAGATAAAGGCTAGTATTCATGTTTAACATTCTTATATGATTGAAAAATGGTGGAATAACCTCCTTCATATGATCATAACATTGATATATTAATTGGTGGTTATCATAGCCACATGGTTGATACTTTCTTATGCTAAATATGTGCATTATGAATATGATCATAGTTAATCATATCTAGATTCCTTACATGTTGATGTAATAAAGGAATGTTCTTAATGTTAATATAACCCTGCTATGATTGTTTATGAATATCTCCCAGCTCATTAATACAATATTGTGTTGATCCAGTGTATTATATGTAAGTGATGTTGTTGAGCCTTGTTATAAGGCATGCAAAGATAATGATGATCTTGTAGGGAATAATATAATGGTCTTAATGACCATTGGGAATGGTTGAGCCCTAAATGAGGTTTAATCCTCTTGTGTTGATAAGGGTTGATACCCTATGATATTGTGAAAATGATTTATATCATGTGATAGTATGATGGTCTTAATGACCTTTGGACATTTTTGAGCCCTGAATGAGGTGTAATCCTCATATGTTGATAAGGGTTGATACCCTGTGATATTGTGAAAGGGATTTATATATTGTGATAGCATGATGACTAACTAGTGTGGTCTCATGAATGGCAAGTGAATAGCAACATGTGATGATGAGATGATAAATTATGTTTCACACATTTTGTATCTTTTCAATGTTTTGATATTTATATGCTTGCCAGAAGTGAATTAGGGTTTTTACGTCCACTTGCTTGATGCATCCTTAATTCACCCAATTGGAATAATGAATCAAGTGCAACTCTAATCATATAGTGCCCTGAGCCGTAGACCCAGCTTCAGTGTCAGAACTTACTAGTTGGTGAAATTAGTATTCCTAAGGGAAACTCAGAGCACATACTATTGAGTATGTGGGGGCGGCAGGCTGAGGATATATCCTTTTCATCCACAATGCAGATTGTGTAGGTTGGATGTGGTCATGCCTCATACATCTGATGTGATTGAGAACAGCTGCGGTTGTGTCTCGGTGATTATAACATGATGTGATTAGAGGATAACTGTGGTTGTGCCTCAGTGATTGGATTTGTATACCCTAGTTTCTAGTGTCGTGACATGTACCAAGGATGGACTAGTGGTTAGCAGCTTGACTATATGTTGCTGCGGTGGCAGCTTTGACTGATATGTCACTGCCTTTTTACTCGTACTGACCGAGGGGAATAGATCTTAGGATATTGGCACTCCTAGATCATGTACGAAACCGAATAGCCCTTTACAGGGGTTGGTTGGACTTTGAATGGTACAATTAAAATTCCCCAAGGCATAATAAAAGATGTTGTATTGTTGTGTAGTATATTTGTTTAGGCTTATACACAACATTTCACATTGGATGATAACCCTTGTTTGTTATTTTTACATAAAGGTGATGCTTAGTGCAATTAAGAGATAGTAGATACACTTAGGTTGTGGATATTATTAAGATTGTAGATGCGTACATACAATAGCTATGTTTGTGTTGATAAATATACTACTACTGCTGATTATAATCATGATGCTAGCTATCTCGTGTTGTTAGTTATGTTTAACATGCTAGCCCTGCTTTTGTAACTAGAGATGCATATACTGCTAATCATGCTTATCTAGATAGTTGTGCTTAGTTTTTATCTCTTCTTATGATGTTGATAAGTTCAACCAATTAGACATGCTCATGTTGTTAGCTATGCTATGTTAGTAGACTTGCTCATGATGCTAGATATGCATATGCTACGGAATTGCTTATATTGTCAATAAGATAAAGGATGATAGTTTGTCTAATGATGATAGTTATTATCTGATCCTTTATGTATTTTGTTAATCATCAATACTGCTCACTATAGCAAAAATGCCCATCAATGGCCTTTTAGAAATGCCACTAAAAATAAATAAATGCCACTAAACATGTTTAGTGGCATTTGTTGACACTTAAAAAAATGCCTCTAGTACCAATGCCACTAGAAATATAGTGGCATAATTTGTAAATGCCACTAAACATTTGGCTTTAGTGGCTTCCAAAAAATGCCAAATAAAGGCCACTAAAACATCATTTGGCATTTATAAAAAAGCCACTATCCATCAATTGGCTTTTATACAAATGTCATTAATTTGTATTATGTTGTTGTATGAAACGATTCTTTTTTAGTGTAATGGCCTATAAAAAATCCACTAATGACATACTAGTTCTGTATTACTACATTTTCATGGTTTTTATTCATTAAATTTTTAGTTCATTATGAGGTTTTCTAATTGAATGCCATTGCAGCCGAACTTAGTTTTCCAAAAGTATGAATTCTTTATTTATAATCAAATGACAATTACAAGGGGAGGACATTTTACCTTGCCCCTTAGATGGAATACAATACCAGTGATATACTTTCATACAACATTTTTCTATTCAATACAATAACTTCTACATCATTGGATATGTCTCTTCCCTTATATGACTATCTACTTTTTGACATGCCAACTTCAGAGCTCCATCATGAAATAGCTTTATGTGTAGGTAGAATCCCTGATCCACCTCCCAGAACCATTGGATGACAGGTGATGCATTGTTGTAGCTGGAGTATTCTATATTCTAAAGTAATCAGTAACCATGATAGAATTGAAATTGAAGTTTTTGGACAGACTTCCAATTAATGGCATCTTCTGAAAATTCTTGCAGATGAAAACCTATAAAAAAAGATATTTATCAAAAGAAGCAATAGAAATATGCATAAAGAGTTTTAGCACGTGAGGCTGAAATTACCATATATACTGCATTCAGAAGAATTCAATCTGGCACGAGAAGGCCACATACTCTGACTTTCAATAGGTAGCCATCGATGACTTCTAGTTCCTCCTAAGAAGGCATGAAGAGGAAGATAATATGAGGACTCAACATCTTGGCTCTTACACAAATTTCAGGTTCAGATTTCCTACAAGCATTTGTAGATCAAATATATTCTAAGGAGTCAAAATTCAAATATTACAACAGCTATTGATGGCTTGTCTGACTGCCCAGGGCTCCCATGGGACACATCCATTCCTAGTATAATAGTTGGCACTTGGGAGATCTTTGGCATGGATGGAGGATGATCAACTAAGAGCACAGAGTTTATGCCTCCAAGCTTTAGGAAGCAAAATAGTTGACCAAAACAAAAAAATATTTGGATTAGCTGGTAGGGACGAGTATATGGTGAGTGGCATACCTTAGCATTAATCTTTAGGAGAACATTAGTCAAGTATTGGTCGTTGACCTTAGTTTGTGCAATACATTGGGTGGATATCCCAAATTCAGCAAGGTTCCTCCTCTTCCATGGGCCTGAAGGATAAGAAATGAATGGGGAAAATAAACACACATGAATATCTACAACTAGAAGGTGATCATATCAAGCGAAGGAGATTTAAAAAAAAAAAGCTGATCATAAACATCAAAATTTTTCCGCTCAAAAATAAAACAAAGGAGAAATTTAGGCGCTCCAGGTAACTTATTCTTCATCATCTCAATCATTTCATCTACCCTCACATTGGGTGGAGCTCTTCTCATGGAAGGACTTTCTTCGAAGACATCAAATGGATGATCTATATTTTGTAAGGACAACCAATGAGAAGTGAAAACCATTAGTTAGTTGAACAAAAAGGAAATGATCAGGCACAAACGAAATACATAAAAAGATTTAACTTACAACGCCCTTCATGTTTCCAGAGCGAATGAGATCATGAATAAGCCTGCGGGTGTCACAGCGTGCAGAGAAGTTCACCATAGCCCACTTAACAACTGATGTGCAGTGGTAGAGTTTCTGCAAAAGAGTGGGTGGCATGGTTAAAAACAGAAGCTTATTAAAAAAGGAACAACAACATATAGATGTTAAAACTAAATGGGGCATCACCTTGTTGTTAAAATTCCACCTCCCATTACGTGGGAAAAAATCTTCACTGTTGCCAACTTTTAGCTGGGGGATACAAAAGATAGAATGCATATGAATTACAGATACTCAGTGTCCTTTAGGCGAAGCAAGAATGAAAAAAAAAACATAGCATACCTTTGGGGCCGACAGAACACGTCCATCGACTTTGGTGAACTGACTCTGGATCGCAATTTCACATGATCTTAGTAGAGGATCATTACCATAGTTATTGGCTTTTAGGGCCTGCATCACAACCACATGTTACAGAAAGGGTATTATTTTAGATGGAGGGGGTAAAGGAAAAAAGATAAATATACAAACGTTGTTTTAACAATTAAGGGAATAGGGAGGAACCCACATTACTAAGAACACCCATTCTTTCTTGAGGCTTCTTCCTAGACTTCTCAACCAGAGAAGACCTCTAAAATTTTGAAAATGACTTAGTGTACCTCTGTAGAGAAATTAGGACACACATTTACAGAAGGAAAAACACCAAGTTATGTTAGTTAGTGGCCAAAAACAAAACAAATAATTTATTAACTAAACTGGAAGAACAAAACACCAGGATATATTATAGTTAGTACCAAAAACAAAACATTCAAAAAAAAACATAGCGAGAAAATATAACAACACTCGTAGCAGTAACACACCACAATATGTACATAAGTGGGTCGCTTGGGCAGAGGGTCTAAATACCCGAGCTCTATCTGATGATGTTTTCTGAAATAATCAGAGATAGTCATGATCTCTGGCTCCCCAGGTTCTCCATTCTTAGGCCTCCTCTCAAACCTACAGTAAAAAAGACATGAAAATATTAATTGATTTGAAGCAAGGAGAAAGGATCTACTACATGAGAGGGGCAGAGAGGACATGACATAGTTGTGATACAAACACAAAGAAAAGCAAGAAGAACAATGTAGTGTTGATAGATAAAATACAAAAGCCAAATAAAAAAGAAAGAGGAGCATACATTTGACAATTGCACGGGAGCTCACTAATCCCCACAATCTTGTACTCAGTGTTAGTGGGCCTTGCTTTAATTCTGAGTATGAAGTTCGTTATCTCCAACACACTATGTACCAACCATGTGCCAGGTATGAGTCATATTTGCATCTAAATGGTAAACCAGAACAATACTTCCTTACTAGACAATTATTTAAAAATCCAACAAACATGCTTACCAGTAAAGATTTCTGGGTGTAGTTTCCATGACAGTATCATCCTCACTAGTCACCTTTTTACCAATTGGTGCATAACCACCAAGCAGCACCCAAAACTCACCAGAATGAGATTCTGCTACAAGTTTACCATCCTCTAAAAATCATGAAAGTTTGTTTGAGTAAACAATACCGAGCTATCAGATTAACCTTATTGGTTGAAGATTCTTACCAACAATAGCCACATCACAAGTCCCTTCATGGTATTGATCCTTTAAATGTTGGATAACCTCTAAGGGTTTGGCTCTCTCTTGAATATTGGAATTAGTGCCATTGAATTGGTAGATCTTATTCTTTGTGTCTAGTATGAATACATCATCATGATTCAGTGAGGAATGAGCAAAAGGAACCTGGATACATCCCAAAAGAATACCAATGAAAAACATAAACCAAGGTATAACAATACTACAGAATGGGATCAAGTAGTGTTAGGATATTACTTGTTTCATTCTAACAACTCATTTTCCCTTACATATATAAAGTTGTGTTTCAAATTTTTCTTCCTATGGCTGCTTGAACCCAGAAGCAACACCACCCTCCAAAGTGATAATGTAAGGTTTGCAGTAAGATAGGAATTTATCAGACTCAAAACCCTACAGTTCCATGTGTTGGACCACACAACCTCCAAGTGCAGCATCAAGCTCAAGAGTTTTAATTGTTGCAGTACCAGATTCGACCTACATATAAATTAAATTAGAAAAAAAAAGGAATGTGATCCAGTCTTCACCGATAATTATCAGTGAGGAATACCTGAATGGTATCTTTTTTGATCTAAAAATGAATATCATACAAGTAAGCACCTCCTTTTCCAACATATATCTACATTCAAGTTACAAATTTAGCTTCCATTGTACCAGAAATGCAATAGTCATATGCAAATTTATGTTAAGTGCGAAAAAGAAAAAAATAAAGATTGCAACAACCTTGAAAACTAGGTAGGAAATAAAATAATAATAGCCTTTGTATCATAGGAAAAGTAAGATAATTCTAATTATTACATCAGTGATTGAAAAACTTGCAACTTGAAAGAAGTTACAAGCAATTTCTATTACATCTTTAGAACCAAAATTGGAATTTCCTAGCATCTTATAACTGAAGGTGAAGATGTGAAACAGAATGAAAATTTAGTGTACAGTCTCTATTATAGTTAATGGAGACTGTCATTAGGATCAACATCAATTCTGGTCCTCCCTAATTACAAGTCAAGAATAACCATGTAGAGGAAAAGTGTAGAAAGAAAAGCAGTAAGCTTGCCTAGGCAAACCATCTTTCCACAACTGATGAGAAATCTTCTTCTGCTACATTCTCCCTTTTCACAACACATACCAGGTATCTCTTTATCTTGACACACAGTTGTTGGGTATCTCCTTTTTGCAATACACACATGTATGAGCAACTAATATATAGAAAATAACAGTTCTGTTCTTGACATCCGCCAGGAAAGTCACCTCAGACTCGGAGTATGGTATTTCTATAGGAGGAAGTCTACTCACTAGGTTAAGTGAAAACTAGACCTTCTTGCCTGGGTGTAGCATAGAATTACAATACAAATGTATGGTCCACACTACCTATGAGATTGTGGGTCAAATAAAAAATTAGCCCTACATCCATGTTTCCATAGAAGAAAGGTGAATTTTTTGTTGCCCTTTTTGGGCTTAACAAGGCCCTAGGGTTTTGCTATAATAACCTAAGCAAATTTTTATTGACTATGGGCTTTGCAAGTCTCGCCATGATAACTTATTGTTATGTTGATCACATTATTTTGTCTAGCAATGACATATATGGCATTCGTGCCTTATAATATTATCTAGAGAAGAAGTTGCGGCTATATTTTTTCCATTGTGCTTTTCCAACATCTGGAATGGATACTAGTGTGTATCCAACCTTCTTGCCCTATTTTTATGAGCAATAATTGAAAGGCAGGCCAAAATAGCCCTGCAAGCGAAGTTGCATGCCACATGTTATGCAAAGTCGTAGAAGATACATAATGTCTCAAGCTAAACCACAACAGAAATGATTAACTAATGTCTAACATGTAGTGACTCTTCATTGACAACATAATGTAGAATCAAGCCAAACTAGCATTATGATATGTAAGCTTAGTTTATTGGAAAGAAAGAAATTATATTTGTGCTATGATTTCAACTCTTGTATTCCAAGGCCTTCCCATCTTAATAATATAAAGGTGAGCACCACTTGAGTGTAGTATTAAATTAAGCACAGTTTTAGCATCATACCATATCATATCCTTCTCGTGAATATGATCTGAACATGTGCCAAACCTTTATTCCCCACAGATTGACAATTTTCCGTCATCCATCAAGTTCCCAATGAATCTCCAACTTGTTGGATCCTAATAATCCAAGTAGAGAAACAATAAGACCTTGGGAACACATTTGTGATGTTTCTCCTTTACTCAATTGGAATATAAAGGAACAAGATGGACAAAAACCTCAAAGAAGGGAAGGTTCTGCTTTTCTGCCACACTATCAAGTGTTGCACATGCAGGAATGTACCTGGCCAATCCCTATTAGTACACAAGCATAAGGGTAAGAAGAGAAAGTTGCACAGAGAATAGATAGAATCTAGAGAACAGAAATAGCAAAAATAACTCCATAACCAAGCCGTCTATGAGATAACTTCAAGAACTGTAACTTCAAGTCTTGCTACTATGAGAAATAATACCTCTGGATATTCATGTGATATATGTAAATGTGAAGCTAAATTCAGTAACACTTACATAGCTTAGAAGGTTAGTTGCACTCTCAAAACTATGATTGGGAACATCTTGCAATCAAAAGTGTTAAACTTCCAGTAAATATAGGCACAAGTATTTAGACACACATAATGAACCCAAGTACCTAACTACATCATTTAGAATAGAGATCAAGGGGTAACTAGTGGATTACCATGGTATGAAGATATTCATGCCCATTCTAGTGTGGAAGCATCCACTTCAATGAAGTCTACTATATGGAGAGTCATTTCTCCTTGTCTTTTCTTGACTGCTACTTAGAATATGACCTAGACAGTGCAAAGTGGTGACATAGTATCTTTGATATCAAAATCATGATGTGAGATATCAACTTTTCTTCTCCAACCTGCAAATGATGTTAGATCGGAGTCTAGATGACACAACTAACTAATCAAAGTCTGGTTCACACACATATTCTTTTAAATAGTAGATGATCGTACTTGTTAAGAAGTAAGGTAAGTAGAAAATGAATGAACTTCAAACATCAGTAGATAACATAGAAAACATCATAACCCAGCCATCCATGAGATAACTTCAACTATAAACACATTATTTTTTCCATCCAGCCACAAATAAAAACACTCCACAAAAAATATTCAGCTACTTCATACCATGTATGGTTAAATCCATAAATCTAATGACCATATCAATGAACTGAAGATCAACTACACTTTACAATACCAGAAACTTAGAAAATCAAGAAAATGATACATTTCAATATCATAAAATACCTCACATCCCAACTCTTTGACAGTGGTAAGTAGTTGAAATGCACCTACAGTTCCAGATCAGAACAAGAACGCCCATAACCTAAAACATCATATCCAAGATGAGAGTCGAATAGGGTAGCCCATGGAAACGAGCCATTAGGCAACATTTACCAACACTATGCATGAAATTTAGAGTGGTCTTATGGTTTACCTGCAAAAAGGAAATTATGCTGAATAAAAGGAGGAAGCAACCCCACTTCATTGATGACAATAATTGTATGTGATGTAGGAAGGAAGAGGAGTATACCATGCATGCTATCAGATGATATAAACATGCAAATGCTTGTGGCAGTGTCTGACGGGAGCTAAATCGATTAGTAATGCACATCATGACAACATGGGCTTCTGGGTAGATATGAACCTAAGAAAAGATTCATCTTAGTATATATAATTGGTGATCATCTACTGGTTCATCTGGAAGAGCAGGAATAAGAAAACTTTCAAGCATTTAGAAGTGCTAGTGGACCATCAAGTAAAATTTATCCTAAAAAAGGTGAAACCTCATCATATCAGTCCAGCAAGATAAAACCAAAATGCCACTATGGATAGGGACACTGAAGAAAGTTGGAAACTCAATATATCTTCACTACCCAAGATTAAAATGTCAAGTCACCATACTTTGCTGCCAACATCTCAGATATAATATCATTCCCAAACTTCCCAATATCAAGAGAATGCTCAAATGCAAAGGTTAGCTAATTTAGATTTCACAACCTTAGTAGGACCATTATCTTTTCCCACCCATTGAAACCCTAATAAGAACTGCCACCTTATACATGACTGGAATTTGAACTAGTTTGGTTCTTACTTCCTATAGTCAGCGTAACTTTGATGATTAAAAGTTTAAGTCTTTCTAATAAAAATAGTATTCGGCTATATGTTCAGCTCATAGAATGAGAAAAGAAATTAGATGAATAGGATACAACAAACAATCATAGAATAGGATAAAGGAAAATGTGGTGAAGTTCATCAGTCATTATGGTATACTGGGAGTAGGCCTTAAGCAAAACCCCTTTATATGATCCTAGGATAGCCAAACTATTAGTATTAGGGGCTTGTTCTCCATGTAATAAATAAAATATATTGTAATGGTGGGTTAATTAGAGCCAAACTAAGATAATTGATTTCTAAACAATTTAGTATGATATTATTAGCAACATCCACCAGAGTACTATATTTTCAATAATTTGTAAGCCTCTCATTCTTCCTAGAAGGAGACATGGAGCAGATGAACATTTCAATTCTTAAGTCGTGTCTCTTTTTATTTTTACTCAAATAGAGTTCACGCAAGCATAATAAAATGTAGGTATGGAAGTATCAGTGGGAATAACTATTATACATAATTTATGAGGGGCATCAAGGGTTAAGATGACCAAACAATCCAAAATATATGATTTTCTTGTAGCAACTTTTCTCACAGAGACTGCAAAACCTTCAACTTCATTATTTCTCATGCATATGAACTGTAACTAGAAAAGTGCAGAGATCCATACGTCAAGGCAGAGAAGGGAGATTATCAAAGAACATGTTCCCTCCAAAGGATGTATACATTGTAAAATGCATGTATCCAATTAGAAATAAACAAAATATATCATTGAGTGAGATTTTGAAATATATTTCCCCATGAAAGAATATTGTGAGTCTGTTTCAGATTTAATGACGCAGTTTATATGATCAGTCCCCCAGTCCATTTGTTATGTAAAAATTAATTTGGCATAATTGTAGATTAAATATAAAAATGAAACTAGGGGTATTAAACACCAAGGCAGAGGCAAATGGGTGGTGGTGTAAGACATACGAACCAAAGGGGTTGGTGGAGATGTATGAATTCACCTAAATTTTGTGGAAGTTCTAACAGAACCCTGCTATTTGGGCATAACTTCAAATAGCCCTTCGTCACCCCCACCCCCGATAATGACTCCAGTAGCCAGTCTGACACTTGATCAGAAGAGGTGGGGTCATGATTGCTGACTCCTCACCATGCCCATTTGTAGAATCCGAAGCGAGGCAGTCGTCTCCCCCAACACCACCTGACTCATCGCAACTAGATGTCGGGGCCTTAGGTTCTGGGCCAGGTGCTTGAGGTAAAACTTCAAGAACCTCCCTCGCATCTTCCAACCCCAAGGGCCTCTCCCCATCCCTAATCGACACTAAGACTACCTAAAAGGAGAAAACACCTCCAACACCTTGCCCATCACCTTGTCGTCCAGATCCAACCGACAAGGGAGAGGTGATAGAGACACCATCTGCCCCACTCGATGCCAACAAACATCCTCCACCTACAACTGAAGAAAGGGGAGAAGCATCCCCATCCAGCCAGCCACCATCACCTAGGTCGGCAGGGGACTGATTCCCCGACCCCATCGCACCCTGGATGGTCTTCCAAGCTAGGAAGTGTGTCTGTATGATCGAGATGGAAGGAGAGTGGCAGGGACTCAGGGAGAGGAGGAGTTGGAGTAGAGGGGCCATGTTTAACCTACTCCCTAAGTCTTCGGCATCACACCGCACCTAGACCAGTAGAAGTAGTCCACTAGCATCGGTCTCCACTCGTCGGTGGAGAGGACCCCCTCGCAGGATATCCACCGAAGAAGAGCATGATTAGTCTGCAAGATAGATGTGCCCGCACTCCCTCGCGATGCCACCAGTCTCCACCAGCACCTAGCTAGGGAGACAATCGGCCAGGATGCTCCACGTGCTAGTCTGAGGAGCGAAGAGCTAGATCAATCAAGAAAGAGAAAAGCGCTAGATCAACCATACTATCATGATTTTTGGAGTGCGAAGGGGAAAACCTGGAGCGGGAGGTAAATATTATGTTACCAACTACTTTTCTAATTTGGTATGGCAATTTAAGATTGCCACTAATTAAAAATAAAATTGCCTTTAATGTTATGTCCTTTCTAGAAACTCTATAATAGGTGCTTTAGAGGCATTTTAATTAAAAATGCATGTATATTAGAAAGATAGTGGCTCTTTTTTTTAAAAGAAACTAGAATAAATGCCACTATTGGGCAATTTTGTTGTTGTGGCTGATCTTATTTGTTATATATGATTAAACTGCTTAACTGTTTCATTACTTTAAAATGTTGTAATCAATTAATATTGTTGGATGCTATATCTCTTGCTGGGACATGGGTCTCACCCTTATGGTTTGCCACTTTTTTTTAGTAATCAGAAGTGACAAAAACAAACACGTGGCAGTAAAGAAGATCTATAGTAATGAATCTTTGATAAATTTGATTAGATGTTTAGTGTGTCCTAGAATCATCCTAGTACTCTCAGGTCCGACCATGAAAAGTTTGTGTATGGTGCTTCAAATAAATAAGACTTTTGTTAGCATATTAATTCTTATTTGTGTGGCATATATGATTATTGTTCTCATGTATGTATATGTTGTGGCTAAGATGATAGAACAATTTGTATCAAATTCTTGGCATGGTATGGATATAAGAAAGATGTTGGACTCTTATGCAGATGTTTTTGAGTGGGTGTTGATGTTGAAAACAACTTTAATTTACCCATATTTTTGGGTATGTGATTAATTAGTGATTGATTGTGTTTTATGTTTTGAGTAATCTTTTTTAGTGTAACAGGTTCTAATAAGTTGGTATCAGAGCTTTAGGTTCACAGAGTCTACAGGGATACTAGGACTTAGGACTAGGATGATGTCTAAGTTAGGAATATGACATAAAAATATGGTGCATACTGCCTAATCTCAATATTTGGGTGACCTGGCTAGGTATTCACTTATTGAAGGAAATGTAAGTATTGAACTCTTAGATTGTTATCTTTCTGATTACTCTGATCAAGTATTCATTTTGAGACAATCTAAAGAGCATAACGAATAAGAAATCATGGTGTGAATATCTCAATCCTACCTTAAAGAAGATGAGAATTGCATCATTATCTATCAAAACTTGAATGTTTGGTAAATATAAGAGAAAGATACAACACCATGAAATCTAAATCTGAATACAATAAGGAAAAGAGGAGTTCTTGAAGATGTGATTCAAGAAGATAATAAAGTAAAAGACAAACAAGTCTATGTTTATAAAGTGAATCAAGGTATGAAATCCACATATGATAGAGAGAACTCCTATAACAAGTACAAAATGAGAAGATGAATGTGAACAATGACAAAGAAATAAGGTGGAACCTGAGTTAATCTCAGACCAACCTATGTGTGTAAGAAAGTGTAAATGAAAAATCAGCATGGCATGTGAAAGAAAGTAAGGGAGATGATCCCAATTTAATGAAGAAAGTGTGGAATATGATGGTTTACCAATCGACAAGTGGTTGAAAAACATAATAAAATAAGAGAACATACCAAGTGTGATAAATAGTCATCAAGGAAGGAGTAATGAGATATGTTAATCATGATGATTCCTATGCTAATGGCAAGGAACCTAAAAAGAAAAAGGTAAATTGATACATAAGAAGTTGTAACTTGCATAATGAAAATAGAATTGGTTACCTTTTTACTAGTAACCTTAAACAATGTTGCTATGATGTGGGAAGTGTGTTTCCCTTTGTGTCTTTTCTTTCAAGGGAACAACTTTCAAGTAGATCATTGTCACTTGGTATGTGTGGATTCATTGTAAACATGAGGGTAGGTAGCTTATTATAGCATAAGTTTGTTTGGACTATGGTTCCAAGTTCATAAAGCTTGTGATGAATTTTCTTTTGAGCCTTCCAATAATTAGGAAGACTCCTCTTATATGTCTTGATATTTGTTATGTTGGTAAAAGTAGATGATATAAGGATGTGAGTTGCTTATAGCACATGAGGTGGATACCAAGGTAATGAATCCTAGTATCCAAGATGTATTAATAATATGAGAAATATGTGAAGGTTGGAGATGTTTATTAAATGAACATTCCAAGTATTCCTCTTCTGTAGAGAGAGAGGGAGAGAGAGTTGATGATGACCCTCTAAATGTTGTTTGGAATAAAAAACAAAATTGATTCTATAATGTTGTGTATGGTTCAGTGATAGCTGGGCAAGACCACTATCAAGGATAGATGGTTTGTTGGTTAATAGATATGTGATACCGTGTTCTTTTAAGATAAACCTATGATCAAATATCAATGCATAAGAGTTAGATTGGATGACATAATTCACATGACCGTGATGAGTTTAGAGTTATGTCATTTAGACTAACCAATGTACAAATAGAATTTATGAATAGGAGGAACAAAGTGTTCCAGTCATGTCATACAAGTGATATTATGCTTTGAATGATGACATGTCAAAGTATTTCAAATCTGGTCAAAAATATGATCAATATTTGTTCAAAAATCTTAGTGTTGTCGGAGCAACAATAGCTATGAGACAAGTTGAACAAGAGTGAGATGGTGTTGATTAGATTTCTTTATGGGATTATGATATGTCTGTTATGTAGGTTGTGTAAATCCTAGTAAGGTGAAGATAGTGTTGTTGTTTCACCCCTAACAAGGCTGACTAGGAATGACGTTTCCTTGTATGGAATGACAGGTGCTAATTTCAGCATTTCTTTTGATTCTAAAAAAGAACTAACAAGTGTTCCAGTGTAAAAAAAAGAAGGATGGATACATCAACTTTTTTTATTACTTCAAGGAATGGTATGGGACACATGCCATGATTGGTAAAAATCTAGCAAGTATGACTTTTGATAGCTAGAATTTAAAGTTGAACATTACTACTAGAGTTGTACAAATGACACATCAAGTTTCTACATTCCATATTGAGAATGTCTTCTTTGGTGGGGGTTTTTGTGCTAACCCAAGATGAGATATGTATGAATGATGTGACATCACCATGATATACAAGTAACCATGTGAAGGTAATAGGATGCGGTGTAAAGGAAGTACCCATCTTTGTTTATCTTGGATTTCAGGGGCAAAATCCCTGTTAGGGGTTTATAGTTGTAAGGCCCCTGAACTTGCTTAATGAGTTGAATAAGCTTAATTACCATAAATGAATTCTTATAACCCTAATATAACCTTGTGATATGCTTTGAAATCATAATACAAGCTTAAGTTTCAAATTTGGTCCAATTTAGACACTGTTTGAGAAAGTTATGCAATTTTATGCACATTTTGGACATTTCTGCAATTTACCCAATTGAGAGGTTTTATTTGCAATTAATCACTTGAATTATGTTACTTGGATATTCTATCATCATTATTGAGCTTGTTGAGCCATGTGTCACCTATTTAATCCTTGGTTTGAAGGTGTATTCTCTAAGGGTATTTTAGGGTTTACCCCTTCACGGATGAGCTACCTTTAGTGGCTATCAACTAATGAATTATGTGATTGTCTGGGAAATTCAAAAAAGGAAAGATAACCAGGTATATAAGGAGGGTGGAGGATCTGCTTGTATGTGTGCTTGTATAATAGTTTAAGGCCATAGACCCATGGGGAAGCTACTTTTACACCTCATGCTTACTCCCATCCTTATCTATGGGCTATATTTACCTCTTCCTTGCCCAAGTACAAAATGTAGCTTGCTTTCTCTTTCCTATAACCTAGAGCAATGAGTCCACTATGTTTTTCTACGGAACCAAGTTCTCTAAGGTATAAGACAACCTCTTCTTGGAGAAGAAGGTCTCCTAGAGCTCGATTTAGCCCTACCTAGGGTTTCCAAGGTCATCTTCTAGGGATTTCGACCAAGGCAAGTTATTTTCTTCCTTCCTTCTCCGTTTCTATTGCTCTTATCCTTCCTTATACCTTCCTCTAGGTCGGAACCTTGCTGTTACATGGTAGAAATTTCTCTAAATCTCTAAAACCCTACCTTTCTTGCTCCTTATGCTTAGGGTATTCTCATTTGATGAAGAAAGGTGCTAGATGGACGAGTTCATAGCTTATGCTTAGATTTTCTACCCTACCTGCTCGAGGTTTCTTCTGTGTGGGATTTCATCTTCTCATTAGAGGCAAGTTTTATAACTTTCTCCACATTTATTGCTTATCATAATCTTTCTAGATCACGTTCTTGCTTGAAAATGATGATTTATGCACTAAAAATCTATGCTTCACTTGGATTTCGATTTTTATAATGTTCCCCATTCTGATTTTAGTTCTAGATGAACATGTGATCATGTGTAAGTTATTACTAAGGTATAATATGACTTGGATCAGGTTGGTTTGACAACCTACGGTGCTAAGCACCTATCAACCAAAGGTCAATTTTAGGGTTTAAAGCTGATTTCTTCTATAAACCCACAACCCGATGATGGGACAATTGCAGCAACCCTATGGTGTTGTCTTCATGAAAACTAATGGTCAAGATCAAAGGTTTCATATGATGGGGAGAACCTATGGTCACCCCGTTAGGTCATATTTTGGATCAATTAGAAGTTTAATGATCAACCATTAAGTATCCTATTGATGTTATCAATCAATTATGACATTAGATTAATATTTGATGTTGATTAATGAATATAATGTTGATCTAACAACCTATTGTGATTTAATGATCACTAATTATGGTGTATCAGGTCTCTACAACCTATGGTGAGTTAGGCATTGTATTTGTAGCATCAATTAAGCCTTAGACCAATGGTTTCTTAGGTCACTTGATGCAATGGTCAGACCTATACTGTAATTGATTGTTTTAACATATGAACTTGATCCAATGGTCAAGATCTAATGTTTATTCCTCCAAAGAAGTGGAATGATGGATAATGTAATATGTTGGTCCTAATAATGTGATTCAAATGGTTTCCTTTATATGATCAACTTAATGAGCTTACTTGTTGACAATGTATGGCTTGTTTTAAATGAATAGTTGATTGTGGGTTTTACCCTACTCTCAATGAAACTTTTTGTATTATTAATCAAGGAATGTCTAGGGTTAGATGGTGAATCTTTATAGAGAACAAATCAAGGACTTTATAAGTGGTTTATCCAAGGAGTTTACTTATGTAAACAACCAATGGTCTTACCTTTTAAACATCCAATGGTTTTGGGTGACATTGTGGTATGGTGATATGGGTTGAATGATGATGGAACAAATGGAGGGTTACCCTTAATAAGGTAGTATTACCTATTCACTCATATGAATAGAAGGGATGATAATCATATTGTATTGATATGTAACCCTAATGAGGTATAACTTGTTATACCTAGCTTTAATATAACTAAATTATGATAATTGGGTATGAATAGTCCTTGAATGACTAATACAATCATGGAGTACTCTGTTGTTGTTGTTGTTGAAACCCTAGTATGCTATAACTCGATGGTTAAACCTTGATTTATGTGTGGGTTCATGCTTGAGAATAGTATGGAATGTGATGGTGATGCCTCACCTTATGCATCCATGATCCAATGGGGATGTCGTGAGTTAGTGTTTGGGTATGAGTGTTGATTTGTAACATTAACATAATTTATCTTGTGAACCTAACTCTAATGCAAATAGATAAAGATGAGTATTCACGTTCAACATTCTTATATGATGGAATGATGGTGGAATAACCTCCTTAATATGATCATAACATTGATATGCTAATTGGTGGTTATCATAGCCACATGGTTGATACTTTCTTATGTTAAACATGTGCATTATGAATATTATGAGAGTTAATCATATCTAGATCCCTTGCATGTTGATGTAATAAAGAAATGTTCTTAATGTTAATATAACCCTACTATGATTGTTTATGAATATCTCCTAGCTCATTAGTATAATATTTTGTTGATCTAGTGTATTATATGTAAGTGATCCTGTTGATCCTTGTTATATGGCATGAAAAGATAATTATGATCTTGCATGGAATAGTATAATGGTCTTAATGACCTTTGGGCATAGTTGAGCCCTGAATGAGGTTTAATCCTCTTGTGTTGATAAGGGTTGATACCCTGTGATATTGTGAAAAGGATTTTTATCATGTGATAGTATGATGGTCTTAATGACCTTTGGGCATAGTTGAGCCCTGAATGAGGTGTAATCCTCTTATGTTGATAAGGGTTGATACTCTGTGATATTGTGAAAAGGATTTATATCTTGTGATAGGATGATGACTAGTGTGGTCGCATGAATGGCAAGTGAATAGTACCATGTGATGATGAGATGAGAAATTATGTTTCACACATTTTATATTTTTCAAAGTTGTGATATTTATATGCTTGCTAGAAGTGAATTAGGGTTTGTATGTCCACTTGTTTGTTGCAGCCTTAATTCATCCAATTGCCATAACTAATCAAGTGCTACTCTAATCATATAGTGCCCTGTGCCGTAGAACCATCTTCAGTGTCAGAACTTGCTGGATGGTGAAATGAGTATTCCTAAGGAAAAATCGGAGCACATATTGTTGAGTATGTGGGGGTGGTATGTTGAGGATATATCCTTGTCATCCACAGTGCAGATTGTGGAGGTTGGTTGTGGCCAAGCCTCATACATCTAATGTGATTGAGAATGAATGTGGTCTCGATGATTATAACATGATGTGATTAGAGGAAAACTGCGGTTGTACCTTAGTGATTGGGTTTGTATACCCTAGTTTCTAGTATCGTGACCTGTACCAAGGGCAGACTAGTGGTTAGCAGCTTGACTATATGTCATTGTGGTGGCAACTTTGATTGATATGTCACTGCCTTTTTACTCATACTAACCGAGGGGAAGAGATCTTAGGATACTGACACTCCTAGATCTTATACGGAACTGAATAGCCCTTCGTAGGGGTCAGTTGGACTTTGAATGGTACTATTCAAATTCCCCTAGGTATAATAAAAGATGTAATATAGTCGTGTAGTATATTTGTTTAGGATTATACACAACGTTTCACATTGAATGATAACCCTTGTTTGTTATCTTTACATAAAGATGATGCTTAATGCAATTAAAAGATATTAGATACACTTATGTTGTGGATATTATTAAGATTGTAGGTGTGTACATACAATAGCCATGCTTGTGTTGATAACTATACTGCTACTGCTGATGATAATCATGATACTAGCTATCTCATATTGTTAGTTATGTTTAGCATGCTAGCCATGCCTTTGTAACTAGAGATGCATATACTGCTAATCATGCTTATCCAGATAGTTGTGCTTCGTTTTTAGCTCTCCTTATGATGTTGATATGTTTAACCAATTAGACATACTCATGTTGTTAGCTATGCTATGTTACTAGAGTTGCTCATGATGCTAGATATGCATATGCTACTTAATTTCTTATATTGTCAACAAGATAAAGGATGATAGTCTGTCTAATGATGATAGTTATTCTCTGCTCCTTTATGTATTTTGTTAATCATCAGTATTGTTGATCTTATTTGTTAGATCTGATTAAACTGCTTAACTATTTAATTACTTAAAAATATTGTAATCAATAAATGTTGTTGGAGGTTATATCTCTTGCTGGGACATGGGTCTCACCCTTGTGGTTTGCCACATTTTTTTAGTAATCAGATGTGATGAAAACAAACATGTGGCAGTAAAGAGAAGCTATAGTAATGAATCTTTGATAAAGTTGATTAGATGTCTAGTGTGTCCTAGAGTTGTCCTTGTACTCTCAAGTCCGGGTAGGAAAAGTTTGTATATGGTGTTTTAAATAAATCAGACTTTTGTTAGAATATTAATGCTTGTTTGTGTGACATATATGATTATTGTTCTCTTGTATATATATGTTGTGGCTCAGATGATAGAACAATTTGTATCAAATTCTTGGCATAGTATGAATACAAGGAAGATGGTGGGCTCTTATGCAAATGTTTTTGAGTGTGTGTTGATGTTGAAATCAGTTTTAATTTACCCATATTTTTGGATATGTGATTAATTAGTGATTGATTGTATTTTATGTTTTGAGTAATCTTATTTAGTATAATGAGTTCTAATAGACGTCTTTAAAAGAGATTGAGAGAAGTTTTTTAGTTTACGCTGACGTACATAAACCTTAGCCATCATCATCCTCAGAAGAGAAAGAAGAGCACCACGATGCTATCACGTTATCGCAGAAAGACTACTCCTTCCTGCTGCTTCAGAAAGCATGACGTGGAGTTCTAGTACATCCGTGTGGATGAAGTAGTGTTATAGATGCTGAGATGTTTGTATTCTGAGAAAGACAATTGTCGTCCATACGCGCTACGAGCGACGTACATCACCGCATGAAAGGAGGGTCGTCGAATCTTCCTGTGTCACGTTCGGAGATAGGAGAAAAGTACAGTTCGTGTAAGCCAGGAGCGTTGCACATCATCGTGCAGCGGGACATCACCGAACTTGCTCCGCAACAAGGTATATCCCGTGAACGCTCTTTTAGATATACTGTTGTCGATGAGATCCTGTTAAAGATTGCGTGGAATTATATTTGATTTTGTTTCTTTCGCCGGGTATAGGTTTCAATCATAGAAATTAAACTCCTTCTAGGCGAATGGAGAGTCAGAACTCAGCATAACATTCGTCAATGAAAGCAGTTAGGATTTCCATTCGTACTAGTGTACATAAAATATTGGATAACTCATAAAGATATAATTAAGGAAATAAAACCAATTTAGCACACTTTTATAAAAATATTTACCAATATAGCATACTTTGTAAAATATTTCCTAAAATAGCACACTTTATGTGGAATCCGTCACGTTTTGTGGCGTTTTCATATGCGACATTGAAAAGCACCACAATAATTGGCGTGTCTACTTTTAAATAAAAAATTTTGAAAAAAATAATGAAAAACGCCACAGGAAGTGGCGCTTTCTATTTGCACTTCATGTGGTGTTTTTCATTTTTTTTTTCAAAATTTTTTATTTAAAAATAGAAACGCCAATTATTGTGGCGATTTTCAGTTCTGGTTACAAAAAAATCCACACAAAGTGGCGTTTTCAGACCGTATGCTAAATTGGTTTTTTTCCTATAATTAATACATTATGGGGCACAAAGGTTTTTCGGTAATAGGATTTTGGCTAGAGGTCAAATGCATAGTATTGGGGGAATAAGTTGTAATAATGTCAAGTATTTTACCTGTTTTATCGTTCTCTGATTACAAAAGAGAAGAATGAATAATCTTGTCAATCCCAAGGAATATTTACTTTGCATGCATATATTCACTTTAATGGAGGACAATCACCTCTAACTATTTTTATGTGCATCATATGCCTTGATATGGATTAGTTGGTCATGAGTATGAATGACAATACGGTATACCATATAAAGCAAGAAACTCATTTGCAAAAAGTTATTTCCTATCAATTGCAAAGTGAGGTGTTTGTTAAGGTCGGTAAGTAGGATATATTGAATGTTCACGTGTATCCATCAATCGAGACTGTTCTATTTTGAATACTTGCATTTAAGACAAGTGGCTGCCATGCATCATCTTTGTTTGATCCGTGTGGAACGTGAATTTTGACTGTCATATTAGGCAAGGTGTCCTGTAGCTTGTAAACATGTAAACATCAGTATTTCAATGGAAACTTTAAACTGCATGTTTTCTTCTTTGTGTATTAGTCTTATCCTGCTTCAACTAATTCTTTATAGTATCCGCAAAATCTAGAAAAGATAAGACATCTTGCTCGAATAAGATGGCATATGTTCCTTTTCGGTGACATTTGGTGGATAGAAACGGCAAGAGAACAGCGTTAAAGGAAAAAAGCAAGAATGCGAAGTCGAGTCGTGGCATCACATGCAAGTGAAGTGTGTATCGCGTGTATCGCCGATTAGCAGCTGATGGGATGATCTATTGTTCTTCCACTAGGACCTATAAAGCAGTGATAGACATTCCTCTTCCACTATGTCATTCAGATATCTCTGTCTAGGGTGAACAGTTGGTACGCTGTTCACATCAACTGTACGGCCTTTGATTGTCAAAGACACTATGGATGACCGCCGCTGGATTTGGCTGTATGGTGATTTTTCATCTGAAATATTAAGAGTGTGTTGCCGCTGAGCAACTTACGTTACGGAAAGTGGATACAGGAAGCCTTATCCCATTCATCTGCTTTAATTAGCAAATGCGTTTTCGATTTCATTGTTTGACAGTATGTTTTGGGCTATTTTCAGCAGGAGTTACGGTACGTAGGTGAAAAGTTGCAGATCTGATCATTTATTCTTTCCAGGGTTAGAAAGTATGCATATACAAGAGGAAGAGGTTGACCCTATCCGTGGCACGATCTCTTTGAGCCTTATTCCGCCACATACAACAACTTTAACCCCAGCGGTTCCTATCAAATCTCGAGAAGATGCTTCCGTAAGCAATGCAAGTGTGACACCTTCCATGTTCATCAGATAACATGAACGCTATCTCATTCGCTCCAACTATAAATACTGTTGCTTGTTCTCTTCTTGCAAGCATCTCCAATACAATACAAAAACCGCGATCTCATTTGATCCAGCCAAGTAAAAAAATAGTTACTCCCTTCGCTTCTGGCAAGGATCTGACTCACAGTACAACCTCATCTTCCAACACTCAACTACATCACCTAATAGTTCCCTATTATCATCCTGTTTTTTCTAGCTGTGAAACGTTTTGGTGAACGAGTTTTTTTCAGAACAATGGATAGAGTGAAGAAGTTGGCGTCACAGAGGGCGGTGGTGATATTCAGCAAGAACTCTTGCTGCATGTCCCATACCGTAAAGTCTCTGTTCTCGGATCTAGGATGTGGCGCTGCTGTCTATGAGCTTGACGAGGAGCCTAAAGGGAAGGAGATGGAGAAGGCTATCGCAAAGTTACTCGGCCGTAACCCTGCTGTCCCAGCTGTATTTGTGGGTGGAACACCAGTCGGTTCGACTGATCGTATCATGGAGCTCCATCTAAGTGGAGATCTGGTTCCATTACTACGTCAAGCTGGGGGGCTGTGGTTGTAGACACATGTCTTCAGAGAGGAGACGATCAATAACCTTGTACGTGAGGAATTCTGAGTTGTGCATTAATTCATGGCGCGTGATATATAAACACTGTACGTATATGTAATGCAATTTTCCGCGTATAGTATAGTTATCAGATAATGTTGGTTACTAAATAACACGAGTCCCGAGATGTCACACGCTACCTGTAAAGAATATCATCAAAATAATGATGGCCATGGTTTTGTCTCCTCCTATAATTGAAATACGTTGTTATGTGATCTCATCCAGTTGCGGTGTCTATATCTTGGAAACTTTTAGTTTGAGTTCTTCAATAAAATCATAAAAGAGGTACTATCTATGCACTACTTATGATAGCTCCAGCGGTAGATTTCTTAATTTAATATCTTTAGTAGGACAGTCATGGCGCGTTTCAATACCGAACATCACATTGTTGATGCTAAGGGGCCCTTTGGCTCTTATGTTTTAATCGTGGGGATCATAATATGGATGGTATATTTGTTTAGCATATAACCAGGGTGTAAGGGCTATGCTTGGCATGACATGTTGGCTATGGAGTATACACAGCCAGTATGGCGGGTAGTATTAGACCTCAATAACGTTAAATTTGAGATGATTTGTAACTACCCCAAATGCTCTTAACTTATATAGGAGTTTGACGAAATCAAGTTCTCTTACTAGTCATTATGCATGTTACAGACAACTACATAGTTGAGGTTAAAATGTTACTTCAACCATCCTATTGTATGAAGATTGAATCAGTCTCCTCAGCAGATAAGGAACCTGGGTTATATGACATCCAAAGGTTTCTTGATTGCCATCTCTTTCCTAAAAACACGTCTAGGTGTGATCAATAGACTATATGATATATGGATGTAAATTACATACTACGAGTGGGTACATCATACAACTGCTATTTTGGTCAAGAATTCTGCACTGTTTTGATGAATCTCTAGCCAAAGATGTTCTATAAGAGGTCAACAAAGGTGTATGTGGTAATCATATGGGCAATGTTTCTCTTAAAAATGCATCTAACTCCTTCGAAAGAATTGAAGAATGATGGAATGTGATTGTTTGCAATATGTCTTCAATGGAGAATTTTCTTGCTACGCATGGACTAAATCCACCTTCCTTTGACCCATATGTAAAACATGACCATGTCTTTTCTAATTATAGTTTGAAGAGTTGATATGATCATCAATATCAACTTGAAAACGTCCAACATCCTCTTCTTTAAATTAATCATCTTCGACTACTACCAAGTGGGTAGAAGCAATCTTAGTCATTCTTTGATTAGCCTTATATTTTTGCGTGCTATTTATCACAAATATCATCACTCAATATGACATTTCTAGCGAAGTCATCTTCAACAATGACACAAGTTTCACTATGAAATCGGTCCAAGTGTGCCTTGATCCTTTCATCATTAAGCACCACATATCTTCTCCTTACCAACCTTAGATGAATGTAGTAGCCAAACTAGCCAATATGACCAGGATGGCCATTCCATCCACACAAGATTGACATGAAAAACTACCTATGATCTTTGTGGGAACTTAGAACTTTAATCAACAATTCCATGGGTGTGAATCCTTACTCCGTCATATATTGGGTTGAATATGTTCTTAAATAATAGATTAAGATCCCTTCCTTGTGCGTACTTCAAGATGCAAACATCCCCAAACCATATTGGGATCAAAATCATATATACATACTGAATGAGATGAAGTAATGAAGACTCCATGACCTATTCTATGCACAGTGCTACCAATCACAAATGGCTCCATCCCTTTACAAAAATAGTGCTTCTCTTAATTTTTATAAATGAGAGATTGTGCTATAGATGTACCTCAACCCAACTACTCAAGGTGAAATAAATCCTAAATGGAAAGGAAAATACACTATAAAAAAGTTTATAATGGAAGTATGATCCCATTACAACATGTGGACTGTGACATCCAGTTGCTTCGAACCAATTCCAACTACATAAGGAGGTACCAATGCTAATGGTAGGGTAGCTACATAGGAACTTGTTGCAAACCAAAATTGTAAACTATGAAATGACTAAGGCAGATGGATCGTGGACCACTTGAGAGTCTGAGGTTAGATCAATAGAACCACGAGATAGAGGCCAAACAACCCATGATTGTCACTTCCAACCTCATATAGTTTCATACTAAGGTATGTTAAAAATGATTCACTTAAGTAATCATGGAAAAATACATGTAACTTCATGGGAATATGCATCAATTATCTCTAATATATGTGATCTCTAAGGTGCATGCACATGAAGACAAATTTGATCCATTACCTACATATCAATAGGGCAAAGGAAACTCTTATCTACATACATGACTTATAAGTAGAAATTTGTCACTAGTATACTTAGTCTGCTTCGAGGCAATGTCAACCAACTACATATATCAACATCGCACACGTCTGAAGGGATGATAGGGTCCTAAATCCAATGTCCTAAGAATTATTGGTTGCAGGAACAATGTATTCTTGACCATGGATTTCATGATCAAGTGTGAATATGTGTAGTTATCATGAACAATAGATATATTAATCAAAGCATCATAAACAACAAATACTTGAGAACCAAGTCCAAACGAAGGTCATAAGTACCAATGTCATGTTTATTAGCCAAATTGACATAAACATTGTATAATGTACTTGTGACATAGTGTTACATTTAAAAGAGACACATGAGGTGGTCAAGAACATCAAGAAAACAATAGTGGATATAAGGTGGGGAATGATATCAAACCTTCTGTCGTAGAGGAGAATACCTATTCCATGGGGAATTTTGCTAAAAAGAGGAACAATGGTTATGCAAAAGCACCCATCATGTCTATGTGCATACTATGTATAGAGTAAATTGATTATGAGACTGATGGACGGTAGTAGACAAAACTCATTCAACCACATACAATACCTCCACCAGAACCCCACTTCAGACATTCCCTAACTAGTTTCCCTTGCTTGATGAAAAGTCTATTGTCAACTTGATTAAGATTTCAGAGCCCTATAAATGAAATAATTTTATGAATTGTATGCAAACATGTCATAAACAAGAATACCATTGCATCGTGTGAAAATAGCATGACATCGAGATAAGATTTTCAAGATGTGATTCCATAAAAAACATAAAAATATTACTAAAACAAATAAATCTTAAAATAAGAAAAAAATATTTCTCTAAATTCTTTTGTAGTTCGCCTTCATCAACCTAGGTTACCTCTATAGGTGAAAATTTTCAGATGATGCCAATCAGGTACCTCAAGAATGCTCTAACCCTATGAGTAGGATTCCACAATTAGCATCATATGCTTACTCCATTGGTGTTGAAGGTCGTGCAACACTACAACCTGATTGATACACATGTACACCATCAAATGAGAGGGAATATTGTCCAATGCTACAGTAACATATCCAACTCTAGGAACCAAACTTAATCCTCCCTTAAGTTATGACATTTTAATAGTGTTTCCCTTAATATCATTTTCTTAACCTAGAGTATACTAATATGTTTATAAATTTATAAAGATAGTGTTTTAACTAATAATTATCCTATTTGAGTCTTAAGTGTTTAGAACTAGGATAATGTTAAAATTAGGGATAAGTTACTGTCACACCCCAAATTTTATAACTAACCTAGATGATTAGTTCTATTAAGGAAGACATTATTTTGGCGAGATTGAAATAAATGAGCCTAGTTACATAAACAACAATTTTGTATCGAATCCATTTATAAAATTCTACAACTAGAGGCCTTTAGGTGAATGGACCACCATCCCATTTTCTACCAATCAAAAGAAAAGTTATGATTTGATTGATATGTGGAGTCTATGGTCCTTCTAAAGTTTATAGACAAATTGATAATTGGAAGACAAGTGATGTTGGGAAAGCGGTATTTTGATTTTTGCTAAAATTAGGCTCTTATATGTATGTAGTAACAGAACTAGGGCTGGTATTGTGTTATTTACTATTTGCATAAGAGGTGGTATGACTTTGAGGAAGTTTGGAGTTTTTTGATGAAGCAATATGTTGATCTAGGTCATGAGACAAGTGAAATCACACACACTATATTAGAGTAGGGAAGGTAATAAACTAGCTCATGAATTTTTACACAAGAAGTTGATATCTATAATAGGTGTTGGTCAAAGTTTGGGACCATTTGAGATTAAGAAGCATCCTATAAGAGTTTTAGTATAAATTAGAGAGAATGTGGCATTTTAAGGCCTTTAGAACAATGAACCAGAGAGTAGAAGATTGAACCATCACTTCATATCCAATTTGTTGGTTCATTTGTAAGTGGTCTAGTTCAGAGAAGGGCATGAGTAAAAAAAGGGGGACAACGAGTGTTTTGCGAGACGTTGTTCTTCCTGAACAAGGACTCGACCGCAATCCCAATCGGGCGGATCTTGTGGCTAGATTAAACAAGGATGCATGCTATAAAGCCCCAGAGTTTGGATGTAAAACACTTGAAGGGATCAGTTAGGGTTCTTGCCTAATAAAAGACTGAGAAGAAGAAGATTGAAATGTGGAGGAGGACCATGGCGGCACTAGGGTTCCTGTGAGGCTATATCACAATGACTACCAAAGCAACCGCGAGAAGGCATAAGGTAAAGATGATCAGGATTCCGGCATATAGCAACCTTCCGCGGGTCTAACACTAGCCGAGGTTGCAAGTTTGGTCACCAGAAACATAGTGCAGTGATGCTCTACTCTCACACAGGAATAGGGGAACATGTGGCTGCTAGGTAGCATGAGGACTCCTTGTGTGAGACCTATGACTATCTGAGCGATGTGAATCACATTGGGAAAGATGCAGCTTGATCATTTTGTGGCTTGCAGTGGCCAAGGTGCAAGGAGAACCGCCTGATAGCACCCCATGGATGGCGCCCTATTTTCTTGGTAAAACATGGGTGTCCCTTCCTGTTCGTGTCCCACTGAGAGGGGAGGGGAGTAGAGTATGGGATTCTAACCTGCTGGGCTGCCAACCACATGGCCCATTAGGCCTGAAGGAAATTTAAAAGCAAGGTAACAAAGAATGTAATATTTTAGTTTGATTAAGATACTCTTTAGGAGTTCGTATAGATTGATCTGGTTGTCAGAATAGGGTGTTTAAAGGAACTTTGGAAATCTTGTGATATGAATAACATTTTGAAGGAGGTTCCACACTCTTAAATGATCTAGATAAGGTAATTTAATTTGACAAAATATTATATAAGTATAATATGTGCATATATGTTGATAATTTCTATATCTATGTGAAAGGTGTGAACCTCATCATTGAATTTCAAGGAATTGTTACACCATAATTTTTAAAGGATTTAGACCCAACTAGAGGAATTTAAGATGAAGATTTTTATCCTCTCTGACATAGGTAAGTGGTTCATGCCCATGACTATGTATGTTTATCAAACCAGGTACATTTACATGCTTCTTAATTGAGACCTTCATGTTCAACATTCTAAGTTAAAATATGCAAGAATGATTTTATGTGCTTATGATTGTAGAAATTCATATGCTCAATACCTTAAGTATTGATGTTATATGGAATGATTATAGAACATGAATTATGTTCATAATAAAGATAAGAGAATATATTTCTATCACATCCCTTAGAGATGTTCCGTATGGATACTCATGACTACAAGATATGAAACAAAAATAAGACTGACATTCTCCATGGTTACACGATATAACCATGTATTAGGATTTTAAGTACAAATATGTTATTAGGGTCCCTTATATATATATATAATCATGTATTGAGATTTCAAGTAGAACATGTTAGGTTTCCCCTCGTTTATAGATATAATTGTGTGCTAAGAATTCAAGTAGGAACATGTCATCAAGGTTTCTTATATATGTAGAAATCTAAGAATTAAGAAGTGAAATAGATTCCTTATAAAGATTAGTTCTTAAAAGTTAAGTATTATGTGAGAATATGGGTGTTGCACATGGTAGACCAATGTACAATTTCCAAAGTAAAGGTACTATTGGTATTAGAATATATTTTAATATGAGTTTGAGATGATATTATCATATTATGAGACTTTAAGTCATGATTAAGTTGCCGAGATGAGAATCTACATGATTTCCACTTTGATATTTAAGATTTAATTTCATATGAATGTATTAAGATAAGACTTAATGAGATTTTATAGAAATTGAATTACCTTGTCAAAAATCACATTCTTTTAGATATTTGATACTTAAGAACTCTCATATACTTCACATTCCCATATTTAGTTCAGTTCCTTTCCCTTAGCCTTTAGGCTTAGTTGTCATATATTTAGTATCAAAAGTAGTTAAGTCATTTCTAAGAGATTGAAGTATTAGACTAAGGATTATCCAAATAATAAAGATACTAGATTACGATTTAGACTTAGATTACTCATTGTGTGAGTAGCCAGATTTTGAATAAAGATACATGATAAGGGTTATAGACCAAATCTCAATTATTTAGTAATTAAGACATATTTTCACATTCAGATATGGAATAGTTTAGAATTTAAGAGTAGAGATTCAGATTCAGAGTTCACTAATGTTCAATACTCAATATTTGGTTTTGGATAAGTTCAGATTCAGAATTTAGTAAGCTTAGACTTAAGATATTTAATTCAAAATCTTCACAGAATAAATTATATGATAAGTACTCATTTAGAGTGTCCCAGGACGAATTAGAGGAATCTGTTGCCAATTCAGAGGAGTGTTTACTCCATTTCATAGGGCACATTGTGCCAATAAAGGGTGTGTTGCACCATAGAGGTCACTTCAGTGTCAACAGAGGGCACGATTTGCCAATAGAGGGTGTGTTGCACCATAGAGGACACTTTGGTGTCAACAGAGGAGGACTTATTGTACAATGGTGCCCACAAATCTGATAAATATCATAAATGAAAGACACCTTAGTTCAAATCATGAACATAATCTCATTTATAAGTATGATGAAAGAGATTAAGATACGAGAGACATGACTCAGGCCCTTTGTGCAAGTCATGTGGCTCAGGCATCAGATTGCATGCCAATTCAGAGACATAACACAGGCCCAAAGTGCAAGTTATGTGACCTAGGCACCTTAGTGCAGGTCATGAGACTCAGGTACTAGAGCACAGGTCTCTAGAGAAAGATAAAGTAAAAAGATAAGAATTAAGTTAATATAAGAAGAGATATTTATGTTTCAGAGTTTATACAAAGTTTAATGTTAGTTTCATGTTCATAATGTTTAAGAATATTTTGTAGTATCTTATTTGTTCAATAATATATATATTAGAATACCCATGCCACTTACGCTAACAACTATTTTTTTCAATGCATGGCTGCAGTTAGGATGTCCACAAGTGAAGAGCAGGAACAGAGTAGATCCCAGATACTCAAGCACAAGGATAGAGCAGGATCAGATCTGGTGGTGTGCCAACTATAAGATGATCCTCAGTTTTATATATTTAGTTATATGTTTAGAATGTTTAGAGCTTAGATTACATACTTTGTCTTAAGATAAGTCCCATGTTATTGCATTAATGTTTGCTTTTTTAAGAACAATCATGAGAATATTTGAGTACTTCAATACGTGTGATGGATTATATTGTTGTTATGAATGCCAGTCTTATGTAATTCCCCCTTGAGTGCGCGAGTTATGGATAACTCAGTGTTGCTTCTTCTATATATGTTCATGTGTGTACTTAGGGAGGGTGTTATAATATGGTATCAGAGCAACATTATAGTTGGCCACCAGATAAATTCTGATGTTCTTACTTAAGATCGCCCTATAAGAACTTAAGTTAGAGTAGAGCACAGATTTAGAAAGATAACTAGTAGCCCTATGTATAGAATAAGTAAGTGAAATATATTAGAAATAGAAGTCGAGACCTAGATAGGAGATAAAAGTTTAGATACATATTAGGATTATGTGCCTAGATGTTTTACACTTTTTATGTTAACACTATAGTTTTATATAGTATTCTCTCTCTTTTTCCCACATGTTTGTGGTATGAGACACATGCTTATGAGATTTTGTAGAGAGAATGTTATGTGCATAATCATGCTTGTCTTGTCCTTTCAAGTGCTTGTGGTATGGGACATGTGCATCAGGAAGTGCCAAGATAAGTGTGATATGACGTCACCTCTAAATATATGACCGGTCGGCATGTATCCAATGGCGACAAAGAAAACAAGTGTTGGCATTAAAAGTTTGAGACGTATAGTCACCTAAACCTAATCATACACATAATAAGACCGAGCATGTATATGAAGGGTAGATATTTGACATCGATAAGTGAGTTGGGTTTTAAGTGGAACTAACTTCTTTTTTCCCCTCCCTAAAAAAAGGAGCAAGCTAGGTTTCTTGTTGTGTTAGAGAATGATAATGTGGAATATATCTCAAGCTTCATTAGCAGTATGTTTACATGTTTGTATGTTAATGATAATAAGTATAGAAGTCTAGCCGTAAGAAACTCACCCTGTGAGTATGCGAATGTGCTATTAGTATAATGTTAGATTGTTAGAGTTCATAGAATCTGTAAAACCCTAAGGTGGGTAGACTAATAGAATTTTCAGGACGAAATTCCTTTTAAGGTGGGTAGAATTGCCACACCCCAAATTTTATAACTAACCTAGATGATTAGTTCTATTAAAGAAGACAGTGGTTTGGTGAGATTGAAATAAATGAGCCTAGTTACATAAATGTCAATTTCGTATTGGATCCATTTATAAGATTCTAGGATTGCAGGACCTTTAGGTGAAAGGACCACCATCCCATTTTCTACCAATCAAAAGAAAATTTATGATATGATTGATATGTGGTCTATGGTCCTTCTAAATTTTATAGACAAATTGATAATTGGAAGACAAGTGATGTTGGGAAGCAATATTTTGGATTTTTGCTAAAATTAGGCTCTCATTGTTGGTATGTATGCCCATAGAGCAGGTCATATGATGATTGTAATGGGATACTTTGTAAATCATTTGAATAATAATAAAGGCAATTTCCGATCTATATGTTTAAAATGTTTCTGAGATGATAGTGTAACATGATAGATGCCTAAAGAATGATTTTACTCAATGACGTATGCTTTTAGGTTAAGGACCTAAACGATGAGATCATACGGATGTTAAGAGTATACATTCTTGTTTAGTCCATAGTCGGTTGTTATTGTGGAAATAACCATAGACATCAATATTACTGAAGACTAGATTGTGTGTTGGTTGATGACAGAATCTCATTAGTCATGATATAGTGATATCAAACCAAGCACATAGGTACTTGTTAGAGAACAAGGTACCGGACAGGCCCACCGTGAGAGTGACACATGGAATCATGACTTGGTAATCACAGTCAACTCTCACAATGATGGTGGTGAGTGTGATTCTTAGACCTGAAATCACTACACTCAACACATGTCGTTGGGTACACTTTGACATCATCAAACGTAGTCCTGAAACATGGGTTGTTATAAAGGTGATGATTGGGTGGCTTTGACACATGGGGCTTTTGAGGGGTGAGTGATAGAAATGGGATTTGTCCCTCCTGAGGGAGTTTGATGTCCTTGGCCACGTGATGAGTAGGATTGAGAAAGGCATGCGCATGCACGTGTGAATCAATATGTGATATTGATGTCACACACATCTCACCCAGTCTGCTCTGAGATCAAGGAAATGAATGAACATTGATAGGATGAGTGTTCCATGCCTCGAGTTCATTCAGGATATCAGTGACAAAGGAATTATACATTCACTGTAACACCATTCACATATTGTAGGATTGAAAGTTGTTCTCCAACTTTCTATTTCACTTGGGTAGCACTGATGTGTGACTAGGCACCGCTCTTTGCTTGTGAAGTCATAAGTGTTATGGACTTTCACTGCCAATGTGAAATGGACCTACAGGGTCACACACATAGGATTTAACCCGAAATAGGAGTTTGTCCACAAACATGTTTAGATTGATTACTAAAGGAGTTTAGTAGTTCAATTAAACACTCAATCAATTGATAGCTCAGTATCATAGTGTTCAAGGTGTTGGACTGATTGATTAGAGTATCAGATTGATTGAAACTGGGATTGACTGATTCTGCACAATCTGCACTCCCAACCAATTAGCTCATGTGATGAACCGATCGGCTGAGCTTGGTGAACTGATCGGCTCAATTGGTGAGTCGATCGGCTCATGGACAGGGTGAAGCGGTTCGTTAAAGTGTTGAAATGATCAGTTCAAGTCCAACCGAGCAAGTTGGGAAAGTAAGATTGGTGAGAAATTTACGTTCATTTCACTTTCCCAATTTGATTGGAACAAGGATTGGTATTTGATACCAATTCAAAACAAAAGAAGAAAAGTCAACCAGGAACTGATCAGGGCCATGAACCGACCGCTTCAAAAGTGAACCGACCATTTCATGGGTCCCAACCGATCGGTTGAGGTGTCAACCAATCGGCTCAGATCCCCAACCGACCATTTTAGTTGTGAAACGATCGGTTCAATTTATGTGGTTGGTTGTTTTTGTGGAAAATCTTAAACCCTTCTACTCCAGCTTTAGTCCCACATTGCCCGGGATAGAGAACCCTGTCCCATGACCCTCCTATATATATAGGGGTATTGGGGGCTTTTCAAAGTACAACTCAGTGCAACCAGTTGCTCTGTGAAGTTGTCGTTCTCTCTGGTTTTGGTAACCGAGAGATACCGAGCAAGTACTACCAGATAAGGGAGGCACATCAAGGGAAAGACAACTGTAGAAAATGACTGGTGGAAGGAGAGTGTGTTGGCGACTAGTACGCTGACAGGAGGGTGCGACTCCTTCCGATTCCTTATGGGACAAGGAGATCGGAGTTCTAGGCAGTCCATGTGGATGACTGTAGAGGCGGGAGACCTCTGCCGCTCGGAGGACAACTGTCAATCCTGAAAATCCCGGTGAGACCAAGAGTCTTCAGTCCCGATGCGACCAGGAGCTGCACAGATACCGTCTAAGACTGGAGGTGAAGACTGCGTAAGGCATGAGGTACTGTCGCCGAGCAAGCCTCAAGACAAGGTATGCATCCACAAACCATCTTTCCTATTGTATAGACGTTGACACGATTCCTTTTGTTCTGGGTTTTAGGAGAAATTTTTTATTTCCGCTGCTTCTCTGCCTCCCGTAAAACCCAATAGTGGTATCAGAGCCACGTCAACTGCTCTATATTTTAGGATTATCAATATGATCTATTTTGGTTTGTTGCCTTTATTTGTTGCATACAATGCGAATAAAATTGGCTTTATGCATGTCCAATCCACAAATCCCAAATATACATATATGATATGTAATATTAATGCACTCGATACGTGTCGCCCTTAAATGCATTTTGTGGTGGATGTGTAGCATGGTTATGGCCTATGAAACATATATCTGTGTGTGGTTGTATGTGGTTGCTTGCATCTCAGTTTGTGTACTGATTCCCCTTCTCTCATTCCTGATGTAACTCAAAATAATTCGAGATTTCTTTTCCTACCTTTGCTCCCCCTGAATGTAACTCAGGGTTTCACATTCAATTGTAAATAGGATAGATTTTATTTCTTATTATGAAAAAGAACGGCAGACGACCTAAGACGATCAGTTCAAGGCGTGAACCGATCAGTTGGTGTTCCAGACGACCAGCTCGAGGAGTGAGATGAGCGGGTGGCAACCTGAGGAGATGCACGATGACCGGTGAACTGATCGGCTGGAGGCGCCAGTCGATCGGCTGGTGGCACCTGAACAACCAACTTGATGGCGAGCTGATCATTCATGGATATGAGTTGATCAAACCCAGATAGGCAGGCACAGATTACATCTTGTACAAGTTGCATGTGATGTAGACCTAGATGACCGTGATTCCTCTTGACTCGAGGAATCACAATAGGATGGTCATAATCATTGCTTTTATCATTTTGCATGTTTTCTATGGGATATAGCATGTATATGATACGTACTATATATTTTGTGGTGATTGGATATGTATATGTATATAAAAACCAAATCCCTCATTAAATATTAAAGTTTTAGATGCCTTGCAAATGCGAAACATGTGAAAAGCTTGATCGACCAAATGTGGGCATGCCCAAGCGTGGTGCATCGTCTATCTCGTGGAAGCCTGAAGGATGAATGTGTGGGTCTGCCCAAGCAGGGCGTATGTTCATCGTGTTGGCTTTGGGTCGGACTTAACAAGGTGACCTAGATAGGATCTAGCACCTTGAGGCATGGAGATGATCATGGCAAGGAGTTGCTTATGACATCTTTCAAGAGTTGCATATGATGCAATTGGCAAGAGTTGCCTACCTGGAAGATCTAAGTTGTGGGTGACAACCCAAGCTGGTCCATGGCTCAAAAGATGTTAGGATCTTGACCCACTAGAAGATTGTGCGCTGCAATCTTCCGAATGGATGGTGAGGGCTGTCAATTTGAGTCAAAATAGTGGGAGCGGTAATTAATTAAAGGCCTAATTAACTATCGTCAAATTTTATTCAAATCAAATCAAAAGGAGTTTTGACAAAATGCAATTTTCTCTTGTAGAATGGCAAAGGAATCATCTTTTAAAATGGGCAAATTAATTGAGAATAAATTCCATAACTGGTTGAGGACTGTGAGAAGTGTTCTGCACAATCCAGAGATACCAGGAGCCTTTGAATGCACTCTATGTACGCTTAAAGCATTGGTGAAGAAGAAAGAAAGTTTGTTGATAGAGATCAATGGAAAGATAGGTAAGGGAGAGAAGGGTTCTCTCGCCAAACCAATTTCTTCTACATGGAGAGGATGGAAGGAACAATGGAAGAAGAAGTCAGAGATAGAGATTTCTACTTCTGGTGTATACGTGATAGAGATTAACTTTACTACTTCTTCATCATGGGTACTTGATACCGGATGCGGATCTCACATTTGTTCAAATGTGAAGGATCTTAAGAGAAGTAGGCCTTTGGGGAAAGACGAGGTTGAACTACATGTTTCCAATGGGGCAAGAGTTTCCACCAGTGCCGTAGGAACCTATGAGTTAACTCTACCAAGTGGGCTAATAATAGAGTTGAAGAACTGCTATTATGTACATGCCATAAATAGGAATATAATTTCCGTCTCTTATTTGGACAAGGATGGATTTGAATTTCTTATTAAGAATGGAAATTGTTCCATTTCTAAAGATGAGATCTTTTATGGCAGTGCCCCAATGTCTTATGGTCTATACTTGATAGATATGGAGACAACTGTATACAACGTAAACACCAAAAGGAAAAAAACTCAACAACTCAAACGAAACGTATCTTTGGCATTGTCGTCTAGGGCACATAAATGAGAAGTGCATTTCTAGACTCCATAGAGATGGTTATCTAGACTCTTTTGATTATGAATCAATAGAGATATGTGAATCTTGTTTGTTGGGCAAGATGACCAAGACTCCCTTTTCAGGTAAAGGTGAGAGAGCTAGTGATCTATTAGGACTCATACATACTGATGTATGTGGGCCTTTTAGATCTAACACCAGAAATGGGTATCAGTACTTCATTACCTTCACTGATGATTTCAGTAGGTATGGCTATGTGTACTTGATGAAGCATAAGTCAGTAACCCTTGAAAGGTTCAAGGATTTCATGAATGAAGTACAGAACCAACTTGGTAAAAGTATTAAAGCACTTTGATTCGATCGAGGTGGAGAATACTTAAACCAGGAGTTTGAGGACCTTCTGTGAGCCCGTGGTATTGTATCACAATGGACTCCGCTTGGAACACCACAGCATAACGGTGTGTCTGAAAGAAGGAATATCACATTGTTAGATATGGTGTGATTAATGAAGAGTTTTGCTGATCTTCCAATTTCTTTCTGGGGTCATGCTCTTGAAACCGCCATGTTTACTCTTAACTGAGTACCATCTAAATCGGTTCAAAAGACACCATATGAGATATGGACTGGGAAGCATCCTGATTTGTCTTTTCTAAAGATTTGGGGTTGTGAGGCTTATGTCCGGAAAATGTTTCCTGATAAGCTTGGACCCAAGTCTGATAAATGTTATTTTGTTGGTTATCCCAAGGAAACGAGGGGATATTATCTATACCACCCTACTAACAACAAAGTGTTTGTTTTTAGGACAGTTGTGTTCCTAGAAAAGGAATTTATTTCTAAAGGAAGCAGTGGGAAGAAAAAAGAGCTTGAATAAGTTTAAGCCCAACAAGAAAACATAGAACCGGTAGATGTACAAAAGGAAAATGGAGATTCACAATGTGTTGTGGAATCTCTGTCTCCTCAGGTAACACAAGGACCTTGTAGATCTAGTAGGACCCGCCTTGAAGCTGAGAGGTTTGGATACCTTGTGACTCAAGAAGGTGGTGAGTTGATCATAGATGATGATCCAACTACCTACGTATAGGATATGGAAGGACCAGATTCTGAGAAATGTCTTGAAGCCATGAGATCCAAGATGGAATCCATGTATTCCAACAAAGTATGGACTTTGGTGGAACCACCCGAAGGGGTAAAACCCATAGGGTGCAAGTGGGTCTTCAAGAAAAAGACCTACATGGATGGCAATGTGCAAACTTATAAAGGAAGATTGGTTGCGAAGGGATTTCGACAAGTTCAAGGTGTTGACTATGACGAAACATTTTCTCCAGTTACCATGATTAAGTCCATCAGGATCATGGTTTCTATTGCAGCTTATTATGACTATGAGATTTGGCAGATGGATGTTAAAACCACATTCCTTAATGAGAATATAGATGAGGATGTGTGCATGACACAACATGAAGGTTTTATAGATCCAAAGAATGCCAATAAAGTCTGTAAGCTACAAAGGTCAATCTATGGATTGAAGCCAGCATCTCAGAGTTGGAATCTTCGATTTGATGAGGAAGTCAAAGTGTTTGGATTTATTCAAAATGAAGATGAACCTTGTGTGTACAAGAAGGTTAGTGGGAGCTCATCCACATTCCTCATATTGTATGTGGATGACATACTTTTGATGGGGAATGATGTCTTAGCCTTAGAGAAGGTAAAGACTTGGCTTGGGAATACTTTCTCAATGAAGGACTTAGGAGAAGCATCCTACATTCTAGGAATTAAGATCTATAGAGATAGATCTAGAAGGCTTCTCAGACTAAGTCAGAGCACGTACATTGACAAAGTGCTGAAGCAGTTCAGCATGGATAACTCAAAGAGAGGCAACATCCCTATGCTACATGGAGTCACCGTCTCTAGAGCTCAATGTCCCCAATCTTGTGAACAGAGGGAGCACATGAATGGGATCCCATATGCATCAGCCATCGGATCCATCATGTACGCTATGTTGTGCACACGCCTAGATGTCTCGTATGCTCTAAGCATGACGAGCATGTACTAGTTGTATCCCAGGGATGCTCACTAGACAGCCATAAAGAACTTCCTCAAGTACTTTCGAAGGACTAAGGATCAGTTTCTTGTTTACGGTGGTGAGGAAGAGCTGGTTGTAAAGGGTTACACCGATGCAAGCTTCCAAACCGATAAAGATGATTACATATCACAGTCAGGATTTTTATTTTGCCTTAATAATTGAGATGTGAGCTGGAAGAGTTCCAAGCAAGAAACAGTTGTCGGTTCTACTACAGAGGCCGAGTATATTGCTGCTTCACATGCAGCAAAGGAGGCTGTATGGATCAGGAAGTTCATTTCTGAACTTGGTATAGTTCCCAGTAGCTGTGATGCAATTGAGCTTTATTGTGACAATAATGGAGCTATTGCACAAGCTAAGGAACCCAGATCACTTCAGTGGTCCAAGCACATACTGTGGTGCTTCCATCTCATACGAGAGATCGTACAGTGAGGAGATGTGAAGATTTGCAAAGTACCAACAGAAGACAACATAGCTGATCCACTGACTAAGGCCCTTTCTCAGAAGAAGCATGATGGTCATGCTAGATCACAAGGACTGAGGTTCCTTTGTGACTGGCTCTAAGTGCTAGTGGGATTCTGTTGGTATGTATGCTCATAGAGCAAGTCATATGATGATTGTAATGGGATACTTTGTAAATGATTTGAATAATAATAAAGGCAATTTCTGATCTATATGTTTAAACTATTTCTGAGATGATAGTGTAACATGATAGATGTCTAAAGAATGATTTTACTCAATGACGTATGCTTTTAGGTTAAGGACCTAAACGATGAGATCATACAGATGTTAAGAGTATACATTCTTTTTTAGTCCATAGTCGGTTGTTATTATGGAAATAACCAGACATTTATAGCACTGAAGACTAGATTGTGTGTCGGTTGATGACATAATCTCATTAGTCATGATATAGTGATATCAAACCAAGCACATAGGTACTTGTTAGAGAACAATGTACCGGATAGACCCATCGTGAGAGTGACACATGGAACCATGACTTGGTAATCACAGTCATCTCTCACAGTGATGGTGGTGAGTGTGATTCTTAGACTTGAAATCACTACACTCAACACATGTCATTGGGTACACTTTGACATCATCAAACATAGTCCTGAAATATGGGTTGTTATGAATGTGATGATTGGGTGGCTTTCACTCATGGGGATTTTGAGGGGTGAGTGATAGATATGGGATTTGTCCCTCCTGAGGGAGTTTGATTTCCTTGGCCACTTGATGAGTAGGATTGAGAAAGGCATGTGCATGCACGTGTGAATCAATATGTGATATTGATGTCACACACATCTCACCCAGTATGCTCTGAGATGAAGGAAATGAATGAACATTGACAGGATGATTGTTCCATGCCTTGAGTTCATTCAGGATATCAGTGACAAAGGAATTATACATTCACTGTAACACCATTCACTGATTGTAGGATTGAAAGTTGTTCTCCAACTTTCTATTTCACTTGGGTAGCACTGATGTGTGACTAGGCACCGCTCTTTACTTGTGAACTCATAAGTATTATGGACTTTCACTGCCAACGTGAAATGGACCTGTAGGGTCACACACATAGGATTTAACCTGGAATAGGACTTTGTCCACAAACATGGTTAGATTGATCACTAAAGGAGTTTAGTAGTTCCATTAAACACTCAATCAATTGATATCTCAATATCATAGTGTTTAAGGTGTTGGACTGATTGATTAGAGTATCATATTGATGGAAACTGTGATTGACTGATTCTGCACAATCTGCACTCCCAACCGATCGGCTCATGTGATGAACCGATCGGCTGAGCTTGGTGAACCGATCAGATCAACTGGTGAGTCGATTGGCTCATTGATAGGGTGAAGCGATTCGTTCAAGTGTTGAAACGATCGGTTCAAGTCCAACTGAGCAAGTTGGGAAAGTAAGATTGGTTAGAAATTTATTTTCTTTTCACTTGCCCAATTTGATTGGAACAAGGATTGGTATTTGATACCAATTTGAAACAAAAGAATAAAAGTCAATCGGGAACTGATCAGGACCACGAACCGATCGGTTCAGAAGTGAACCGACCGTTTCATGGGTCCCAACCGATCGGTTGAGGTGTCAACTGACCTGCTCAGATCCCCACCTGACCATTTCAGTTGTGAAATGATCGATTCAGTTTACGCGGTTGGTTGTTTTTGTGGTAAATCTCGAACCCTTCTACTCCTGCTTTAGTCCCGCATTGCCCGGGATAGAGAACCATGTCCCATGACCCTCCTATATATAGGGTATTGGGGGCTTCTCAAAGTACAACTCAGTGCAACCATTTGCTCTGTGAAGTTGTCATTCTCTCTGGTTTTGGTAACCGAGAGAGCCCGAGCAAGTGCTACCCGATGAGGGAGGCACAACAAGGGAAAGACAACTACAGAAAGCGACTGGTGGCAGGAGAGTGTGTTGGCGACTAGTACACCGATAGGAGGGTGTGAATCCTTCTGATTCCTTGTGGGACAAGGAGATCTTAGTTCTAGAAAGTCCGTGTGGACGACTGTAGAGGCCGGAGACCTCTGCCGCTTAGAGGAGAACTATCAATCCTGACAGTCCCGGTGAGACCAGGAGTCTTCAGTCCCAGTGCGACCAGGATCTGCACAGACACCGTCCAAGACCAGAGGTGAAGACCGCGCAAGGCATGAGGTACTGTCGCCGAGCAAGCCTCGAGACAAGGTATGCATCCACAAACCATCTTTCCTATTGTATAGACGTTGATGCGATTCCTTTTGTTCTGGGTTTTGGGACAAAAAAAATTTTTCCGCTGCTTCTCTGCCTCCCGTAAAACCCAACACTCATATGTATGTAGTAACAGAACCATGACTGGTATTATGTTATTTAGTATTTGCATAAGAGGTGGTATGTCTTTGAGGAAGTTTGGAGTTTTTTGGTGATGCAATATGTTGATCTAGGTCATGAGACAAGTGAAATAACACACACTATTAGAGTAGGCTAGGTAATAAACTAGCTCATATGAATTTTTACACAAGAAGATGATATGTATAAGAGGTGTTGGTCAAAGTTTGGGACCATTTGAGATTAAGAGGTATCCTATAAGAGTTTTAGTATAAATTAGAGAGAATGGCTTTTTAAAGCCTTTAGAACAATGGAACAAAAAATAGAAGATTGAACCATCAATTCATATCCAATTTTCTAGTTCATTTGTAACTGGTCTGGTTCAGAGAAGGGCATGAGTAAAAAAAAGGGGGACAAAGAACACTTTGTGAGACATTGTTCTTTCTGAACATGGACTTGATCACAATCGCAATCGGGCAGATCTCCTGGCTAGATTAGGCAAGGATGCATGCTATAAAGCCTCACAGTTTGGATGCAAAACACTTGATGAGATCAATTAGGGTTCTTGCCTAATAAAAGTCTTAGAAGAAGAAGACTAAAATGTGGAGGAGGACCATGGTGGCGCTAGGGTTCCTGTGAGGCTCTATCACGACAACAAACAAAGCAACTGAGGAAAGGTAGAAGATAAAAACGATCTAGATTTCGACGCATAACAACCTTCCATGGGTCTATCACTAGCTGAGGTTGTTAGTCTGGCCGCTGAAAATGTAGCGCAACGATGCTCTGCTCTCACACGGGAATAGGGGAACCTATGGCTGCTAGGCAGCATGAGGACTCCTTGTGCAAGACATGTGACTATCTACGTGATGTGAATCACTTTGGGGAATACATGGCTCAATCATTTCATGGCTTGTAGTGGACAAGGCGCAAGGAGAACCGCATGGCAGCACCCAATGGATGGCACCCTATTTTCTCAGTAAAATAGGGGCGTCCCTTCCTATTTGTGTCCCACTAAGAGGGGAGGGGAGAAGAGTATGGGATCCTAACCTACTAGGCCACCAACCATAAGGCCCATTAGGCCTGAAGGGAATTTAAAAGCAAGGTAACAAAGAATGTAAGATTTTAGTTTGATTAAGATACTCTTTTGGAGTTCATAGAGATTGATCTGGTTGTCAGAATAGAGTGTTTAAAGGCTCTTTGGAAAGCTTGAGATATGAAAACATTTTTAAGCAGGTTACAGACTCTTAAATGACCTATATATGGTAATTTAATTTGAGGAAATATTATATAAGTAGATTATGCGCATATATGTTGATAATTGTTATAACTATGTGAAAGGTGTGAACCTCATCATTGAACTTCAAGGACATAATTTTTAAAGGATTTAGACCCGACTAGAGGAATTCAAGATGAAGATTTTTATCCTCTCTAACATAGGTAAGTGGCTCATGCCCATGAGTATGTATGTTTATCGAACCAAGTACAATTACATGCTTCTTAATTGAAACTTTCATGTTCAACATTCTAAGTTCAAATATGCAAGAATGATTTTATGTGCTTATGATTGTAGAAATTCATATGTTCAATACCTTAAGTAGTGATGTTATATGGAATGATTCTAGAACATGAATTATGTTCATAAGAAGGATAAGAGAATATATTTCTATCACATCCCTTAGAGATGTTCCATATGGATACTCAGGACTACAAGATATGAAACAAAAATAAGACTGACATTCTTCCATAGTTATGTGATATAACCATGTATGAGGATTTTAAGTAAAAATATGTTATTAGGGTCCCTTATATATAAATATAATCATGTATTGAGATTTCAAGTAGAACATGTTAGGTTTCCCCTCATTTATATATAAAATTGTGTGCTTAGAATTCAAGTAGGAACATTTCGTCAAGGTTTCTTATATATGTAGCAATCTAGGAATTAAGAAGTGAAATAGATTCCTTATAAAGATTAGTGCTTAAATGTTAAGTATTATGTGAGAAAATGAATGTTGCACATGGTAGACCATGGCCCAATTTCTAAGGTAAAGGTACTATTGGTATTAGAATATATTATAATATGAGTTTATGATGATATTATCATATTATGAGACATTAAGTCATGATTAAGTTGCCGAGATGAGAATCTACATGATTTCTACTTTAATATTTAAGTTCATATGAATGTATTAAGATCAGACTTAATGAGATTTTATATAAATTGAGTTACATTGTCAAAAATCACATTCTTTTATATATTTGATACTTGAGAACTCCCATATACTTCATATTCCCATATTTAGTTCAGATCCTTTCCCTAAGCCTTTAGGCTTAGTTGTCATATATTTAGTATCAAAAGTATTTAAGTCATTTCTATGAGATTGAAGTATTAGATTAAGGATTATCTCGATAATAAAGATATTAGATTTAGAATCAGACTTAGACTACTCATTGTGTGAGTAGCCATACAGGTTATAGAACCAATCTCAAGTATTTAGTAATTGAGACATATTCACATTCAGATATGGATTTAGTTCAGAATTTAAGAGTAGAGATACATATTCAGAGTTCAGTAATGTTAAATATTCAATATTCAATTTTAGATAAGTTCAGATTTAGAATTTAGAAAGCTTATACATAAGATAATTAATTCACAACCTTCACATTATACATGATATGATAAGTCCTCATTCAGAGAGTCATGGTACTATTTAGAGGCATCCGTTGCTAATTCAGAGGAGTGTTTACTCCATTTCAGAGGGCACATTGTGTCAATAGAGGGTGTGTTGTACCATAGATGACACTTCGGTATCAATAGAGGGCACGTTGTGCCAACAGAGGGTGCGTTGCACCATAGAGGACACTTCGATGTCAACAGAGGAGGACTTATTGTATAATGCTGGCCACAAATCAGGTAAAAATTGTAAGGTAGATAAGATAACTACACACCCGAGTTGTTTCTGACTACGAGCATCTGCTACTAGATTAGCTTTTCAAGGGTGCTAGGATATGGTGAAATCATAGTCTTTCATATACTCCATCCATCATTTTTGTCTCAAGTTTAGGTCCTTCTAAATCAGGAGGTACTTCTAGCTTTTGTGGTCGATGAAGATTTTAAAACCGACTCCATAAAGATAGTGTCGCTAGATCTTCATGACAAGAATACTCACAATTAGTTTTAAATAATTTTTTAGGTATTTTACTTCATTTGGCTTGAGCTGTCAAAAGGCATAAACAACCACATGTCTATTTTTCTCTAGCACACATCCAAGTCCTATCATTGATGAGTTGGTGAAGATCACAAATCCTTCATTGCCTAATAGTAGAGTCAACATAGGGGTTGCGGTCAATTTCTCCTTCAATTCTAGGAATCAATCTTCACACAAGTAAGACCATACAAACTTATCTTCCTTTTGAGTGAGCTTTGTGAGGGGTAGAGAAGTGTTTGAGAAATCCTTTATAAAGTGTCGACAATATATGGCCAATCCTAGGAAGTTGTGAATCTCAAAAGGGTTCTTCAGTGCTGGACATTCATGTTCGACCGACACTTTAGTAGGATCCACTGAGATAGTCCCTCTGGATATGATGTGTCCAAGGAACATGACACGGTCTATCCAAAATTTGCACTTCGAGAATTTCCCATAGAACATATGCTTTCTCATGATATCAAGGACTCTACCCAGGTGGTCACAGTGTTGATCTAAGTCATCAGAGTAAACCAAGATGTCATCTATGAACACTATGACAAAAGAGTTTAGGTAAGTTTGAAACACATTGTTCATGAGATTCATAAACACACTTGGGGCATTGAACAACCCAAACGATATGACTACAAACTTATAATGGACATATTGAGTTCGAAAAGCATTTTTTTGGGATATCCTCACTCTTGAATCACAATTGATGATACCCAAAGCTTAGGTCAATCTTTAGAAACACTTGGGACTAATTGAGCTCATCAAACATGTCATCTATATGGGGTAAAGGATATTTGTTCTTAATGGTAGCCTGATTTATCATTCTATAGTCTATGAACATTCAAAGCAATCCATCCTTCTTCTTCACGAAAGAGGACTGGTGCTCCCCATGGAAATGTTCTAGGTCAGATGAAGCCTTTGTGTAGCAATTCCTACTATTGCCTTTTCAGATCTAGCAACTCTGCAAGAGCCATCCTATAAGGTGGCTTGAAAATAGAGTTAGTGTCGTGAGCTAACTCTATCCAAAAGTCCACCTCTCTCTTAGGAAGTATCCCAGGAAAATCATTCAGGAATACATCTGCATAGTCCCTGACCACCTCTATCTTCTATAAAGGTTGCACCTTAGGCTCTGGCTTGGTAATTACTGCTAGGAAAGCCTAACCACCTTTGGCTATCATTTACTATGCCTTCAAGCTTGACACATACTGGCTGGTGGTAGAATCAATATTCCTACCTCTAATGGTGAATGTAGGATGATATGTTATCTCTATTCTTATTATCTTTTCCCTATAGTATGTCTTTGCCCTATAAGTATAGAGCCAATTCATACCAATTATTACATCAAAGTCATTCATGTCAAGAAGGATAAAATTCATTGGGAGTTCATTATTCAGATATTTAATTGGTAGAATTGTAGTTCCTAAGAGAGAAGTAAAGATTCAACCACTGGGGTAGTGACATCCAAAACATATCCTAAATCCTTGATGTCCAAACAAAGCATATTTGCAAGATTTCTAGAAATAAAGTATTAGTAGTGTGGCATACAACTCACAAAAACATAATTAACTAATGCGGAAGCGTTCACTAAGCAGCGAATTACCAAAAATCACAAAAAATTAAAACCTTTTTATCAAGAGATCCATCAAAGGAAAACTTTCTCACATAGAACTAAAGTAACACATTTACATTCTTGTTCAAAGGTACATATTATGTATCATCTCTTTCTGAGAATTACAAGCATTAACTGTCCTGTCAAGCTAAACACAGGCAGTATAAAATCTCAAGGCACTGAGCCAAAATCTCAAAAGCACTAAATACTACTCCGAGGACTTGAGAGTACAGAGACGACATATAGGACTTGTATATACATCTATAGAAGGCATAACAATCAATGTCTCCACCTGAGACTTCACTGTTGTCTCTGCTGTTGTTGTTGTTGTCCTTCACCTACATAAGGGTTCCTGCCTCCTTGTCCAGATCCACCTAAAAATGTGGTTCCCACGGGGGTGAGACAATTGTAAATTTCCCCAACGAGAGATATAACTCTCCACCAGAAACATTATTATTGCAGCTAAGGAAGATAAATATGAACAAAGGAATCATATTTGTTTGACAACACTTAATTCAATGTCTAATAGATTAGAACATTATCTTTATCAAAAGCATTGCAACTATAACTTGATAGATCAACATGTCACTTATCCATTAAGGAATATGAAGAACATGTATACCATTTATTCACTATAGAAACATTACCATAGTATTAACTCACTTCAGGCTTATATCATATATCTAATGCCTGGCATTGTCATAGTGGAGTCATGGCCTGTAGCCACACTCTTTTCACAAAGTATTGGGATCCTAATCCCTCAACTCATCAAGTACAATTCCACTTCTTAACAAGTTCATCATCATGAGTATAGAATCTTGGTATTTGAATTCTTATCTCATTATAGAACACTTGTTACCACTTATTAGGTAACTTCATACCTTCAGGTCATCTGACCAAGGACATTATAATTCTTGCTACACAAGGTATTGCACATAGTTCACAAAGCTCATATCACCTCTTATTACCCCTTAATAGGCAACAAGGCGTATTATAGCTTATGAAGCTCATAAACAATCTAAGATAATTAGCACATCATGTGACTCACATGACTCATTAATTGTAGGTTTCCTCTCACTAAGAAACAAGGCATATGAGAGATTATAAGGCATATAGAACATTTTCAATATACATAATATCATGGCCCATACCTGGCTATGCTCATCTTCTCAACATATCTTCATGATTAGGAATCATGATACAATTACATATCAGTACCATGCAATGAAAGGGTTATATTATTACATTCATAACCCATTAGTCTGTATTTGAGCTTCACATAGAATTACTCTGTGTTAGAACTTCACATAGCATCACCCTGTATTAGGGTTTCACATAGCATTACCCTGTATTAGGGTTCACATATCATTAACTTGTATTAGGGTTTCACATAGCATTACCCTGTATTAGGGTTCACATAGCAAGGAATCAATATGGATAACATAAGTATTAAACCATAGTTATTTATTCTCATCATTCATCATTAAATGAATTATCAACACACAACATGAGTTTCTCTCACCTCTTTGCCAAAATATGATTACATCATAGTTTACAAGTTTGGATTAACCTTTTCATAAGGCATGTTAGCCTACATTCAACAGGGTTCATTGCATCTCAATGTAACCATTGATGTGACACATCTCATGTGTCATTCATCCAATTATATTGGACTTATAACACATTAAAGTATACCAGTATTGGGGTGTTGAATGTGATATATATCATATCTTGATGTATCACTTCCCTCAACACCTTTATCTTACTTGAGTTCATCCACTTAGCTTGTATTAGGGTATTCCCCATCCTAATACTTTATGCACCAGTTCATCACATTTATCATGTAATGTATTGGTCATTAGTCACTCACTTAGATTATACAACCATTACCAATACTATGGACTCATCCTTGAGTTTAGGAACTATTAATATAAGGATATCCATCATCAACCTCTCTAGGTGTTACATTTGTCAAAACATTAATCACTATTCCATTATTAGGAATAGTATTCTCCATATTTATAATTTGATGATTCACATAGCATATTCCATACATTTATGGATTTCAAATAGTATTACTCTTCAATAGAGTTTTACATAATCATTCTTCTATATCAGGGTTTCACCTAGTATTATGTGAAATTAGGATTTCACAACACATCACCCAGTGATAGGTCTTCACATAGAATTAGTAGCACTACCCTATATTAGGGTTTCATGAACCTTACCCTATTTTAGGGATTAAGGTTTTCCATTCACATCCAAGTAAGGTTTCTCTTTCCTCATACCCAAATTAGGGTTAGGATGTACAATTCCAATTAAATTAGGGTTTCCTTCATTGTTACACTAAGTTAGGGTTACATCATCACCCTGGATATGATTTCACTGAGCTTAGCCCTAGATTAGGGTTTCACATAGCCTTGCCCTAAATTAGGGTCAAGGTACATCAATCTTTCCAATGAAGATTTCATGATCTCATATTATGCGTCAAACCCTGAATTACACATTGTTTCATAATGAGAGAATTAGGGCTTATGATATAAGCAACAATCTCCCTCATTCTTTCTATCTCTCTCATCCTCTTTAGGATGTTAGCTACTCCAAGATTGAACTAGGTCAGCCCTTCAATTATGTACACATAGTTAGGGTTAACCTTCATAAATCACCATTGATCTACATCATTAGTAATCAAGTAGATAATTGACCTTTGATCATATTAGGTGTCCAAATGGTTTAACCAATTTGGTCCTCAAAAGGCCTTGGTCACTTAACCCTCAAATGGTCTTGGTCACTAAGTTCAAACGGTTTGAAACCGTTTAGCAAAGTTGGTTCTTGAAACCATTTAAACAACACATCTTGAAACCGCATGAACTTGAGTCTCCAAACAGTTTGGGATCGTTTGGTCACAAACGGTCTTGGGACATTTTGGACTAAAATGGTCTTGAGACCGTTTGGACCCAAACAGTCTTGAGACCGTTTTGTCCAAACCTTCTCAAAACCGCATGGACCAAAAACGTACTTCAACACTTAATCGATTCAAGGTTTCAATCCATGATCAAATTATCAATTGAACCACTAAAGTATTCATCAATTGAACCACTGACTCACCATTCAATTAGACGTTCAATTTATGGTTTTGAACCCAATTGAACTAGGTTTGATAATCAAGAAACCATCACTTAGGGTTTTGAAATTGAGGATCCATCAATGGTTGACATTATGTAACCAAATCAATTGAAATCAATGAACCATCATCATCACATGATTTGACCTGACCTCAAATGATCTTGAATGACCTCCAAACGGTCTTGAGACCATTTGGGTGATCTCCAAACGATCTTGAGACCGTTTTCCCATTTCATCATCAAAATCCATGACATCCAATTAGGGTTTGGATCACTGGATTGATTATCAAATCAACAATTGATTGCATTTCAATTTAGTATCTTTGGATCTTCAAATACTCAACCGTACTCAACCGTAGACATCCAAATGGTCTTGTTTGACCTCCAAACGGTCTTGAGACCATTTGGGTGATTCCCAAACAGTTTTGAAACCATTTGGGTCAATCAACCCAAAACCTCAACTCAATCAATTGCACAATCAACATTTATTCGATTAGGGTTTCTATTTGAAAGATTGTCCATATGTTGAACTAATCAATTGGAGCCATTGGATCATCATACAACACATACTAGGGTACAGAACTCAAATGGTAAACCCATCCAAACGGTCAACTCCTCTAAACGGTTTGGAGTTCCAAACTCCAAACGGTTTGGAAACTGTTTGGTCTCCAAACGGTTTGGTGAAACTGTTTGCTCTAAGTATTTGGGGAGGTGTGTGCTTATGATGATGTCATCATCATCAAGCTACAAACCCACAAAGTTTTTTGTGATTTTGATGGTGGTTACATCAATCATCCAAAATAAATTTCGGGAATATAGAAAGAATCACCAATTGATAAGGAATTGAATGAAATAATAAAATCAAGGGTTCAAGTTATAAAACCCGCCTCCAGTTGATCTCCAAAGCTCCAAGCTCAAAAAATGGTGGAGGAAACTCCTTTCACCATTCCAAGGCTCGTCCGCAAGGTTTGAGTGAAAATGAATGGCTAGAATTGAAGAGGGGATCGAAATAGGAAGAATTCATGCATTGATTTGTGATTTCCACCATGGTTTCAAGGTGAAAAGGGATCAAGAAGCTTATCAACAGGTAGGAAGTCATCCTACAGGTCCTCCCAAGATCCTTGGTTGGTTTCCAAGCAAAGAAAAGATGTGGGATCGAGGAAATCCTTTCATTGGGCTTGTAAAAGGTCTTTTTATAAAATTTCAATGAGAGAGAATATGCTTTATTAAAAATTCATTTGATCCCAAAAATCATGCCGCATGTTCTCCCTCAACTCCTTGGATACGAGGCTATCTTGTTTGCCTCTTATTCCTCTCAATTATCCATGATTTAAGGAAAAGCAAATTATGCACCTTAAATCATATTATACTATTATCCATTTGTGAGTGGATATTTCTTTTTCTTATAATATTGTGAGTGAGTTATCCACTCTCTTGGATATTTTCGTGGTCCTTGCAAAGCTCAAGGACGTCCAAACACATATGAATCCAACCATTTTAATTTTGGTTGAAGGCCCTTTAATTAATACTTTTATTTTTGCCCTAAATTGAATTAGGGTTTCAATTAGGATTAAATCTTGATTATTTTAATATCAAGATTCTCTCTCCTCCAACTTAATTCAAATGAGGCGCCCTTATCATTTTCTTTTCTCTAAATGATTTCAAGAAACATTAGGGACCTTATTGAAGTGGTAATTTGCATATTGAACCCTAGGTTTTGGGTTAATTGCACATTACACCAAAACTAGGTTTTAATGCACATACATTGCTTTATCAGCTCTTTCTTGGTACCAGGATTCCATAAGCCATACCTCTACATCATTTTTACTCTCATGATGCATCAACACATGAGGAACATATTATTATGCACAATTTGCACTTAAACCCCTCAACTAGGGTAATTTGCTCTTTAGTCCAAACCAAGCAAAACATTGATTTCAACAATGTTCAAAAAGGACTAGAATTGCAGCATAAGTTCCTCTTGAGGCCGAATTACTTTTCACAAGATAAGATTAAGCATATAATCATATTTATTAATCAAAACACATAGGGTTAGAGTATAACCCAGGTCAGGGATGTTACAAGTAGAACCAGAGTCAAACATATATTTTACATTGTATCCCATGATCTCAACCATGCCTACATGGTTTCCGTAATTGTGAAACTACTTCTTTGCTAAGCTAAATGTAGGAAAAATAACTAAAAGGTTTATTACCCTCTATCATATTGTTAGCATTGGCTTGTGCCTCTTCATTATCGATGGCAAAAACTCGGGCTTGCCTTTTCTCTCTTGTAGGTGGGGTTGTAGCTGGTGAGGCCACTGCTACCAGTGGTGTTTCTACCAGAATCTAGTTTGGTACTGGGCCCAGACCTCTCAGATCATGAAGAGGATAGTTGGCCTGAAATTATCCTTCTTTATATCAATGAAAACACACCTTCTTCTCAAAGAGACACTTGCCCGAGTGTGAGTTTCCATAGTTGCGGCACTTTGGGTGGAAGTTCTCTTCGTGGGGATTTCCCTATCCTCCATGTCTTCATTTGGCAGGGTTGCACCTTTGTACTTTTCTATGGTCATTCCTTAGGCCAGAGGTATCTTCAGTGAAACCTAGGTACCCCTTTTGTGGGTTTGGTGCAGGCATCACCGTTTTCTTCATGTCCATGGCAATGTTGTAGGCATTAGTGAAGTTTGTCTGTCTTCTCACCATCACGTGGGACTTGATTGTAGGGTGCATATACATTATACAAAGTGATCGATCAGCCTCTCCTCAATCAACATATAACCAAACAACTCTAGAAGGAAGAACTTTCAGGAAAAATCTACCACAGATTGATTGCCCTAAACTATGTAGGTGAACTCCCTCTCTTTCTCTTTCTTGGCTGAGATGAGTACAAATTTGGAAGAAAAGATGGTTTTGAAGTCAATTTAGGACATCAGGTCTTTATTCAGATCTTGGACCATGATGTGGTTCTGCCACTAGATATTAGTTACTCCTTCTAAGAGGTGAGAGGTAAAAGGGACTGTCTTGTTTGGCTACACTTCCAGCATAAAGAATCCATTCTCTACTACCATAAGCCAGACATCAACTTTGTGGACTACTTCCATTTTATCTTCTCCCCAGAACCTCTCAATTTCATCTTTACAAAATCCAAATTTGTGTCTCCAAGGGGAGGGTGAATGGGTAGTGCTTCACCATTTTCCTCTTTGGATATGTCCTTGAGGGCCAGTTCACTGATATCCTCAGTCAATTCCTTTTGTTGTTCCATCCATAGGGCAACGAGAGTGTAGACCACTACTTGCCTGATTGTGGGTCATGAGCAATCAACAAGATTCTCTTTAGGCTTGACCTTGTCTTCTGACATTGGTTCACCTTTATCGTCATTCTTTGGGTTCAAGTTGTCAAAAGGAACAAGTCTAGGTTCGGGGCCTTCCTTAGAGGCCCCTTAATGTCTCTTCCTCTTCCTAAAAGACTCTTCCTCCATTGCCCTAATTTGCTTCTATAAGGACCTCCTCTTCCCGGGGGAGGGCCTACCCTCTGAATGATCTTGGGGAGTATCAACAAGAATGGCGAAAATCTTGTAACGAGCCATGCTGGTTCACATAAGTAGATAATTAAACTTAGTCTAAGTTTTTAAAGCATAATAAATTATGTCTATGACATCTTGATTACGTGTTTTTTATTGTTTGTAGGAGGATGCCTTAACCCCTATTTCTCATACCCTTGTACTCATAAAGGGAAACAAAGAGCAGTTATAAGTACCTAGGGTTTTAGGAGTGAAGGCAGTAAAGAGAGGAAGAAAAAGATGAGAAATCCTAGATGTATTTGATTTCAAGTAAAGTCCTCTGACTTTGGCTAGGTTGGAATCACAGGTCCGGGAGTCCTTATTAGCGAACCAGTGGTGTGGAGGAAAATATTTCAAGCCCCTAAATTGTGGTCCTTTCTAGACACCATTGTCTTTGGAACACTCTAATAATTCCCTTGGGGCTCTACAAAACTTTTTCTAATTTAATAATTATCAAGGGTTAAATGGTAAACACACTTGAATACCAAATGTAATGACCCCCTCCCCTTGTTATCCCATATTTCGATAGACCGATAGGGCAAGGTCCATTACCATTTATACAAGATTGATGGTTTAGCAAATAACTAGAAATAACTAATAAATTTTCACTAAATAGGAATGAGATTGTACAAGATTATCCTTCTATAAAGGAATTACACAATATGGTTGTATAAGTTTTGCAACATGAAAAGAAAACTAACTAAATCCTCCAAATATTATGTTACTATCTTTTCTTTGAATTCCTTCTTTTCCAGTATATCCATTTTCATATTACTTGTAGTATAGAAGATTATCCTAAAACGGCGTGAAACAAAAGCATAGTTAGTATAATGAGTTATACTAGTATGTGGGGGAAACAAAATGTTTGCATCTAGTTATCACAACATAATCACATCAATTATTGTTAAAAAACAAAATTTGTCATTTTCTTCATAACTTCTCAACCATTTTTACTCATCCTATGGTATACCCCTCTTACAGTTTTATCCTTGCAGTGGTGTTTAGGCATCTACAGTTAGGTGCCTTATTGGGCACCTCTCAATTTGGAGCTAGGTTCCATGTAGGTCTTCCCAATTTGGGGCATGACCTCAAATGACCTTCCCAATATGGGGCATGGTTTGACATTCCCAATTTGGGGTTTGGTCTTTAGTCATCACCATGACTTTACATTTCTTTCCATTCTCAAATTTATAGAGTTGGCATGTGGGTTCGAGCAAGTTATAAGAATAATATTGTGATATCCATAGTGACTTTACAGATTGCAGGAAATAAATATCATCTAAGTATTTAATTTCATGAAATCTGATAAAACCTTGGAAATTGTCGGGAAACTAAAGCGGTTAGTCATAAGTGTAAGTATACACCATGATTAGGAGTTCGTGATGTCCAACAAGGATAAATCAGTAATAACCAATAAGAAATCAAGCAAGTTATCCTAAAAGTTAATGTAATACACCCATGTATCATTATTTTATCCAAATCATCATTACGGATGACTTGGGTCTCAAGTCAGGGTTTCAAGTTTAACTTTAGGGTTTCAATATGGTTTTGCCTTTCCAAACCCTAATTACTAATTTTCATGTCCTTTGGGTTTACAAACCCTAATTTATCATTATTTGCACTTTTTTTTGTTAACGAGGGACCCCTCCCGAGATCAACCACTTTTGGACCCCACCCAGCCAAGGGTAAACCCTGGAATCAGCCACATACATGGAGCACCACGGTGTGCTCAGTAACATGGGGCCTTACTGCACCCCAAGGGTTATGCACCCAGAGTCGAACTCGGGTCCCTTCATTTGGGATTGCCAAGCCACACCACTAGGTTACTCCCTCACCCCATTTTAGTCTCAAGGAAACTCTAATTCATCAAATTATGGGTTGTTAACTTATCATGAAGTCCAAGTTTATCTTTCATCCATAAAAGGCAAATCATTCATTGTCAAATCAATTGGACACATTAGAATCATCAAAGCTAACAAATAACTTTTTTGATTACTTTATCACATTTAAAATGCTAATGTAAGTAGTGTGATCCCATAGGGGATCCCTACTAAAAATTGAAGAATAAAACCTCCAGTCCAAACACACCCAAAAGATATGTTTGATTGGGTGTTAAATTTTCAAATCTTAAGAATGGTATTCAAAACAACCAAAGTATAGCAGCAGAAGTAAATTATTGACTATATTCAATTTCTCACAAGGTTATAAAAGAACTTCATAAGCTCCCACAAAGGGTTTACATGAAAGATACAACATATGGATCTATGTAGTGGGAAATATAAACCATATTGAGATTGTCTCCAAGCTTTAACTCCTTAAGCCAAGTCCATATCTTTATGCAATGTCCAAATTGTCCTTCACCTAGGGTTGGAAGCATACCCTAGCAAGAAGAGAAAATAAATGAAATTATCAAAAGTTGGTATGTGCATACTAAAATTAAATTGAGCAATTTAGGGAATAATGGACATCAAACATAAAAGGCTTCCCATAGAAAAGTAAAGTACTACCCAATCGGGTATAAAAGAACTTGATTTGCAAAAAGAGTTAACAAAAGGAATTACTTGCCATATAATGACAATAAAAGTGGTGCCACATAAGCACACATAATCTTTTTGGGCACAAAACCCATAAAAAATTGCAATGCATGTGAGATTAACATAGCCTTATAATAGTATAACAATAAAGTTGGCCAAGCCTCACAAACTTAAAACCTGACAGAGATGACATACTACCAACTCCCAATATATAAAAAAGTTGGGTCAAGCCTCACAAACTTGAAACCCGGGTATGGGGCACCACCACCATCCCAATAATAATAATAGGGGCGTACTTCCAAAAAACTAATGCAATTACACTACTATTGTGCTATTAAATCACATAGCATGTTTTATAGAGAGGAAAGTAAAAAGTATAGTCAGATTATACAAAGTAGTCACAATAAAAGTGACCAACATATGCATCCACCTCATAAGTGAGAAAAAGACATCACATATCATAAAATAATGTTCAAACATGAACAATGTATAAGAAAAATACAAACAAAATGTCCAAAGATCAATAACAAATAAAAGATACTTCACATGAAGCATATTTTCTAAAAGAACAAGATATTATGTAATCTATTTTCCACAGGACCAAGAGAATGATAAAGACAGGTTATTGACACAAAAGAATAATAGGATATGCAAACATACATTGAGATAAGAATTAGAAATTGCTCAATATTGAAATAATTTGGGAAGCAATCACACCTTACTCAAGAATCTAAATAGTCCAAAGTCAGATCTAGGTCTCTGAAGCACCTATTGAGCATATATGTAGATTCAGGGTTAGTTTTAGATTAATTACTCAATCCCTAAAAATTGCCTTTTTACTATTAGTAAATTAGGTTATTAAAACCATGCCATATTATAGGTTATATTTTTTTGAGTTCATAACAAATTTTACTTTATTTTTCTGACTTTTAAATTATTAGTTATGAATTTTTAGTAAAACTAAACAATTAATAAAAACATAAAATCACATTTTCATTAAATTAGATTTTGGCGATGAAACTAGCACCATTAGGTAGATAATAATTTTCTAATTCCAAATCATATTTTATTATAATTTTTTGAGTTAATGATTAAAAGTTATTATTTTTGAGAAACCATCCAATCAAATATTAGAAAAAATCCACGTAAGCAAGACCCGCTGAGGTGGCCCGATAGGGATTGGCCACCTTGTCCCAAACCAAACCCCAGATACTTTGATCAAAACAGAATTAAATGATGAGAATACCCATGATTTCATGATGACTGAACAAATGAAACTGAGGCCATAACTGGAAAATACCAACCAATTATCCCCTTCCTTTGCTACTCTACACAACAAGGACACTTAACTCCTCAAGCCCGATGGAGGTGAAATTGCACTGCAAATCTTCAACAAACCAACATCAACAAATGATGCCAAAAGTCTCCCCAAACAACTCTGACCTTAGAAAGCCAAATTGGACCGAAAGCAAGAACTAGAAAGTCGAAAACTTGCTACTGCCATGCCTGTTAAGCGAGAAATTGGGGGAAAACTAAAGAAAAGTGGGAAAATGAGAATTACCCCCACCAAAGTGAAATCAGTGCTCCAAACAACTTCACACATGTTAGAGTATGAGTTTTGAGTCTTCTCCAAGCATCGTGGCAAGCAGAAGCTCTACCCAAACCGAGATTTTGTGGCCAGGTTGCTGGAGTAGGGAAAATCCACTTAAGGAGAGAAGGGGTTGAACTAATACTAGGAACAGGTAGGAGGAAACTCAAACAAGCTCAAGGTTCGGTTTCCTAGAGGTCTGATGCCCTAGACTTGAGAAGAGGAGTTTCGATAGGTGGAAACAAAGGAGCATTAGGGCATGAGAAAATAGGGGTTGCGAATAGGAGAAGAGACCACAAAACCCTAGTATTTATAGAGTTGATTGATTCGCTAAGAAACCAGGCAGGTTGGGAAGAACAAAATGTAGCTGAAGGCAAAAAGGAAAGAGAGGAAACTGAGAAGAGAAATCAGTGAGAGGAACTGGTTTTCCCTGAATAAAAAATCATAAGGAAAAGGAAAGAGGAGAAAGGATAAGCTACAACAGTTGTGTGATCAATAGATCCAATAGCCAGAAAGGGCCCGCGTTTAGTAAAGAAAAAAAAGACCCACATGACATATGAATAAATCAAACCTTATACAAATGAAAAACCAAATAAAGTGAATTATATACATTATTTCCTATTTCCTCTCTCATCAAATGAGAGTTAAAGTGTCAACCAAATTACATGAAATTTTGTACAGAGGTGAATTAAGGCATATATATTTTGATTATCTCATTATATTTCATGTTTGGAAACTTTTGATGCATTAATTAAACAAGTCATGTTTTCTCTTTCCTCATGCAACATTTGATGAAACTTCACCCACAAGTCAAATTAAGTATGTTGGATACAAATTTGCCATAAATTTTACATGTTGGAGTTATTTATACATTTATTTACTTATTGAAGGTTCTACACACTTTCTCTAGCCTGAGTTCATCTTTTAATCAAACATTCTCCAATTTGAGTGAAAATTCACCCAAAGGCATATTTTAATGTGTAGGTTATGAATATAATATTATTTTCCACTTTTGGAGTAATTTAATATATTATTTTCTATTTGGATAGAAAACTCATGTTTCCTTTCCTAGAAATTGCAAGAATTATTATTATTATGCAAACAAGGTGAAAATTGACTCCCAAGGCAATTGGAACCCAAAGAACATGATTATTAACTTATATTCTACTTTTGAGATTTCTTTTAATGAGTTATTTCACCATTAATATTTTTGGCCATTATTATCACATTATTTCATTATTATCACTATTGTTCATCCAATTATGTTCCATAACTTAATATCACCATGAAAAGAGTTATGTGTGATTATTTACATAGAATTTTATATAATTCACTATTACCTCATGTGACATATTTTATGTGTCCATTATTGGCTTAAGACTAATGTGAGAACATTAGGTTATATTATGGTAGTTTAACATGCATTAGATCATTAGGTTAAACGAAACATCATTTTTGTCTAAAACCTTAACCTTGTTTGGCTAAGCCCAAAAGTTCAAAGTTTTAGGGTAGGGTCCAAGATCCGGTATGTTATAGCTAACATAGGCACTTTTCAGACTAGAAGAAAATTTAGGTCTTTATTATATTTTTATTGGATTTCTTGTATTTTTCTGACCAAAAATCATATTTTTTTGCCTTTATCCTATTATCCTACTATCTATTTGGATTTTACAAAATTAATTATTTTAGGCCAATAGGGGCTTGCCATCTAGGAAGGGAGCCCCATGTCCCAATCTTCCTACTGGACTAGGTCGCCCAATGGGATTGTGCCATTTGGCGGTCCGTGATGGTGTGGAATTGCCTACTCAAATGAGGAAAGGAAGGGAAAAGTACAGATATGCCCTTACCACTGTGAAGATATGTCGAGGGTACACTGGTCTTTTTACCAGGGTTTGTTTTCCTCCTTGCTTCTTTGTGAGTAGTCAAGGAGCGAGTCAACTCTATTGCTGACTTCAAAATCTAATCCTTTTGGGCAAGAAGCGCATGCACTATGATCTTTGCCTATTTTTAGAGAAGCTACAAAGGGCTACAGTTGCCCTAGACATGCCTAGAGTTGGTGGGATGAGAGAAGGGTATCTCTGACAGAATGTTAGAGGGGGGAGAGGTGAAGGATGAGCCTAGATGTGAAGTTGAAAGGAGGGAAGAGAGTAGGGAGTTGAGTGACATCTTCAGAGAGTAGTGGTAATCTCACAAAGAGGTCAGAGACCCCTATTTATAGTTCAGGGTCGGCCAAGGTTATCTGTGAACTAGGAAAATCCCCTAGAGGCTTCCAAACTAGGTAAAATCTAGGATGGTCAGCTGTGGATCTTGCTCCCAAATCCACTGATCTAATTTCTGGATCTGCTCGTGCATTGATGAGAGAGTTAAGGGGCAAATGTTCATTGATATTTCTTGTGTTGTTTCCTAATCTAGCTAAAATTAGGGGTTGAGAGCACCGTCATATGATGAAGATCTAATGTCCCACATAGCACGTCAGATTAAAAAATATTTCTAAATAAATATAAATTGTGAAATTTAATATGTTTCCATACACATTATGGATTTTATTAAATCCATATATGTCAAACCATCCATCCTTTTAGTATCAAATTTTAAGGGGAAGCCTTTAATTACATTATATATATATATATATATATATATATATATATATATGTTTGCAAAGATCGAGACTAAAACTTGAAAAGAAAGATACCTTTTCTTAACATGCAATAATTCCCCTTAAAAGCCATATATTATGCATTAAAAGACATCCTTTTCTCTTTGTTTCTTTTCTATTTTATTTATTTTTGCTATTCTTGAGATTAAAAACCATTTACAAATGAAACCTAGTTAACAATGTCCATCCATGCCTCTTTCTAGAGAATTATACACAATTTTATCAAGCACACATAATTATTATCTATTCCCTTTTGCTCTTTGTTTATTGTGGGATTTTCTTCTCTCCCTTTTCCTTTTATCCATTATTAGAATCATAAAATAGTAGAATTCACAAAATCAAGTATCCAAGGGAAACTTGCAAAGAAGACCATTATTTAAAAACAAAGCACACAAATTTCTAATCAATTCTCTTTTACTAGAATAATTTCATTCCAATTGTATAAAATACAAGTGAAACTGAGATTATAATAGAAAGAAAGAGTAAAAAATGAAAATTCGGAATTAAATGAGTAAAGGAAGATATAAATATAGAAACAATTTACATAGCCTTCAAGTCATGGTCTTGTATATTTAAAACTAGAAAAATAGAAACTCGAGAAAATTGTCAATGAAATTTATAATATATTTTAAAGAAATGTTTAATACGAAAATTGTGCTAAGACCATGACTTGAAGCTTATCTCTCTAGGGTTCTCTCCATCTTCTCTCTACCCCAGAGGCATCGCTAGGGGGAGGGAGCGTCCTCTCTGGCGCGCCCTCCCCTCGGCCTCCAATCATCGACGGCGTTCGAAGCTCTGAGCTCTCCTGGAGGAAAAGGAAGTTGAAGGGTGCCATCTCAGATGCGGTTTGGTGAGGGATGAGCAGTGCCGCGAGGAGAAGATCTGGGCCAGAGGATTGGCATGTCAACCCGGTCGATTCCACGCTGTTCAAGTGTGACGGTTGGAAAGAGCTACTCCCACCAGATATGGGCTCTTCGTCGCCGCTCTACCTCTCGGATTTGCCCTGGATGACGATGGGTTTGACCCTGCCCTGCCCTCTTCCTGATGCCTTCGGTGGCAAATGGAACCGGATCTGGGTCGACGATGTCTCGACTAGATCGGCGGCGTATTCCCTGCAACCTACAAGGGTTCGCTACTCGGGAGGAGTTCCCTCTGGCGTAAGGGTGTTTGCTGGTCCACCCTATCCGGTGACTGGGCTCCAGCATTCCCCCTGCCGACGGACCACTTGGTAGATCTCCTTTGCGGCTGTGGCATAGGCATAGGAGGCGGGCCCTGTTAAAGGCTCAGTTCGCCTCATCGGTCCTCCAATGATAGCATATCGACTCTTGGTGGTGGGAGCAGCTTGTCATCATCTTCATCGACGATGATTTCAGGGGGGGCTGCAGAGGTTTCCTCCTCCGTCGTCACTACTGCTTCGTCAAGCTGCTACTTCACTGCTAAATCCTGGTGTCTAGAGGCCATCTTGCCGTTGCAGCTCTGGGTGCACAGTAAGCGTTCTTGCAGTCCGGCCTCCTATCCTTGCGTGGCTCCCTTGTAGCTGCGATTTCTTACACTCTAGGTGCTCGATGAGGGGCTGCTGTACATGTGTATACAGGAGTCGTGTGGTTTGTTTAGGGGGGGGCGGTTCTTCTTCTCTTCCTTTCGAGACTTCTCTGCTGTGAGTAGTTGATCTGCCCCTATGGGCATGGTCACGAGCATGGTGTCCCTATGGGCTCGACTACTGATTTTCTCTGTTGTTGCGATTGGGATACCTCTTGGTGATCGATGCTTTTCTTCAGGAAACCAGCTTACCAGGGATCCGACGTGAAGCCTTGCTGCTTGTGCAACATGGAGGCTGGCTTCCAGGCGGCAACCTATCAGTTCATCAGGGGATTAGCCTGTTTGCGTGGGTCAGCACGAAGTTCATCAATTGTTTGTTCGACACACTTTCATAGGATGAGGTTTATTGCAAGTGCTTGGATGATCGACTGTAGGTCTTGGTTCTGGTCCCATGTTTATCAAGGTTTGAAATCTTGGTGTTTTGAGATCTTTCTAGATGGATGTTTTGATCTAGGTTCTAGACAGCGTTGGGTTTTGGACCTGCTAGTTATGTTGTCGTTTTGTTGATTATCTGCTACCTAAGGTGTAACATCCCTGACCTGGGTTATGAATTAACCCTAGGTGTTTTGCCTAAATATGCAATTAAATTCTTGTGATTATCTTTTGGCATGTAATTAAGTTCCTAAGGAACATACATAGTCAATTCTGACCTTTTTAAAACAATGATTGTAGTATTGTTTGGTAATACAGGGACCTATGTGCAAATTACCCAATTAGAGGGGTTAACTTGCAAATTACACAGGTTAAGATGTTCCTTTAACAAAGAGGTATCATATGAATGAATATGAGGAGGTATGATGGATTTCCCAAGTTTGGGCACCAAGGTGCAGCTTGTGGAGCAATCCTTGTGCTTAAAACCCTAATTTTGGTGTAAAGTGCAATTTACCCAAAATGAGGGGTGCAACTTGTGATATACACTTTCTAGAAAATCTTTTATGACTTTTGACATCATTTAAAGTTATAATAATGAAGGAGGCACTTCATTTGAATAATCATATTATAAGAAATACCTTTGTAATTAAACCACCAAAGTTGTAAGTAAAGGAGACCCTTATATGTATATGTGCACCATAGTGACAAGTTCACCTTCCTTGCCTTTATTCCTTGGTCTTAGAAGAAGTTTTACCTTAGATATGAAGAGGAGGGACGTGCCTAAAAGAAAGGAAGGACCTAGTTGTGAAAAGGAGGAGTAAGTTGTCCTTATGATGAAAATAACGTCAAAGTATATATGATCCTTTCCTTTGCAACCAAAGGCAACGTTTCCTTTCTTCCCTTCTTATTCCCTTGCTTAGACTGACTTCGGACAGAGCTCAGGAGTAGAGGAAGATGACCAAGTTCATCTAGGTAAGCTTTTATCATCATCTTGCTCGAATTCATTTAGGAAACTAGGTTACAAGGTTGGTTTCATGGTTATCTTACTTAGTTTTCTCTTCCTAGCCGATCCTTCCCAAACTTTCCTTGAAGAAACAACCATGGATGACCTGTGGAGCTCAAGACGCCATTAAAGGCTTGTATCTTGGAAGCTTGGAGCTCTAGGAACCACGTTTGAGGCGGGTTTTATAACTCTAAACTCCTAGCTTTATTATGCATATCTTTGTTCTTACTTTTTGTGCTTAGTTCTTCTTCTACCTCCCTTCTTCCTTGCACTTTTGCAAGCAAAACGGTGGTGTAACTGAACTGAACAGAGGTTGAGGATGATGGGCATGGATTCCTAGGTAACTTTATCAAATGACCTTGGACCCTTTTGGTCCAAACGGTTGCAACCCGTTTAAGGTCAAACGGTTTCAACCCGTTTGATCTCAAACGATCTTGCAAGATCGTTTGGATCAAAACGGTCTCAAGACCGTTTGATAGGGTTGACCAAGGGACAACCGTTTGAGGGTCTGTTCATAATATATTGAATTTCATTTCTACAAAGAATTATAATCTAATTCCTAGCCAATTGAGAGTTGAAAGCACTTCAGCACCCTAACCCTAATCGGGTTGAAATTGCTGATTTCAAGTATAGATCTTGTTGAGTTTTAAGTTGAAGGACCCAAACGGGTTCAAAACCATTTCGGGGTTCATCCAAACGGTCTCACACTCGTTTAGTGACACCCCAAGACCGTTTGGAGGTCTAGGGTTAAGGAAATTTGATGGTTTGAGGGTCCAATTTCAATAGGTTGATGAATTGATAAAAATGCTGATTTTAGATCTATTTAGGGTTTAACCCTTATCCAACCGACTTGGTTTTTGGTCAAACCTTGGGCAAATGGTCTCACGACCGTTTGGAGGTCACCCAAACGATCTCAAGACCGTTTGGGCCAAGTTTGGGCCCAATTGGAGGTCAATTGATAGGTTCAACATTGATTTGATTTCACATTATGGAACATTGATGATTATCCGATTGAAACCCTAATTGAGATAGACTTAACCCTAATTGGCTTTCAATTGAAGGTCAATTTGGTGTCCAATTGGTTAAGGTTAATCCTAATTGAATCCATTAGTAAGTGGGTTCACACTCGTTTGAGCTCAAGTGGGTTCACACTCGTTTAAGCTCAAGTGGGTTCACACTTGTTTGAGCTCAAGTGGGTTCACACTCGTTTGAAATCAAGTGGGTTCACACTCGTTTAAGCCCAAACAGGTTCACACTCATTTAGGCTTAAATGGGTCCACACTCGTTTAAGGTCAAATGGGTTCACACTCGTTTAGGATCAAACGGGTTCACACCCATTTAAGCACAAACGGGTTCACACCCGTTTAAGGTCAAATGGGTTCAAGGTCGTTTGAGATTAAATGAGTTCAAGGTCGTTTAAAACCTAAATGGGTTGAAGGTTGAAGGTTAAACCCTAAACCAATTGGAGATTTTCAAGGTTGTTTATACTTAATCACTTGAAGGTGTAAATGGTTCAATGATGATCTAATCTAAACTCTAATGGTAACTTAAGACATTAAGGGACTAAATGACTAGTGAATTGACCCATGATGATCAATGGGTAAATTACCAAAATGCCCTTGAGGGGTTAATTTGAGTGATACCTTGTTCTAATCAAACCCTAATCACTTGATAGTGATGATTTGGTTTATGTTAATCAATGAGGACTTAAACCAACCCTATCTAGAGTGATATAATCACCATCTATTAGTAAGGAGAGAGAGAAATTACCATTTATGGTTAAAACTCAAATAAAGTACCTTCAATGTATATGAATATGCAGGATTAGGGCATGATCCACTTATGAGAGATCATGAAAACCCTAATTAAGATGATTGATTAGTCTTAACCTAATTTGAAAGCATCAATGATGATGTTTCTCATTCATGATGATACTATGAGTTCATTTCGCTATGATGTGAATAGTAAACCCTAGTTTTAGGGTAATCATGAGTAATGTGAATAGTAAACCCTAGTTTTAGGGTAATCATGAGTAATGTGAATAGTAAACCCTAGTTCATGATAATATGTTGAAATGAACAATAAACTCTAAACTCATGTTATTCCTTTAAGCATGAATTGTATGATTAAGATATGAGATGAGGAATTATTATTCCCAATCATAATGAAAGGGGTGAATAACCCTAAATGATTTAAACAAGGGAATCTTACCCTTTGTAAGGACATAAAAGTATAACCTTGAATTGAAAGGTTTATTATTTCTTATTGACTACTAATCTGACTATGAGTTGTTGATTATTATCAATTGATTTAATCATGCAGATTCTTATAAGAGAATAATCATATCCAGGTAAGGATCATGACATGATATCCATTGAAAGTATGACAATAGCTTATGAACCGAAATAACTATGTTGCCTAGATGCAAGTGGCATCATATGAAACTGATATGCCTTGAGGGCCATGAATGACATCAAGGTCATGCTAATAGATGACTTGATGCTGACATATCACTTGATAGCAAGTGTTATGATGATATAAGGGTGTAAGTAACCATGTTTATGAATCATAGTGATAAGATGATTAAGAATTGATATCCATCTGATAACTGATATGAGTAATACCTGTTCCATTTAGTATTCTTATGTTATAGCCATGTTTAGTACTTGAATGTTTGGAAACATGTATGATGCCAAAAGAATAATGAAATGTACCTAATAACCAAGTATAATCATATCATGTAGAGCCCTGATCATAGATCCATCATTGTCAGGAGTTAAATGATGGTGAAACATGTTTTCTTAAGGGAACTCCTGGATCACATACTTTTGAGTATGTGGGGAATATGGATGTGAATACCCTTACATCCTAGTATAGAAGTTGATGTGGATATATCTTAATCCATCAACCCATCACTATGTGTTTATGCCGGGGTGATGTAACACTATTCTCCCGAGGAAATCTTTTATACCGCATCGATGAGAGATAAACATGAAATCTTTCGATAGTGAAGAGAGTGCAGAATGCCACTGTGACTCTAATAGTGAAGTACCAGAATACCCTGGTGAGCTATAATAGCAGAGACACTAGTTGTCCTGCATGTTTATCCTCATTCTGACTGAGGCAGTTGAAGGTCATGAGAATCTGGCTCTTTCGATGACCTATTATGATACCGATGCGAATTACTAGTGATCGGTTGGAGCATGAGCGGTATACCTCATCTCCGCAGGGCATAATGATGTTTGTAAAACATAATCAACCGCGTAGCATAACTGCTTAGGTTGAACTACGAAGAACATTGATTGTTATTACATCGCTTGCATTTAATATCCTGTTCAAGTATTAGTATACATGTTCTTCATATTCCTTAATAAAGGTGAGTAATTGTTATCGAGCCTGCTGTGAGTAATCTAAGTTACATGCTCATGATATTCCTTTGATAGCTTTTAACAAAGTCTTTGGCGGAGAGTTATAACTCTCGCTGGGACAATTATTTAAAATTGTCTCACCCAATAGATTTCTACCTTTAGGTGGACGTCGAGGTCGAAGGAACCGATCTGCAGGTGGACAGCAACAGCAGCAGCAAAACCATGAGCAACAGTGATTTCAGGTGGAAACACGGTGCTGTCTAGTCTTGTAGTTAGAATAGTCTTATGTTGTCTCTGTACACTCGGGTCCTAGGAGTTTGTTGATCTAAGAATTTTGAAGTCTTGAGATTTTGTATCCTGATGTATATAATCACTCGAGAAGTGATTTATCAGAGATGTAAATAGTTCATCTTACTTTTATAAAAGGAGTTTCAGGTTTTTGAGATCTTGTTTTCGAAAAGTTTTAATTTATCGTGATTTTTCGTATTCCGCTGTTAATCGAATCGCTTCCGCTATTTTTATCTTGTGTTTTGGAGATCAGATCCCACAATTAGTGGTATCAGAGCTCTAGGTTCGCTGAGTCTACAGAGACATAGGACTTAGAATGTCGAGTCTATCCTTAGTACTTCTTTCTTATCTAATAGAGTCTTCTGCTCCTCAGAGAAGAAGATAATTAAGGATGTCTAGACCACAGGAGGAATACAAGGCAGAAAGTAGTGTTGCTGCACCTCGAGAAGGTGCAAGGAACCTAGAAATAGAGAAACCTGTACCTGAGCCACCTATGGAGCCACCTCAGTTTGACCCAGTTGACATGGGAAACCCAGCTGTTCAGACCGTGTTTAGGCAGTTTATGACTGCCATGACACACATAAGAGATAGGATGCCTATGCCTACACCTAGGGCACCTGTCCAGTCTGAGTGTCAAGGTATCGGTAAGACGTTCGAGCGACTTTGTCGTGTCAGAGCAACCGAGTACTTTGGAACAACTGATCCTGTAGATGTTGTAACATCCCTGACCTGGGTTATAAACTAACCCTAGGTGTTTTGCCCAAATATGTAATTAAACCCTGGTGATTATCTTTTGACATGCAATTAAGTTCCTCAGGAAAATATACTTTCAATTTTGTCCTTTTTAATCAAAGTTGTAGTATTATTTTGGTAATGCAGGGGCTTATGTGCAAATTACCCAGTTAAGCGGTTAGCTTGCAATTGCACATGTTAAGATGTTCTTTTGATAATGAGACATCATATGAGTGAATATGATGAGACATGATGGATTTCCCAAGCTTGGGCATCTAGATGCAGCTTGTGGAATAATCCTTATGCTTAAAAACCCTAATTTGGAGTAAAATGCAGTTTACCTAATTTGAGGGGTGCAACTTGTAAAATACACCATCTAGAACATCTTTTATGACTCTTGTCATCATTTAGAGTATAAATGGTGAAAGGGACACATCAATGAATAATCAGATAAGAAAAATGACCTTTGTACATAAAATCCACTAAGTTTGAGTAAGGAAACCTTTCATGTATGTACCCTAGTTGAAAGTTGGCTTTCTTTACCCCTAGATCTTGAGATTTCATGAGCTTTGCATAAGTTTAGATGAGATTGGACGTTCCCTTAAATAGGAAAGGACTTGGATGAGAATTTCAAAGTTCTAGAGGTCTTTATGGTGTAAATAGCCTAAAGTATATAAGCTAGAATCCTTACAAACCAAGAAAACGTTTTCCTTCACTTCCTCACTTATTATCTTTCTCAACCAGACAAAGCAAAGCTCAGGAGCTCAAGGGGACGACCAACCTGTTCTAGGTAAGAGAACACCACCTTCTAGCTTGGATTCATGGAGGAAATCGTATTACAAGGTTGAATTGCTAGTTTTCTTACTTAGGTTCCTTGTTCTAGCCGACCATCCCCATCTTTTTCTTGAAGAATTGACCTTGGACGACCTGTGGATCTCAAGATGCCATTGAAGGCTTGAATCTTGGAAGCTTGGAAGCTCTAGGAACCACGTTTGAGGCGGGTTTTATAACTCTAAACCCTTTTGCTTTCTTATGCATATCTTTGTACTTGCAAAAGTAGCTTGTTCTTCTTTTCCCCATCCTTCCTTGCTTTCTTGCAAACTAAAACCACGATGAACAGACCTTAATTTGGAGGTAGAAGAAGATGGGTGTGATTACCAAAGTTTCTTTATCAAACGGTCTTATGTCTTTCCCCCTTTTTGGTCAAACCGTTTGAAAGGCAAACAGGTTCACTAGGTCGGTTTGGGCAAACGGGTTCCAACCCATTTGAGGGCATTGACCAAGCATGGACCGTTTAGGTTTTCTGTTCACAATTATGTAGGATAATGACCCACCAAATTTGAGGGGTTAACTCCAAAGGAATCGTAGGTTGAAGTACAATCAATTAGGCAATAGAATTGAATTAAGTACTGATTTTCCAAACTAATAAACTTGAACTTTTGGGCAAACGGGTTCCAACCCATTTGAGTGAGTTGACCAAGCATTGACCGTTTGGGATACCTGTTCATAACATATTGAATTTCATTCCTACAAAGAATTGTAATCCAATTCCTAACCAATTAAGAGTGGAAGACACTTCAATAACCTAACCCTAATCGGGTGAAAGTTGTTGATTTCAATATAGATCTTGTTGAGTTTTGGGATAAAGGACCCAAACGGGTTCCAACCCATTTGGGGGTTCATCCAAACGGTCTCACACTCATTTAGTGACACCCAAGATCTTTTGGAGGTCTAGGGTTAAAGAAATTTGATGGTTTGAGGGTCCAATTACAAGATGTTGATAAATTGATGAAAAGTGCTGAGTTTTAATTTAATTAGGGCTCAACCCTTATAAAATCATTTTGGTTTTTGGTCAAACTTTGGGAAAATGGTCTCAAGATCGTTTGGAGGTCACCCAAACGACCTCAAGACCGTTTGAGCCAAGTTTGGGCCCAATTGGAGGTCAATTGATAGGTTCAACTCTGATTTGAATCATATTGTTGAACATTGATGATTAGCCGATTGGAAACCCTAATTGAGTTAGATTTAACCCTTATTGGCTTTCAATTGAGGGTCAATTTGGTGTCCAGTTGATTGAGGCTCATCCTAATTGACTCAATTTGTATATGGTTAACATGGCTTGGGCCAATTGAAAGCTTCAACATAAGAAATCCTTTTCAAGCATAATCTTTGTGTCACCTTTTATGTTCATGCGGTTTGAACCCAAGTAGACCCACAATCGTTTTAGACCAAATGAGTTCACACCCGTTTAAGCCCAAACAAGTTCACACTCGTTTGAGTCCAAACGTGTTCACACCTGTTTAAGCTCAAACGGGTTCACACTCGTTTAGGCTCAAACGGGTCCACACTCGTTTGGACTTAAATGGGTAAACACCCGTTTAAGATTAAATGGGTCCACACTCGTTTAAGGTTCAAATGGATTCAAGGTCATTTGAGATTAAACAAGTTCAAGGTCGTTTAAGAATCAAATGGGTTGAAGGTTGAAGGTTAAACCCTAAACCAATTGGAGACCTTCAAGGTTGATTATACTTAATCACTTGAAGATGTAAATGGTTCAATGATGATCTAATCTAAACCCTAATGGTAACCTAAGATGTTAAGGGACTAAGTGGATAATGAATTGATCCATGATGATGGTCAATGGGTAAATTACCAAAATGCCCCTGAAAGGTTCAATTGAGTGATACCTTGTTTTAATCAAACCCTAATCACATGATAGTGATGAGTTGACTGGTGTTAATCAATGAGGACTTAAACCAACCTAATCTAGAGTGGTGTAATCACTATCTACTAGTTAGAGGAGAGAGAAAGTACCAATTATAATGGAAACTCAAGTAAAATACCTTCCATATACATGAATGTGCAAGTTTAGGTATGATCCACTTATGTGAGATCATGGAAACCCTAATTATGATAATTGATGAATCTTAATCTTATCTGAGGTCTTTAATGATGATGTTTCTCATACATGAGTATGTTATGAGATCATTTCACCATGAGGTGAAAAGTAAACCCTAATTCTAGGGTGATGACATGTAATGTGAATAGTAAACCCTAATTGATGAAAACCAGGGAAACCTAGCTCTTGTATGAGTAGGGAGATACAACTTCTTTAAATGAGTTATTTACTGTTATCAGTTGATTTAACCATGCAGGTTCCTTTATGAGGATGATCATATCCAGGTATGGATGATGATACTATATTCATTGAAAGCATGTTGTTAGCTTTATGAATAGTGATATATCCTGATGCCTTGTTGAGTCCAAATGAGTCCACACTCGTTTGAGTCCAAACGAGTTCACACTCGTTTGAGTCCAAACGTGTTCACACCTGTTTAAGCTCAAACGGGTTCACACTCGTTTAGGCTCAAACGGGTCCACACTCGTTTGGACTTAAATGGGTAAACACCCGTTTAAGATTAAATGGGTCCACACTCGTTTAAGGTTCAAATGGATTCAAGGTCATTTGAGATTAAACAAGTTCAAGGTCGTTTAAGAATCAAATGGGTTGAAGGTTGCAGGTTAAACCCTAAACCAATTGGAGACCTTCAAGGTTGATTATACTTAATCACTTGAAGATGTAAATGGTTCAATGATGATCTAATCTAAACCCTAATGGTAACCTAAGATGTTAAGGGACTAAGTGGATAATGAATTGATCCATGATGATGGTCAATGTAAAAATTACCAAAATGCCCCTGAAAGGTTCAATTGAGTGATACCTTGTTTTAATCAAACCCTAATCACATGATAGTGATGAGTTGACTGGTGTTAATCAATGAGGACTTAAACCAACCTAATCTAGAGTGGTGTAATCACTATCTACTAGTTAGAGGAGAGAGAAAGTACCAATTATAATGGAAACTCAAGTAAAATACCTTCCATATACATGAATGTGCAAGTTTAGGTATGATCCACTTATGTGAGATCATGGAAACCCTAATTATGATAATTGATGAATCTTAATCTTATCTGAGGTCTTTAATGATGATGTTTCTCATACATGAGTATGTTATGAGATCATTTCACCATGAGGTGAAAAGTAAACCCTAATTCTAGGGTGATGACATGTAATGTGAATAGTAAACCCTAATTGATGAAAACCAGGGAAACCTAGCTCTTGTATGAGTAGGGAGATACAACTTCTTTAAATGAGTTATTTACTGTTATCAGTTGATTTAACCATGCAGGTTCCTTTATGAGGATGATCATATCTAGGTATGGATGATGATACTATATTCATTGAAAGCATGTTGTTAGCTTTATGAATAGTGATATATCCTGATGCCTTGTTAATAGCATCTTATGAGATTGATAGGCTGTGAGAGCCATGAATACCATCAAGGTCATGTTTTAAGAGATGACTTGTGATGAGAATATGGAGAAATGATAATTGATGAGAGTTAGGCTTGTTAAATTTAGTATTCTTCCTTCATAGCTGCTATGCTAATGATTAATGTTTGAAAACATGTATGATGATAAAAGAATACTGAAATGTACCTAACTAATCAAGTATAATCATACCATGTAGAGCCCTGATCATAGATCCATCATTGTCAAGAGTTAAATGATGGTGAAACAGGTTTTCCTAAGGGGATTCCTGGAGCACATACTTTTGAATATGTGGGGTAATATGGATGTGAATTTCCTTACATCCTAGTGTAGGAATTGATGTAGATGTATCTTAATCTATCAATCCTTCACTATGTTTTATGCCGGGGTGATGTAACACTAATCTCCCAAGGAAATCTTTTATACCGCATCGATGAGAGATAAACAAGAAATCTTTCGGTAGCAAAGAGAGTACTGAATGCCACTGTGACTCTAATAGCGAAGTACCAGAATACCCTGGTAAGCTATAGTTGTAGAGACACTAGATGTCCTGCATGTTGATCCTCTTACTGACTGAGGAAGATGAGGTCATAAGAATTCGGCTCTTTTGATGACCTATGTATGATACCAATGCGACTTAATAGTGATCGGTTGGAGTATGAGCGGTATACCTCATCTCCGCAGGGCATAATGATGTTTGTAAAACATAATCAACCGCGTAGCATATTTGCTTAGGTTGAACTACGAGATACATTGGTTGAAGATACATTACTTAGTATACATGTTCTTCATATTCCTTAAATGTTGTTGTTCTAATTGATAACAATCTACTGATGTTTACCTTAAAGCTTTTATTGCCTATGTTATTCTTGGTTGCTATAATAAAGCTTCTGGCGAAGAGTTATAACTCTCACTGGGACAATTATTTAAAATTGTCTCACCCCGTAGATTTCAACTTTTTAGGTGGTCGTCGAGGGCAAAGGAATCAATCTTCAAGTGACCAATATCAGCAGCAGCAACATCAGGAGCAGCAGTAAATCTCAGGTGGAGATTCAGACTGTTGAGTTGTATAGTTAGATAGTCAGTCCTATGTGTTCTCTGTACTCTCAGGTCCTTGGAGTCCTTTGGTCTGAGATTTTTGTTTTGAGTTCTTGAGGTTTTGTATCACGTTGTATATAATTACTCAAGAAGTAATTATCTGAGATGTAAATAGTTTATCTCCTTTTATGAAAGAATTTTTTATAGATTCAAGCTCTTATCTCTAAAAGTTTTAATTTCCCGTGATTTTTGTCTTCCGCTGTTAATCGAATCGCTTCCGCTAAGTTTATATCATGGTTTTGGAGATCAGAGCCCACAAATGCCGATCTGTGGTTAACCGAGTTAGAGAAAGCTTTCAGAATCTTGAACATCCCTGAAGGTGAGAATATTAGACATGCTGTCTATCTTCTCAAAGGCAGTGCTGGTCACCGGTGGACCATGGAAGAGCAGAAGAGGCCTGGAGTGGAGATATCATGGGAAGACTTTCGTCGGGAATTTGTCCATAGATATTTTCCAAAAACCTTCCTGGACGAGAAGATCTCTCAATTTGAGAGATTGAGACAAAGCATGATGAACATTAGAGAGTACAAAGCTAAGTTCATGGAGTTGCTACGATTCTGTCCACACCTGGCTACCACAGAAGAAGAGAGGATTAGAAGGTTTGAGAAGGGTTTAAACGCTGATTTGACTACCCCCATGTCTGCCCTAGAGAACCGGGAGAGGTTTGCTACCTTCATTGAGTCAATCCGGAGGATAGAAAAATCCGTAGTCGAGAAGAGACAAACCCATAAGAGATATCCGTAGTTCCAGGGTTCTTCATCTAGAGACTTTAAGAAGCCTAGATTCTCAGCACCTACACCTCCACCACCCAGATCTAGTGCTCAGACACAATGGACACCAAGTAGAGACAGGGGACGAAGCCTACCACTACAAGAGACTCGCTGTTCAGCATCAATGTCAGTCACAGGACCACCAAGACCACAACAACTGGAAAGAAGTTGTTATAATTGTGGGAAGGTGGGACATCTGATGAAGGACTGTAGGTCTAGGCCTGTCAGTATGACACAGCCTCAGAGGCAGAATCAACAGGGATCACAGAGAAGGCAGTCTCAAGGAACAGCTAGAGGACGTGGGCAAGCGTCTCAGGCTGGATCGTCAGCACCAACTCAACCTCAGGCGACAACGAGGTTCTATGCTATGAACCCACCAGAAGCAGTGGTCAATCCACGGGTTGTGGCAGGTCAGATGGAACTTTTATATTATGATATGTCTAAATCCTGTGTTGTATCTGTTTTGATTGACCCAGGTGCTACACACTCTTTTATCACTCGAAGAGTGATTCGTAACTCCAATATGACAGATAGTCATAGGGCAGATAGCTTGTTTCTCGAGACTCCATTGAGAGGTTCTGCTATTTTGCAAGAGGTATGCTCTCCCTACATTCTCTTCTTTTCTGATCATCGCATTCAAGTGGATCTTATACCACTTGATATGCAAGGATTTGACATAATCCTTGGAATGGATACCTTAGAAAGGTATAGAGTTGTCTTGGGTTGTGAATCCAAGCAGGCTGTGTTTGCTGATGAGAGAAACACATGGATCTTTCAAGGAGAGAGAAAGATTCTACGCACCTGTCTTGTGTCTGCTATGGTTGCTGATAAGGTGATGAGGCAAGGATGTTATGCATTCTTGGCCCATGTGATAGATACCACCATGAAAAGTCCTAACCTTGCTGAAGTTCCTATAGTCAGGGAATTTGAAGATGTATTTCCTGAAGAACTTCTAGGTATGCCACCGCTTCGGGTAATTGATTTTGAGATCAATTTGATCCCAAATACCCAACCTATATCCCAGACACCGTATAGGATGGCGCCTGCTGAGATGGCAGAACTCAAGAAGCATCTTCAAGAGTTGCTTGAGAAGGGTTTCATCCGACCAAGCACTTCACCTTGGGGTGCTCCGGTCCTTTTCGTTAAAAAGAAAGACGGATCAATGCGGTTGTGCATTGATTACAGGCAATTAAATAAAGTAACAATAAAGAATAAGTACCCTCTGCTGAGGATTGATGACCTCTTTGACCAGTTGCGTGGTGCAACCATCTTCTCAAAGATTGATTTGAGGTCTGGATATCATCAACTTCGTATTAAGGACAGTGACATACCCAAGTCTGCTTTCAGAACAAGGTATGGTCACTATGAGTTCACAGTTATGTCGTTTGGACTAACTAATGCACCAACTGCATTTATAGAACTCATGAATAGAATCTTCCGACCTTTCCTAGATCAGTGTGTTGTTGCCTTTATAGATGACATTCTGATCTATAGTAGAGATGCTCAATAACATGAACAACATCTTCGTCAGGCTCTAACTTTGCTAAGGGAACATAAGCTATATGCTAAGTTTAGCAAGTGTGAGTTTTGGCTACCAGAAGTATCTTTTCTTGTAAATGTGATATCTGCTTTGGGTATTCGTGTTGACCCTAAAAAGGTAGAGTCTGTTCTACAATGGGAACAACCGAAGACACCGACGGAGATTCGTAGTTTCTTAGGGTTGGCTGGCTATTATCGAAGGTTCATTAAGAACTTCAGTTCTATAGCCCTACCCTTGACGAAGTTAACCCGGAAAGAAGTTCCTTTTGACTGGAGTGATAAGTGCCAGCAATCTTTTCAGCTACTAAAGGAGAGGTTGACAAGTGCACCTGTACTTGTACTACCTGAGCAAGGCAAAGGATACATAGTTTTCTGTGATGCCTCCAAGAATGGACTCGGATGCGTGTTGATGCAGGATAAACAAGTGATTTCTTTTGCTTCCCGACAGCTTAAGAAACACGAAGAGAATTATCCGACACACAATTTGGAGTTAGCTGCGGTGGTTCATGCCTTGAAGATCTGGAGACATTATCTCTATGGAGAGACATTCCAGATTTTTCACAGATCACAAGAACCTAAAGTATATCTTTTCTCCGCATGAACTTAACATGAGACAACGTCATTGGATGGAGTTAATCAAGGATTACGATTGTACAATTGATTATCATCCACGAAAGGCCAATGTAGTTGCAGATGCCTTGAGTAGGAAATCAGCAACATCATCCTCTGATAGGGCACAATTAAACTCTTTAGTATGCCCTAGGAGAGATATGCTTATCTCCTTAAGGCAAGACAATGTACTGATGAAGATGTCATGGATTGTCGAGTTGATGGCTGAGATGCATATCAAACCCACCCTAAGAGAGTAGATTAAGGAGGCACAACAAGTTGATGTTGCAGTTCAGCAGATCAGATCTGAGTATGGTGATGAGAAGCGAGAAGGTTTTCATGAATCAGATGATCAAGTGGCATGCTATCATGGGAGAATGATAGTGCCAGATATGGATAACCTGAGGAAGTTAGTCTTGGAGGAAGCTCATTCTTCTATGTATTCCATGCATCCAGGGAGCACCAAGATGTATCAAAACTTGAAAGATATGTATTGGTGGCCTGGGATGAAGAAGGATGTAGCTGAATTTGTTCTGAGGTGTCCAGTGTGTCAGCAGGTTAAGGCTGAACACCAGAAGCCTGCAGGAACAATGCAACCTTTACCCATACCACAGTGGAAGTGGGATCATGTAACCATGGACTTTGTTGTTGGCCTACCTAGGACAAACAAAGGACATGATTCCATTTGGGTAATAGTTGATAGGTTGACAAAGACAGCACATTTCTTACCTGTCAAAACAACCTATTCTACTGAGAGGTTATCACAGTTGTATGTTAAAGAGATAGTGTGGTTGCACGAAGTTCCTGTCACTATAGTTTCTGACAGAGGTCCTCAGTTCACAAGTCGTTTTTGGGAACAGTTACATAGGGCACTCGACACCCAGTTAAGGTTTAGTACAACCTTTCATCCACAGACTGATGGACAGTCAGAAAGGACTATACAGACCTTGGAAGACTTGTTGATAGCATGTGTTCTCCAATTCACACGAAGTTGGGATCTACACCTAAGCTTGATAGAGTTTGCCTATAACAATAGCTATCAACATAGTATTGATATGGCACCTTATGAAGACTTGTATGCTAGACGTTGTAGATCACCCTTATGCTGGTATGAGACTGGTGAGCATCAGTTGTTAGGTCCTGATCTTGTGCAGCAGACCACAGAAAAGATTAAGGTAATCCAATAGCAGCTTAAGACTGCACAGGATAGACAGAAGTCTTACGCTGACAGACGTCGTAGACCTTTAGAGTTCTAGGTTGGAGACAAAGTGTACCTCAAGGTCTCACCTTGGAAAGGAGTCCTTCGTTTTGGAAGGAAAGGAAAATTAGCTCCTAGATTTATGGGGCCTTATCCAATCATTGAACGGGTTGGAAAGGTAGCCTATAGACTAGAGTTACCACCAGAATTACAAAAACTACACCCTGTGTTTCACATTTCTATGTTAAGGAAATTTCATCCCGATACCGATTCATTATACAACCTATGGAAGTAGAATTGAATGAAGATATAACTTACGAGGAGGGACCAGTGTCAATCCTTGATAACAGAATTAAAAAGTTAAAGAAGAAAGATATAAGTCTTGTAAAAGTCCTCTGGAACCACAGTGGTGTTGAAGAAGCCACTTGGGAACTAGAGGATGAGATGAGAAGGAAATACCCTGCTCTTTTCTCATAATCTGCTAAATCGATTTCGGGGACGAAATCCTTTTGAGCGGTGGATAATTTGTAACATCCCTGACCTGGGTTATGAATTAACCCTAGGTGTTTTGCCTAAATATGTAATTAAATTCTTGTGATTATCTTTTGGCATGTAATTAAGTTCCTAAGGAACATACATTTTCGATTCTGACCTTTTTAAAACAATGATTGTAGTATTGTTTGGTAATACAGGGACCTATGTGCAAATTTCCCAATTAGAGGGGTTAACTTGAAAATTACACAGGTTAAGATGTTCCTTTAACAAATATACATCATATGAATGAATATGATGAGGTATGATGGATTTCCCAAGTTTGGGCACCAAGGTGCAGCTTGTGGAGCAATCCTTGTGCTTAAAACCCTAATTTTGGTGTAAAGTGCAATTTACCCAAAATGAGGGGTACAACTTGTGATATACACTTTCTAGAAAATCTTTTATGACTTTTGACATCATTTAAAGTTATAATAATGAAGGAGGCACTTCATTTTAATAATCATATTATAAGAAATACCTTTGTAATTAAACCACCAAAGTTGTAAGTAAAGGAGACCCTTATATGTATATGTGCACCATAGTGACAAGTAGACCTTCCTTGCCTTTAGTCCTTGGTTTTAGAAGAAGTTTTAACTTATATATGAAGAGCAGGGACGTGCCTAAAAGAAAGGATGGACCTAGTTGTGAAAAGGAGGAGTAAGTTGTCCTTATGATGAAAATAACCTCAAAGTATATATGATCCTTTCCTTTGCAACCAAAGGCAACATTTCCTTTCTTCCCTTCTTATTCCCTTGCTTAGACCGACTTAGGAAAGAGCTCAGGAGTAGAGGAAGATGACCAAGTTCATCTAGGTAAGCATTTATCATCATCTTGCTCGAATTCATGGAGGAAACAAGGTTACAAGGTTGGTTTCATGGTTATCTTACTTAGTTTTCTCTTCCTAGCCGATCCTTCCCAACTTTTCCTTGAAGAAACAACCTTGGATGACCTGTGGAGCTCAAGATGCCATTAAAGGCTTGAAGCTTGGAAGCTTGGAGCTCTAGGAACCACGTTTGAGGCGGGTTTTATAACTCTAAACTCCTAGCTTTATTATGCATATCTTTGTTCTTACTTTTTGTGCTTAGTTCTTCTTCTACCTCCCTTCTTCCTTGCACTTTTGCAAGAAAAACGGTGGTGTAACCGACCTGAACAGAGTTTGAGGATGATGGGCGTGGATTCCTAGGTAACTTTATCAAATGACCTTGGACCCTTTTGGTCCAAACGGTTGCAACCCGTTTAAGGTCAAACAGTTTCAACCTGTTTGATCTCAAACGATCTTGCAAGATCGTTTGGATCAAAATGGTCTCAAGACCATTTGATAGGGTTGACCAAGGGACAACCGTTTGAGGGTCTGTTCATAATATATTGAATTTCATTTCTACAAAGAATTATAATCTAATTCCTAACCAATTGAGAGTTGAAGGAACTTCAACACCCTAACCCTAATCGGGTTGAAATTGCTGATTTCAAGTATAGATCTTGTTGAGTTTTGGGTTGAAGGACCCAAACGGGTTCAGAACCGTTTGAGAGTTCATCCAAACGGTCTCACACTCGTTTAGTGACACCCCAAGACCGTTTGGAGGTCTAGGGTTAAGGAAATTTGATGGTTTGAGGGTCCAATTTCAATAGGTTGATGAATTGATAAAAATGCTGATTTTAGATCTATTTAGGGTTTAACCCTTATCCAACCGACTTGGTTTTTGGTCAAACCTTGGGCAAACGGTCTCAAGACCGTAGGGAGGTCACCCAAACGATCTCAATACCATTTGGGCAAAGTTTGGGCCCCATTGGAGGTCAATTGATAGGTTCAACCTTGATTTAATTTCACATTGTGGAAAATTGATGATTATCCGATTGAAACCCTAATTGAGATAGACTTAACCCTAATTGGCTTTCAATTGGAGGTCAATTTGGTGTCCAATTGGTTAAGGTTAATCCTAATTGACTCAATTTGTAAGTGGGTTCACACTCGTTTGAGCTCAAGTGGGTTCACACTCGTTTAAGCTCAAGTGGGTTCACACTCGTTTAAGCTCAAGTGGGTTCACACTCGTTTGAAATCAAGTGGGTTCACACTCGTTTAAGCCCAAAAAGGTTCATACTCGTTTAGGCTTAAATGGGTCCACACTCGTTTAAGGTCAAATGGGTTGACACTCATTTAGGATCAAACGGGTTCACACCCATTTAAGCTCAAACAGGTTCACACCCGTTTAAGGTCAAATGGGTTCACACCCGTTTAAGGTCAAATGGGTTCAAGGTCGTTTGAGATTAAATGAGTTCAAGGTCGTTTAAAACCTAAATGGGTTGAAGGTTAAACTCTAAAGCAATTGGAGATTTTCAAGGTTGTTTATACTTAATCACTTGAAGGTGTAAATGGTTCAATGATGATCTAATCTAAACTCTAATGGTAACTTAAGACATTAAGGGACTAAATGCCTAGTGAATTGACCCATGATGATCAATGGGTAAATTACCAAAATGCCCTTGAGGGGTTAATTTGAGTGATACCTTGTTCTAATCAAACCCTAATCACTTGATAGTGATGATTTGGTTTATGTTAATCAAAGAGGACTTAAACCAACCCTATCTAGAGTGATATAATCACCATCTATTAGTAAGGAGAGAGAGAAAGTACCATTTATGGTTAAAACTCAAATAAAGTACCTTCAATGTATATGAATATGCAGGATTAGGGCATGATCCACTTATGAGAGATCATGAAAACCCTAATTATGATGATTGATGAGTCTTAACCTAATTTGAAAGCATCAATGATGATGTTTCTCATTCCTGATGACACTATGAGTTCATTTCGCTATGATGTGAATAGTAAACCCTAGTTTTAGGGTAATCATGAGTAATGTGAATAGTAAACCCTAGTTTTAGGGTAATCATGAGTAATGTGAATAGTAAACCCTAGTTCATGATAATATGTTGAAATGAACAATAAACTCTAAACTCATGTTATTCCTTTAAGCATGAATTGTATGATCAAGATATGAGATGAGGAATTATTATTCCCAATCATAATGAAAGGGGTGAATAACCCTAAATGACGTAAACAAGGGAATCTTACCCTTTGTAAGGACATAAAAGTATAACCTTGAATTGAAAGGTTAATTCTGTCTTATTGACTACTAATCTGACTATGAATTGTTGATTATTATCAATTGATCTAATCATGCAGATTCTTATAAGAGAATAATCATATCCAGGTAAGGATCATGACATCATATCCATTGAAAGTATGACAATAGCTTATGAACCGAAATAACTATGTTGCCTAGATGCAAGTGGCATCATATGAAAATGATATGCCTTGAGGGCAATGAATGACATCAAGGTCATGCTAATAGATGACTTGATGCTGACATGTCACTTGATAGCAAGTGTTATGATGATATAAGGGTGTAAGTAACCATGTTCCTGAATCATAGTGATAAGATGATTAAGAATTGATATCCATCTGATAACTGATATGAGTAATACCTGTTACATTTAGTATTCTTCTGTTATAGCCATGTTTAGTACTTGAATGTTTGGAAACATGTATGATGCCAAAAGAATAATGAAATGTACCTAATAACCAAGTATAATCATATCATGTAGAGCCCTGATCATAGATCCATCATTGTCAGGAGTTAAATGATGGTGAAATAGGTTTTCTTAAGGGAACTCCTGGATCACATACTTTTGAGTATGTGGGGAATATGGATGTGAATACCCTTACATCCTAGTGTAGAAGTTGATGTGGATATATCTTAATCCATCAACCCATAACTATGTGTTTATGTCGGGGTGATGTAACACTATTCTCCCGAGGAAATCTTTTATACCGCATCGATGAGAGATAAACATGAAATCTTTCGATAGCGAAGAGAGTGCAGAATGCCACTGTGACTCTAATAGTGAAGTACCAGAATACCCTGGTGAGCTATAATAGAAGAGACACTAGATGTCCTGCATGTTTATCCTCATTTTGACTGAGGTAGTTGAAGGTCATGAGAATCCGGCTCTTTCGATGACCTAGTATGATACCGATGCGACTTACTAGTGATCGGTTGGAGCATGAGCGGTATATCTCATCTCCGCAGGGCATAATGATGTTTGTAAAACATAATCAACCGCGTAGCATAACTGCTTAGGTTGAATTATGAAGAACATTGATTGTTATTCCATCGCTTGCATTTAATATCATGTTCAAGTATTAGTATACATGTTCTTCATATTCCTTAATAAAGGTGAGTAATTGTTATCAAGCCTGCTGTGAGTAATCTAAGTTACCTGCTTATGATATTCCTTTGATAGCTTTTAACAAAGTTTCTAGTGGAGAGTTATAACTCTCGTTGGGACAATTATTTAAAATTGTCTCACCCCGTAGATTTCTACCTTCATGTGGACGTCGATGTCGAAGGAACCGATCTGCAAGTGGACAGCAGCAGCAGCAGCAAAACCAGGTGCACCAGTGATTTCAGGTGGAAACACTGTGCTGTCTAGTCTTGTAGTTACAATAGTCTTATGTCGTCTCTGTACACTCAGGTCCAAGGAGTTTGTTGATCTGAGAATTTTGAAGTCTTGAGATTTTGTATCCTGATGTATATAATCACTCGAGAAGTGATTTATCAGAAATGTAAACAGTTCATCTTACTTTTATAAAAGGAGTTTCCGGTTTTTGAGATCTTGTTTTCGAAAAGTTTTAATTTCTCGTGATTTTTTGTATTCCGCTGTTAATCGAATCGCTTCCGCTATTTTTATCTTGTGTTTTGGAGATCAGAGCCCACAATTAGTGGTATCAGAGCTCTAGGTTCACTGAGTCTACAGAGACATAGGACTTAGAATGTCGAGTCTATCCTTAGTACTTCTTTCTTATCTAATAGAGTCTTCTGCTCCTCAGGAGAAGAAGATAATTAAAGATGTCTGGACCACAGGAGGAATACGAGGCAGAAAGTAGTGTTGCTGCACCTTGAGAAGGTGCAAGGAACCTAGAAATAGAGCAACCTGTACCTGAGCCACCTATGGAGCCACCTCAGTTTGACCCAGTTGACATGGGAAACCCAGCTGTTCAAACCATGTTTGGGCAGTTTATGACTGCCATGACACACATAACAGATAGGATGCCTATGCCTACACCTAGGGCACCTGTCCAGTCTGAGGGTCAAGGTATCGGTAAGACGTTCGAGCGACTTCGTCGTGTCAGAGCAACCGAGTACTTTGGAACATCTGATCCTACAGATGCCGATCTGTGGTTAACCGAGTTAGAGAAAGCTTTCAGAATCTTGAACATCCCCGAAGGCAGTGCTATCTATCTTCTCAAAGGCAGTGCTGGTCACTGGTTGACCATGGAAGAGCGGAAGGGGCCTGGAGTGGAGATCTCGTGGGAAGACTTTCGTCGGGAATTTGTCCATAGATATTTTCCAAAAACCTTCTTGGACGAGAAGATCTCTCAATTTGAGGGATTGAGACAAAGCATGATGAACATTAGCGAGTACGAAGTTAAGTTCATGGAGTTGCTACGATTCTATCCGCACCTAGATACCACAGAAGAAGAGAGGATTAGAAGGTTTGAGAAGGGTTTAAACGCTGATTTGTCTACTCCCATGTCTGGCCTAGAGAACCGGGAGAGGTTTGCTACCTTCGTTGAGTCAGTCCAGAGGATAGAGAAATCTGTAGTCGAGAAGAGACAAACCCATAATAGATATCTACAGTTCCAGGGTTCTTCATCTAGAGACTTTAAGAAGCCTAGATTATCTGCACCTACACCTCCACCACCCAGATCTAGTGCTCAGACACAATGGACACCAAGTAGAGACAGGGGACGAAGCCTACCACTACAAGAGACTCGCAGTTCAGCATCAATGTCAGTCACAGGACCACCAAGACCACAACAACTGGAAAGAAGTTGTTATAACTGTGGGAAGGTGGGACATCTGATGAAGGACTGTAGGTCTAGGCCTGTCAGTATGACACAGCTTCAGAGGTAGAATTAATAGGGATCACAGAGAAGGCAGTCTCAAGGAGCAGCTAGAGGACGTGGGCAAGCGTCTCAGGATGGATCGTCAGCACCAACTCAACCTCAGGCGACAACGAGGTTCTATGCTATGAACCCACCAGAAGTTGTGGTCAGTCCACGGGTTGTGGCAGGTTAGATGGAACTTTCATATTCTGATATGTCTAAATCCTGTGTTGTATCTGTTTTGATTGACCCGGGTGCTACACACTCTTTTATCACTCGAAGAGTGATTCGTAACTGCAATATGACAGCTAGTCATAGGGCAGATAGCTTGTTGCTCGAGACTCCGTTGAGAGGTTCTGCTATTTTGCAAGAGGTATGCTCTCCCTGCATTCTCTTCTTTTCTGATCATCGCATTCAAGTGGATCTTATACCACTTGATATGCAAGCATTTGACATAATCCTTGGAATGGATACCTTAGAAAGGTATAGATTTGTCTTGGGTTGTGAATCCAAGCAGGCTGTGTTTGCTGATGAGAGCAACACATGGATCTTTCAAGGAGAGAGAAAGATTCTACCCACCTGTCTTGTGTCTGCTATGGTTGCTGATAAGCTGATGAGGCAAGGATGTTATGCATTCTTGGCCCATGTGATAGATACCACCATGAAAAGTCCTAACCTTGCTGAAGTTCCTATAGTCAGGGAATTTGAAGATGTATTTCCTGAAGAACTTCCAGGTATGCCATCGCTTCGGGAAATTGATTTTGAGATCAATTTGATCCCAGATACCCAACCTATAGCCCAGACACCGTATAGGATGGCGCCTGCTGAGATGGCAGAGCTCAAGAAGCAACTTCAAGAGTTTCTTGAGAAGGGTTTCATCCGACCAAGCACTTCACCTTGGGGTGCTCCAGTCCTTTTCATTAAAAAGAAAGATGGATCAATGCGGTTGTGCATTGATTACAGGCAATTAAATAAAGTAACAATAAAGAATAAGTACCCTCTGCCGAGGATTGATGACCTCTTTAACCAGTTCCATGGTTCAACCGTCTTCTCAAAGATAGATTTGAGGTCTGGATATCATCAACTTCGTATTAAGGACAGTAACATACCCAAGTCCGCTTTCAGAATAAGGTATGGTCACTATGAGTTCACACTTATGTCGTTTGGACTAACTAATGCACCGGTTGCATTTATGGAACTCATGAATAGAATCTTCCAACCTTTCCTAGATCAGTGTGTTGTTGTCTTTATAGATGACATTCTGATCTATAGTAGAGATGCTCAGCAACATGAACAACATCTTCGTCAGGCTCTAACTTTGCTAAGGGAACATAAGCTATATGCTAAGTTTAGCAAGTGTGAGTTTTGGCTACCAGAAGTATCTTTTCTTGTAAATGTGATATCTGCTTTGGGTATTCGTGTTGACCCTAAAAAGGTAGAGTCTGTTCTACAATGGGAACAACCGAAGACACCGACGGAGATTCGTAGTTTCTTAGGGTTGGCTGGCTATTATCGAAGGTTCATTAATAACTTCAGTTCTATAGCCCTACCCTTGACGAAGTTAACCCAGAAAGAAGTTCCTTTTGACTGGAGCGATAAGTGCCATCAATCTTTTCAGCTACTAAAGGAGAGGTTGACAAGTGCACCTGTACTTGTGCTACCTGAGCAAGGTAAAGGATACATAGTTTTCTGTGATGCCTCCAAGAATGGACTCGGATGCGTGTTGATGCAGGATAAACAAGTGATTTCTTTTGCTTCCCGATAGCTTAAGAAACATGAAGAGAATTATCCGACACACGATTTGGAGTTAGCTGCGGTGGTTCATGCCTTGAAGATCTAGAGACACTATCTCTATGGAGAGACATTCCATATTTTCACAGATCACAAGAACCTAAAGTATATCTTTTCTCAGCATGAACTTAACATGAGACAACGTCGCTGGATGGAGTTAATCAAGGATTACGATTGTACAATTGATTACCATCCAGGAAAGGCCAATGTAGTTGCAGATGCCTTGAGTAGGAAATCAGCAACATCATCCTATGATAGGGCACCATTAAACTCTTTAGTATGCCCTAGGAGAGATATGCTTATCTCCTTAAGGCAAGACAATGTACATATGAAGATGTCATGGATTGTCGGGTTCTTGGCTGAGATGCATATCAAACCCATCCTAAGAGAGCAGATTAAGGAGGCACAACAAGTTGATGTTGCAGTTCAGCAGATCAGATCTGAGTATGGTGATAAGAAGCGAGAAGGTTTTCATGAATCAGATGATCAAGTGGCATGCTATCATGGGAGAATGATAGTGCCATATATGGATAACCTGAGGAAGTTAGTCCTGGAGGAAGCTCATTCTTCTATGTATGCTATGCATCCAGGGAGCAGCAAGATGTATCAAAACTTGAAAGATATGTATTGGTGGCCTGGGATGAAGAAGGATGTAGCTGAATTTGTTCTGAGGTGTCCAGTGTGTCAGCAGGTTAAGGCTAAATACCAGAAGCCTGTAGGAACAATGCAACCTTTACCCATACCACAGTGGAAGTGGGATAATGTAACCATGGACTTTGTTGTTGGCCTACCTAGGACAAACAAAGGACATGATTCCATGTGGGTAATAGTTGATAGGTTGACAAAGACAGCACATTTCTTACCTATCAATACAACCTATTCTGCTGAGAGGTTATCACAGTTGTATGTTCAAGAGATAGTGTGATTGCACGGAGTTCCTATCACTATAGTTTCTGACAGAGGTCCTCCGTTCACAAGTCATTTTTGGGAACAGTTACATAGGGCACTAGGCACCCAGTTAAGGTTTAGTACATCCTTTCATCCACAGACTGATGGACAGTTGGAAAGGACTATACAGACCTTCGAAGACTTGTTGAGAGCATGTGTTCTCCAATTCACAGGAAGTTGGGATCTGCACCTAAGCTTGATAGAGTTTGCCTATAACAATATCTATCAACATAGTATTGATATGGCACCTTATGAAGCCTTGTATGGTAGACATTGTAGATCACCCTTATTCTGGTATGAGACTGGTGAGCATCAGTTGTTAGGTCCTGATCTTGTGCAGCAGACCACAGAAAAGATTAAGGTAATCCAACAGCAGCTTAAGACTGCACAGGATAGACAGAAGTCTTACGCTGACAGACGTCGTAGACCTTTAGAGTTCCAAGTTGGAGACAAAGTGTACCTCAAGGTCTCACCTTGGAAAGGAGTCCTTCATTTTGGAAGGAAAGGAAAGTTAGCTCCTAGATTTATGGGGCCTTATCCAATCATTGAACGGGTTGGAAAGGTAGCCTATAGACTAGAGTTACCACCAGAATTACAAAAACTACACCCTGTGTTTCACATTTCTATGTTAAGGAAATGTCATCCCGATACCGAGTCAGTTCTACAACCTATGGAAGTAGAATTGAATGAAGATATAACTTACGAGGAGGGACCATTGTCAATCCTTGATAACAGAATTAAAAAGTTAAAGAAGAAAGATATAAGTCTTGTAAAAGTCCTCTGGAACCATAGTGGTGTTGAAGAAGACACTTGGGAACTAGAGGATGAGATGAGAAGGAAATACCCTGCTCTTTTCTCCTAATATGCTAAATCGATTTCGGGGACGAAATCCTTTTGAGGGTTGGATAATTTGTAACATCCTTGACCTGAGTTCTGAATTAACCCTAGGTGTTTTGCCTAAATATGTAATTAAATTCTTGTGATTATATTTTGGCATGTAATTAAGTTCCTAAGGAACATACATTTTCAATTCTGACCTTTTTAAAACAATGATTGTAGTATTGTTTGGTAATACAGGGACCTATGTGCAAATTACCCAATTAGAGGGGTTAACTTGCAAATTACACAGGTTAAGATGTTCCTTTAACATAGAGACATCATATGAATGAATATGATGAGGTATGATGGATTTCCCAAGTTTGGGCACCAAGGTGCACCTTGTGGAGCAATCCTTGTGCTTAAAACCCTAATTTTGGTGTAAAGTACAATTTACCCAAAATGAGGGGTGCAACTTGTGATATACACTTTCTAGAAAATCTTTTATGACTTTTGACATCATTTAAAGTTATAAAAATGAAGGAGGCACTTCATTTGAATAATCATAGTATAAGAAATACCTTTGTAATTAAACCACCAAAGTTGTAAGTAAAGGAGACCCTTATATGTATATGTGCACCATAGTGACAAGTTGACCTTCCTTGCCTTTAGTCCTTGGTTTTAGAAGAAGTTTTACCTCAGATATGAAGAGGAGGGACGTGCCTAAAAGAAAGGAAGGACCTAGTTGTGAAAAGGAGGAGTAAGTTGTCCTGATGATGAAAATAACCTCAAAGTATATATGATCCTTTCCTTTGCAACCAAAGGCAACGTTTCCTTTCTTCCCTTCTTATTCCCTTGCTTAGACCAACTTAGGACAGAGCTCAGGAGTAGAGGAAGATGACCAAGTTCATCTAGGTAAGCTTTTATCATCATCTTGCTCGAATTCATGGAGGAAACCAGGTTTAAAGGTTGGTTTCATGGTTATCTTACTTAGTTTTCTCTTCCTAGCCGATCCTTCCCAACTTTTCCTTGAAGAAACAACCTTGGATGACCTGTGGAGCTCAAGACGCCATTAAAGGCTTGAATATTGGAAGCTTGGAGCTCTAGGAACCACGTTTGAGGTGGGTTTTATAACTCTAAACTCCTAGCTTTATTATGCATATCTTTGTTCTTACTTTTTGTGCTTAGTTCTTCTTCTACCTCCCTTCTTCCTTGCACTTTTGCAAGCAAAACGGTGGTGTAACTGACCTGAACAGAAGTTGAGGATGATGGGCGTCGATTCCTAGGTAACTTTATCAAACGACCTTGGATCCTTTTGTTCCAAACGGTTGCAACCGTTTAAGGTCAAATGGTTTCAACCTGTTTGATCTTAAACGATCTTGCAAGATCGTTTGTATCAAAATGGTCTCAAGACCATTTGATAGGGTTGACCAAGGGACGACCGTTTGAGGGTATGTTCATAATATATTGAATTTCATTTCTACAAAGAATTATAATCTAATTCCTAACCAATTGAGAGTTGAAGGCACTTCAACACCCTAACCCTAATCGGGTTGAAATTGCTGATTTCATGTATAGATCTTGTTGAGTTTTGGGTTGAAGGACCCAAATGGGTTCAAAACCATTTGGGGGTTCATCCAAACGGTCTCACACTCGTTTAGTGACACCCCAAGACAGTTTGGAGGTCTAGGGTAAAGGAAATTTGATGGTTTGAGGATCCAATTTCAATAGGTTGATGAATTGATAAAAATGCAGATTTTAGATCTATTTAGGGTTTAACCCTTATCCAACCGACTTGGTTTTTGGTCAAACCTTGGGCAAACGGTCTCAAGACCATTAGGAGGTCACCCAAACGATCTCAAGACCGTTTGGGCCAAGTTTGGGCCCAATTGGAGGTCAATTGATAGGATCAACCTTGATTTGATTTCACATTGTGGAACATTGATGATTATCCGATTGAAACCCTAATTGAGATAGACTTAACCCTAATTGGCTTTCAATTGAAGGTCAATTTGGTGTCCAATTGGTTAAGGTTAATCCTAATTGACTCAATTTGTAAGTGGGTTCACACTCGATTGAGCTCAAGTGGGTTCACACTCGTTTAAGCTCAAGTGGGTTCACACTCGTTTAAGCTCAAGTGGGTTCACACTCGTTTGAAATCAAGTTGGTTCACAATCGTTTAAGCCCAAACAGGTTCACACTCATTTAGGCTTAAATGGGTCCACACTCATTTAAGGTCAAATGGGTTCACACTCGTTTAGGATCAAACAGGTTCACACCCGTTTAAGCTCAAACGGGTTCACACCCGTTTAAGGTCAAATGGGTTCACACCGGTTTAAGGTCAAATGGGTTCACACCGGTTTAAGGTCAAATGGGTTCAAGGTCGTTTGAGATTAAATGAGTTCAAGGTCGTTTAAAACCTAAACGGGTTGAAGGCTGAAGGTTAAACCCTAAACCAATTGGAGATTTTCAAGGTTGTTTATACTTAATCACTTGAACGAGTAAATGGTTCAATGATGATCTAATCTAAACTCTAATGGTAACTTAAGACATTAAGGGACTAAATGACTAGTGAATTGACCCATGATGATCAATGGGTAAATTACCAAAATGCCCTTGAGGGGTTAATTTGAGTGATACCTTGTTCTAATCAAACCCTAATCACTTGATAGTGATGATTTGGTTTATGTTAATCAATGAGGACTTAAACCAACCCTATCTAGAGTGATATAATCACCATATATTGGTAAGGAGAGAGAGAAAGTACCATTTATGGTTAAAACTCAAATAAAGTACCTTCAATGTATATGAATATGCAGGATTAGGGCATGATCCACTTATGAGAGATCATGAAAACCCTAATTAAGATGATTGATTAGTCTTAACCTACTTTGAAAGCATCAATGATGATGTTTCTCATTCATGATGATACTATGAGTTCATTTCTCTATGATGTGAATAGTAAACCCTAGTTTTAGGGTAATCATGAGTAATGTGAATAGTAAAACCTAGTTTTAGGGTAATCATGAGTAATGTGAATAGTAAACCCTAGTTCATGATAATATGTTGAAATGAACAATAAACTCTAAACTCATGTTATTCCTTTAAGCATGAATTGTATGATCAAGATATGAGATGAGGAATTATTATTCCCAATCATAATGAAAGGGGTGAATAACCCTAAATGATGTAAACAAGGGAATCTTACCCTTTGTAAGGACATAAAAGTACAACCTTGAATTGAAAGGTTAATTATGTCTTATTGACTACTAATCTGACTATGAATTGTTGATTATTATCAATTGATTTAATCATACAGATTCTTATAAGAGAATAATCATATCCAGGTAAGGATCATGACATCATATCCATTGAAAGAATGACAATAGCTTATGAACCGAAATAACTATGTTGCCTAGATGCAAGTGGCATCATACGAAACTGATATGCCTTGAAGGCCATGAATGACATCAAGGTCATGCTAATAGATGACTTGATGCTGACATGTCACTTGATAGCAAGTGTTATGATGATATAAGGGTGTAAGTAACCATGTTCCTGAATCATAGTGATAAGATGATTAAGAATTGATATCCATCTGATAACTGATATGAGACTGTTACATTTAGTATTCTTCTGTTATAGCCATGTTTAGTACTTGAATGTTTGGAAACATGTATGATGCCAAAAGAATAATGAAATGTACCTAATAACCAAGTATAATCATATCATGTAGAGCCCTGATCATAGATCCATCATTGTCAGGAGTTAAATGATGGTGAAACAGGTTTTCTTAAGGGAACTCCTGGATCACATCCTTTTGAGTATGTGGGGAATATGGATGTGAATACCCTTACATCCTAGTGTAGAAGTTGATGTGGATATATCTTAATCCATCAACCCATCACTATGTGTTTATGCCGGGGTGATGTAACACTATTCTCCCGTGGAAATCTTTTATACCGCATTGATGAGAGATAAACATGAAATCTTTCGATAGTGAAGAGAGTGCAGAATGCCACTCTGACTCTAATAGTGAAGTACCAGAATACCCTGGTGAGCTATAATAGCAGAGACACTAGATGTCCTGCATGTTTATCCTCATTCTGACTGAGGTAGTTGAAGGTCATGAGAATCCGACTCTTTCGATGACCTAGTATGATACCGATGCGACTTACTAGTGATCGGTTGGAGCATGAGCGGTATACCTCATCTCTGCAGGGCATAATGATGTTTGTAAAACATAATCAACCGCGTAGCATAACTGCTTAGGTTGAACTACGAAGAACATTGATTTTTATTACATCGCTTGCATTTAATATCATGTTCAAGTATTAGTATACATGTTCTTCATATTCCTTAATAAAGGTGAGTAATTGTTATCAAGCATGCTATGAGTAATCTAAGTTACCTGCTCATGATATTCCTTTGATAGCTTATAAAAAAGTTTCTGGCAGAGAGTTATAACTCTCGCTGGGACAATTATTTAAAATTGTCTCACCCCGGAGATTTCTACCTTTAGGTGGACGTCGAGGTCAAAGGAACCGATCTGCAGGTGGACAGCAGCAGCAACAACAAAACCAGGAGCAGCAGTGATTTTAGGTGGAAACACTGTGCTGTCTAGTCTTGTAGTTAGAATAGTCTTATGTCGTCTCTGTACACTCAGGTCCTAGGAGTTTGTTGATCTGAGAATTTTGAAGTCTTGAGATTTTGTATCCTGATGTATATAATCACTCGAGAAGTGATTTATCAAAGATGTAAACAGTTCATCTTACTTTTATAAAAGGAGTTTCAGGTTTTTGAGATCTTGTTTTCGAAAAGTTTTAATTTCTCCTGATTTTTTGTATTCCGCTGTTAATCGAATCGCTTCCGCTATTTTTATCTTGTGTTTTGGAGATCAGAGCCCACGATTAGTGGTATCAGAGCTCTAGGTTCGCTGAGTCTACAGAGAGATAGGACTTAGAATGTCGAGTCTATCCTTAGTACTTCTTTCTTAATTAATAGAGTCTTCTGCTCCTCAGGAGAAGAAGATAATTAAGGATGTCTGGACCACAGGAGGAATACGACGCAGAAAGTAGTGTTGCTGCACCTTGAGAAGGTGCAAGGAACCTAGAAATAGAGCAACCTGTACCTGAGCCACCTATGGAGCCACCTCAGTTTGACCCAGTTGACATGGGAAACCCAGCTGTTCAGATCATGCTTGGGCAGTTTATGACTGCCATGACACACATAACAGACAGAATGCCTATGCCTACACCTAGGGCACCTATCCAGTCTGAGGGTCAAGGTATCGGTAAGACGTTCAAGCGACTTCGTCGTGTCGGAGCAACAGAGTACTTTGGAACAGCTAATCCTGCAGATGTCGATCTGTGGTTAACCGAGTTAGAGAAAGCGTTCAGAATCTTGAACATCCCCGAAGGTGAGAAGATTAGACATGTTGTCTATCTTCTCAAAGGCAGTGCTGGTCACTGGTGGACCATTGAAGAGCAGAAGGGGCCTGGAGTGGAGATCTCGTTGGAAGACTTTCGTCGGGAATTTGTCCATACATATTTTCCAAAAACCTTCCTGGACGAGAAGATCTCTCAATTTGAGAGATTGAGACAAAGCATGATGAACATTAGCGAGTACGAAGCTAAGTTCATGGAGTTGCTACGATTCTATCTGCACCTGGATACCACAGAAGAAGAGAGGATTAGAAGGTTTGAGAAGGGTTTAAACACTGATTTGAGTACTCCCATGTCTGCCCTAGAGAACCGGGAGAGGTTTGCTACCTTCGTTGAGTCAGTTCGGAGGATAGAGAAATCCGTAGTCGAGAAGAGACAAACCCATAAGAGATATTTGCAGTTCCAGGGTTCTTCATCTAGAGACTTTAAGAAGCCTAGATTCTCTGCACCTACACCTCCACCACCCAGATCTAGTGCTCAGACACAATGGACACCAAGTAGAGACAGGGGACGAAGCCTACCACTACAAGAGACTCACAGTTCAGCATCAATGTCAATCACATGACCACCAAGACCACAACAACTGGAAAGAAGTTGTTATAACTGTGGGAAGGTGGGACATATGATGAAGGACTGTAGGTCGAGACCTGTCAGTATGACACAGCCTCAGAGGCAGAATCAACAGGGATCACAGAGAAGGCAGTCTCAAGGAGCAGCTAGAGGACGTGGGCAAGCATCTCAGGCTGGATCGCCAGCACCAACTCAACCTTAGGCGACAACGAGGTTCTATGCTATGAACCCACCAGAAGCAGTGGTCAATCCACGGGTTGTGGCAGGTCAGATGGAACTTTTATATTCTGATATGTCTAAATCCTGTGTTGTATCTGTTTTGATTGACCCGGGTGCTACGCACTCTTTTATCACTCGAAGAGTGATTCGTAACTACAATATGATAGTTAGTCATAGGGCAGATAGCTTGTTGCTCGAGACTTCGTTGAGAGGTTCTACTGTTTTGTAAGAGGTATGCTCTCCATGTATTCTCTTCTTTTCTGATCATCACATTCAAGTGGATCTTATACCACTTAATATGCAAGGATTTGACATAATCCTTGGAATGGATACCTTAGAAAGGTATAGAGCGTTGTGTTTGCTGATGAGAGAAACACATGGATCTTTCAAGGGAGGGAAAGATTCTACCCACCTATCTTGTGTCTGCTATGGTTGCTGATAAGCTGATGAGGCAAGGATGTTATGCATTCTTGGCCCATGTGATAGATACCACCATGAAAAGTCCTAACCTTGCTGAAGTTCCTATAGTCAGGGAATTTGAAGATGTATTTCTTGAAGAACTTCTAGGTATGCCACCGCTTCGGGAAATTGATTTTGAGATCAATTTGATCCCATATACCCAACCTATAGCCCAGACACCGTATAGGATGGCGCCTGCTGATATGGCAGAACTCAAGAAGCAGCTTCAAGTTGCTTTAGAAGGGTTTCATCTGACCAAGCACTTCACCTTGGGGTGCTCCGGTCCTTTTCATTAAAAAGAAAGACGGATCAATGCGGTTGTGCATTGATTACAGGCAATTAAATAAAGTAACAATAAAGAATAAGTACCCTCTGCCGAGGATTGATGACCTCTTTGACCAGTTGCGTGGTGCAACCGTCTTCTCAAAGATAGATTTGAGGTCTGGATATCATCAACTTCATATTAAGGACAGTAACATACCCAAGTCTTCTTTCAGAACAAGGTATGGTCACTATGAGTTCACACTTATGTCGTTTAGACTAACTAATGCACCAGATGCATTTATGGAACTCATGAATAGAATCTTCCGACCTTTCCTCGATCTGTGTGTTGTTGTCTTTATAGATGACATTCTGATTTATAGTAGAGATGCCCAACAACATGAACATCATCTTCATCAGGCTCTAACTTTGCTAAGGGAACATAAGCTATATGCTAAGTTTTGCAAGTGTGAGTTTTGGCTACCAGAAGTATCTTTTCTTGTAAATGTGATATCTGCTTTGGGTATTCGTTTTGACCCTAAAAAGGTAGAGTCTGTTCTACAATGGGAACAACCAAAGACATCGACGGAGATTTGTAGTTTCATAGGGTTGGCTGGCTATTATCGAAGGTTCATTAAGAACTTCAGTTCTATAGCCCTACCCTTGACGAAGTTAACCCGGAAAGAAGTTCCTTTTGACTGGAGCGATAAGTGCCATCAATCTTTTCAGCTGCTAAAGGAGAGGTTGACAGGTGCACCTATACTTGTGCTACCTGAGCAAGGCAAAGGATACATAGTTTTCTGTGATGCCTCCAAGAATGGACTCGGATGAGTGTTGATGCAGGATAAACAAGTGATTTCTTTTACTTCCCGACAGCTTAAGAAACACGAAGAGAATTATCCGACACAAGATTTGGAGTTAGCTGTGGTGGTTCATGCCTTGAAGATCTGGAGACATTATCTCTATGGAGAGACATTCTAGATTTTCACAGATCACAAGAACCTAAAGTATATCTTTTCTCAGCATGAACTTAACATGAGACAACGTCGCTGGATGGAATTAATCAAGGATTACAATTGTACAATTGATTACCATCCAGGAAAGGCCAATGTAGTTGCAGATGCCTTGAGTAGGAAATCAGCAACATCATCCTCTGATAGGGCACAATTAAACTCTTTAGTATGCCCTAGGAGAGATATGCTTATCTCCTTAAGGCAAGACAATGTACAGATGAAGATGTCATGGATTGTCGGGTTGTTGGCTGAGATGCATATCAAGCCCACCCTAAGAGAGCAGATTAAGGAGGCACAACAAGTTGATGTTGCAGTTCAGCAGATCAGATCTGAGTATGGTGATGAGAAGCGAGAAGGTTTTCATGAATCAGATGATCAAGTGGCATGCTATCATGGGAGAATGATAGTGCCAAATATGGATAACCTGAGGAAGTTAGTCTTGGAGGAAGCTCATTCTTCTATGTATGCCATGCATCCAGGGAGCACCAAGATGTATCAAAACTTGAAAGATATGTATTGGTGGCCTGGGATGAAGATGGATGTAGCTGAATTTGTTCTGAGGTGTCCAGTGTGTCAGCAGGTTAAGGCTGAACACCAGAAGCCTGCATGAACAATGCAACCTTTACCCATACCACAGTGGAAGTGGGATAATGTAACCATGGACTTTGTTGTTGGCCTACCTAGGACAAATAAAGGACATGATTCCATTTGGGTAATAGTTGATAGGTTGACAAAGACAGCACATTTCTTACCTGTCAAAACAACCTATTCTGCTGAGAGGTTATCACAGTTGTATGTTCAAGAGATAGTGCGATTGCACGGAGTTCCTGTCACTATAGTTTCTGACAGAGGTCCTCAGTTCACAAGTCGTTTTTGGGAACAGTTACATAGGGCACTAGGCACCCAGTTAAGGTTTAGTACAGCCTTTCATCCACAGACTGATGGACAGTCGGAAAGGACTATACAGACCTTGGAAGACTTGTTGAGAGCATGTGTTCTCCAATTCACAGGAAGTTGGGATCTGCACCTAAGCTTGATAGAGTTTGCCTATAACAATAGCTATCAACATAGTATTGATATGGCACCTTATGAAGCCTTGTATGGTAGACATTGTAGATCACCCTTATGCTGGTATGAGACTGGTGAGCATCAGTTGTTAGGTCCTGATCTTGTGCAGCAGACCACAGAAAAGATTAAGGTAATCCAACAGCAGCTTAAGACTGCACAGGATAGACAGAAGTTACACTGACAGACGTCGTAGACCTTTAGAGTTCCAGGTTGGAGACAGAGTGTACCTCAAGGTCTCACCTTGGAAAGGAGTCCTTCGTTTTGGAAGGAAAGGAAAGTTAGCTCCTAGATTTATGGGCCTTATCCAATCATTGAACGGGTTGGAAAGGTAGCCTATAGACTAGAGTTACCACCAGAATTACAAAAACTACACCCTGTGTTTCACATTTCTATGTTAAGGAAATGTCATCCCGATACCGAGTCAGTTCTACAACCTATGGAAGTAGAATTGAATGAAGATATAACTTACGAGGACGGACCAATGTCAATCCTTGATAACAGAAATAAAAAGTTAAAGAAGAAAGATATAAGTCTTGTAAAAGTCCTCTGGAACCACAGTGGTGTTGAAGAAGCCACTTGGGAACTAGAGGATGAGATGAGAAGGAAATACCCTGCTCTTTTCTCCTAATATGCTAAATCGATTTCGGGGACGAAATCCTTTTGAGGGGTGGATAATTTGTAACATCCCTGACCTGGGTTATGAATTAACCCTAGGTGTTTTGCCTAAATATGTAAATAAATTCTTGTGATTATCTTTTGGCATGTAATTAAGTTCCTAAGGAACATACATTTTCAAATTTGACCTTTTTAAAACAATGATTGTAGTATTGTTTGGTAATACAGGGACCTATGTGCAAATTACCCAATTAGAGGGGTTAACTTGCAAATTACACATCTTAAGATGTTCCTTTAACAAAGAGACAACATATGAATGAATATTATGAGGTATGATGGATTTCCCAAGTTTGGGCACCAAGGTGAAGCTTGTGGAGCAATCCTTGTGCTTAAAACACTAATTTTGGTGTAAAGTGCAATTTACCCAAAATGAGGGGTGCAACTTGTGATATACACTTTCTAGAAAATCTTTTATGACTTTTGACATCATTTAAAGTTATAATAATGAAGGAGGCACTTCATTTGAATAATCATATTATAAGCAATACCTTTGTAATTAAACCACCAAAGTTGTAAGTAAAGGAGACCCTTATATGTATATGTGCACCATAGTGACAAGTTGACCTTCCTTGCCTTTAGTCCTTGGTTTTAGAAGAAGTTTTACCTTAGATATGAAGAGGAGGGACGTGCCTAAAAGAAAGGAAGGACCTAGTTGTGAAAAGGAGGAGTAAGTTGTCCTTATGATGAAAATAACCTCAAAGTATATATGATCCTTTCCTTTGCAACCAAAGGCAACGTTTCCTTTCTTCCCTTCTTATTCCCTTGCTTAGACCAACTTAGGACAGAGCTCAGGAGTAGAGGAAGATGACCAAGTTCATCTAGGTAAGCTTTTATCATCATCTTTCTCGAATTCATGGAGGAAACCAGGTTACAAGGTTGGTTTCATGGTTATCTTACTTAGTTTTCTCTTCCTAGCCGATCCTTCCCAACTTTTCCTTGAAGAAACAACCTTGGATGACCTGTGGAGCTCAAGACGCCATTAAAGGCTTGAAGCTGGGAAGCTTGGAGCTCTAGGAACCACGTTTGAGGCGGGTTTTATAACTCTAAACTCCTAGCTTTATTATGCATATCTTTGTTCTTACTTTTTGTGCTTAGTTCTTCTTCTACCTCCCTTCTTCCTTGCACTTTTGCAAGCAAAATGGTGGTGTAACTGACCTAAACATAGGTTGAGGATGATGGGCGTGGATTCCTAGGTAACTTTATGAAACGACCTTGGACCCTTTTGGTCCAAACGGTTGCAACCCGTTTAAGGTCAAACGGTTTCAACCCGTTTGATCTCAAACGATCTTGCAAGATCATTTTGATCAAAATGGTCTCAAGACCATTTGATAGGGTTGACCAAGGGACGACCATTTGAGGGTCTATTCATAATATATTGAGTTTCATTTCTACAAAGAATTATAATCTAATTCCTAACCAATTGAGAGTTGAAGGCACTTCAACACCCTAACCCTAATCAGGTTGAAATTGTTGATTTCAATTATAGATCTTGTTGAGTTTTGGGTTGAAGGACCCAAACGGGTTCAAAACCGTTTGGGGGTTCATCCAAACGGTCTCACACTCGCTTAGTGACATCCCAAGACAGTTTGGAGGTCTAGGGTTAAGGAAATTTGATGGTTTGAGGATCCAATTTCAATAGGTTGATGAATTGATAAAAATGCTGATTTTAGATCTATTTAGGGTTTAACCCTTATCCAACTGACTTGGTTTTTGGTCAAACCTTGGGCAAACGGTCTCAAGACCATTTGGAGGTCACTCAAACGATCTCAAGACCGTTTGGGCCAAGTTTGGGCCCAATTGGAGGTCAATTGATAGGTTAAAACTTGACTTGATTTCACATTGTGGAACATTGATGATTATCCGATCGAAACCCTAATTGAGATAGACTTAACCCTAATTGGTTTCAATTGAAGGTCAATTTGGTGTCCAATTGGTTAAGGTTAATCCTAATTGACTCAATTTGTAAGTGGGTTCACACTCGTTTGAGCTCAAGTGGGTTCACACTCGTTTAAGCTCAAGTGGGTTCACACTCGTTTAAGCTCAAGTGGGTTCACACTCGTTTGAAATCAAGTGGGTTCACACTTGTTTAAGCCCAAACAGGTTCACACTCATTTCGGCTTAAATCGGTCCACACTCGTTTAAGGTCAAATGGGTTCACACTCGTTTAGGATCAAACAGGTTCACACCCATTTAAGCTCAAACGGGTTCACACCCGTTTAAGGTCAAATGGGTTCACACCCATTTAAGGTCAAATGGGTTCAAGGTCGTTTGAGATTAAACGAGTTCAAGGTCGTTTAAAACCTAAATGGGTTGAAGGTTGAAGGTTAAACCCTAAACCAATTGGAGATTTTCAAGGTTGTTTATACTTAATCACTTGAAGGTGTAAATGGTTCAATGATGATCTAATCTAAACTCTAATGGTAACTTAAGACATTAAGGGACTAAATGACTAGTGAATTGACCCATGATGATCAATGGGTAAATTACCAAAATGTCCTTGAGAGTTTAATTTGAGTGATACCATGTTCTAATCAAACCCTAATCACTTGATAGTGATGATTTGGTTTATATTAATCAACGAGGACTTAAACCAACCCTATCTAAAGTGATATAATCACCATCTATTAGTAAGGAGAGAGAGAAAGTACCATTTATGGTTAAAACTCAAATAAAGTACCTTCAATGTATATGAATATGCAGGATTAGGGCATGATCCACTTATGAGAGATCATGAAAACCCTAATTAAGATGATTGATGAGTCTTAACCTAATTTGAAAGCATCAATGATGATGTTTCTCATTCATGATGATAATATGAGTTCATTTCTCTTTGATGTGAATAGTAAACCCTATTTTTAGGGTAATCATGAGTAATGTGAATAGTAAACCCTAGTTTTAGGTTAATCATGAGTAATGTGACCCTAGTTCATGATAATATGTTGAAATGAACAATAAACTCTAAACTCATGTTATTCCTTTAAGCATTAATTGTATGATCAAGATATGAGATGAGGAATTATTATTCCTAATCATAATGAAAGGGGTGAATAACCCTAAATGATGTAAACAAGGGAATCTTACCCTTTGTAAGGACAGAAAAGTATAACCTTGAATTGAAAGGTTAATTCTGTCTTATTGACTACTAATCTGACTATGAATTGTTGATTATTATCAATTGATTTAATCATGCCTATTCTTATAAGAGAATAATCATATCCAGGTAAGGATCATGACATCATATCCATTGAAAGTATGACAATAGCTTATGAACCGAAATAACTATGTTGCCTAGATGCAAGTGGCATCATATGAAACTGATACGCCTTGAGGGCCATGAATGACATCAAGGTCATGCTAATAGATGACTTGATGCTGACATGTCACTTGATAGAAAGTGTTATGATGATATAAGGGTGTAAGTAACCATGTTCCTGAATCATAGTGATAAGATGATTAAGAATTGATATCCATCTGATAACTGATATGAGTAATACCTGTTACATTTAGTATTCTTCTGTTATAGCCATGTTTAGTACTTGAATGTTTGGAAACATGTATGATGCCAAAAGAATAATGAAATGTACCTAATAACCAAGTATAATCATATCATGTAGAGCCCTGATCATAGATCCATCATTGTCAAGAGTTAAATGATGGTGAAACAAGTTTTCTTAAGGGAACTCCTGGATCACATACTTTTGAGTATGTTGGGAATATGGATGTGAATACCCATACATCCTAGTGTAGAAGTTGATGTGGATATATCTTAATCCATCAACCCATCACTATGTGTTTATGTCGGGGTGATGTAAAACTATTATCCCGAGGAAATCTTTTATACCGCATCGATGAGAGATAAACATGAAATCTTTCGATAGCGAAGAGAGTGCAGAATGCCACAGTGACTCTAATAGTGAAGTACCAGAATACCCTGGTGAGCTATAATAGTAGAGACACTAGATGTCCTGCATGTTTATCCTCATTCTGACTGAGGTAGTTGAAGGTCATGAGAATCTGACTCTTTCGATGACCTAGTATGATACCGATGCGACTTACTAGTGATCGGTTAGAGCATGAGTGGTATACCTCATCTCTGCAGGGCATAATGATGTTTGTAAAACATAATCAACCGCGTAGCATAAATGCTTAAGTTGAACTATGAAGAACATTGATTGTTATTACATCGCTTGCATTTAATATCATGTTCAAGTATTAGTATACATGTTCTTCATATTCCTTAATAAAGGTGAGTAATTGTTATCAAGCCTGCTATGAGTAATCTAAGTTACCTGCTCATGATATTCCTTTGATAGCTTTTAACAAAGTTTCTGGCAGAGAGTTATAACTCTCGCTGGGACAATTATTTAAAATTGTCTCACCCCATAGATTTCTACCTTTAGGTGGACGTCGAGGTCGAAGGAACCGATCTGCAGGTGGACAGCAGCAGCAGCAAAACCAGGAGCAGCAGTGATTTCAGGTGGAAACACTGTGCTGTCTAGTCTTGTAGTTAGAATAGTCATATGTCATCTCTGTACACTCAGGTCCTAGGAGTTTGTTTATCAGAGAATTTTGAAGTCTTGAGATTTTGTATCCTGATGTATATAATCACTCGAGAAGTGATTTATCAGAGATGTAAACAGTTCATCTTACTTTTATAAAAGGAGTTTCAGGTTTTTGAGATCTTATTTTCGAAAAGTTTTAATTTCTCGTGATTTTTCGTATTCCGCTGTTAATCGAATCGCTTCTGCTATGTTTATCTTGTGTTTTGGAGATCAGAGCCCACATAAGGCATCATAATTTCAGTAGGATGTGGATAATGCTATTGATGTCTTGGTTGGTTAGGTGTTCTCTGGACTACTGTCTGGCTAGGAGGTTCGTCCCTTCCCTTTTCTTATCAAGATATCTGGCTCAATAGGAGCTCTGTTTTTTGCTTTTGTTCTCTGGGTGTCTTACATCCTGGTTGTGATGAGCTTTTTAGCTCATGTTGATGTAATGGGGTTCTTAGAGCCCAACGTTTTTGGTATTAATAGTAACACGCTTTTTGGACCGACCAAAAAAAAAGAAAATTGTGCTAAGACTATCATAGTTGCCAAGCTTGGTGACCTAGTAAAGATTATAATAATGTGTATTTAAATAATAGTAAAATCCTTAGTGTTCTAGGTGCTTTTATGTGTTGTCTCAGTCTATGAAGCATATATTTAATCATAATCTACAAATCAAAGTTAAGATTCATGTCAATTTTAAGTTTAATTGGAAGATCTTAGTTTTGTATATCAATTATGAAAGAAAATAATGCTAAAGGATCATAATATATTAATGGACCTAACACATATTCCTAAAACTAGAAACTAATATTATTTTCATATCCTATGGGTCATAACTAGTCTAGGTGCCAATTCTTTTTTTAGTAATAATAATTGTTGCCTTAAAATAAATATACAAAAGTATATTGAAAGTAAGAGGAATAAAAAGTAAATTATAATTCAATGAATATATTTTATTTCTAAATTTTTTAAGTTGTCAATGCTATAGTTGATGGTGATATGACATGAGAGCCAAACATATGATGATTGTAATATCACATCTTGCAATTCATTTGAATATTAATAAAAAAATTGATTATTTTATCTGTTTCAATACGGGGTAATAGATAAATATAATAATCTCCTTAGAATGTATGGCTCAATGACATGTGGTTTCAGGTTGAGGACCTGAATATGAGATCATGTGTATATTAAGAGCATTAATTCATGTCTTGGTCCCTAGTCAGATTTTATTGTGGATATTAGGACAACAATAGTACAACAAGACTAGGATGTGTGTCGATTGATGACTATGTCTCATTAGTCATGATATTGGATATCAAATCAAACACATAGGTATGTGTTATGAACAAGTGTATTAGATAGTCCCACCTTGAGTGTGATACATGGAAACCAATTATGGTGGTCAGAATCACATCTCAAACTGATAGTGGTGATTGTGGTCCTTAGACTAAAAATCATTACAATGATTGCATGTTGTTAATTTGGCATAACTTCTCAATGTGACCTTGAATAAAGATTTCTATACAAGTAGTGCTTGGGAGCATTTTAGAATATTGAGATGATTGTGAGTGAAGTAGATGGAAATTGTCCTTCACATTGGAGTGATATTCCAACCACTTATTGAGTGAGACTGTGAAATGTGTGGACATGCTCATGTGAGTCAATATATGATATTGAGATAATGTGTACCACAATAGTCTACTCTAGATCAAGGAATACAGATTGATAATTAATAGGATGATGTTTCCATGCTTCAGATTCAATTTGGATATTAGTGACAAAGGGATTATATGATGACTGTAGTAGTAGCTGCAATACTAGGTTAAGTAGTTTATAAATTCTCTAGTTACATGGGAAGTAATGAAGTTTTGCTAGATACCATTTATTTCTTGTGAAATCATAATTTGATCATGAATATCACTTCCAATCTAATTTGGAACCTATAGGGTCACACACATTGGATGTATTGGAATAGGAGTATAATTGTGGAAATTATTGGAAATGTTCCTAGTCAAATTGATTGCTAAAACATTTACATCATCAACTAGAATAATATTGGAATATAATCCAAATTAATTGGTTAAAATGTTTCAGACAATTAATTGAATTTATTTTTCTTAAGTCAACTAGCTAATCCTGAATAATTGACTAGAGTCAGATGATGCAAAATTCATTAATCAGTTAATATTATTATTTGTTAATTAATTGATTCTAGAATATCTGCTTGTCTTTTGATAGTGCACGAGTAACCCATTTTAAATACAGTCTCAACCTTTCCTTTCTCAGGGTTTTTGGTAAACCATGCCATCTTTCCTATCCTCTCATGTTTACAGGGGCATGATAGTCAAATTTTACGCACACTCTCTTGTACGTGAACCTTATATGTCTTGTCCTTGAGAGAGAGAGAGAGATAAGTAGAGTGACATTGATGTTAGCACATAATTAAATGAAGGTTGATCGTTTCTAATCAGCTTAGGCAGTGTGATGTGGAGGCCCAATCCATCCGCATGAACTACATAGAGACAAAACACTGAGAGATAGAATTCAAAGGACCAATAGGACTATTATGCAATCGAGGAATGCCACACACCTCCACATGAGGAGGATTTCATTGGACCATATTTCAGGAAAAGGTATACCTTGTACAACCTCTTTTTAAATGCACTGTTGTCCATGATATCTGCTTGTAGGATGTGTGGAGAATTTTTCGTTTTGTTTCCATTTTTCTTGCCTCCTCCACAATTCCTAATAGCGGTATCAAAGCCACATCAATCTACGATGTATTTGGATTCATATTGATATGATCATATTTTCGAATACCATGTTCTATGACCGCATGTGATGCAAGTTTAAAACTATTAGTGAGCATGTCTGACTTAATTCCACATACGCCACAAATCTATTGTTTTGACCTAATAGATGGGGTCGACTTTGAAAAAATTCAATTTTTCCTAGTGTACTATAGTGAAATTGTGTATACCTTTTAGGGGAACTTCCCCTGAGACTGTGAGAGGTTTGACCTCCCCTCGACCACTTCATAGGGGTGCTTCCCCTATGTAACCTACCTTGTTTGTCAAAGTAAAACTTATTTAATGGGGAACACCCCGCATTAAAAAGGGTTACAATTTTAACATATGTATGTATATGATAGATATACCTATAAAACCGTACATGTCTCCCTTTGAGAATGTCATTTGTGGTGGATGTATGCTTGGTTATATACAAGGACCCCTTTTGTGCATGGATGTGAATGACGTGGATGGATTTGAATTATTGTGCATAGATCTTTTGGTATAAGTATTCGGCTTGCACGTAGAGCGTCATATTTTTGTTTAAAGTATAATTAATTTTATTTCCTCTAAAATCCCCTTTAGTGTAACTTGAAGTTCTCCTTTTACATAGATGTAATATTAAACATGAATAGATTTAGTTTTGGAGGACCATCCATGGAGAGGAAACTTGAGATCCAACTCCAAGGATCATCCATGGAGAGGGAGATCAAAGATCGAACTCCATGGAGCATCCATGAATAGACAACTTGATGGTCCAACCCCAAGGAGCATCCATAGAGTTGTTCATCGTGATGCTTATCAAATGCAGGTTCATATGGAAGTTTACAGGTTAATGTTGCATGAGATGAAAAATTCCTTAGGTGGACAATAATCCTTTTTGGATCCAAAATATTTCATTAGTATGTCCATAACCAATGCTTATATATTTGTGTACTGTATGTCTATGTATTGCGCATGTGGATATAATATGTAAGTGATGTATAATATAAACATATGGTCCTTGGATATCTATATGTATATAAATAAAATCCATCAAATAAAATATTTAGTAATATATTCTTTCAGAAAGCAACACACATGAAAATCTTGATTAACTATGTGTGGGAATGCCAAAGTGTTGTGTGCTATCTATTTCATGGAAGAGTGAGGATGATAGATATGTGTGCATCTACCAAAGAAGGGTGCATATTCTATTGTGTTAACATTTGTGTCGGTCTGAACTAGGTGTCCATAATAGGATTATTTGTCTAGAAGCATATAAATGGAATATGATAATGAGTTATGCATACCATCTATCAAGAGTTGAATATATATTTCCTACCTAAATAATTATCTCGTGGGTGATCAAAAAGAGTTGACTCATGATTTGATGAAAAAAGGATCTTGACCCACTATAAGATTGTTCAATGCAATCATTGCGTATTAATAGTGAGGGATATTAGTTTGATGAAAATATTGGTAGTAGTAATTAATTAAAGGCCTAATAAATATCGTTAGATATTTAAAAAAATATCAAATCAATATATTGGATTGTGCAAATATTTTTGGATCAAATGGCAAACAACAACAACCATTCGTTGTCATTAGTCCTTGAGAATGAAAAACTGAACGGGAATAACTTTCCTACTAGTTCAGGAATTTGAGAGTCATTCTCAATCATGAGAATAAGCTTTATGTCCTGGACACACCAGTACCATGGGAACGCGTTCCCAATGCACCTAGGGATGAGGTGGATGCTTATTGGAAGCATGCCAATGATGTCATAGACATAAAGAACCTTATGCTTTGATGTATGAACTATGATTTTCATAAGAAGTATAAAATATGGATGTTCACAAGACGGTAACACATCTTAAGAACATATACCATAACCATGCAAAGCAAGAAAGGTATAATGCCTAAAAGGTTCTCTTTGAGTGCAAGATGATAGATGGAGATCTTTCTTGTATTCAAAAGATGATTGGGCATGTGGAGTATTTAGAGAGACTATGATTCCTTTAAGCCAAGAGTTGTCTATGGATATGATTCTTCAATCATTGTGTAAATCATATATCTAATTTATCAAGAGTTATTACTTAAACAACTTTATTAAATCATTGTTTGGATTGCTTAGAATGTTGATAAATGCCAAAACACAAATGAAGAAGGACAAACCTAAACCCATGATAGTTAACAACAAAGGGAAAGTCCAAGGAAAAAAGCAAAGCTAAGAAAATTTCTGAGGTTAAGCTGAAGTCAAAGTCTTCTACACTCAAGATAAGGAGAAGGGTGGGTGGGAAAGGAGTCTATCCTTAGGACTTAAAGGAAATCCAAAAAATAAAGAAAGGGATAGAGATCTCTACTTCAGGTATTTATGTTATTGAGATAAATTTATCAATTTGATCATATTGGGTATTAGATACCCGATGTGATTTCATATATGTTCAAATATGTAGGATTTGAAAAGATGTAGACCCTTGAAGAATGGAGAGGTCGACCTACGTGTTGAAAATAGAGCAAGAGTTTCTACTACTGTAGTAGGCACCTACTATTTATCTATGACAAGTAGGCTTGCAATAGAGTTAGATAACTTCTATTTTGTACCTACTATAATAGGAACATTATTTCTATTTCATGTTTGGACAAGAATGGATTTGAATTTCATATTAAAAATGGTCAATGTTCTATTTCAAAATGAGATCTTTTATGTCATTGCCCCTATGTCTTATGGTCTTTACTTACTATATCTTGAGACAAGCATTTATAACATAAATAACAAAAAGCTTAAACTCGATGAATAAAAAAAATATACAATTGGCATTGTTGTATAGGGGACATACATGAGAAACACATTTCTAGACTGCGTAAATATGGTTATCTAGACTCTGTTGACTTTGAATAAATGGAGACATGTGAGTCTTTTTTATTGAGCAAGATGAAAAAATCTCCTTCCACTGGAAATAGTGAAAGAGCAAGTGATCTATGGGTCTCATACATACTGATTATGTGGACCTTGTAGAACAAATGCTAGAGGTTGTTACCAGTACTTCATTACGTTTATTAATGATCTCAGTAGATATGGATTTGTGTATTTAATGAATCCATTGAAAAGATCAAGGAGTTTATGAAAGAAGTATAAAACCAACTTGGTAAAAGTATTAAAGCACTTCGATCTGATTAAGGTGGAGAATAATTAATCCAAGAGTTTGATAACCTTCTGAGAGACTGTGGTATTATATCACAATGGACTAAACCTGGAACAACACAACATAACAATATATCTAAAAGAAGGAATCATACCATGTTGGACACGGTAAGATCAATGATGAGCTTTAGTGATCCTCTTGTTGGTATGTATGCCTTAAGAGCCAACCATATGATGATTGGGATATGACATTAGATACCTGATTTGATAATAATAAAGATGATTATGTGTATTACATTTGTCTCAGTCATCAAATGATGACATTAACGTAAGTAGATGTCTACAGACTGATTTTACTCGATGACGTATGTCTTCATGTATGTGACTTGGATAATGAGATCATACAAATGCTAAGAGTACATACATTCTTGTTATGTACCCAGTCGGATATTACTATGGAAGCAAAATAGATAAAAATAGTACATAAGACTAGGGTGTGTGTTGACTGATGACTAATTCTCATTAGTCATGATATATGATATCAAGTCACTCACATAGGTACATGTTATTGAATGTTGTATCAGACAAACCCACCATGAGAGTGATACATGGAGACAATCGAATGGTAGTCAAAATAATCTCTCATAGTGATAGTGGTTCCTAGACTTGAAGTAACTACACTTATCACATGTTGTTGGATATACTTTGACGTAATCAAACATAATCCTGAAATACAGGTTTCCACAAAGGTGATGATTGGGTGGCTTTGACACATAGGGATTTGAGTGTAAGTGATGTACATGGGATTTGTCCATCCTATAGGAGTTTAATATCCAAGTCCCCTGGATAAGAGAGACTGAAAAATGTACAGTTGTACTGATGTGGTTCGATATGTTATATGTGAACTCATATGCATCTGAGATAGTTTTCTCTAGTCCAAAGAACATGGATTGAACATTTAGAGGATGATGATTCCATGTCTCGAGTTCAATCTAGATATCACAGACAAAAGAACTATACAACCACTGCAACACTAATCAAGAATTGTATGTTGAATTTATTCTCCAACTTTCCGAATTACATGGGTAGCAATGATGTTTGACTAGGAACCATTCTTTTCTTGTAATGTCATAAGTTAGTTATGGACATTCACTGCCAACATAATTCTAGACATATATGTGAGACACATAGGATACACTTGGATTAGAGGAGTATATAGATGAATGATGTTTAGATTGAATGCTAAATTTTTTTAGGTATTAGCTTAAACAATAGATCAACTAACTAGACTCATAATCATCAAGTTCAAGTGTTGGACTAACAGTTTTGATTATCAGGTTGATTAGAAACTGAATTCATTGAATTTGCCAAAACTGCGGCACGAGAAGACCATCTCATGTCAACAAGACAACCAGTTCATGGTCGTGAGATGGCCGCCTTGTGTGAACAAGATGACCAGTTCATTTTCATGAGACCCCTGATTCGTGGGGAAATTCAATTGTATCAACGATTAGTGCTGACATCATGTTGTGAATTAATTAGATTCAAATTGCCAATTTGATTCAAAATAGGAAACTCCATGAGATGAACATCTTTCTAATGAGATTACAATTTTGTTGTGCGATATGACCATCTCATGGTTTGTATGTTCTAGGACATTCATTGTTCCAGACCCTTCTACTCCCACACCGACCGCGAACCCTGACCTTGACCTCTATAATAAATAGAGGGGTATTGGGGCTTCCCAAGACATACAATTGAGAATCATTTGCTCTGATAGTTGTTGTCCTCTCTGGTTGTAGTAACCAATAGAGAGCCCAAGCAAGTCCTACCCGATAAAGGGAGGGATATCAAAGGAGATAACAACTTTGGATTAGTTGTGGGAGAGCATGTCAGTGACTAGTACACTGACAGAAGGGGGAAAATCCTTCTTGTTGGTACTGGTAGCACAATGTGGGGTTCCCAGATGTCTGCATGGACTACTCTAGTAGTGGGAGGTCATGTTATGCCACTAGGAGGACAACATCAACTCATAGTCTATGGAGAGATGGCAGGATCCACTGTAGACATTGTTCCAATTTGTTATTAGTGGTAAAGACCAAGAGCAACACAAACACCATCCAAGAGAAACTAAATAACAATTACATATCTACTACAACAAGGAATATGTTGTTGGAATTGTGCCAGGATCAAGTATATTCTCGAAACCATTCTTTCCATTATATAGTTGTTGACATGATTCGCTGGTTTATGGTGAATATGGTGGTAAAAAAAAATTTGTTGCCATATTTGTCACCTTGTTTTGCTACAAAGGTATCAGACCCACATCAATCTACTTTACTTTGGAATAATAGATATTATCAAATTTTGGTTTTATCATTTAATTATTCCATACATGCAAAAAATACTTATCCAATCATATAACATGATAATCCTAATTTATATATGCATATATATATATACATATATATATAGCGAGAGAGAGAGTCAGCCTATAATACACTCGAGTGTATTCAGAGCAGAATACACTCAAGTATTTTTTCATGATGCAATATTTTTTTCAAAAATCTAATCTTTTGATCATCTTAAACATCTTGTGAATAAATCATATGCAAAATTTGAGCACATTTGGACATTTATAGGTCATGTTATAAAGACCGCAAAATTATGCATTTCAAATTAGTTTCACTTGTCAATTTTGTTTCCCTTGGATGATTGAGTTACAAACATCCAAATGGGCTCAAAATTTGTATGTAACCTAGTCATAGTATGACAGTGAAGATCAATGGTTTACATTTTGTAAAAATTAGTCTTGATATGCAAACACACTTGAGTGTATTCTAGCTTGACTATATATATATATATATATATATATATATATATGTCTGTGTGTGTGAATATATATACATACATACATACAATTTACACTCGACACCCTAAAAGTGAGTTTTGATGGTGGATGTGTATCATGGTTATGGCCAATAAGCCCTATTATATGTGCATGGTTGTGTGGTTGGTGAATCCTATTTTATCTCGGTCTTCGTACTGAGCCTCTATCTTATCTTCCCAATATAAAGTTAATTCCTTCCTACCCTTTCTTCCCTTGAATGTAACTCAAGGTTTCTCTATAATCATGTAATAGTAGGATAGTTTACTTTCCTATTATCGCAAAGAAGAAGGACGTTCTAGCGATGCCAACCGATCATCTTAGAGATGAGATGACCAAATACAAAATCGAGGAGGACCAGAAGGACAAGTCAAACTGATTGCCTGGTGGACTCAACTGATCAAATGGAGGAGTTAGCAGATGGTGAACAGAAGTACCAAACGACCGGTTAGATGACTAAACAACTGACCAGGAGGTGAGTCGATTTATTTAAAGGTTGAACCAAACAACCCGGGTTGGCAACCATAGATTTTCATCAACAACATGTTTCAACATTTGATGTAAACCTAGGTTGTGGTAATTCCTTGTGGATCCAAGGAATTACATTAGGCTGGCCATAACCATCACTTTTAGTTTATTGCATGTTTTCATTATGGGATATAGCACCTGTATGATATGTAATATATATGTGGTGATTGGATAAGTATATGTATTTATAAATACAAAACCCCTGAAATAAAATACTAAGTCTATGATTCTTTGCATTTGAAACAAATATAAAAAGCTTGATCGAACAAGCATAGGTTACACCCTCACATGGTGTGTCATCTATCTCGTGGATGTTTGATGGTAGATATGTAGGTTCTTCCTTTGTAGGGTGCATATCTATCATGTTAGCTATCAGATTAGGCTTATACTAGTGATTCTTAGAGAATCTAAGGCCAAAAGAATGCATATGATTATGGCAAGGAATTGCACATATCATCTATCCAGAATTTCATATGATGCAATTGGAAGTATGCCCTACATTTATAATTGACTTTGTTTTACCATGTTCATTGCACCATAGTTGAATTATCTTGTATCTGGTCCACTAGAATATTATATTCTTCTATATTCTTAATTGGTACATTAAGGTTATCAATTTGAACAAAATAGTGGGAGCGATAATTAATTAATATCCTAATTAATATTGTTAACCTTTCAAATCAAACAAATAAAAAATGTTTCAAAAACGTTGCAATATTTCTTTCTAATGTCAATCAAATTGTGATCTCTGCTTACGAACGACAAAGTCAGATAAAGTACCAAAATGGTTAAGGACTTTGTGAAATGTTCTCATCAATTAGCGAACGCTCTATGTCCTTGATATACCAAAGTCAGAGGAACCCACTACAAATGTACCTCGAGGCTAAATGGATGCTTGTTGGAAGCATGTCAATGATTCCATAGACATTGAGTACCTTATGCTTTGTCGCATGAAGTATGAGTTACATGAACAACATGAAAGCGTGGACATTCTTGAGATGGTAACACATATTAAGAATCATGTAAATCAAGAAAGGTATAATGTCTCTAAAATGTTATTTGAGTGCAAACTGATAGAGGGAGATCTAATATAACCCCATGTGCTCAATATGATTTGGAATGTGGAAAGACTGGGTTTCCACATAGGTCAAGAGTTGACGATGGATATGATTCTACAATTTGTTGTGTGAATTATATAGTCAGTTTATCAAATTCTTGGTCTGTTGATGCCAAAGCACATAAGAAGTAGAAAAAATCTATGATGGTTATTGATGGAAATGAGTCTATGAGCAAATGCAAAGCCAAGAAAAGTTCTAAGGCAAAGCTGAAGTCTAAATCTTCTGCATACAATTTATGGATAAGGGTAAGTGAAAAGGAATCCATATTTTCCCTTAATGGATTAAGGAAATAAAGTGCCACTATTGTCACCCATCTGGACATTGGAAAGAACTACCCTCTTTATAGAGTATCTCATGAAGAAGATGGAGATAGAGATCGTCACTTCAAGACCTATGAAGAAGTAAGATGAAACTCTATGGAGCAGGGTTTGCTTCCTTTACAGTTAGTAGTTGTCATTCATGGGCACATAATATAATTAATATATTGTTGTTATGTATCTTCCATTGAGGAAAATTTCATATGTCTTGCTTCCAAGAACACTATGTTTCATTTAAAAAGATATGGTCTTTTATGGCAATACCCTATTCCTTATAAACTATATGTAATAGTTCTAATGACAAATATGTATATGACACATATATTAAATGACTTGATGACTCAAACATTAAATACCTATAACATTGTCATCTAAACAATATAAATGATAGATGCCTCTCTAGAATTCATATTATGGTTATCAATACTCTTTTGATTATTTAACCAATAAAGACGTGCAAATCTTATTTGTTTTAAAATATGACAAAAGCATCTCCAATAGATGTAGTGGGAGAGAAACTACTCTATTAGGGATCATACATATTGATGTATACAAACCTTCTAGAATAAATGCTTAAGGTAGTGCTGGTACCTCATTATAATTACTAATGTTATCCATAGATATGGGAATTTTTATTTAATGAAATACAAGTCTGGATCTCTTGAAGTGTTCAAAGAGATCATAAAAGAAGTATGTGACTAACATGGTAAAAGTATTAAGATACTTTGATGTGATCGATGTTGGAATATTGTAACCAAGAGTTTGAGGACCTTCTGGAGAGATCGTGATGATGTACCATAATGAACTCCACCTGAAAGACAATGATAGTGTTTCATGAAAGTGTATCAGTTAGAAGGAATCACAAATTTGCTTGTCTCGGTGAGATTGTCAATAAATGTTAGTTGAGCTTCCAATTTCTTTTGGGCACATTCTTCACACTAAACAATGTACCGTCTAAATTGATTCAAAAGACACCATATGAGATATGGAACGGGAGGTATCCCGATGTGTATTTTATAGTAACTAGAGATAAATACCTATATATATATATATAATTCTTAAAAGGCTTTGTTCACAAATTTCATAAATGTTATTTTGTTAAATACTACTCTTAGCCCAATCCAACAACAAAACTGTTTGTTGGTCTGTATGATGGTATTCCTAAAGAGGAACTTAGTTTTAAAAGAATTAGTGGGAGTAAAAGTAGAACTTGAAATGTTTGAGACAAACAAGAAAACATTGAACCTAAAAGAGGTACTGTGGGAACAATGAGAATTACAAGTTGTTGTGAAATCTCAAGTTCCTTATGTGACACAAAACCTGATAATTCTATTAGAGCGATGAGTTGATCATTGAGATGAGCCAACAACCTATCTAGAAACTATTGAGGGACCGAAATCTGTGAGATGTCTTGAGGCCATGAGATCAATGATGGACTCCATGCAAACCAACAAGGTATGACCATGGTGGATCAACCTGAACGGGTAAGACCCATTGGGTGCTTTTGGGTCTTTGTAAGAAGACCAACATGGAAGGGTAGATTGGTTGCAAATAGTTTCCAACTAGTTTAAAAAGGTTGAACATGATGATGTTTTTTACCAGTTACCATGGTTAAATCTATCCAGATTATGCTTGTTGTTGCAACTTAATATGACTATGACATTTTGCATATGGATATTAAAATTGCATTCCTTAATTGGAATAATTAAGAGGATGTGTATTTGACATAAACTAAAGGTTTTATAAATCCAATAATGCAAATAAAGTCTATAAGCTACAAAGGTTAATCTGTGGATGGAAGAATGCATCTTAGAGATGGAATCTTCTATTTGACAAGACAATTGAAGAGTTTGACTTGACTCTAAATGAAGATAAAATATGTGATTACAAAATATTTACTAGGGGCATATTCATATTCCACATGATGATGGGGAATAATGTACTTATCCTAAATATTTTAAAACCTAGTAAGGAAAGTAACTTCTATATGAAGGGTTTAGGAAAAGCATCCTATGTAATAGCGATCAAGGTCTATAGAGATAGATCTTGAAAGCTTCATGACCTAATAAATGGACATACATTAGAAAAGATGTTGAAAGAGTTCAACATGCAAGCCTCAATGAGAGAAAACTTGTCCATGTTCCAGAGAGTTAGTCTCTCAGGAGCCTACTATCCCAGTTCTTGTGAAGAATAGGAACACATGGAATAGATGCCATGTGCATTCACAATCTTGAATGCAATGTTATGTACTTATGCTATTATCTCATATGTATTAGACATGATGAGAGGATATCCAGCTATCTCATATGTATTGGAAATGGCAAGAGGATATCTAGTCATCCCATATGTATTGGACATGCTGAGAGGACATATATATACCTACTTAGCAATCTCGTATGTATTGGACATGAAGAGAGGGTATATGTCAAATTCCAGTGAAAGTCACTAGACTAACATAAAGAACATCCTTGGGTGCTTATGAAGCACTAAAAGGATCGATTCCTTGGTTATGGTAATAAGGAAGAGTTGGCTGTAAAAGGTTACATGGATGAAAGTTTCCAAAATGACAAATTAATCCTCACAATCAAAATTTATGTTTGACATTAATTGAGAACTATAAGCTAGAAAGTGTTCTGAGCTAATGATAGTTTCTTGAATCACTAGTACAAGAATGGTCTATAGCGTCAGTTTTTTTAAGCCTGTAGCGTCACTTAATAACCGACCCCTAAGTGGCCGTCGCTATAGAATTTTCTCTATAGCGTCATTTTTTTACCTAACAAAACCGACCTTACAAAGTAAACACCGACGCAAAAGGTTGTAAAAAATCAGACCCAAGTGAGAAAAAGGAGCCTGTAAGGTCGGTTATTCCAAAAAATCTGACCCTGTAAACTCTCTCGGTCGAGAAAATTGTTGACCAAAAATATTTTCGGTCAACAATGTTCTCGACCGAGAGAGTTTACAGGGTCAGTTTTTTTGGAATAACCGACCCTAAAGATTAAATAAATATTTTGGTGTACCCCTCTGTCGAGAAAATTGTCGACCAAAAATTTTTCGGTCGACAAAATTGTCGACCAAGGGGTACACTAAAATGTTTATTCAATTTTTAGGATCAATTTTTATAAATAACCGACCTTATAGAGGACCTTTAGGGTCGGTTTTTTACAAAAACCGACACTAGAAGTTATATTTCAGTCGAACGTTTTCTCGACCGAGTGTACACTGAAGTGGTTATTCAGTCTTTAGGTTCGGTTAATTAAAAAACCGACGCTAGAAGTTACAATTTTTTTTAAAAAATTTCTATAGAAACTGAAATAGAACATAAGAACAAGAATATTCATATATTCTGGGAGAGGGGAGCATTGATGCTCAACCATCACCATTCAAAACCACACATTCATAACAAAAATGATTTAAACTCACATCATAATTTACAAAATGATAGATTGCAAGTATGGGATGATATTAAATAGATACAAAAGTAAATATGAAAGAGTACTCAAACCACATACATAAATGGAGCTGACATATTTAATCCAATGCTATATTGACTTTATTTAGAAAAGAATCTGACCACTCTTCTCGGAATTCATTCAAGTCCACACGTGTGTAAGGCTGAGTTGTAAAGATCTGTAATAGAAAATGCACATGCTAATATTTTATAAAATGACTACAATCACTTGTAAATTTATGATGTTATTATTTATTACCTGACTGATAGTCTAAATGTCATGTGATGCTTGTTTGACAATAGCTTGCATATATTCATTACATAGTAGCCACAAGCCCAGTCATAATTTTGCATAGGACCCTACAAATAATGAATTATACTTAATGTTAGTAAACTACTATAAACAAAAATTGAGATAAGACTATAAGAGTTGACATATTAGAGTTGAAAATTAATACATATAAGAGTAAGCAGTTGTCAAAGTAGCTACCTTGACATTTTTCAAAGTTAATGTCTTTAATTTTGTGGGTATTTGTCCTCCAGCTTCACAAAAAGCCTTTATACCCCTATAAATTAAACGATAGTTGGTAAAATAGAAATATCATGTTGAAGCATTGACTAAATTTATGCTTACTCCATAGCTGGCAATTTTAGTTTGTGACACCTTGTTGTTTTACCCATTGGGTCAAGATAATAAAGAGTCATCAATTTTGGGGCAATCACCACTAATTCCCAGTGTCTAGCTCTGAGTAAGAATAAAACAAACATTAAAATAAATAATTTTATTCATTATTAAAATTACATTGAATAATAATACTTTCTGGACGTTAAAAGGAATTAGGATAATTTCCTTCCCCTCACTAATAAAATATTTGAATGCATCAGAGAAGTACTCATTCACATCCTCAATATGGGTCTCCACCTGACTAGTGACTGAAGGAACTAAGAATCCAAAATTATTTATATCAAAATTTGTGGCCTCAGTATATAAATGGTTGTTAAACATTTGTAATTATTTTCATATGTAGAAATAAGATAAAAATGTGTATTGGAATTTTCTATATATATTGATAGATCATTACCTTATCCATACTTCTATTATCGAAGTATTCAACCAATCATACCAGAACAACTCTATAATATCATCAAGAAAAATAAAATTCTCAAAGTCCCTCACAGCTGCATCTTGTGTTAAATTGACCAACATATGTGATCCTGAGCTTTGGTTGGCTAAGTATCAACACAAACATTTATATTTGCTTCCCAATTCGTCGAATGTAGCTTCAGGAATGAAAGATGTCTTGGTCATAGGAGGATGACTAGTAGAATTTTTACTTTTTGGTTTACAAACTTGTTAATTAAATTACATACTTATATTACACAAGTTCATATATGCAGTCAAATATGAAAAATATGGTAGAAATAAGGTATACCTAATCATTGATAACCAAGTGTCTAGGCCAACCCACCATAGCACCCTCTACTTCTTCAACCGTACTATATTCAGGATTAGGTATGGGTAGTGGTTTGTCCCCCATTGCGTCATACACAAGATGGATGGACACACGACAAATGTCATCAGTAATTTGTTGGCAATGCAATGTACCACCAAGGTTGTACACCTTTCCCACTGCCTAAACATTATATTCTGAAACCTCCACTGCAAGTTTACAGTTCATACCAACCTAGATTGAAATAATATAAGTTATATAAGAAGTAGTAGAACAGATACATGTTACAACTATATACTAAGAACACAACATATAGAACAAAAACTTACTGCATATTGTTGTGGTGGGTCATCGAGAGTTCTCCCATGACCTTCTACAACTGGAGCATGGGCTTGTACCTCATTACTTGAGAGACACACAATATGAATAGGTTGAGAAGGTTGAGTAGGCTAAAATGAAGACATTATTTCTTTTACTTTCTATGCTACTAATGCTTCAACCTCCTCTTGTGTAAGACCTCCTGCATGACCTCTTTTAAATTGCGAAGGGCCAAAATAAGACTTGAATCCTATGCCATCTCCTAATCCCCTAACACGGCCATGATGCTCCTTCGTACCAAGAGCAACTGATACTTCATCCATGTGGCTAGTTGGGATGAACTTTCCTTCCTTCCTTTGCTCTTGGAGATCAATCTATTCATAGTTAATAAAAATATTAAATCACAATATCAATTAGATATAAATAAATCTAAGTTTGTGGGAGTTACTCTTTACTTAATTGGGATAAACCTACCATCTTTTGTGCCACCTCGTTAGTTGCAGGGTTGACAATTTTACCTGCTCAATTCTTTCTAGCATCAATCCATGTCAAGTGTCGGTGTGGACACTCAACTTGAGTTGTACTAGATTCTTCTCCAAAAGAGGATTTCTTCTCTTGTAGTTGGCGGCGGAAGGCATAACCTTCAGACCCCAAGCGATGGTCATGCACATTTTTAGCCCGTCTTTCCTTTTGAGCCTGGTAAATAGCCTGATCATTTAAAATGAGGTATTGCAATTTAGACATGGCAAACATGTATAAAAAGATTCACCTCCTTAATTGTATAAATTAAAGATTCATACAATACATCACAATATTTATTACCTGAAACTCTTTCGATCTCCTAGCTGCAACAAATATTTCCCACACCTCAGGATCTATAAAAATATATACATTTGTTGCTTTCTTCTTTTGTTTAGGATTATTTATAAATTCCCTTGCAAGATATGTCTTAAAACCCCTCCATCGTATACCACAACGTTGTAGAACTCTTTTCTTATGATATTTTTCATTTAGATGAAAAACACCCTATACATACAAAAGAAGCAATTAATAATGTTGTTTTGAAAAGGAATTAATTCCAAGCAAACTAAATTAGAATCAATAGATAAAAAACATATTAAAATAATATCATTTCCACTCACAGATATATCTTTCCATATGAGGTCTTTTTTGGCATTAGGAACATCATGCCAATTTTCTATATCTATTGCCACCTTACTGCGCGCGGTCGCCCCTACATAATGCTCGAAAGCACTAGCATGTTCCCCAACAGGTGCTCCTGTCATATCAAACTGGACTGGCAATTTGTCCCCTTTAGCCCTGAGCTCCTGCATCCTACGCATCAGTGTGGGACCTCTACTTTTCTTACCATCACCACTACCATCCTCATGGTGCTCATGTTCATGCTCAGAATGTTCATCTTCACTCGCCATTTTAGAACCTGCAAGTATACATGATAAAAAAATAAGTGATAATAAAAGCACAAGTGATAAGGTATACATGATATATGATGTATATTTAAAATATTACTTGCTTGAATGATAATAAAATAAATAATTCAAAGAATACATGGCTTTAGTATTGGTTGAGTTGTTAGTCAAGTAAAATTCCTTTAGCATGGTCATGACGTTTATAATATTCATCGGTGTTATCTTCAACATTCACACTTGGCAAACCAACTAAGAATGGACTGGAATCATCATACTTTTCATAGTATTCTTCTTCATTTATAGGTTCTACAATAAACTGTCTTTTTCCATGAAGAACGGCAGACCAATTTTTATTTGCTGGGTAATCAATATAGAATACTTGTTTTGCTTAGTCTGCCATGATGAATGGCTCATCTTTCTCACCAATCTTTTCAAAATTCACCAATTTGAAACCCAACTCATCCACTAAAACTCTTTTGTTGTTGTCAACCCAATTACACCTAAAGATAGGAACTCAAAAATTTGTATAGTCCAATTCCCATATGTCCTCAATGACGCAGTAAGATGACATCTCAGCTTCACGTGGTCTTTTATCTTTCATACTAGAAAAATACAACGAACAAGCTTAAACAGTGACCCCACTGTTTTGGACCACACTACTTTCGTCTTGATGCTTTGTGTAGTATGAAAATCCATTTATGTCATAACCTTCATATGACATTACATCCATTTTTGGCTTAAAGGCGAGCCATTTTATGTTCTCAGCAACATTATTTGGTGATTCAGATAGTTAATTAAATACTTTCTCTTCAAACCACCTAATAAATGTTCGATTATGATCTCTTGCAATCCACATTGAACTGGATCACGGATGATTTCTCTTGATAAGATCATTGTGTTCTGTGATGTAGCTACTAACTTCATTGATGTTGTGTAAAATAAACAAATGCGCTTGTTCCCACAACTCATGACTGATTCCTTTCACTCGTCCCCCCAGAGTTCTGTTGCCACAATAAGATTCAGTGGGATGGTAATTTTTTAGATCTCTAGAAGTTTCATTTCAATTCAAAAAATCATTACAAAAGTCCATCACCTCCCTAGCCACATATCCCTCAACAATACTCCCTTCAGGACGATAACGATTATGAACATCACCTTTAAAAACACTCATGTAGTGCTCAAATGGATACATCCAGTGTAAGAAAATTGGATCCAACATCTTCACCTCCCTTGTAATATGTACTATAAGATGAACCATGATATCAAAAATTGAAGGAGGAAAGTTCATTTCAAGCTGACACATGATAACAATTACATCTTTCTGTAATTTATCAAGAGTATCAGGATGTATCACTTTGTTGCATATTTCATTGAAGAAGAAATAGAGTCTTGTGATTGCAAACCTCACATTCTTCAGCAATATAGATCGAATAGCTACATGTAAAATTTGTTGCATTAAGGTATGACAATTGTGAGATTTGAGATCTATCAACTTCAGATCCTACATTGATACCAATCTACAAATATTAGAAGAGTATCTTTGTGGAACCTTAATATTATACAAGCACTCACAAAAAGTCTTTTTCTCCTTCTTTAACAAAGTGTAACAAATTGGTGGTAGATATGTGTGGCGACCCCTGATCTCCACTGATAATTCTTTTCTTATACCCATTAATTCTAAATCTTTTCTAGATTTGATGCCATCTTTAGTCTTTCCTGGCATGTTCAATAGCATACCAATTATGTTATCACAAATATTCTTTTCAACATGCATGACGCCAATGCAATGTCTAATTTTCAAAGATATCCAATAAGGAAGATCCCAGAATATTGACCTCTTCTTGTATAGAGATTTGTCACATTAGAGTGGATGACTACTTGAACTCTTTCCAAATTCATTAACAATATGTTTCACCATATCATATACAACATTTCCTGATATAGGTTTAGGAGCACTTCATTCCTCAGTTGACCCATTAAAGGTTTTGTGTTTCCTTCAATAAGGATGCACTGGTGGGAGAAATCTCTAATGACTAAGATATATGATTTTACCACCATGTTTCAGTCTGATTGAATCAGTATTTTCCTCACATACATGTCATGCTTTGTATCCTTTTACGCTATATCTAGACAAATTTCCATAAGCTGGAAAGTCATTAATTGTGCAAAATAACATAGCATGCAAACTGAAGATCTCTTTATGTGAAGCATCATATGTCATAATACCTTCTTCCCATAGTTTCATTAGGTCATCAATTAGAGGTTGAAGGTAAACATCAATATCATTTCCAGGTTGCTTGGGCCCTGATATCAATATTGACAACATCACATACATATTTTTCATACACAACTAAGGAGGATGATTGTATATAACAATCATAACATGCCATGTGCTATGTTGGCTGCTTAATGTACCATAGGGATTCATTCCATCTGTACAGAGTCCAAGTCTTAAGTTTCTTGGTTCTTTACCAAATTGAGGGTATAATAAATCAAATTTCTTCCATTGTGGTGAATCAGATGCATGTCGTAGGATGCCATCATCATTGGCCTTTAACTCCACATGCCAAGAAAAATTGTGTGCATCTTCTGTATTAGCAAATAAGTGTTGAAATTGTGGTATTATTGGTAGATACCACATCACCTTGGCAGGAGAGCCATTTTTAGCCTTAGCTGAATTTGTGGTCTTATACCTTGACGCACCACATTTTGGACAATATATCAAATTACTATAGTCCTTCTGAAATAACCCACAATCATTTGGACATGCATGAATCTTCTTAGCCTCCATTCCCATTGTGCACATTATTTTCTTTGCTTGATATGTTGAAATTTTAAGCTCGTTACCTTCAGGAAGAATTTCCTTTAACAAAGACAACAGTGAAGTGAAACTCTTATCGCTCCACCGGTTTTTAGCTTTATGAGTATATAATCACATCACAACACTCAACGTCGTGAACTTAGTACAACCCTTATATAATGGTTTTGCAGCATCATGGACAATGTTTGCAAATAAAGAAGGTGGATCAATAACATTGTCCCGACAACTACGTAGCATCTCGTCAAGCATATCATCCTAAATCCGATCATCTTGAATCGGTTCATCATTAACATTATTATCATTATCTATATCTTCTATGCCACAACTATTAGTATCGACATTTTCTGATCCATAATTAAATTTCTCTCCATGCCAATACCATTCATTATAACCTTGTATGATCCCATTGCATATGACAGAATTCTTAATTTCCTCACCAGTATCAACTTTCAAATTGTTACAACAATTTCTACATGGAAAATATAGCCTATATGTAGGTAGTTTCCTATGTTCCTCAACAAATCTGATGTATTCATCAAGACTTTTGGCAAACTCTGGACTGCAATGGTTCTTGATAGACATCCAACTTCGATCCATTTTCTATATCACATTAAAATTAATTATAACACTAACCGTTTAATATTGATACTATAATATGTAAGTTTTTATTGATAAGAAGTTAATTACTTATATACTAAAGTGTACCACCTATCCAATTTTTTAATATTTAATATGACTAGTAACTATATAATATATGTTTAGGTTTGAAGAAAATGTCAGCAACATTTCCCGTAAGTTCTCCAAGTACACCGATGTAAATGGAAAATAACCACTCACATATGTACCTCGAGAACAAATGAGGAAATCTTACTAAAATTTTCTACAAAACTAAACATACATTATGCAGTTACATCCTATGTGAGATTAAATATCCAAAAACAGTCCCAAACCATGGACTATCCAAAGTTTACTCCTAATGAGTAAATTTTGAACGGGTTTCTAAGTTATAAATGCATTATTTTCATATTTATATATTAAGTTAAACATCATGCATCAACCCTAAAGTTTCAATCTAGGAGTACACATGTCTAATCTCATATTAATTTCTAGAATTTATATAATTATTACATATGAAAAATACATGCTTTTATTATTGGTTGGGTTATCAAATCATATAAAATGGAAAAACAATATAATTGTGTAGTTAAAGGAGCACAGGTCCACTCTCGGTTGATAATTAGTCGACCGAGAGCCCACCTGTGCGCGGCGTCCAGGTCCACTCTCGGTCGATGAATTCTCGATTGAGAGTGGACCTGGACGTTGTGTGTAGGTGGACTCTCGGTCGACAATATTGTCGACCGAGAGTGGACCTAGATGCTAGTGTGGCGGTGGGAACGAACTCGGGAACGAGGGAAGCGATGACCTTACTTGGAAATGACAACGACCTTTGTGGAGGATGTGACGAACTTCACAGAGAGGCAGTGACCTTAGTGGAAGTGTGGAGAGGCAGTGACGACGAGCTCTTTTCGTGAATAGGAGGCAAGGGATTTGGCGGTGTGGAGAGGTGGCAAGGGCTTCACGGACACCACGATCCTCTTCAAACACGACGATGAGCTTCTTGGCAAAGACTTTGGCAGCGCGGAAACAATGAAAAGTGATGACGCGGGAGAGAAGAAGAGAAGGTATCGGTGGCAGACTGACACAAGGAGATAAAGAAGAAAAGGTATCGGTGCTGCGGGAGAGAAAAATAGAACGAAATTTATGTTTCGTGGGAGAGAAAGACAAGGTCTTGGCCACTTCAAGCCCCGGGCCCGACTTGTAGCGTTGGTTAAAACAAAAAAACCGACGCTAGAGATAAGCGTTGCCCATTTCGGGTTATTTAAAAACTCTCAAACTCATTCTCGGTAGACAAATTCGTCGACCGAGGGGAGCTCTAGGGTCAGTTAAAAGTAAAAAATGGACGCTAAAGGTGCTTATGTATGCGTGAACTAAACTAGATCCAAAATTCATCTCGGTCGACAATATTGTCGACCGAGGGGCCCTCTAGGGTCGATTATAAGGAAAAACACTGACCCAATAGGTGCATATACACGCACGAAAGGAAATCTGGCACTTCGTCTCGGTCGACGAATTTTTCGATCGAGAGGTTATTGGTCGATAAATTTGTCAACCGAGGGGAGCTCTAGGGTCGGTTAAAATTAAAAAACTAACCCTAAAGGTGCTTATACATGCGTGAACTAAAGTGGATCCAAAATTCATCTCGTTCGACAATATTGTTGACTGAGGGGCCCTCTAGGGTCGGTTATAAGGAAAAAACCGACCCTAGAGGTGCATATACACGCACGAAAGGAAATCTGGATCTAAAACCCTAAACACCAAACTCTTTCTCGGTCGACGAATTTGTCGACTGAGTGGTTCTCGATCGACAAATTCGTCAACCGAGAGGAGATCTAGGGTCGGTAAAAAGTAAAAAAAATGACGCTAGAGGTGCTTATATATGCGTGAACTAAAATGGATCCAAAATTCATCTCGGTCGGCCATATTGTTGACTGAGGGTCCCTCTAGGGTCAGTTATAAGGAAAAAATCGACCCTAAAGGTGCTTATACATGCGTGAACTTACCTGGATCCAAAATTCAACTCGGTCGACAATATTGTCGACCGAGGTGACCTCTAGGGTCGGTTATAAGAAAAAAACCAACCCTAGAGGTGCTTATACATGCGTGAAGGCAAACTGGATCCAAGATGTCTCCCGTGTTTTTTGTAGACATATAAGGTCGGTTATTTGGAAAAGTCGACCCTATAGATCGAGGCGCAAAGAAAACATCGAGCAATTTTTTTCCGCGGGAAACTGTAATTGGCTTTCTAATCCAATTGTCTATAAGGTCGCTTATTTTGTGAAAACCGACCCTATAGAGATACACTACAAGGTCAGTTATTTTAAGAAAAGTGACCGAAGTGGTCTTAAGTGGTGCCCACATTTTTATAGACATATAAGGTCAATTATTTGGAAAAATGACCCTATAGAGTTACACTACAAGGTCATTTTTTTAAGAACACTGACCCAAGCGGTCTTAAGTGGTGCCCACATTTTTTATAGACATATAAGGTCAGTTATTTGAAAAAACTAACCCTACAGGTAGTGACGTTATAACCCATTTCTGTACTAGTGAATATTCAAAAGAAGTCCAATATCTTTGTGTTATGAGAACAACATAGGATAATGTACAGATCAAGAATTTCATATGGCTGAACTTGTGTGAAGTTCCAACCATTAATGACATAGTAGAAATATTCTGACAACAATGGAGCTACTAGATAGGCTGGAAATCTCAGATAGCATACTACAAGACGTCCATCTCATAAAAAAATTTGTACAATGAAAGAATGTGAAAAATTGCAAAATACCAACTTTAGAAAATGTTGCTAAACCTTCTATAAAAGTTCTTGCGTAGAAAAAACATGATGGGCATGTTAAGATCACTTGGAATATGATTCATGGGTGATTATTTCTAAGTTCAAGTCGGAGTCTATTGGTATGTATGCCCTAAGAGGACAACATATGATGATTGGGATATGACATTTGATACCTACTTTTATAATAATAAAGGTGATTTTGTGTATTATGTTTGTCTCAGTCATGAGATAATGACAAAAACGTAAGTACATGTCTAAAGAATGATGTTACTAGATGATGTATGTATTCAAGTACGGGACTTGAACAATGATATCATATAGATGCTAAGAGTACAAACATTCTTATTATGTCCCTAGTCATATATTATTATGGAAACAAAATAGATGATAGTAATACATAAGACTAGAGTGTGTGTTGACTGATGACAGAGTCTCATTGGTCATGATATATGACATCAAGTCACTCACACATGTATAATAATGTATTGGATAGACCAACCATGTGAGTGATACATGGAGACTATGGAATAGTAGTTAGAATAATTTCTTATAGTGATAGTGGTGATTATGGTTCTTTGACCTAAAGTCACTACACTCATCACATTTCATTGGGTATACTTTTAAATCATCAAACATAATCCTAAAGTACAGATTGCCATTATGGTGATGATTAGGTGGATTTGACACATGGGGATTTGAGTGTAAGTAATGTAGATGGGATTTGTCCCTTCTACAAGACTATGATATCTAAGGCCTCTTGCTAAGCGAGATTGAGAAATGTATGACCGTACTAATGTTGTAAAATATGTGATATGTGAACTCATATGCATGTTAGATAGTCTGCTCTAATTCAAGGAACATGGACTGAACATTGAGAGTATGATTATTCCATGCATCGAGTTCAATCCAAATATTAAAGACAAAGGAACTATACAATCCTTTTAACACTAATAATGAATTATAGGTTGAATTTGTTATCCATCTTTTTGAATTATTTGGATAGCAATGATATGTGACTAGGCACCACTATTTTCTTGTGATGTCATAAGTTAGTTATGAACATTCATTGCCAATGTAATTCTAGACCTATAGGGTCACACACATAGGAAACACTTGGATTATAGGAGTATATTCATGAATGACATTTAGATTGAATAATTAAGGTGTTTAGGTATTCAATTAAAAAATAGATCAACTGACTGGAAATCAGAATCATCAAGTTTAAGTGTTCGACTAACAATTTGGAGTGTCAGGTTGATTAGAAACTAAATTGGTTGAGTTATTCCAGAACTGGGGCATGGGATGACTTTCTCACGAGCAAGATGACTGATTCATGGTGGTGAGATGACCAGATCACATGAGTGAGATGAACGATTCATTGTCATGAGACAACAAGATCATATGAGTGAGACACCTAGTTCATGGGGAAATTCAATTGCATAAAGGATTAGTGTTGAAGTCATGTTGCACATTAATTAGATTCATATTGTCAATTTGATTCTTAACAAGAAAGAGATGACTATCTCCCTTATGAGATGACCATTTCATTATGTGAGATGATTGTCTTGCGGTTCTTAGGTTCTATAAAATTCATGATTCTGGACCCTTCTACTCCCATACCGATCATAAACCCTGACCCTAGCCTCTCCAATAAATACAGGGGTATTGGGGATTCCCAAGACAGACAATTGAGAATTAGTTGCTCTAAAAATTGGTGTCTTCTTTGGTTGTGGTAACTAATAGAGAGCCCAATCAAGTCCTACCTCATAAAGGGAGTGATAGCATGGGAGAGAACAATTAAGGATCCGTTGTGGGAGAGCATGTGGATGACTAATATGCAGACAAATGGGGGGGGACTCCTTCGTGTCACTATGTAGAGCAATGTGGAGTTCCCGATGGTCTGCGTGGGATATTCTGGATGCGGGAGGTCGTCGTCAGTCGCTAGGATGACAATGTCAACTCGTAGTTTGTAGCGAGACCACAAGAGTCACTACATACATTGTTCCAGTCTGTTGTCTATGGTGAAGTCTAGGAGCTACACAAACATAGTCTGAGAGCAAATAGATAAGAGTTGCACATCTACAACGATGAGGAACATGTCATTGGACATGATCCAAGAAAAGGTATATCCTCAAAATGATCCATTCCAATATATAGTTGTTGACGTGATACGTTGGTTTAGGGGGAATATAGCAGTAAAAAATTTATTTTCGCTACCTTATATGTCTCCCTATTTCCCTACAGTGGTATTAGAGCCACATCAACCTACTCTATTTTGGAATAATCAATATGATCAGATTTTGGTTTTATCGTGTAATTAATTCATACTATGTGAATAATTTCTTTTCCAATCAAATTTGACAATAATCCCAAACTAATATATATATTAATATATATATATATACACACATATATATATATATATAACAATTTACATGTGTTACACTAAAAGTAATTTATGATGGTGGATGTGTAGCATGGTTATGGTTAATAATTCCTATTATCTGTGTATGGTTGTGTGGTTGGTTAATTCTATTTTGTCTTAATTTACGTATCAAACCTCTATCTTGTCTTTCCAATGTAAAGTTAATTGTTTCCTACCCTTGCTCCTCTCAAATGTAACTCAAGGTTTCTCTATAATCATGTAATAGTAGGATAGTTTACTTTCCTAGTTATGATAAAGAAGAAGGATGTTCTAATGATGCCTATCGATCCTCTCAAATATGAGTCAACCGGCTAGAGGACCAGAAGGATGAGTTGAACCGATTGCCTGGTGGACCCAACTGATCAACTAAAGGAGCTAACAGATGATGGATAGAAGTAGCACACTACCAGTGAGATGACCAAACAACCGGCCAGGAGGAGATCTGATCGCTTTAAAGGTTGAATCGAACAGCCTGGATTGGCAAGCAAAGATCTTCATCAACAACATGTTTCTACATATGATGAAGACCTAGGTTATGGTGATTCCTTGTGGCTCTAAAAGTTACATTAGGCTAGTCATAGCAATCACGTTTTGTTGGTTGCATGTTTTTATTGTGGGACATAACATGTATATGATACGTACTATATATGTGGTGATTGGTTAAAATATATGTATTTATAAATACAAAACCCCTCAAATAAAATGTTAAGTCTAAAATTATATCTATTAGAGACACACATGAAAATCTTGATCAACCAAGCGTAGGTGACACCCTCGCATGGTGTGTTGTCTATCTCATGGAAGTGTGATGGTAGATATGTAGGTTCTTCCCTCATAGGGTGCATATCTATCGTATTGGTTGTTGGGCCATGCTTAAACTAGTGATTCAGAATGTTTCTAAGCTCAGAAGCATGTAGATGATAATGAAAAGGAGTTGTGCATATCATCTATCTAGAATTGCATATGATACAATTTGCAAAAGTTGCCTACCTTGATAATTGATTATGTTGGGCATAGTTGAAAAATCTCAGATCATGCCCACTAAAATTTTGTACGCTACAATATTCTAAATTGATAGATGAGGATTGTCAATTTGAACAAAATTAGTAGGAGTGATTGTTAATTAATGTCCCAATTAATATTGTTAACCTATCAAGTCAAACAAATAAAAAATGTTTTCAAAATGTTGCATTATTTCTTTGTAGAATCTAGTAACAAACAAAAACACATTCAAATTGAAATCAATCCTTAAGAAGGACAAAATGGGATAAATTTCTACAATTGGTTTAGGGCTATGAGAAATGTTCTCATCAACGATAAAAAGCTCTATATCCTTGATAGATCAAATCTGGAGAAACCCACTCCAAATGTGCCTAAAGGCTAAATTGATGCTTGTTGGAAGCATTCCGATGATGCTATAGACATTGAGTACCTTATGCTTTGTTGTATGAACTATGACCTGCATGAACAATATGAAAGCATGGGCATTCTCTATATGGACACATCTTAAGAATAATGTAAATAAAGAAAGGTATAATGTCTCCAAAAGGATGTTTGATTGCAAAGTGACAGAGCAGGATCCAATATAAGCCCATGTTCTCAATATGATTGGGCATGTGGAAAGAGTATGACTTCACTTAGGTCAAGAGTTGACCATATATATGATTATAGAATTTTTGTGTGTGAATCATATGGTCAATTTATCAAATTCTTGGCATGTTTATGCCAAAGCATGAAAGAAGTAGGACAAATACATGATGGTGATCAACAAAAGTTAGTCCAAGGGAAAATGCAAGGCCAAAAAGAGTTATGAGGCCAAGCTAAAGTCTAAGTCTTTGAAACTCAATTTATGGAGAAGGTTAAGTGAAAAGATATATGTATTTTTCACTAAATGGATTAAGGAAAGAAAGTTCCACCATTTTCACCTATCTTGACATTGGAAAGAACTATCCTCTTTAGAGAGGATGTCAGGAAGAAGATGGAGATAGACATCTCTACTTCAGGACCTTAGAAGAACTAAGATGGAACTGTATGAAGCAAGGGTAGTCGCCTTTATAGTTGGAAGTTGTCATTCATGTGAACATAATAGAATTAATAAATTTCTATAATGTATCTTTCATTGATGAAAACATCATATGTATTGTGTGACAAGAACACTATGTTTCATTTTAAAACATATGATATTTTATGGAAATTCCCTATGTCTTATAAACTATATTTGATGGTTCTAAAGACAAATATGTGTATGACACATATAGTGAATGATTTTATGACTCAAACATTGAATACCTATAGCATTGTCATCTAGACCACATAAATGAGAAATGAATCTCTAGAATCCATATGATGGTTATCATGACTCTTTTGGATATTGAACCAATAGAGACATGCATATCTTATTTGTTGTATAATATGACAAAAGCATGTCCACTAGATGTAGTGGGAGAGAAACTATTCTATTAGGGCTCATGCATACTGATGTATATTGAACTTATAGAATAAAAGCTTGAGGTAGTTACTAGTATCTCATTATATTTACTGATGTTATCAGTAGATATGGGATTTTGTATTTAATGAAATACAAGTCTAGATCTCTTAAAGTGTTCAGGGAGATCATAAATGAAGTATTTAACTAACTTGGTAAAAGTATTAAGATACTTTGATGTGATCTATGTTGAAATATTTTGAACTAAGAGTTTGAGGACCTTCTTGAGAGATTGTGATAATGTACCATGATTGTGACACCTTTTGCCACACAAAGCAAGATTACTCAAAACCAAGCACATAATTAACACTAATACTGATATTACCATAAAAGAGGGTAAATTAAAACCAATTTTATTATCATGCATCAAGTTGAAGTCATCATGTCTGAAGCCATAAACTAAAGACACTCATATTTCATTCATATCAAAAGGAGTTACATGATATCGTTCACTTTGCTAACTAGCCATAATCTATTACATGTGATAACATGCTCATGTACACATACCATCTTTGTACCATTATAGTATAGAATAAAAAACTCAAACTGATGTAAAACGTCTATAAAACACCCCAAGGACCTAAGTGTCCAGGGGTGACACATAGGACTCTATTAGTAGACACTAGTTGCATATTCATGATACAATAGCTACACACCTTAGGATATTTGCCTCAGTAGAACGATCTCTATCTCTACAATCATGTCCACCTAAAAGATTGTGGAACCCACAATGTGAGACCAAACATCCCAGCGAGAGTTATAGCTCTCTAAGAACATATGTTAAATGCACATATAATTAAAATAGGAGATTACACTATTAACAAATAAATAAATTCGATTTTGAAGATGGACAATGGTGCTAGGGTTTGGCAGCGCCCGTGGCGGCGGCCGTACGGGAACAAGTGGAGGAGGACGAGGGACGAGACCTCCGGATGGGCGTCCGCCGGAGGTGGAGAGTGACTCGAACAAGATTCTAAGCAACCTGGGTATCAACCTGAACTACGGAAGTTACAAGGGAGATGCTAGTAGCGAGAATGGCGACATTTACCATGATGCCGCCATGGAGATCAGCAGTCCGAGAGGAATTGAGGAAGTGTTCTCCCCGGTTCTGGCTAGCGCCGCTCAGGAGACCACTCCGACCACAGGTATGGCACATGGGTCGTACAAAAGTGCACTGGAAGGGGGTAATGGAGACAATGAACGAAGATGGACGTTGACATATGAAGATATCTCTATCAAACAGACTGAGAGAGGGCCAGTGGTTTCTATTTCAGATTCGGCAAAGAGAGATCTTCTTCTACCCTGGGAACATACCGTCGTTGTAAAACTACTGGGGAAGGAGATAGGATACATGACGCTACGTGATAAGATTAGACTTCTTTGGAAACCTAAGGGACAGTTCAATCTGATCGATTTGGATAATGATTTTTTCCTGGTTCAAATGCAGAGCAAGGATGATTATCTACAGGCCCTGCTGGGAGGACCATGGCCACTGTTTGGATTGTACCTATGGGTGCACAGATGGGATCTGTGTTTTGTTCCGCATAAAAAACCTCCTGAAAAGATTGTGGTTTGGGTGAGGATTCTGAATCTCCCAATTCATCTATACAATGATGTGTTCCTATCGACAGTTAGAGACTTGATTGGTCAGACTCTGAGAGTCGATACCAATACATCTGCACAGAAGCGAGGGAGATTTGCTAGAATTGCGGTCGAAGTGTGCATTACAAAAACTTTACTGCCTGCGTTCTTCTTGGACGAAACGAGGTATCTTATCCAATATGAAAATCTGCCTAATATTTGCATCAAATGCGGGCGTGTCGGTCATTTGGCAGATTCATGTTTAACAAAGGAACCCACAGAGGGGGTTAACAGGGTTTTGGTAGAAGGAAGTCAGGAGGATCAGGTGATACCCAGAGGACCGGAGTACTCGGACGAAATTTTTGCTAGACCAGTTGGAAGAAGGAATCGAAGGAATACTCTTAACAGAGACAAGGAGCAGACGAACAAGGATGCACAAAGGAATAGGTTCGAGAACTTACATGACTTGGAGGAGGAAGATGGGAATACGGAATTGCAGCCAGAGGCAGTGGCGTCCTGTATCACCAACAGCGTGGATTGGAGGGCAAGGAAACAGAAAGCAAAACAAACCCGTGATGGTGCAAGAAATGAGGAGTTTCCACAAGAAACGCGGAAGACACAGCAAGAGCAGCAAACACAGACAAGGAAGGATACACACTCAGCGGTCAATGTGACAGGCGATAACCTAGTGGACGGACAAGGGGTCCGAAGTACTCAAACTACACACATGGAGTTCAGGATGGGTTGGACGGAGGGGCAACAAGCTATGGGAGGTGCGTCTTCTTCAGGAGTAGGGGTACATCTGCGGAACAGAAGGATAGTATACAAAACCCCTCCACCTCTGTCTACGTCTAGAAAATGGGGGAAACAATCTCATGAGGATGAAGATGCAGATAAGGGAAGAATTACAGGCGAGCGACCTGAACAACAACCAATCATTAGTTAATGATTTTCATGACTTGGAATGTGCAAGGTATCTGCGACAAGGATACCCAAGATGTGTTACGAGATCTGGTGCGGAAATACAAAGTGTCGGTGCTAGCAGTAGTTGAAACCAGAACCAGTGGACAACGGGCTGAAGATATCATTATGAACCTGGGGTTCTCACATTCCCACAGAGTGGAGGCAGTGGGGTTCTCGGGAGGGATTTGGTTACTTTGGAGGGAAGAGCTTCATAATGTGAAGGTTATCTGGAGCCATCAACAGTTTATTCATGTCGAAGTAGATGACCGGGTTGCTGTCACTAGTGTCTATGGACACACGACCCGTTCGGGAAGGAGATGCCTGTGGAATAGATTGAGAGAGATTTCTGGTAACATGGTCCTACCCTAGGTGCTCGCAGGGGATTTTGATGCTCATCTAACGCCAGAGGAGAAGACGGGAGGACGGACACTAGATACTAGAAGCTGCTACGATTTTGCTTCAACGTTGGCGGATTGCAATCTTACTGAATTGGAAGCCAGTGGACCTTGTATGACGTTTAGGCGGGGTATGCTTCAGATGAGACTGGATCGTGCCCTGGGAAACCATAAGTGGCAGGAGGAGTTTGGAAATTCTTCTGTGCAGGTGTTGGAGAGGTTTAAATCAGATCACTCGCCCATCCTGGTATCGGCTTATGGTACTAGGAAGGTATACGCTAGAGTACCAAGGACCCAACACGTGTGGCATGAGAGGAGTGACTTCCTGGAGTTGTTAAAACAGAATTGGGATAATCAATTACCTTTCTCGACTGCGTCAAGAAGGTTCCTGGACAAAGCTATGAAGTGGGATGATCAGGTACGTAAACAAGAAAGGAGATCGACTAGAGCACTCAAGACCCGACTCTTGTTGATCCAAGAGGAGATGGCGAGGCAATATACACCTGAACTAGAAAACACGATGATGGATGTGCAAGCTAAAATTCTTGAAGATATGAGAAGGGAAGAAATTGAATGGAGGCAGAAGGCGAGATGTACTTGGTTGAAGTTAGGCGATTCTAATACTGCTTTCTTCCATGCTTCGGTGAAGAGCAGAAGATGGAGGAATCAAATCACCAGGCTCCAGGATGACGACGGCAATTGGATTACTCAAAGCACTGAGCTTAAAGATATGGTGCAGAATTATTTCAGTAAATTACTAACTGATTCTATTATGGTTCAGGACGGGGCAGATGTTCAGGGGTACATTGGCTCTTTTCCTCAATTGTCCAGGGGATTGACACAACAGCTGAGTAAGACACCTTCGGCAGAAGAGATATTTTCTAATCTGAAAGCTATGCATTCCATCAAGGCAACGAGGCCTGACGGTATTGATGCAGGGTTTCTGAAGTTCAACTGGTCAGTACTGGAGAAGGGTCTGGTAAGGGAGGTCAAGGAGGCTTTCTCGGGCATGCCTCTAGTTCCTGGCTCTACAGACTCTACAGTAGTTCTTATTCCAAAGTTAAAACACCCTACTAAGTGTTCACATCTTCGTCCAATATCGTTGAACAATGTTTGCATAAAATTGATGTCTAAAATCATTGTCAATAGAATCAAACCTTTTCTTGATGGGTGGATATCCCCGATGCAACTAAGTTTCATCCCTGGGAGGAAGATACAGGATAATACAATTCTGTTACAGGAAATCATACATTCCATGGAGAAGGTCCATTCGAAAAAACAAAGCATGGCAGTAAAGATAGATCTCTCTAAAGCCTATGATCGGCTTAGTTGGAAATTCATAGAAGATACCCTCCAACGTACGGCTATCCCTACCAATCTGATTCATTTGATTATGCAAATACTCACTACGGGTGAGTCTACCATTGTTTGGAATGGAGAAACTATCCCTCCTATTAAACCGTCTCGCAGAGTCAAGGAGGGAGATCCGTTATCACCCTCCATCTTTGTGTTATGCCTGGACCGTCTGAGTCAGGCAATTGAACGTGAGGTCAACCTCGGAGCGTGGAAACCAGCAAGCTTCATGAGACACAAGGTACAATTCACTCACCTGTGTTTTGTAGATGATCTAGTTCTTTTTGCGGAGGCGGAGGCTCGTCAAGCAGGGGTGGTGAGGAGAGTTCTGGAGGAATTCGGACAAGTCTCAGGACAGGAAGTTGCACTGGAGAAATCCATGGTCTTTTTCTCGAAGAATACTACACCGGTAAATGCAAGGGGGATCAGCAGAAGATTGGGCATTAGGCAGACAGATGATTTAGGGAAGCATCTTGGTATTCCAGTAATTCACAAAAGAAATTCGAAACATCTGTACCTTGACCTGGTTGCTTCGTTTCAGAACAAGGTGAATGCGTGGAGCAATAAGAGACTATCAATGGCTGGGAGAGTCACTTTGGTGAATGCGACCCTGACAAATACGGCCACCCATTTGATGCAAGCTGTGCAGTTACCTGCCTCTATCACAGACAGACTTAATCATATTACCAGAAACTTTGTGTGGGGTTCTACAGAAGATAGGAGGAAGACTCATCTCGTAGCTTGGAAGACCATTCTCAAGCCTAAGGAGCATGGAGGTCTGGGCATCAGATGTGCAAAGAGAATTAACATAGCTCTTATGAGGAAGCAGGCTTGGAGCTTCGAATCTGACGCGACTCTGGTGTGGAAGTCACTCATGCAGGCGAAATACACGAAGGGACCTTGCATCAGACAATCTGGCTCTATGGTGTGGAGAAGTATTCTTGGAAATCGAGAGTACATAAGAAATCATATAGCTATTGCGATTGGGGACGGAAGGAATACTAGTGTTTGGAGAGATAGGTGGCTGCGAGGAGGAGTGTGTCCAATTCTCAGGACGGATACTATTATCCCGCCAGAACTCGAACATCTGAAGGTAGCAGACATGATAAATCTTGATGGAGATTGGGATTGGAAATTCGTGGGATCCTATTACAATGCTGAATCTATGAATCGCTTAAGAGGTATGCAACCGCCATTACCGGAACCTCACCCGGATGTCATATACTGGGACACGGCGCAAGGAGGGAGACCTACTACGGCGATGTTCTATAAGGATACTTACTTACAGGAGGTAGAAGTGTCCTACCCATGGGACCTAATCTGGAGCACCCCTGTGCCTCCAAGAGTCAAGTTATTCTTGTGGCTTGCTGGACATAATCGCTTGCTTACTAATGCCGAAAGATACCAGCGGGGATTGTCGGAAGACAAGATTTGTCAATTATGCAATGAAGAAGAGGAAGATTTACTGCATACCATCCAGCTCTGCCCCAAAGCTAGACAAATTTGGGACACCACTCCAGGGTTCCAGGAGTACAGGCACCTGTCGGAAAATGGAACCAGCTGGTTCTGGGAGAACATGTTGCAGGCGGGATGGAGTCAGCCGTTTGCCATCACCTCATGGTAGGTGTGGAAAGCGAGGAATGAGTTCATCTTCAGACATTCGACTAAGGATTTCACTCGAGTAGCCACGGAGGTTCAGGCATGGATGAATGTCTTTAACACTACCACGAATGGGAATACTGGTATGAGCAGCAATGAGCATATCCTTACTACTGACAGGTGGAGAGCTCCACAGAGGGGAGTGCACCAAATCTGTGTGGAGCTTGCACAAAGGATCGTGGACTCCACACAAAGTATGAGCTTCATTGTAAGGGATGAAAATGGACAGTGGATCGAGGGAGGTACAGGGAAACATGTCGGTACTGACCCTCTAGAAGGAGAGATATTGGCCATTGCAAAAGCTGTGGACGTCTGTGCGATGAGGAGGTGGCCATGCGTGGAGATCATGTCAGATTCCAAGTTAGCAGTTGAATACATGAACGGAACCTCTGAGATCCCCCCGAAGTTTAAGAACATGGTAGCTGGGACCCTGCTGAAAATAAACACAAGTCAGAACATCAAGATTCAGAAAATTAAAAGAACATGCAATAAGCTTGCCGATAAGCTAGCTAAGTGGTTCCTTAAGATTCCTGATCGGGATAGGAGCTTGTTAGTATGCCCGGCTGAACTAATGGCTATGTTTGATTTTGATAGAATGCATTGTAATAGTGAAGCAGAGGAAATTAATGAATAGAGGCATCGTTTTGGAAAAAAGAAAAAAAATAATAAATAAATTCAGCTAAAAGATATAAGCAGAGAAATTAATATTGTTTAAGCAGTTCATGTATCTAAAACTGAGTAGTAGAACATTCTATGCTTTTAGAAGGAATATGAAGAACATGTATGGATGTTATAAAATAAATAGTATGAAAGACAAGGCAAAGGATGATCCAGTGTTATCCTTATTTGTCCCTAAACAAATACACTACATGATTGTATCATATCTTTTATTAATGACCTGAGGATTTGAGTCATACCACCCATATCCAACCACCCCATGCGAAGGGCTACTAACAGTGCCATATGAGGTCTATGGAAGAGTGGGACTCCACGACCCCTCCAACAACTCTTGGTTAGCACAACAGTGAAAGTGACATATAGTCAACTGAAGGATCGACATCATCATCCATATAAACAACCTTACTCATGTGAACTCATTTTTCTTAACTAATGTTAGTTAATTTGCTTCTGCAAAAGATTTTTTGATTCCTTTCGCTTGTACGCTTTCTTGTCCATACTGTCGACATGTTTTATGTTTCTTTATGTGATCTAGAAAGATATGTTGAGAAGTATGGAATAGTTCTCTTGCAACCAAATATTTGACCACATACATGTCTAGGATATGTTGAGGCTCTAAGGTTGCAGTTCAAGTCTTAATATAAGAACAAGAGTGCTATGTAGAGATAAGAATCATCTCATATCACTGAGAGGTGTAATGATGATGGAAACCTCCTTTGTTAGTTAACTAGTTTGTTAATCTCATGGTTGCATGTGAGTAATGGTATGGAAGTGAAATCTTATGACATTAGCATTTAGTTCACATAATCCTCTTTAATTTTTTAATTAGTGAACTCTCAAACCAAACCAAACTTTTGTAAACTAATCTAGATTTTTGAACTCCGACACACTTGCGCCTAATTGTACCTTTCTCCCTTGGGTGATCTCAAATTTTCTACACAAACCCATATATTTGTTGCGTACTGCTCAAGTTATAAATATTAAATCTTGCTCATTTAGGCTAACAAGTTTTTGGCATCGTTGTTAGGGAGCATCAACATTTTAGTTAGAGTAAGAAGTTCTAACTAGTAAGTGAGACTAGATCACTCACCCCCAAATCATCATTCCATCATCATTTATATCATATATCATAAATTCCATTATTTTTTCAGTGTTTACACTAATTGTGAATTTGTAAGACTGTATGCGGAGTTCAAAACATGGTGTTTAAGCATCCATATTCTTAGACCCAGTAATTGAGTGTACCTTGAGTAGTCTCAGACAAGCAAGGAGGGTGAAGACTCTTCAATCTTGGGACACTCACAACCATCATCATTTCATTCTTCACTATCATCTTCAACAGACCGCCAAGAACCAATCATGGAAGAGGATCATCCTCTAAAGGACTCCATGGTTCCAGCTGCAATAAGCATTAATGGGTCTATCAATAACCCACATATCGAGCAAAATAACTTCTCAACCAAACATACAATAATGTAGATGATTTAACATAACTATTTTGGAGGGACTCCCAAAGAAGATCCCAATATTCATGTATCTGGATTCTTGCAACATCTGAACACTTTCAAGTTTATTGTTTTTACTCTTGATGGTGTAAGCCTAATTTTGTTTCCTTTTTCTTTGAGGGATAGAGACAAGGTGTGGATCTCTTCCTTGCAAAGGAACTTCATCAACAACTGGAATGAACTCCTTAAAGCTTACTTACCCAAGTTATTACCACAAAGCAAGACAACTCAGTTGAGAAGCCAATTGACCAACTTCTCTCTGAGAGATAGAGAGACCATGTATGATACATGGGAGAGGTTCAAAGACCTCCAATGTTTTTTTTCCTCACCATGGTCTCAACAACTTGCTTGTTCTTCAAACATTTTATAATGGGATTTACTATAACACTAGGATGTTTATAGATGTTGCAGCCAATAGGGCTTTAATGAACAAATTTTAAAGGTAGGCCTACGCTATATAGAAGACATGGCAATCAGCCATTCCCAATGGAGTTCTGATATGGGTAATCAACCACCGTCAACTTTTTTTTTTGGGAAATAAGACAATGTCCATTCTAGTGATGTTGTTGATCTGAATTCTACTAAGTTAGTTTCCTCAACCAGTACAAATGATATGTCATGCAAATGAAGCCATTGGACAAGTAGCTTGTACAAGCTACCCTTCTTTGTTCCCTTCTGAGGAGATTTTTGAGAAATGCAATATGGCAGGAAACTATGAAAAAAAAACCTTTACAACCCATATTCCAATTTCTCTAGGTTGAAGAGACCACCCCAAATTTTCTCACTGTAACAACAACACTCAAAATCCTCAACTGATTCAAAATAATCATCCACAACCTATTGGAAATATGCCCTCTGCAAGCAACAATCCTCCAAGATTCAATAGCAACAACTAGAATTTCAACCAGCTTCAGCAACACTCAAAACCCAGTCTGGAGTACTTCTAGAGAATTTTGTGTCATGATAGATCATGCAAAAGGAAGAATTTTGTCAACAAGAATAACTGATGAAAGACACATTCCAATTGATTTCTAAAGAAGTGGATGGAATCACCACTCAGATAAAGATGTTAGAAAACTAAGTTACTCAACAATCCCTTACCAACAATTAAACTTTAGGATCTCTTCCAAGCCAGTTAGTATTGAACCCAAAAGATAAAGGAAATTTTATTGCATCCAGATCCTTCTCTAGAACACATTGAAGAAGAAAAATGAAGATTCTTACTCCAAAATCTAAATTGAGGGTGGGAGTTCTTCAGGAAAGTGTGGCAAGAGAGAGGAAGAGGAAGCTAGAGAAGGAAAGGGAAAGGGAAGATAAAGAGTTATGGTAGGGAGGATATAGGATAGATGTGAAATTACTATTCTTAAAGGAGCGAGTTTAGTCATTAGTTAGGAGGAAGAAGGAGGTCATTGGATCAAACTTAAGCAAGACATGGTCTAGATCTAGTCATTCAGTCCTAAAGGGCCACATGTAGAAAAGAAAGGAAATAGAACAAGTGACCATTATATCCAAAAAACATAATGATTTGATTCATTATATATATATTACACTTAATATTTAAATAAATTTATTACTCATTTTCTTTCCTAATTCAATTGACGGTCCAAACAAAGTGAAATTTGATACCTAGGGTATTAAGGCATGTAGAATCCAAGTTTGACATTAATCTCAACTTTTGGGAACATCAAGTATATAATTTAATGACCCCACAATTAGGATAGATTTTATTTATCTCATTTGCTAAAGATTGTTTCATCTTCTTAATAAAATTTTCATGGATGGCTGTAATAATATAGACCCTTACGAAGCATACATCATCATTATAGCATGTGCTGCAGATAGATCAATAAAAAATCTTGCATTTATAGAAATCTCAGCAAACATGGTGTGTCCTCTACTACATACGACATGTTTCCACAATCACTAAGGTATTCTTAAAAAATTCCCAGGGTAAACATCATGTCCTTACTGATACATGTCATGTATCATCTTAGAAACCATTCAATCAAGCTAATGGAATCTGACTGACATATACATCATAGCACACATTGTGTGAATGAGTTCATTTATAGGTGATAGACTTGTTTGAAACTTAGACGTTGTGTGTTAGTTACACACGTCGTGTGCCCATCATCCTAGAGATTTGAACAAGCTACTGGAATCTTACACATTGTGTGTAAATTAGAACACGACATGTCCCTTAAGAGGTTCAACATTAAAAATTTCCAACGCAAAGGCACAATGTTTAGATTGCCAAACACATCATGTTTGGATGTTTAAGCTACGGTTTTTAACCTAATTTCAAGACAACTCTCTCTCCACCCTATCTTCTATAGTGTAGGTACATCCTAATAATTGATCTAATGATACTAGGGTATATTTATTCTAACTATTTGACTATGTTCTAGGAGTACTAGTATTTAAACCTAATTCCCATGAGACATGCATGTGTCAACTATTTATATACTATGATACCAAGTTGTAAGGACATGATCCATATGATTGAATATTTACAAAATGGGATCAGAAAGTATAAACAAATCTTTTTACAAAAATGATTTACATCAGTCATATAAGCTTTACATAATATTACAAAATTAATTATTTATTCCTATTTACTCTTCAACAGATTAGAAATCTTGCACGTCTCTTCTAGGCCTTGTTTGATCACCTATTCATGAATTCTAGGAGGAACAAAATCTTACATGGACCCCAAGAAGGGATTTATGAGTTTGTCAAATGACCACTGCAAAATCTATAATTGGAAAGAAAAAGTATGATTATATCTACTATGGATGGAGAAAATGAATAGGAACAAACAACATAGACAAGAACAAAATTGTAGCAATGTGTTTTCAAATTGAATGAGATTCTAAATCCAATTTTTGAAACTAGTAACGTAAATTTTCATATAGATATCACATGTCATTGTCTAGTTGTTGGGAAACCTATGTGTCCTCTCCAATAGATAACAAAAACACACCAACTAAGATTCCTAACATACTAAGGGACCATATACCCTTTAAATCTGTGTATAGGTGTGGAAGCATAATTCCATAAAACTAGGGCCACTAGCCTTCCATTTTTTGACGTTTAAACATTGTGCTACTATTTTCCCAGAATAAAATGTCGAGGGCCTTCCGAAATGGAAGGTTAAGTTTCAAAATCAATTATTGGGGAAACCAACCTATCTAATCATGAATGTAATCAATAAGGGAAATGTCCATTCAAATATAAATTGAAATTTTGCACCTTTCTATCAAAGGACTGCAAAATGCAAAAATTCCAAGCATTGATTCTAGTCGACAATCTAGAGAAAGATTTATAGACACTAAAGTTTATTCTGATCTTGATAGTAGACCAATGTCCATGTCTTGAAAATATTCCATACTTGATTGTAATCTCCACTGAGTATCTGACTTGTTGATGAAGGAAGGGGTGTGTCTAGTCTTTTGTTCATAGATAATCAATTTCTTGGTGTGTCTTAGCATAGAGGATGGTTTTGCCTTCGTCATTGTGCCTTCTTGGTCTGAACTCTAGCCATAGAGTCCAAGACTGTTGTTGTTGAAATTTAGTGATTTAGGTTGAATCAAGAGAGTGTAGTAGTATGTTCTTAATTCTGTCAGTGAACTATGAATGATCTTCAGTGGATCGCAACAACTATAGGGGTTTGTCTTGTTAAATGAAGTCCTAAGATGGTCAAATATATCATTAGGATTTGTTGTGATGGCTTACTTCTAGTGGAGGGGTTGTTGGTTTTGAGGAATCTGTTAAGTTTTTAGAGGAAGGTAGGAAGTTAGATTCTGTTGTGGTCATCTTAAGCAGATGCCAACGACTTTGATTGTTGGAGGTTTCGATGGCAACCGTGGTAGAATTTGTTGGGATGTACACTTAGGGAGCCAATAATATGATGATTGTAATGTCATATATAGTACATGATTTGATTAATAATAAAGGAAATCTTAATTTATGTGTTTGTTCAATTATGATATAAAGGTATAATATGATAGATGTTTAAAGAATGATGTTACTTGATGACATATGTCTTCAAGTTTAGGACCTGAATAGTGAGATTGTATGAATGATACGAGTCTATACATTCTTGCTATATCCCTAGTCGAATATTATTGTGAAAGTTGATAGAAAAAAATAACACATAAGACTAGAGTGTGTGTTGGTTGATGATAGAATATCATTAGTCACGATATGTGACATTAAACCAAATACATATGTACTTGTTATAGAATAATGTATTTGACAGACCCAACTTGAGAGATATACATTAAGACCGTAGAATGGTATTCAGAATCATTTCTCATAGTCAAAGTGGTAATTGTGGTTCTTAGACCTAAAGTCGCAACACTCATCACATGTCGTTCTATGTATTTTGACATTATCCAATGTGATCTTGTATAAGGCTTACCATAAAGGTGATGCTCAAATACATTGTGACCCATTGCGAATGTTTATGAGTGATGTAGATGGGATTTGTCCCTCCTACTAGATTTGATATCCTAGAATTGATAAGCGAGACTGAGAAACATATGACTATATTCATGTAAATCAATATATGACATGTGAGCTCACATGCCTCTCAAATAGTCTGCTCTATTTCAAGGAACATGGATTGAATGTTGAAGATGATGATGATTCCTTGAGTTGATATAATTTGGATATCAAAGACAGAGGAACAATACAATCAATGTAATACTAATCACAGATTGTACTTTGAAGTTGTTCTCCAACTTTCCAATAACTTGGGTAGAAAGTATATATTTCTAGATATGTCTCATTGCTTGTGATGTCATAAATCAGTTATGCACATTCGCTACTGATGTTTCTTGGAACTTGTAGGGTCACACACATAGAATTTACCTAGAATAAGAGTTTATACATGAATATGGTTTAAAATTGATTACCTAAGTGTTAGGTATTCAATTTTAACAAGATTGTCTATCTGAAGTCTAAAATGATCGATTCAACAAGTGAACAAATTGGTTTAGATCTATGAGCTGATTGGTTTAGGTTATGAGCTGACTAGTAGGATGATCAATACAATTGGATCAAGAATTGATGTTGATGTGACATTGTGTATTAATAGTCATATTAAAAGCCAATGTGATTTTGAATAGGAAACATAGTGAATTGACTGGTTCAAATGTTGAACTGATAGTTTCACATGTGAATCCATCAGTTCACAGATGAACTAACTGGTTCATGGTTCATAGGTTTTGGGAAAATCAATAAACTCCATCTCTTCCACTACAAAATGATTTGTAAACCCTAACCCTGACCCTCCTATAAATAGAGGGGTATAGGAGGATTTCATAAGACACAACAATAAGCTCTAACAATTGTTGTCTTCTATTAGTTTTCGTGACATGAGAACCTAAGCAAGTCATACCCTTTAAAGCAAGAGACAACAAGCAAGATAAAACAAGGGAGAGCAAGTCGATTCTAGCACATTGACTAGAAAAGACAACTCTTACATGTTTGTTTCAAAAGAATGACATGAGTCCCTGGTAGTCCATGTGGACTATGTATATGTGAGGAGGCCTTTGCCACCAGCTAGGAGGACGTCATCACCCACCAATCATGGTGATACACTAGGAGGCCTCCACCGACAACCGTCTATGTGCAACTTGAGAAAGAAGCACGTCGCAATAAGAAAAAGTCGTTGGACTTGCTCCAGGACTATGCATATACCTTGTAACCCTCCTTCCCAATTCATAGTTGTTGACGTGATCTTCTATTCAAGTTGAGTATGGAAAATAAAAATTTCTTTCCACTGTCATATCTGATGTCATATTTTGATATAGAGGTATCAGATCCATGTCAATTTACTATGGATTTAATTGATATGATTAGATTTTTGTTTTATCATTTATTTCAATCAATGTGAATGTTTAAAATGATTAAAATCATATCTAATTACATACCACATAAAATCCAAATATACATATATATATATATATATATATATATATATATATGTATATATGTATATATATATGGGAATTCATTCATTGCACGCACGATTAGCCTGTATTTTTGCTACCCGGCAGCCAAAAAAGTAACTCTCCTAGCTAAAAAAGTAACTCTGCTATAAAAAAAGTAACTATGGTGTCAAAAAAGTAACTCTGCTGGCCAAAAAAGGAACTCTGTACAAAATATAGAGCATATATATATAAGGACAGGTTTTTTTATTTTGAAGGGGGGGGCAAATGATATTATTTTTGGATGAAATTTTTTGGGGAGCTAGACAAAATGGTCCTCAGCAATTGTGATTTTTTTTTTGAAAAAAGGTGGTTGGAAGGGTGGGCGGGTAGCTACCCGCGCGGGCAATAAAGATGGGCCCTATATATATATATATATATATATATATATATATATATATATATATATATATATATATATATATATTTATATATATATATATATGTGTGTGTGTGTGTGTGTCTGTGTGTGTGTGTTTGTATGTGTATGAGTTATGATATATTTGGAATTTATATGTGTCAGCCTGAAATCATTTTGATGGTGGACGTAACAATGGTTATGGGGCATACCCCTTGGACTTTTGTGCTTGGTTGGATGGTTTTAGTACTATTTATATCTCAATTTTTATACTGATCCTCTCTCTCATTTTCCATAAGTAAAAATATTAGTGCTTTTCTTCCTATGTTCCCCTCGAATATAACTCTAGGCTTCCCTATTACAATGTGATAAGTTAAATCGGATAGTTTTATTTCCTATTATGGCAAAGAAGGGATTTTGCACTAGATTAATGGATCGACTAACAAGTCAAATTGAATTACTAGAGGATCTAAGAGGGGAGACGATTGGAGGAGTCAAATGATTGGTTGGTGGTCCAACCAATCGACTGGAGGAGTCCAATCATCGATTGAACCAGAGACTAGTCGACTATTCCAAGAGATCAACCAACCTACTAGGAGGCCCACCAATCAGTTCAAGAGTTAAATCAGTCAACCCAGATTGGTACGAGGACAAATCTTCTTCAACAATAGGTTTCTACATATGATGTGAACCACATGTTGTAGTAATTCTTTGTGATTCCAAGGAATTGCATTCGTATGGCCATAACCATCACTCGTATTTTATAATTGCATGTTACTTGCTTGCGGATATAGAATGTATATGATATGTACTATTAGTATGTGGTGATTGGATATATATATATATATATATATATATATATATATATATATATATATATATATATATATATATATTTACCTATATATATATATATATATATATATTTACATATATATATATTTATATAATCCCTCAAATTAAATATTAAGTCATAGATGAATTCAAAAAGAAAAATAAATGAAAAGATTGATTGACTAAGTGTGGGCATGACAAGAGTGGTGCGCCATTCATCTCATGGAAGTGTGATGGTAGTTATGTGGGCCAACAAAGCAAGGTGCATTACTATCATGTTTCCTTTTGGTTTATACATAACTAGGTGACCGTTATGAGATTAAGTGCCTAGAAGAATGCAAATCACTATGGCAAGGAGTTGGGCATACCACATCCAAGAATTACATGAGATGCAATAGGCAAAAGTTGCCTAGCTTAATAATTGGTTATGGATTAGTGTTGGTTGGGTAATAATCTAATTGTTTTGGGCCTTTGCTCACTAGCAGTTTGTACGTTGCAATCTTCCAAAGTTATATGTGAGGTCTATCTATTTAAACAAAATAGTGGGATCGATTATTACTTAAAGGCCTAATGAAACCTTGTCAAATTTTATTTAATGTCAAATCAAAAGTGTTTTGACAAATTGAAAATTTTTCTTATTAAAAATGGAAAACAAATCGTCATTGAGATATGTCCTTAAGAAGGAAAAAATTATTAGGATAAATTTCCATGACTAGTTTTGGACTTTGAGAAGGGTACTCAATGATGAGAATAAGCTCCATGTCCTAGATACACGAGTGCTAGAAGAGCCTTCTTCTGATTCCTAGGGCTGAGATGGATGCTTATTGGAAGCATGCCAACGGTTCCTTAGATATTAAACACCTTATTATAGGCTCTATGAATTATGAGTTGCATGAGTTGTGTGAAGACATTGGGATTCTTGAGATGGTAACACATCTTACAAACATGAACTAGAATCATGCAAAGCAAGAAAGATACTATGTCTCAAAGGTGCTCTTTGAGTGCAAGATGAAAAAATGATATCTACTAGAGACCCATGTTCGCAATATGATTGGGCATGTGAAACATTTATAGAAACTAGGATTCCCTTTGAGATAAGGGTTTACCATGTATATGATTCAACAATCATTTCACAAATCATGCAACCAGTTTATCGAGTGTTATTACTTGAGTAACTTAGAAAAAATGCTGTTATAATTTCTTGGCATGTTGATAAATGTCGATGCACAAATGAAGAAGGACAAACATGTGATCGTTATTAAAAGATAAGAGTTCAAAAATGAAAGAAAGTTTAGGAAGATTTCTAAGGCTAAGTTGAAGTTCAAATCTTAAGAACTCAAGACAAGGATAAAGGTACGTGCAAAAGGAATTCGTTCTTTGCACTTAAAGAGACTCATGAAGATGAATCAGGGGATAGAGTTATACATTTTAGATATATATGTTATTGAGATAAATACGTATAATTCTTCATCTTGGGTACCTGATACTGGACATGGATCTCACATATGCTCAAATGTCCATGTTCTGAAAAGAAGTAAGCCATTAAGAAAGGGTGAGGTTGAACCACGCGTTGCAAATGGAGCAAGAGTTGTTGCCACCATAGTTGGAATCTTTAATTTATCTATTCCCAGGGGGCTTGTAAGAGAGTTAAAGAACTTCTTTTTTGCACCTGTTATTTATAGTAACACTATTTCTATATCTTGTATGGACAAGAATGGATATGAATTTCATATAAAGAATGGTCGATGCTCTATTAAAAAAGATGAGATCTTCTATGGAAGTGCCCCAATGTTCTATGGTCTTTATTGGTTACATCTAGAGACAAATGTGTATAATGTAAATACCAAAAGATTAAAACTTAATAACTCTAATAAAACATTCCTTTTGCATTATTGTCTAGGGAGCATCAATGAGAAACACATTTCTAGACTTCATAAAGATGAATAACTAGTCTCTTTTGATTTCAAATCAATATAGACATGTGAGTCTTGTTTGTTGGGCAAGATGACAAAGCCTCCCTTTAATAGTAACACTGAGATGGAAAGTTCTCTATTAGGACTCATACATACTAATTTATGTTTCCCTTTTATAATAAATGCTAGAGGTGGTTATCAATGCTTGATTACCTTTACTAATAATCTCAATTGGTATGGATATGTTAATTTGATGAGACATAAATAAAAAAAACCCTTGATGAATTCAAGAATTTCATGAATGAAGTATAGTACCAACTTGATAAAAAGTATTAAGGCACTTCATTCTGATTCAGGTGAAGAATACTTAAGATAAGAGTTTGAGGACCTTCTATGAGACTGTGCAATCATATCACAATGAACTCCACCTAGAACACCACATCATAATGGTGTGTCATAATGAGGGAATCTTGCATTCCGAGATATTGTGCAATCAATGATGAGTTTTCATGATCTTCTGACTTCCTTCTTGGGGTTATTCTCTAGAAACTACAATGCTTACATTAAATTGTGTACCATCTAAATTGGTTCAAAACACACCATATGAGATATGGTATTGAAAGTGTCCCTATGTGTCTATTATGAAGATTTAGGATGTGAAGCTTATGTGAGAAAGTAGTTTCTCAAAAAGGTTGGACCCAAATCGCATAAATATTATTTTGTTTGATATCCTAAGGAAACTAAATGATACTACTTTTATACCCATCTTACAACAATATGTATGCTTCTAGGGATGTCATATTCCTAGAAAAGGAATTTATTTCCAATGGAATCAATGGGAGGAAAGTAGAATTCGATGAGGTTAGAGACCCACAAGGAAACATTGAACTTGTAGAGGTACGAGAAATATAGAGAGTCACACATTTTTGTGGAATGTCAAATTCCTCATGCAACATAGGAACCCCGTAGATCTTGTAGGACATGCATGAGTCTGAAAGATTTGGTTATGTTATGACTTAGATGGCAATAGGTTGGTCATTTATGATGAGCCAACAACCTATGTACAAGCTGTTAAGGGACCACAATATGAGAAATGTGTTGAGGCCATGAGATTTGAGATGGAATCAATGTACACCCATATGGTATGGACCTTGGTTGATCCACCTGAAGAGCTAAAAATCATAGGGTGTAAGTGGGTCTTCAACAATAACACTGACATGGTGGTAATTTACAAACCTATATAGGATGATTGGTTGCAAAGGGTTTTAGACAAGTTCAAGACGCTGACTATGAGGAAACGTTTTCTCCATTTTCCATGGTTTAGTCCATCATGATCATGCTTGCCGTTGCAACTTATTATAACTATGAGATTTGGCAAATAAATGTTAAAACTATAATGTTAACGGAAATCTACTTGAGGATGTGTACATGAAACAACCTAAGGGTTTTATAAATCCAATGGATGCAAATAAAATATGTAAGTTACAAAGGTCAATCTGAGAATTTAAGAAATCATGTCAGATCTAGAATCATTGATTGGACAAAACAACCAAAGAGTTTTGCTTTAGCCAGAATGAAGACGAACCATGTGTTTACAAGAAGGTCAGTAGGGGTGTGATTGTATTCCTCATATAGTATGTGGATGATATACTATTGATGGGGAATTACATCCCTAATTTATAGATGATAAAGACCTAGCTAGGAAATAAATTATCAACAAAGGATTTAGGTAAAGCATCCTATATCTTAGGAATCAAGATCTATAGAGATATATAAAAGGATTCTTGGCCTAAGCCAGAGAACATACATTGACAAAGTGAAGTGGTTCAACATGGAGAACTCGAGGAAAGGAAACTTACACATGCCTCATGGTGCTACTATTTCTAGAACTCAATGGCCTAGTACTTGTAATGAAAGGGTAAGCCTGAGCAAGATTGCATATGCATTTGCGATTGGATTTATCATGTATGTAATATTTTGTACTCATCCTGATGTCACGTACACCTTTAATATTACAAGTAGATATTAGTTAGATCATGATGAAGGCAACAAGACTTTTAGAACATAATTAAGTGCTTTAAAAGAAATAAGGATTAGTTCCTTGTCTATAGTGGAGAGGAAGAGATGGTGGTAAATGGTTACATTGATGCAAGCTCCCAACCTAACAAAAATAACTATAAATTGCAATTTGGATTTGTGTTTTTCTTAAACTACAGAGCTATAAGCTGGAAGAATTCCAAGAAAGTGACAATTCTTTATTCTATAATAAAGGCTGAGTATATTGTTGCACCAAATGTGGCAAAGTAAGTTGTTTGGATCAAGAAGTTCATTTATGAACTTGGGGTGGTTCCAAGCATCAGCAATGTAGTAGAGCTTCATTGTTACAACAATGGAGTAATTGTGAAAGCTAAGGAACCTAGATCACATCAGCATTCCAAGCACATACAATAGTTCTTCCATCTCATACCAGAGATCGTACAACAAGAAGATGTGAAGATTTATAGAGTACCAACTAAAAGTAGTGTCACTGACCCCTTGATAAAGCACTTTCAAAAAGAAGAATAGAGGTCATGTTATATCACTTGGGATTAAGCTCATAGGTGATTTACTCTAAGTGAAAGTGGGAGTCTTTTGGTATGTATGCACAAAGATCCAATCATATGATGATTGAAGTGCAATATATTGTTAATGATTTGATTAATATTAAAGGCAATCTTCATCTATGCATTTTCTCAATTATGAGATAAAGGTAGATCATGATAGATGTCAAAAGAATGGTATTACTCGATGACGTAATTTCTTAAGGTTGAGGACCTAAACAATGAAGTCATACCAATGATAAGAGTAGATACATTCTTGTTATGTACATAGTTGAATGTTGTTGTGGAAGCTTATAGATAGAAATAAAACATAAGACTAGAATGTGTGTTGGTTGATGAAAAAATCTCATAAGTCATGATGTGTGATAACAAACCAAACACAAAGGTACATTTTAGAGAACAATGCATCAGATAGACCCACCTTGAGAGTGATACATTTAAACCTTTCAATGGTAGTCAGAATCAACTCTCATAGTGAAAGTGGTGATTGTGGTTCTTTGACTTGAAGTTGCTACACTCATCACATGTTGTTCTATCTATTTTAACATTATCCAACATGACCTTGAATAAGGGTTACCATAAAGGTGATGCTCAGATACATTGTAACACATGGGTAATGATTGTGACTAGTGTAGATGGTATTTGTCCCTCCTACTAGAGTTGATATCCTTGCCACTTGATTAGTGACACTAAGAAACCTATGGCCACACTTATGTGAATCAATATATCATATGTGTGCTTAGATGTATCTCAGATAGTCTACTCTAGCTCAAGGAACATTGATTGATTGTTGAAGAGAATGATGATTCCATGCCTCGAGTTCAATATTGATATCATAGACAAAGGAACTATATCATCCCTATAACACTAATCATAGATTGTAGGTTGATGTTGTTTTCCAACTTTCTAATTACTTCGGTAGCAATGACGTGTTTCTAGATACCACTCATTGCTTGTTATGTCATAAATCAGTTATGGACATTTACTGCCAACAAAACATAGGACCTACAGGGTCACACATCATGACTATGGTTTAAACTTGATTTCCAAAATGCTAGGTATTAGATTTAATCAAGATTGGCTATCAAAACTGTAAAATGACCGGTTATGAAAGTGAACCGGTCGGTTCATATCTGTCGGTTCATATTTATGAACCAACCGGTTTAGGTTGTGAACCAATTAATTAGATGATCAATATGATTGGACCAGGGATTGATGATGATGTAATGTTGGGTATTAATTATCAAATTAAAATCCATTATGATTCCAAATTGGAAACATACTGAATCAACTGGTTCTAGTGTTGACTCGATCGTCTCATTTGTAAACTGATCGGTTAATGGTTTGCAGGTTCTAGAAAATTCACTAAATTCTTTCTCATTAAATCCCAAATGATCTAGAAACCATGACCCTGACCCTATTGTAAAGAGAGGGGTAGTGGAGGGTTTCAAAAGACACAAAAATAATTTCTAAAAATTGTTGTCTTCTACCAATAGTGGTAATGTGAAAATATGAGAAATTCTTACCCAACAAAGGGAGAGATATCAAGAGAGAGACAATAAGGGAGAGCTTGTAGACTCTAGAATGTTTACTAGAAGAGACAACTCCTTCCTATCCATTCCAAAAGAAAAACAGGAGTTCCTGGTGATTTGTGTGGACTACATAGTGGTGAGGAGGCCTTTGTTAACCTCTAGGAGGATGTTGTAAATATCTATATGTGGTAGTACACTTAAAGGTTGTTTCTGACATCTGACTAGGTTCTAGTTGAAAAAGAAACACGTTGCAGCAAGCATAAGGCACTGGAATTTATCCTGGACCAGGTATTTTCCTTGCAACCTTCCTTCCCAATTTATTATTGTTGACGCGATCTGCTATTTAAGGGGAATATGCAAGTAGAGGTTTGGTTTTTGTTTCCAGATTTGATGCCACATTTCTCTACAGAGTTGTGATAGTGTTGCAGGTTTGTGCTCAGCGGGTGGAGTAGAAAGTATCTGGAGGGATTATGCAGTCCATGACAGCTTGGTGGATGTTGAGTCGATATTTATGTAGAGGAGGGGAATATGTAGTTGGATGTGATGTTGTAGTGTTTAAGGATGTTGAGTTTCAAAGGTGGGATGTGTGTTTGTAGAGTAACTTCCACCATAGTAGATCGTTGTGGCTGTGGATCTGGATCACGTAGTATTCTGAAGAGGTCGATGTTGAAGAATGTTTTTGGTCACAACCACATTTGTATTCCTAGGGTTGGGTCGTTTTGTATGGGAGTTGGGCCTTTTTATTGTTGTAGGTTTGTAGCCAACCTATGTATATATGTGAGGGGGAAAGGTTGATTGGGTTTCCATCAAAAAAGACCTATAAGTGAGTAATGTTGTTTCCATTTAATAGTTGATGGGGTTTATGTATGACCACATCTACTAGGACATATGTATTAATGGTTGACTAGTGGGCATAAGAAGAATGCAAATGTTTCACAGGGTCCGGGGCAACGAGGTATATGTATTATCTAAGTCATACTCTCTGTAACAACCAATCTTTGGCATTAAGGAGAGGGATATGGGTTAAATTTACCTATGCAGTCATAGTTTGGCTAATTAAGTCCTTAGTTTCAGTCTACTTATGATATGTAGAAAATAACTACAAATTTTGGTCACGAGACCAAGTTCTATGAATTTAATTGCTAACAATATTAATACCCTAGTTCATGAAGATTTTGACCAAATTGAATATCCTCCATATTTATTATCTTTATTTCAATTGTTTCCATATCCATTAGTTCAATATTCAAGTAGGATATGAAAGGTCAAATTAAAATATATGATTAGGAATAATTTATTTAAATTGCATACTTTGTAGGAATGGTTCGTGGAACAAAACATGATGGACTAATTTTTTTTTCAAGAGAGGAGAGTGGACTCGTCTAGGAACAAGGAACCCACAAGGAGACAAATTAGTATGTAGGGGCATGACAATCAATCAAAATGATCACATACAAGTTGGAGAGAAGGACCCAATGGAAATTGAGCTCATGTTCAGGGGTAATTAAGAAAAATTACTCAAAAATAAATCCTATCACACACAAAAATAAAACCATGACTTTAAACAAGGTGCTTTGTGGCAATCAACCCAAGGATTGTCTATTTAGATATTAATTTTCTTTGACATTTATATTTTATTTCTATTTGTTATCTTGTTTTCTTACTTTATTTTCAAAGTTGAAGACTTATTTCATTAAATTTTTGGTTGAAATAAGATGCAAGTAAATATCTCTCCAATGTGAGCCTACGAACCCACTGGTTGGGTGGCTAGATCAACTTCTCGTTTGACCCAGTGTGATTGCTTGATCATCCATCTTGGTTGGTCGACCCATTTATAGTAGGATATTTTCCCCAACTTCTGATTGACCTACTAGTCATCTTGATTTGTTTCCCAAATGGGGAATCCAAAAATCAAATAGCCATTGTATCCAAAAATTGAATTTGGATTAGACACCAAGCTCGTTGATCGATTGATTAGATTGAACACTCAAAAGAATAGTAGCTACTCATCAAGAGAATTTTAGTTTGATCAATTCACCAAGTAAGTTAATCGAGCGACCATATTGTGCAACTTACATTAAAATTCCTAATCATCGATCCAATCCCAAGTGATCGATCAACCAACGATCAACTCACTCACGTATCCACCCTATCGCTCAATAAACCCATGCCATCTAGATCAGGTGAACAACCCATGGACTTCTACAACATAATAGACCCTGATCAGATGAAAAAATCAATATAGACAGACCCATTCACAATCCTTTGTATCTAAATTTAGTTTTAGGGGTAAGGGAGTCAACATCAAGCCCCAATTCCTCCTTCTCCCTAGCATGTTACTCTACGAGTCAATGCAATCCACCCCGATAGTCCTATCAACAAAGTTTTGACCAAACCTAACGCTCCAAATTCCTTCCCCCAACATCTCCAATCACCCAATGTGAGGTCCACCTTCATGTAACCATCATTTTTATACCCAAATTACTCAAGCTCCACTCAACCAACCGCACCACTCATTGTTGGCTGACCATCATGTGCTCATCTACCCGATCAAGCTACCTTTCTACTCCCATTCACCTATCCCTAGATCTCACCGATTGGCCACCCAAAAAAACCATTGATTACATATGACAAGCCCTATTCCTCATTGATCACATGATCCTCCCCTATAAGATCAAGCAAGTATCTTTTTCCACATAGGTTGTGCTCCCACAACCTGATCGACCAACCTACACCTTGGAGATCATTCGATCCACCTCTTAGATGTGGAAACACACCCTCTCACTGATCGTCTGACCACACCACCTAGTCACCCTATCCATAGAAACCATAATCTTGGACATTGTGTGATCGACTAACCAACCCTAACCAATCGTCTGGTTAGAATTCCTCAAAGAAACATCATCATGCCAATCCTACCGAGTGCCCAATCAACTCTCCTAATGGACCAACCAGCAGACATCATCAAGCCATGCAATTCAGGTGGTAGGTCAAACCAACTATCAGATAGTTCCAGCCATAGAATTCTATAGACACTCAACCCCTTCATCTTTAAGAAGGGCAACAGAAAGTTGACCATGGCAACTTCCATTCTTTCTCTCTCCTGGTTCACTAGAATGACTAATGACATCCATAACTAGGATAGAAGCATGACAGATGAATGGCACACACTCAAAAACACGGAGGGTGATGAGAACTTCAATGATGAGGCCATGGAGACTAAAAAATACAATGGATCATCTAATTAACGACATTGATGCTAAAAAAATATCCTTTATCTTCTACTCTAAAACTCTTTTTACTCCTCCATCGATGCAATTGTCAATAGTAAGACAACAAGACTTAGCCCATCCCTCTTGCTTTCCCCTACCACTTCACCCCTCTCCCACAAAGTATAAAGCCCTAATCCCTCCTAAGCACAAGAAGTGGTATAAGATCATGGTGGCTATCAGGGTGTAGCTTCCCCATTGGGCATGCCCAAAAATGATCAAGGAATTGGGCATCTGCAAACCTTTTCAACTCATCCTTCATTGTTCACACATCTCCTACTTCTCCTTCTATGCATAACATATTTTCAAGGATCTCACCATGTAGTTCCTTATTTACTTCACAAAGCACTACAGTTGTGACAATGAGCCTATTGCTCCTTGAAGGAGCACTCCTTGAAAAATAATAAACTCACCACCCACATCCTCTACATCTACAAGGAGTGTCAGGAAATGTGAGTTGAAGAAAACCATAGATTCCAATAGAATTTGTTTGTAATGGAAAAGTTCTAGGATGAGATCATCAACTAGCTCCCCTCCTTCCCACTTGGCGCACAGAGACATTTAGCCACAGCAATGAGGCTACCTCCTTTCACCATATCCTTTCTTGCACCATCTTTGATCTGACTGGTGCACCCAAATTTGTCATCTTCAATGACTTGTGCTTCTTGTGGTGTTTTTTGAATGACAAGACATTAAATCATTGGAGTGCTTGCATCGATAATCTACACAATTAGTGCACTGGAACACTAGCCACAAGTTATGTTAGAGTGTAATAATATTCGTCATCTCCTACTACCTTGGCTACACACATTCCATTTACTCTAGTGTCAACACAAAAGATGACCCATTTATTGATATCAAGTATCTAGTGTATTGTACAAATATCAACATACAAAAGGAGGAGGGCATCTATTTGTTATTCCCATATGATACCACCATTCTAGAATTGCTCACCCATGCATATTTCACTGAAGCCAACCTCATATGTGACCTCAATGACTTGTGTGCACAACTCCAGAGTTACATGAGGGAGCATCTACCTATTGAGGATGAAGTTCTTGAGATGACGTATGGTGGATGAAAATGTCAAGGATTCCATCCCATCCCCACCACCTTCGCATGTTGCATGAAGCAATGTATTCTGAACACCACAAGATCATCTATAACCTATGGCTTCACCTAGATCCTAGAGCATGTCGACTACATTAAGGCCACCAAGACCTACACAGAGCGAGAGTAGTAGCTACTTGGTGACTAGCTCAATCAAAGGTAATGATGCAACATATGCATCAATAGTGACACGTGGGATGAGGTGAATACACACAGACACAAACCTACTATCTATACTTTAGTGCAGGACAAACTTACCTCTCACCAACCTCTTGGTATTGGGGAAGCCAGTATACTGATCCATTATTACCTGACTAGGCACCTAGATCTCCAATGAGCTGAGGTTGGTCTGACCAAAAATCCTAGGATTTTTTTAAGATCAACCCAATTATCCCTCTACACCATTGTAGCATCATCAACTCTTGGTCTGAATGACAACGGGTGGCATTTCAAGTAGTTCCCTTCCCCTGCATTCTGGTCCTATGATTGGCTCAAGGAAGAGAAAATTTCTAAGTTCATTGTGGGGCATGAGTTGTATGTCTTTATTCTGTCCACTCTATCTTCCCCTTACTATCATATGTATCCTACAATTGGCATTGGATACATTCTTCTATTGTTATTTTTCCCAAATTTTCCATCATTAGTTGCATGTAGTTGTCCATTATCAAGTTGAACTTTATTCAATTTTGATTCTCATATTTTCTTATGCATCAATTATCAATGTACCCCTCCAAAGAAGTAAAAAAATGTTTTTCTTTAGTCGAATAAACATTCTTCTGTAAATCTAATAAGAAAATGTGGAACTATTTGAAACATCAATGACACTATACATGTGATATACATGTTTTGTACGGAACATGGGTGTTAATTTGAAGTCATGATTGTAGAATGTTAGTATTTCTTAGCCATATTTTGTTATAGGGAATCAACTGTTGTTATGAATGAAAAGATGATAGGTTATTAGTATTATTTGACAGGTTATTTTATTCATTATTGCTTGAGTACAAGCAATGTTCATGATCATGGTCGTTTTATGAATTGATTTTCATCATAATTTCATTGCATTTTGTAGATTAGTTATTCTTAATTCCACTAACTTCTACTTTTTTCTACTTAGTTTCATTGTTTTGTTTTCATTATTAAATATAATGATGAGAATTCTCTCCTTTATAGGGAAATGAAAACTTTGACTTAAGATCACTATAGAATTCCTTCCCCGTATGCATATCCCAAGTTCAAAAGAAATCGGAAGGCAATTTGGAGTTGTACTACATAAAATAGGCATGATGATTGAGTGACTTTGTTCATTGATGAACCGATCAACCTACCCATTCAAGACATCTCCAAAGCCTAAATCTGACTGTCTGACCTCCTTCACTAATCATTCAATCAAACGGTCAATCTCAAGATCAATAAACTCTAATGATTTTTGGACTACACAAGGTCCCCTGATCGACCCTCTTTTTTGGTCGATCCACCTATGGAGCAAGACCTCAAGAAAGAGTATGATTGGACAATCCGCTTCATAGGTCGGTCGACCAGAACACATGTCTCTCAAGTATGTTATCATCAACATTTTTGTTCAATAAATGATTGGTTGATTCACTACATCAATTAATGACCCACTTATTCTCTAGGGGACTATTTAGAATGATGATCAGTGAATCTTCTTCATCAGTCACCCAACCAAAGTCCATCAAAAATGTTGCCAAGTAGATAGCGCAACTAGCCTACCTGGTCTCTCATTCAATCTGGAAGACAAGGGAAAAATACACAACCTCAAACTTCTTGGGTAAAAACATGCCATTTAAAAAAACAAATTACCACCTAATTTTCATTTTAATTTGTTGACACTCACTTCATAGTAGAATTTTGGAGCAAGGAACCAAAGGACAAAAAGAAGGAAGAAGATGATCTTCATGAATATGTTTGGACTTGTTGCTGTCAGATTGGGTTGTTGTGGTTAGGGACATCCAAATGCCCTCTTCATCTTTCTTCAATGATATGATTTCTCTTATCCCTACTTGTATTTGTTCTTTTGTCATGGATATGACCATGTTGACATTCTCTCTATAGCATGGGGAGTAACCCCATCACCTGTATCTATCCTAGTTGTTATCAGACTTAGTGATTCTATCTTAATAGATTGTTCTTCATTCTTTAATTTGTTTCTTGTTGAGATGATCATCCAATTAGCATGTTTGGTATAATTGTAAGGGTAGAGACCACACAACATAGTACTAGAACCTAAAAGGAATGTGTAGGATTCTAGATGCGATCGTGAAAGGAATCTTATAGGACAATTGAGTCATGATCCATGGGTAACGAGACCCCAATCTTGTGGGGAGTTCAATCCTTATGCAATTCACATTCTGAAGTGAGGCAAATTGACATGGTCTATAGTTGACTGTAGTTACTTATTTGTAAAAAATTATGATGAGTAGATAGGTGGTAACGGTGAAAACCAAAAAGTCAAAGTGTTTCATTAATATTGATTTCGAATCACTTTTTAACGATTTACATAAGTGAAATTATTGACTCAAGCATTATTTACTAATCACCTTCAAACAATTAGTTTCTAATCATTGTTCTCAATGAGTGGTTCATGATGATTTCTTAAAAATGTTGTGCTTTGGGTTTGACCCTATACTATAGTTCAATTGATCTGTCTACTTGCAATTGTGCTAGTTGAAATTGTGAAAAAGGTTAAAACGCTAGGATAATCCATCTTAGGGAATTCGTTTGAGAAAAAAGCTCAAACCAATTAGCCTAAAACATCTATATAAATAATAATTTAATAAGGTTTACACTTTTAATAACCCTTGTTTCCTTTATTAAATTAGCAAAATGTAAAACATAGATTGATGAATAGTTTTCTTCTACCAAGAAAGTAATTAAATATACCCTATAACTGACTTCATTTTAGTTAATACAAATCTTTTCAACTTAAAATCGAAGTATAGCCCATTTACCAACTCCAATTTATCTTCAGAATGACCTTTTCCCCCACGATAATTGGGAACATTAATTAACCTAAAACTGAATCTAGTATTAATTTATGTCATATAATGTCTTATATACTCTCTCCATAGTTTTGGTGGTTATTGTAGGTAATAAAAATACATGAAATATTTTATTAATAGTCTATTTATACATCATGACATTTATTTTTTTTAACTCATTAAAATTCCTTGAAAATATTTGTAACATACTAAAATTCAGGGTCTTCCCTGCAACTAACCCACTTTTGAACTTTTCTTGGCCTTTTAGTCCATTTGGACCTTTTTCATAAATTTCCCATGTTTTATTATCTTTTTGGACCCCTTGTGCAATTTGAGCACAATTCAATGTTTAAAATCACCTTTTTCCCTCATTTATGATAATGGAGGGGTGTTTGCACAAATAACCCAATTAAGGAGATAAGTGAGGGTTAATAATGTAATTTGGTCATTAAGGATGGAGATAATTAGATAATATTAATTTGGAGCTTTTTGGATAAATATATTAATAATAATAAGCATTTGAATTAATTATGAGTATATTACTCCTTTTACTTTCTCTCTCCTTCAATTTGATGATAAATGTGTGAAAATATATTTAAAGGTTGATATTTTGCTCTTAATACTCATATATATCTATCACCTCGAATTTGACTCACTAATTGCATTAATATAGTTATTTCATAATCATTCACACCTTTTAATGTGTTAAAATACACTTTAATGAGCAATATATTAATTGAGGGCCTTATTGGATATAAATACGAAATCTAATTACATAGCATCGTTCTAAATGCTAACATGAACCTAAGGTCCAAAATTGGTGTCATTTGGACTTCATTTGACCCTTCAAATCCATTTTATGAGATTTTAATAAGGTTTAACTAGGGATTTTAATCGATTTCATTTATATCGATTTGTCACAATATAGTTCCATTATTTTTTTGTCATGCGGTCAGCCAGCCCTTGTGCGCATCATCCAACAGCTGATATTTGATCTCGATTTGATCCAACGGCCCCAACATCATCTCCTTCCTCCCGCCACTGAACAGGCGCGATGCCCCAACTCCACAGCTCTGTTCTTCCTCTCCTCTCCACCTTTATGCGTGATTCCTGACCCTTTGGCTTCGTCTCGACAAACCGGTTCGAATGAGCCCTAGCTCATCACCCCTTTTTCACTGGCAGAGTTACGCCCAAATCGGCCTCTTCACTCCTCTCGAACCCCCGAGTCGCAGAGACGACCTCGGTTCTCTTCTTACCTGCTTAAGGGGTCGTCGAGCACCCTTAGACACCGAGCAAGCCTCCTCCACACTCAATTGGCCCTAAGCTACCCTCAGTCACCTGGACCTACTCGATGTGCTTCATCGGCGACCTTGGCCCACTGCTCACAGCACCGACCTCCTCTTTCAAATTAGGCACGCGGTGAGCTTCCTTGACTCTTGTTCTTCATTTCTGGTGCATCGCTTCGCCTTGTGACGCCCCCGATTGCCATGTTCTATAAACCGCCGGAAACAGCCTCCGGCGCAAAGCTTTTCTGAGCTTCAGGGCGCCTCCGCACTCGTCGAAGCTTGGGTTCGACTCGCAACTCATCCGCGAAGCTTTTTCCGACCTCGTTTTCCCGGGTTATCGCAATTTCCTTTGGCTTTCGAGCTCCGACCTTCTCCCCTATTCTTGACTCATCGGCGACCTGTCCTAGGGCCACGATGGTCCTTTCACATTCACATCATTGGCTTTCAACCCAGAAACTCCCCGCGGTTCCACTCGACTGATTCCCGCAGTCAATGCAGCCTTAACCCCCATGTTGGTTGATCGCATGAGAAGCTCTGGAGCAAGCCTCGTGCCATGACCTTGGCTGGAAGAAGCCAAGTTGTGGAATGACCAAGAGGGTCATCCACAGGCAACGTAACGATTTGCAAACACAGGGGTAATCTCGTATTTTCACAGAGAGTTATGCTTCCCGGTCGCAAGGCTTTGTTACATGTAAATGACCATACTGCCCTCGTTGTTTAATTAAATTGATTTTTCGAGGAGGGGTATTTTGGTCATTTCAACTATTAATTATATCGATTTACATTTTGATTTATATACTTGTCACACTATAGTTTTCTTGCATCCTGATTGGTCGATTTTACTTAATTCATAGTAAATCGATCTATTGTCAGAAAAATGCAAATAAATAGTCAATGGAAAGGATTTTTCATGTAGAATCTGATTTTGTGGTTTTTGAGTCCAGATAATGATTCATTTTTCGAAGTTTGTTTTGAGTACCTTTTAAGTATATAAAATGTTCTAAAATACATATTTAATTCATTTTAACTCCAATTTGTAAAATAAAAGATGTTTTCTTATTTAGGAGAATATGACTAATCTTTTGGGCTTGGTTTTGAACCCTAAATTATGGTTTTGTAAAATTAGGGTTTTTTCCTAGGAATTATGTCTTTATATATATTAATTCATGTGTAATGTTCATAACTAGGGTATATGGTTTGGATACAATCACTTTGGGGGATGTGATGGTAATGAATATAAACTAAGGTATGTGAACCCTGTTTATGTGAAGCCTACTTTAGCATGTAGAACCTATTATGTATGTGTCTCCTATGTATGTGGATCCTATTTTAATTGTGGAATTTAAATGTGATGGTAATGTGCAATACACCTACTCTCAGTTGGGTCTTTTCCAACCCCACAATCATTATTGTGCTAGCCTGATTATCCCTCTAATTGCATTTATTGGCTCTTTACTTATTTTATGCTTCTAATGCCATTGTGGCTCATTCATTTGAATAATGTAAAACTTGCTATATGTTGCCTCCTTTACTTGGAAATGCTTAATCTTGTTATTGCCTATGTGGCTCATTCTTTTGGAAATATTTGGAAGCATTGTATAATGTTGTTGCTTGTTGGCTCCTTTACTTGTTGGAGTTCTTGGATATTGTTGTTGCCTATGATGGCCATTTATTTTTTTATTTGGGTTTTATTCCCAATGCTATGTTGCAAATCTTTTTACTTTTCACTCTATTGCCAAGTGAATATTATGCATGATATAGTTATTGGCCAATTGAAAATGTAGTGTATATGAGTACAAACCACCCACAGGGCACTGGGGTTTTATTCCCCCTGTCGGGCACTGGGGTTTTAGTCCCCCTGCCATTTTATATATTAGGCACTGGGGTTTTAGTCCCCCTGCCACTTTTTAGGCACTAGGTTTTTAGTCCCCCTGCCATTGGTGAGGTCCGGTAGGTGCCTCACCCTACATTGAGAGGATGTTGTGTCATAATTTATATTCATGCAATTGTGATATTTAAATGTGGCAGTTTTTCTAGAATCTTATTCACTCATTTGCTCTCACTTCTTGAAATCCCTTAATGGATTACTATGCTTAACTTTATGATTGCCTTTATCCTTTTATTAACACATACTTTTATCTCTCTCTTGCTGGATGACCCCAACAATCCAGGTTAGGATTAGAGTGTGCATGGAAGCTTGGTGAACCTAAGGCTAAGGATAGGACAAGAAGAGGAACACATAGTTTGTTTGAACATAAATGTTTTTATGGTTTATGTAGTTTGTTTGGAGACAATCTTGGCTTAGTCTAAGTCTTCCTCTAACTAGATCCTATGTTTGTATAAAGTTGTACTTCCTTTATGGAAATTTTGTAATGTACTCTTTATACATTTTGAATAACGTCAAGATTTAAATTTCCGCTGCTATCCAATTGATGATTTGTTTATCATGTTAATAGTAGAGACTATGGTCTTTACAATATTTAATATAGTCAGTAAATTATGTATGTCATATTCTTGAATGGTATTAGAGTGTTAATCTACTCTAATAGATCTGAAAATGACCGTATCACCCTAACTTATTTAATGACAATAAGAAACCCAAATATTGAATAAGACATTTCTTTAATAGTCATACAATAATATCTCTCTCTCCAAAATGTCATCTTCATTGGAGATTATTTACCCATTTCTTTTAATTAGTTTTACTTATTATTTTAATATACTTTATGACACATATTATTGATAAAATATATAGTTCCATTTTCTTGTATCTCATAGCTCCTTCTCAAGCTCTATAATGCAAGACATTAACACAAGTGCCAACCATTTTTTCTTCCTCCCATTTCCAATAATATACTTTCTCCATACCCTACTTCTTACTCTTCTCTTCCTCACCTACAAGATCATACACACCCCGTGACGGACGCAACAAATCACTCTCAAAAAATACAAACAAAGAAATAAAATCAAATTATTAACGAATCCAATAGCGTAAATGACAATGGAAATAAAAATAGGAAATATTTCAAAGAAAAGGAAAAATAAAATGGAAGTAGTATCGATACTTCCTCAGGGACTCAGGAGAGGAGAACTAGGCATCAAGGGACCATCATTGCTTTAGCCATCCTAGCCAGAACAACCAATGCAAGCTAGAGCATGATAGAAAAAATGACACCCTTGCATTCCAAAACAAAGATATCCAACAACTATAACACATGTGAGGATTGTTCCTTTATGAGAAATCCCTTTCCACTAAAATATAGGTTGAGAGCGGAGTTAGGAAATTCCAGATGGAGGTTGAGCTCTCCCTTACTGATCTTATATTAGTAAAATAGGAGTCCAGCAAGCTAGAGTAACTCCATGCCTCAGATGAGTGGATTATGGATATCATAAGAGTCATTTTCCAAATTGTGCCTTGCTTCATTCTGATGTTTTGTCATGCAACTATGTGCTATATGGTCTTACGAGATCATTGTTTTTGTTTGACTAGAGTAGGTTTTATTGGGTATGATTATTTAAGAGTCACATAATGAACTACAATTTTAGATATTCATGCATATTATTTTGATATTTTTTAGTGCTTTTTGTTTACAATATCAACAAAACTTATTAATCCAAATAACATTATAAGTAACTATACGAGTGTCAAAGAAGTATTGATATATACTATTGGAATACTGAAGTTATGGACCACTTATCTAACTACGTTTAGGTTCTAAACCAATTTTATTAAAAAAATTGAGAATATGGGTTTCAATATATAATAGAATACTAACCATGTTTCTATGTAAATGTTAATATGTGATTCACAACCCTATTTGGCACCTAAGGATTTACCATGATCCTTTATGGAGAAGGATCTAAGATATGTACATCTTCCATATTTTGTCTATCTAAATAAGTATTGAGCCCATACTTGTTATAGATGAGGCATAATTGAATCATAGTCTAATTTTGAAATTCCTGGGATCCCTATGAAACATTAATGGTTAATCATGTATTTCTCAGTGACGATTATGGAAATTATGCTTCTGATGTATATGGGCTTTATGACCACAATTGATTTACATCTAGTGTACTCATCCTTGTTGTAATTGAAGATATATTTACTGACTTATGATCTTGTGTATACTATTAAGAATGTGTGTCTTTGACTTGTCATATCTCAAAGAAGTCACACCACATTTTATGTGCTAAGTTTTTGTTCCTCACATAATGTATTGAAGTTTTATTCCTCCTACAATACTTTTTCTATAATAAATGAGGTTTCAATCCTATTACTAGGCACTGAGGCTTTAGTCCTCCTACCATGTTAAATTTATTTGGTATTGAGGTGTTATTTCTCGTACCATTTGTTGGAAATTTATGATTTCCATCCTTACTTTTTAAAATTGTTGAACTATATCATAATCACCATGTGTTTCATCATTTATTTATGTGTGCGTAAATGTTCAAAATTGAAAGAGTATTTATTCTTCACATAATATGAATGCATTGTTCTCATGTTGAAATTACCAACATGTTGACACATCTCTTTTGATTCCAATCGTCATCTGTATTTTATTGACATCCTTTTAATGCCAAAATTTATATTTAATGCCATGTACCAATATTTTTGACATGGAAGTTTTGTTTTGTCTCTCCTCTTCTGAATGTTGTTCTCAAACTACCCAGTTGTAGGTTATATAGAGGGTTATGACTCACACGTCAAAGAGAAGGGATAGTGGGCCTTCAAGGATAGCTTGAGATTCCCCTATTTCGTTCTATGTTAGTTGTTAGAATAAGTTGTTGTACGTATTCCTTATTGATTATAACGAACATTTTTTAATAGTATAACAATCCAATATTCAACTTCTATATTTTCATAACATCTTTTCGTACCATACTTTTAAGAAATGAAATCAAATAACTGGAACTTCATACATTTTAATGTGTTTTAAAATTGGTTGGATTATTTTCCTCACTTAAGTAAATAGTGAATCTCCTCTTGGGTCTCACTCCTTACAATACATGCTTAGTTTTGTAGTTTTTCTAGTGATTATATCTAAATTCAATCAATGCTTGAAGAAATAAATTAATCTAAAACTATGATTTCATGCAAACACATAAAACAATAATATACTAAAAGTTAAGGAACACTATTTTGTTATTGAAACTTAACACTAGGAATAAGTTATTGATCATATTAACATCATAGTATCATTTCAAGATATATTATTATAATAATAACAAAAACAATCAATTAACTTTCACTTTGAATGACATATCGATTCTATGCTAACATATGGGATTGAGAGATAAATCTTTCTAACCCACCTTCCACAACATATAATAGAGAATGGACATCTGAAGGGTTATTACATTGAGAAATAGTTATTTGATGGTTTTGATATTAGACCATTCACTTGGAAACACCTGAATTTTCCCACCACACCTTCCCTAGTTGGCATTTTAAGCAAATATATGTATGCATGTATGTTTCTATGTATTCATTTATTCGTATGTATAATATAGGATTTATATATTAATGATATGTTATTTATAGAGTCATTTCGTAAACATCATATTGTAGGCAAGTATCACATGAATTTCACTAATATATACAACTAATAACATGTGTGCATAAGATTCAACTTTTTCCTCAAGGTTGATTATTAATAAATTTGCAGCTATTGTGTGAGAAAGATCATACAAGAAATTTGAAACAAACAAATATCTATGAAAAATAAATATATGATAATACAATAATGGTTTTCCATTGATGAATAAGGAAAAATAATGCATGGACATACAATAAAAGATGAGTCATGTACGTTGAGAACCAAGAAATAAATGGAAAAAACAATGAAAAAGATTCACAGTCAAGCACAAATATTTGCCCAATTTTCATAAGATAAATAATATAATTTAACACAACGTAGCCTAAGGGTTTAAATATAAATGTTATATTATCTACATAAGATCAAGTGACATAAATTTATTTCATATTACCATTAAAACAAGATACCATGAAGATATTGATTCCATTTTTTCTCTATAGTCTTTAAATTATAAAATTCCTTAGAAATGCATGTAAAAGTTGTATATATCCAATATGATAAGTATGTAACTTTGTTTTCTTTTTTCATAAAAGATTGGTTTTTTATAATTTCTGAATATACGCTTAATCAACTAGCTAGTATTCAAAATGATCTTTAGTCTTAGATCACAAAAAAGAAAATAAAAGGATGAACATTTTTGCATTACTATGTTATTAATCAATCCTACTAAAACGACAATCTTGTATTTTTCTTTGCAAAGACACTATTAACTTTTTTTATAATGAAAAGTTAGAAACATGGTGGGTCCTAGCTTGTATATCTCAAGGTCTCTCCTTGGAGTTCCAAGTGGGGGACATGGTATATCTCAAGGTCTCTGCTTGAAAAGACGTGTTGAAGTTTTGGAAGAAAAGTAAGTTGGCTCCCAGGTTTATGGGACCTTACCCTATGGTATCTCATGTTAGGAAGGTGGCTTATAGGTTGGAGTTGACACCTAAGTTGCATTGGTTGCATCTTGTATTTCATGTATTTATGTTGAGGAAGTGTCACCTAGACACATAGTAGGTGTTACAATATGTAGAGGTTGAGTTGGAGGAGGACATGTCGTATGTGGAGGGTTGTGTGTTGATCTTGGATAGGAGTGTGAATAAGCTAAAGAAGAAGGATATAGTGTTAGTTAAGGTTTTGTGCCATCATCATGGAATGCAAGAATCCATGTTGGAGCTTGAGGATTAGATGCCTAGGAAGTACCCATCCCTTTTTGCGTAGGATTTCTAGAGTGAAATCGTTGTTAGGAGTTCATGGTTGTAAGACCCATAAGCTAGATTTCTTGTTGATACTTCTTTCTTAGCATAATTCGATGCTTAAAACCTTAATGTAATAATTTTATATTCTTTAATAATAGGTGGCGTTCTTATGTTTTAAGTTTGGTCATGTTTGAATGTTGTTTGAGCTAGTTATACCTTTGTAAGCTTGTTTTGGACCATGTTGCAATTTACCAATGTCGAGGGATTATCTTGCAATTTTTCAAATTTTCGATGTGCCTCCTATGTTTTGTCATCATGATAGTAAGAATGATGCATGCGGGCACCTTGTTGGACCTTATTTGATGAGGTGGCATCATGTGTGTTGAAGCTAGGGTTTGCATGGATGCTTGAGTTGATGGTGATGTCGACCATGTATGTTGATCCCTTAATTGTTGTGAATGAAGTGTTTTTCTTGTTTATGTTTATAGATACCATTGTGACTTGTGTTGGTGTTGTTGCATTTTAAGGAGTTTTGATCTTGTGCTTTTAGTTGTGGAAACGGTTTGATCTTGAACCTAGGTCGCTATGTTGTTGACATGGTGTAGCAGTTGCAATCATGATGGTTTTTCTTCGATTAATGGGTAGTGGACCAAGTGGTCTCTACCTAGATTTGGTTTTATCACCCTTTCTTACATGCATGTTTTGAGTGGTTTCATGGATGAGCATTGGAGGAACACATGTTACTAGAAGCTCTAGTATCTTGACACCTCATCTCCCTCACCTCTCTCGTACCATTGGGTATTTATATCCTTTATTTTACATGACAGTGAGCCATTCCCATCTCTTCCTTCTCTCTTCTTTCTTGGAGTTCGGCCCTTGTTCTTGGTGGTGCAAGTGGAGGTGCTTGATCTTGAAGAAGGAGGTTGAACCCTTGCATGTGGTGATCTAGGTTTGGAGCATCTCTCTTTATGGATCCTTTGGCGATCCTTGTGCTTAGTAAGTGGTTTATCCTTCTTGATTTCATTTTTCTTGAATTCTACCCCTCTTTATCTTCTTTTGTTCATGGTGGCTTTCTTGAGAAACTTCTCTCCATGAGAGGTTGAATCCATGGTTTTCCCAAGGTAGTATCTAATTAAAATGAAGATCTCCTCTTTTCCCTTTCTTTTTCATCCTATAGTTTGCACCCTATTCTTTTTTAGCTTCCTTTGACCTAGGTTTGTTCTTCTTCTCTTGGGGTGATCTTGCTTGGCCGTTGAGATGATCAAAGTTACAGTTTTCTTCTCTATTATAGCTTTGTGGCTTGGGAGTTGATCTTCACCTCAAGGCAGATTATATTACTCTCTCCTGTACTATTGTTGCACATAATCTTACATGCAAGTTTATCTATCTCTAAAACATGATTCTAAGTTTCTTAATGATGATATCATGAATTAGGTTTTATGATTATGTGGTGATCTTTCCTAGGTTAACTCTTTTTCCTACCTAATTTATGCAACCGAGTTTGAATGGATGATGGCGTGGTTGGTTCTTACATGCGCCTTGAACTTTCATTTTATCACCATGATCTTGGTTTGGTTATCTTGTTGAACATGGTGGTTTTGATTCTCGCATGCATGTGCCCAATGCTTGGTTTTCTCTCTCATGTTATGGTTTATATTTTGACTTTATGATAATCATCTTAGGATTTTGGTTTTCACCACATTCATTGAGGTCCTTACCTAGGTGATGCTTGGGTTTGTTATACATCTATTTGATTGCCATGATTCTTCTATTTTAATGTGGAGCTAAGTCCAATGTGAATGTTGGGTTTGGAGTTTTGGTTTGGTTGCAATAACCCTAATGCTATCTCATGTGGTGTCATGCTCTCTTACAGTCACTACATTTTCTTTACCTTGAATGGTCATTGTCCTTCCTTATTTGCATGACCATTGCGCTGATCCATGCCGACCAAAGTGAGTTCCTCTCTCACTTGCGGTCTCTATGCCTTGACCCTATTGTAGTCACCTCGGTGATGGTCTCTTTGTTGGTTGAGTTGTGATGGTCACTATGTTGGTGATGGTTCATTCAGGTCATAATGTTAAGTGATGTGTGTTGGTTTCTACATGTGTGTTGATCACTACATGAGTGTTGGTCAATATGGTTTGTGTTTCGTGATGGTTTATACATGTGATAATGCCTAGTGGTCACTAGGGGTGTTACACCATGTTTGGTCGCTACACCTTGCTGGTTTACATGATCGTTTGGTTACAGAAATGATGTTTAATATAAAAGATTACAATATTATTAGGATTGGTGGTCCTTAGGGTTGATGTTTATGTGTTTTTATGTAAACCCTAATTGGTTAATTATGAAGAGACTAATGCTAAAAGGAATACATGGCTATTAATGCTTGGTTGAGTGATTAGCATGTAATAAAGTATTTTTCTCTCTCCTACTTGTGTAACCCTAATGTTGCAAGTTGAATGAACATCATAGTTTGTGATTTCTATGGTATCTTTTATGTGGCACATGTTTGTTGATTATGATCCTTTATGAGGCATGATGAGATAATGATCTTATGCAAGAACTATGTGATCAAGTCTTATGATATTGGCAGACACTTAGTGTCTAATTTGAGGTGACATCCCCTAGTGATGTAATGAGGGATGTTTTATCCCATAGTGATGAGATAATGGTGATAGCCTTCTGTATGTGAATGAGACATTATCATATAATGATGTGATTAACTTTATGCTTCATATGTTTTATATCTTATGATGTTGCAATTTACACCTATCTTTATATAATCTGTTTAGGGTTTGTCCATTGTAACATGATTGTTGTAATGTAAAATGTACCCAATTGACTTAACTAATCAAGTGAAACCCTAATCATGTAGTTTCCTTGTGTCATAGATCCATTCCAGCGTCAAAACTTGTTGGATGGAGAAATGAGTCTTCCTATAGAAAACTCAAAGCGCATACTGTGCAAGTGACTATGTGTCCTTATCATCTTGAACCCAGGTGTTTTGAAGATGGCCACAGTCATGCCTCTATGTTTGAGAGTGGTTGTTATCGTGTCTTGGTGATTATTTTAAGTGATGTGATTTTGAAGGACAAGTGTGTCTGCACCCCGATGGCAGGGTTTCGTACCCTAGTCTCTAGCGCAATGTCATGTACAAAGGTGGGCTAGGTGTTTTCCGCTTGACTATATGTCATTGGTGGCATTTGATTGTTATGTCTTTGTGGTGTCTCTCGTACTAACAGGGGAGGTGCAAGTTAGATTGTGGATTCATGCTCTTCTATAGATCTTATATGGCACTGATTTTGACTTTGCAGTGGTTAGTTGGATTTGGGTCGTACAACTCAAATACTCATTGCATAATAAAAGATGTAATACAACTGCATAGTATATCTATTTTGGGTTAAACGTGATTCACATTGGTTGTTTTCCTTGCCTTGTTTCTTGTATTATTCAATTGTATTATGATGTGGTAAGAGAAATCAATTGTCATGCATGTTCTTCATATTCCTTCTATATATGTAACTTGTTCTACTGATTAGTTGTAGTTGCTTAACCTATTTACCCTATCTAATTAGTTTTAAATTATTCATTTAATTGAATATTCTCATCCTATTAAAATGTTACATTTCTGCTTAATTATAATTTATTGATTAAAATAGTTATTTAAAGAGAGTTCTATCTCTCACTGGGACATGGGTCTCACCCCTATGCTTCACCACATCTTTTTTTAGGTGGTTGTGCATGGTGTGGTAGAGATCATGTGATTGATTAAGAGCAACAACGAGATCAGTTAATGTGAGAGGTTGGATATGCTTCTAGTGTTTTGTAGTAGATTCCATGTGTCGTTCTTGTACTCTCAAATCCTGGAAGGGGGTGTTTTTTAGATGTTGTATTGACTCGTGTTTTTGGTTGTATGCCTTGGTTGTATATATGTGGCATGTATATGTGAACAGGTTATCTTTTATTATAGGTTATGGAAAGATGGCCATTGTACAATTACGTAATGCCTTTATGGTATGATATGTGTGGTGAAAGTTGGTGAACGTTGATGTATATGATTATGCTTTAGATGATTATATGAGATCAGTTTTACTTTACCCTATTTTTGTTGGTATGTATGCCCTGAGAGCCAATAATGGGATGATTGGTGGGATACATTAACATTTATTTGATAAACAACAAAGGCAAGCTTCCTATTCTTTCTGGTTCAGTCATATGAGATAGTGATAGAACAGATTGAATGTCTAGAGAATGACATTACTCAATGACGTATGCTTTCAGGTTGAGGACTTGAACGATGAGATCATACGGATGCTAAGAGTTTGTACATTCTTGTTATGTCCCTAGTCGGATGTCATTGTGGAAGGTAGATAGACAACAATGACACACAAGACTAGATTGTGGTGTTGGTTGATGACAAAATCTCATTAGTCATGATATAGAAATATCAAACCAAACACATAGGTACTTGTTAGAGAACAAGTGTACCAGACAGACCCACCGTGAGTTTGACACATGGAACCATGAGATGGTAGTCACGGTCAATACTCACAATGACGGTGGTGAGTGTGATTCTTTGACCTAAAATCACTTCACTCAACACATGTCATTGGGCACACTTTGACATCATCAAACGCAGTCCTAAAACATGGGTTGTTATAAAGGTGATGATTGGGTGGCTTTGACACATGGGGCTTTTGAGGGGTGAGTGATATATATGGGATTTGTCCCTCCTGAGGGAGTTTGATATCCATAGCCACTTGATGAGTAGGATTGAGATAGGCGTGCGCACGCATGTGTGAATCAGTATGTGATATTGATGTCATACATATGTCGTTCAATCTACTCTGAGATCAAGAAAGTGAATGAACGTTGACAGGATGACTGTTCCATGCCTCGAGTTCATTCGGGATATCAGTGACAAAGGAATTATACATTCGTTGTAACACCATTCACGGATTGTAGGATTGAAAGTTGTTCTCCAACTTTCTACTTTCACTTGGGTAGCACTGATGTGTGACTAGGTACCGCTCTTTGCTTGTGAAATCATAAGTGTTATGGACTTTCACTGCCAACATGAAATGGACCTACAGGGTCACACACATAGGATTTAACCTGGAAGAGGAGTTTTTTCCACAAGCAATGTTTAGATTGATTACTAAAGGAGTTTAGTAGTTCAATTAAACACTCAATCAATTGATAGCTCATTATCATATTGTTCAAGGTGTTGGACATATTGATTGGAGTATCAGATTGATTGAAGTTGCATTTGACTGATTCTGCACAACCTGTACTCCCAACCGATCGGTTTAAGTGTTGAACCGGTCGACAGAGGTTGTTGAACCGGTCGACTCAAGTGTTGAGTCGATCGGCTCATGGTCAGAGTGAAACGATCGGTTCAAGTGTTGAAACGATCGGTTCAACTGGTGCAACCGAGCAAGTTGGAAAAGTCAGGTCGGTGAGAATTTTCCTTGCGTTTCACTTGCCCAATTTGATTGGAACAAGGATTGGTATTTGATACTAATTAGAAACAAAAGAAGGAAAGTCAATCGGGAATTGATCAGGACCACGAACCGACCGGTTCAGAAGTGAACCGATCGGCTCATGGGTCCCAACCGATCAGTTGGTGTTCCAACCGACCGGTTCAGGTCCCCAACTGACCGGTTCACTTGTGAACTGATCGGTTCATGTTGCGAGTTGGTTGCTTTTTGTGGAAAATCTCGAACCCTTCTACTCCTGCTTTTAGTCCCATATTATCGGGGACAGAGAACCCTGTCCCATGACCCGCCTATATATAGGGGTATTGGGGGCTTCTCAAAGTACAACTCAGTGCAACCAGTTGCTCTGCAAAGTTGTCGTTCTCTCTGGTTTTGGTAACCGTGAGAGAGCCCGAGCAAGTGCTTCCCGCAAAAGGGAGGTGTAGCAAGGGAAGGACAACTGTAGTTGTATCTCGAGGCAGGAGAGTGTGTTGGAGACTAGTATGTCAACATGAGGGTGCAACTCCTTCCACTTCCTTGTGGGACAAGGAGAGTGGAGTTCCAGGTGGTACGTGTGGACTACTTCAGAGGCGGGAGGTTTCTGCCGCTTAGGAGGAGAACTGTCATCCGACAGTCCGGTAGGAGGAGGAGTCATCAGTCCCGGTGCGACCAGGAGCTGCATAGACGCCGTCTAAGACCGGAGTTGAAGATCACGCATTGCGCGAGGTATTGTCACCGAGAAAGCCTCGGGACAAGGTATGATTCCACAAACCATCCTTTCTTATTATATAGACGTTGACGCGTTTCCTCGTGCTGGGTTTGGGGGAGAAAATTTTTGTTTCCGCTGCCTTCTCTACCTCCCTTAAAACCCAACAATTTTATTGTAATGTGCTTGTTGAGTAGTTGATCGCGCACTTTTGTTTTGAGTTATCTTGGTGTGTGGCATCTGGTTGTCACACCATACTTCCACTTCCAAGGTAGAATAGGCCTAATTACTTCATGAAAATGAACAAATATGTGGACCTTTATGTGTCTTAGGGATAGTAGTCACTTATATAAGTAATAAACCATGTAATGTTGTCGTATTTGGAAACCACATAGACATGTGATAACCTATTTGTGAGTCGTGTAATTAAAATGAGGAAAGGAGTATTCCAAATGTAACATCAAATTAACTAATCAATATCATCAACCAACTTATTATGTAAAACATTGAACAAAAATCCCAAATTCATGTCTTAAGTATCGCACATAAAGACCCATCTTTAATTCATTCTTTATAGGTAACTTTATAAGATGAAGTTTAGTGAACACCATCACAAAAAGCATACAGAAGGTATATGAATGTCATAGGCACAACATGGGAGTTTCTACAAGGGATACTATCCAAAACACTAGTCGTAGATACATCTAGTTAAATGCACCATGCCCTAGTGTGAGAGCTTAGGATCAACTATAAGACACACCACAAAAGATCCACATGAATCTACAAGCTAATGTTGACCATAAAAGGAAGGCTCCTCTCTACTAACACCCAAATTATGCTATTGGTCACCTAATAGATGCGGAAAACCACACAAGTGAGGCGTATGTCCCAATGATATGATATTAACAACTCATAACAATCTTATGCTTAAAGGTCTAATGTTAAAACACTACTAAAAGAAAAATAAAAGACAATAGAAATTTTTACATGAATGATATAGTAGTAATTGTAGTATAATAATGACAGGTAATACTTTATAGTTTTAGAAGAGAAGTGGAATAATCATAGTGTGAAACGTCAAAAACTGGTAGGTAGATATGCTCATGGATATATTACTTGTTTTATTAATAAGCCATGGGTGATTTCTCGTTTTGCTGCTTTCACTTTGTTTCTCAATTCAGTCTGTGTCGGCTCCCTACCTTTCTAGAAGCTTCCAAAGCAACATGGGGTATTCATCAAGGATATCCAATAAGGCCATACATGTTCATTCTTTGTATGGAACACTTCAGCCAGCTATATCCCGATCTGTAGCTGATGGAAAATGGAAGCGAAGCATCCTCGTGCAAATTGGAACGGCACTCTCACATGCGATGTACGCCAACAACAATGTTCTCACGCAATAGGTGTCAAACCAGCAAGCTAACACAATAACCATAGTCTTAGAAACTGTCGCCTCTGTATCCGGCCAGATCATCTCCAAAGAGAAATCTCACTACTTTTTCTAGCTATACACAACCGCAATGGAGAAATGTTCCTTCTACAATCTACATACATCTTGCCATAGCTAGTACCAATGACCTAGATCATTACACGATGGTACGTATTTTACGTCATTGGCTCAGCAAACACATGCACGTGAACATTACTCAAAGGAAGAATGAATAGCTGGTCACTGAGCCATTTCTCGGTAGTGTGATATAGCATGCCATATCACACTAGCGAAGTCTTATTCACAAAAATGGAATGAGGCTAACTAGGAATCAACGAAGCAAGAGACCAGAACACATCCATGATTTCAAGAACATATGGCAATTAATAAACCAACCGAATACGCCCTTGCAGCTCTTCCTGTGCCCTTATTCAACAAGAAAGTCTTGGGATGATTTCAGCATAGCTCGTGGACCAATGGGCACAAATCATGAGAGAGACATTTATGTGCAATGATAAAACGAACCAGCATGCTCTTTCTTTTGCTTGGGCCTTCATCAAATAGAACATAACACGTCCAAATGGCAAGTTGTAAAACTAATAGCTCTGGTCTCAATAAAAATGTATGGCGTCACTACTGGATCCTAGGTAGGTCTGTTTTAGAAACAGAACATATGACAAGGATTAGAAGACGGTTACTGTAAACTCAACGGCACAAGCTATAGATGGATGGGATTGTAATTTAATTCATGCCTACCTCCCACCTAATTCTTGATGCCATATTCACAGTATTCTCCCTCCTGATCACCATTTAATTATTGACACTTGGTCATAGCTCCTTGAGTCTAAACATAACCTCACATAAAGCTCAGCTTACTCTTAGATAAGATCGTAGATCGCAACAGCTCCAAGTGGATAGTGGAAATTAATCTGCTCAAATACCCTACCACCAAGATACAAGAGCTTGTTATGGTTTGCTAAGTATTGTGCCCTCCTCATTAACAACAAGAAAGCAAGAAGGAACATTGTCTAACAGGACATAAGTCTATTTTACAACAATGCCTAGGACACCTTACTTCACTAACTATGTGACTGTCCCATGAGCAAACCGGTATGGCAATTATTGAACATTAGTTGTCTTTTTTCACAATGATGGAAGATGAATGAATAAGATTTGTTATCACCTCATCTAGATACATCCAACTCAGTACGTTCTGTCATCACCTCATCTAGATACATCCAACTCAGTACGTTCTGTTCGGATGCATGATGGTCCATTTGGCAATCTCATAATGAATTCACTCACATTGGATACACACAACTACTGTCAATCCATGTTACCTTCATTAAAGAGAGAGTCTATACCATCCTCAATGTCCTGAAGAGCCCTTGCAAGACCACATGAAATTACACATCTCCAGACAGGTGCACACCTCAGGGGTACAATATGATGCCCTTTCTAGATGCAGCCTTCGAAGGGAACTCACTTAGAATGAGTGTTGGTATCCATGCCATTGATGACACAAGTTGTTGTATCATGGGTGTTGTCTATCTGTGATAACATGGACCTTTCTCTCTTCTTATGTATGTTATAATCACTTCATCTTCACTACTGTTCTCAAGTCTTGAACTCAATTTCAAGATTGAATTTGTTTTCATACCCGATTGATTTGTCTTAAGTACATGTGTCTTGTGGTGACACTCAATTTATTTTTAGACTTATGTTTAAAATCATTAACATATCACTACCTTGCAAAATCATTTTAACCTAAAAATATAATCAACTTATTTTACTATTTAAAGTAGTAGAGTTTCCAATTATGAAACCAATGATGCAAAAATCACCTGCTTTAGACCATCGGGGTTTAGGATATGTTCCTTTGAATGATGTACTATAATATTTGTTTTAATATTTCTTTAGCTTAGTCTTGGCCCATTTCGGGCCCAAACCTTGGGCACGACCCATGCTAGGAAGCATGTTTCCACGTTATCAATTTGTTGGGTTTCTATCCTACCCAATCAACATGCTCCATGTTGGATCTTAATGGACAACATGATTTAAAGTCCATGGATTGTATCCCTCCAACTTTACGGTTGTCTGGTATCCTTCCTCCTTCGTACACCTTGTTTGTTCATTGGGTGCTGCCTCCACCTACCCACCCTTGGCTTCACCAATATGCCTCCATTCCGCACTCATTTTGTCAAATGAGACCCCCCATTAATTTCCTTTCTCCTTTCCCTTCTCTTTCCCCCTATTCTCCCTCTCTCTCAAACCCTAGCTAGTTGTCCCAACCCCCTCCTTTTTAACATGCTCAGTGGTGCCTCCTTGTTGTTCCTTTTTAGACGTATGACTTTTGTGCCACCTCGGCACAATCCAAGGCTACCAACATCTTTGTTGGGCCATGGCATGATAGGGCGGCCATTTTGTGCTCAATGGGGGTGGTCATTACCCCTTCCCTCCCTTGCTACTGGAGATGCGATCTACCGTTATGCCTTGAGGGTATGTAGAGGGGCATCTCATGAGGATGAATAGTAGCATCCTTTGGATCTTCCAGGGACATGGTGGAGCACGAGGCAATAGGTGTGATCACATCCCACAAACCTCTTTCAACCACAATAGCATGGGACGACCCTGAGGCCCACATAAGATCTACCTCACTATGTGTCCTATGATGGTGTGGAATCCAGTCTGTTAGATCTATGATCAACTACCAACATTGGTCAATAAATCAAAGGTCATAGTCCAATTTCCATATGATTTCACCTAAATCGTCTCAAAATTGTAACTTATGACTACATTGGCCAAATATATCATGTAATATATGATGTTTGGTCTAGAAAATGATTCATGTCCACTAAAAATGATTCCATATCTCATTTCACTAGTATCTCTACTATTTCCCAAAATATGTACATCTTAAGCCATGTTGATATGATTAATGACATTTATATGCTCTATTATTCTACCATGTTGATATTGATGAATCTTTTGCTTTTATAACCTCCATATTAGTAACTTTGTTCCACATTAACATGTCAAATGACTTGGATCATCTTAATGAAATCCTAATGACTACTTTGCAACTAAAGATGGCCCCTTTATGGACATTCTTGATGCAATTTAATCAAGATATAATCTTTGACCCTTTTTACTATTACATGATCTTATAAGTTTGAAATCAACACTCTAGATGTTGTTTAATGACATGATCTACTAAGAGATTATGCCTTTTTTCCATGATGTAACTTTTATGGTCATAAAGACTCACTTTTGTTCCCTAATATGCCCTAAAGTATGTTGTTGAGTACTTTACAATTGTATCTTTAACTACTTATACAAAAGTGTTCTTAAAATGATGAATCCATTAAAATTTCATTTGAATGAGACCCTACAATGTTTTGTAACTTGAATTGTCTTTTAACACACTTTGTGTGCCCTACTAAAAGCATGTATAATCTAAAAGCATATATTGATTGGTAGACTCTAATCTGGCAAGAATTATGCCAGTATAGTATATATACTATCTTTAGAATTCAAATAAATAGATTTATCATTATTGTAACCCTAAATACCAACTTGATCTGTCCTATGCTTATTAATGATCTTATGACTTGGATATGTGACAAGATTGCATGTAATTAATCTAGTATAGGTAGTTATATTTTACATGATTAAACCATGATAATATTCTAAATCTCACGCTTCCTCTATTGTTGAGTTAGAGTTTATCCTTGTCCTATAGTACTCATTATTTGGATTGTTCACCTAGACCTAAGGTTTAGTGTTGATACTTGTAATATGTTGAATTAACACATGCATGTTGACAAGATGAGGGTATACTTGAACTATTTGATACCTAGGTTTAGGACACCATCTACATGACATGTTTCATGTTTATAGCATTGAACCCTACTAATTGAAGACCCCATGTTATTCTTGTTATATCTTATGTCCCCTTTGGGTAGGGCTTCTTTGGTATCTTACTCAAGGATCATAACTTGTTCACAACTCAAATGGTATAGTTTATCTCTTGACTCTAATATGTTATTGGCTTGTTTGTATGTATGCTCGTATGAATATATGGCACTTACTTGTTTGAGATTTTATTTCTATGAATACTACTTCCATTTTTGGTTTCATTTTGTTGACAAACCTTGAACATAGTGTAGAAAATTCCATTATATAAACCTTGTGTACCTTCCTCAGATCTTGGGGTAAAGGCACAAGACACGATTTAATGTTGAATAATGGATAAAGAAGCCTAAAACATGTTTTGTATAAAACAATATCATTAAGTTTTCTCATGTTGTTTATACTTCTTGTTTATAATCTTGTTCTATCCAAGCAGGTTTTGTATTACTCTTAAATTGTGTTTACTTTCCCTTTGCTAGCATAGTTAATGCTTTAGCATTAATATGTTTTGTTTATTGAATTTTTAGTTGCCAATGCAAGATCCACTACACTCAAGTGTCTTAGATCTAAAATGAAACACCATGGGTATTCTTGATACATAAATGGGTGAATATCTCTTATCTCCATGTTTTGAATCTTGTTATATGTTTAGCTTTGTGGTTGCCTTTTTGAAATATATTGCTTGTGTGAAACTATGTATCATTCTAGGAATAGACACCCAAGTCCACTCACCTTTCTCTATGTAGCCACTAGGTGTGTGGACTTTGGGTAATAAATGCTTCCGTGACACTATCCTAGCTATGCATCTTCTGCACTGGAGGAATAATAATAGCTATTATCCGATCACTCAACTTGTGAAAAGAAAAGAAATGAGATAATTCTAAAATTTATTCAGATGTTATTTCAGTTACCAAGTGCTTACATAGAAGATTTTTATATCGAGCAAGTTGAAATCCTATAGAAGATAATTCTTTGCCTAAATGAAGTATTTTTATAGAATGCAAATTTCATATATCCCATGCAAGTACAAAAAGGTAGCTGACAATATTGCAAAATACTCCATGTATGCACCTCTTGTAACATGATAAGACATAATTCCTATCAAAAGAATTGATATATGCTTTATTTTGTTTTTGAACGCAAAAGAGAGTGGCATGCCTAATAACTACTCTTTATGTTTCCCAAAAAAAGATATATTACCCAATCCACACAAAATTTAGTAGTATACAAGTTAGGAAATAACCCTAACCTCACCGTAGAAGTACATCCAAATAGTAAGGAATGTTGCGTATTTTATTTTCCACCAACGTGGTATCAAAATGCCATTAAAATAGTAGTTGAGGGAATAAATGCATCTATTTTGAAATTTTAGTTCTAACAAGTAAGAATGAATGCAAATTCCATAACCATTAACCACATAAGTAATATGGGGGGCATGGGAATTGGTGTTCATATAAAGTTCTAATGATACAGTCCATAAAATGTTCTTCTATAGGCATATCAAAGGTGATTTAGGTAAGATTATGGTTTTGCATGTATAAACTAAGAAAAAGAATCTAACAGTAGTTATAACACTTGCATCCATGGGAGACAATCTATAGATCCACACAAGAAGACAATGTGCCATGAAGAACAACCCTCCAAAGGCTACAAGACACCTTCAAGCAAGATCTAGGTTAAGCTAGTGCAAAAGAGAAGTAAAGAGGGTTCTTTATCTATATTCACTAATCTCAACCACTGAAATCAATGGAACTCATCCAAGAGAAAAACAAGAGAGATAAATCATAAGAAAATAGAGAATGAAATAAATGTTTGACATGGTTGACCCCGAAATGAAGCAACAAGTTTTTAAATCCATCTAAGGAGCCTTAATTTTCAAGATTCAAGCAAAACTAAGCTTATACCTCAAGCTATAGACCTCTGAGGTGGTTATCAAGGCATTTGGTATCCTTCACCTTATTCTAGATAGGAAACCAATTTCCAAATGATGTGATGGGTTGATACATATGGTTTATATATAGGAGAGAGGGGGAAGTCTAAAACAACCCGATATAAGTGGAAATATTTAGGGTCAAACAAGGAAATGCCATAGAAGCTCTTAGCCTCTCAAGGTGAGGATATGATACATAGAGGGTCCACCTATCGAAGGTGAACTGTCAATGGTCAACCTCTCAAGGAAAGTCGAGGCTCAATTCAAGACCTATCAAGTTCCAAATATCATCGTATCAAGAGTCAAAAACATGTCTACCAAGGTCCCTCCTTCACCAACCTATCGAACCTTGTGTCTAAAGCTGTTGAGGGTATATGCATGGTGTCCTATCGAGGAATATTAAATGTATAGACATAACTAGTCCTCTACAACCATTCCATTGAGTCTAGGAAGGGCCAAAACAATCATGAATTAAATGAGGGATTTGAGCCCCGCTTGTCCATGCATGAATTGAAGATAAGTATAAGGTTAGAATCCTAGAAAGAATCCTTATACAATCTAAATTTAAAAGAATCAAAATATCATATAATCAAGCATGAATATGAAGGATAACATGTTCCTTGATATTTTTCATGGAAATTGAAACTATGTCCCCTATTGTTAAACGTCAATTGTCTACAATTTGTAAGAAACATGAAATCAAAGAAAAAAAGTACTAATTTAGTCAAATTAAAGATTTCAGCTAATGATTTGATTTAAAAACATAGTGAAGAATTTAGTTATGATTATTAATCATGATTAGAGTATAATATATGTTTGGGGAATTGTAACCGTAAACCCTCAACAAGGATTTCACCCCTAAAATCCTAAAAAACTAGGTTGGGTACTTACTACTCATATAATTCAATAACTCCCTTATAGATTCCTCCACACCATGGTGATGCCATGAAACATTACAAAGTACCATTTCATCCTTTCTTTGCTTCTAAACATGTCTAAATAAGCAAAACAATGGGTTGTCTACAAAAGAGATATCATTATCAAGTTCTACATTTGTCAGTAGATAGTTTGCTACATGTCTAAATGTTACTTCTTTGACATACTGCGACATGGAACATATTGTGCAACCTAAGAAACTGTAAAGAAAAATCCAACATGTATGACATGTTTACAACATGAGAAATGACAGGGTAAGGTGATGTAGCCCTATTTTACGGATCCATCTTGTGCCATTTTGTACTTAAATCACTTCTAAACATGTTAGATTACAATATATTTCCCCTAATCTATTTATCATTTCCGAATGGGCTTATGGATGTTCTTTGCACTATTTTCAGGTACTTGGACAATGCCTTAGATGGATGAGAGAGAAGGAATGAGTTCTAGGGATCCTCTACTCATGGAGGGGTCCAAAGAAGGCCATAAAAGCTCCCTCACCCTACCCCAATGCTGAAGAGTCGTCATCAAGTGATGAAATCCATGAATGATGAAGTTTGAAGGTCAATCAACTGATGCAGACCCCAATACGGCCATGGCCATAACCCCACAGTCATGTCTTTTTTGGTGAAGAAGTGCCATATTCAACAGGGAGCTGCCCCAACTTACCAAAGTCGTGTTCCATCAGCACGGCCGTGGCCCATTGAAGATCCCATGGTCGTGCCCATCAGCATGGTCGTGGCTAGTAGAGCAGAAGACAACTGTGCCCCCCCCACAACAGTAGTGGGAATTTAGCACAAGAACCCCAGAATCAACAGATTGTCGCACCCAATTTGCCACGACCGTGGCCACTGAAGACCAACTCGTGTGTGCTGCTACCCCACGACCCAATCCTCCACCACCAAAATGCATGTGTTACCCAATACGACCGTGGGGTTTCTTACCCAACATGATTGTGGCACTCCGCCACGGCCATAGACACCTCCTACTTAGATTTGTCACCACCCTTCCACAACGCGCCCGTGTCCAAGCTCCACGACCATTCCCATCTACCCCTACCACGGTCATGGCTCATCAACATGGTCATGTTGCCACACAAAACCTACCACTTTATGAACTATTTTTCCCACAATACCCCTACTTACCCAAGTGCTTCCACCACCACCTATATATGCATGGGTGGCGGCCACAATACTAGGGTAGCTCCCCACAGCTACTCCTAGCCTCCATTACTCCTCTCCACCTACTCCTTGAGCATTTAGTGCATTTCCTTTTCATTTATGCTCTCCACCCACCATTTCCATCTCCATTTCACCTTGGAAACCTAGTTTTCTAGGTTTTCCTCCATAATCCCCCATATCTTCATTCTCATCTGCACCCTTGGAGGAGAGAAGACACCCCCAGTAGCAAGGAGGTGAAGAAGAAGGATACTTCCCCGAGCTCCATGGAGTTTCCTCCCCTTCTTCCCCTTTCTTTTGCCATTTCTTTGACTATGTGTAGCTAAGCCCCTAGTGGTGGTCTGTTTGGGGATAAAATGTGACTTTGATACCATGTTGGGGGAATTTTGGCTTGTAATGAACTCATTTTTATCTATGATGATTGCTCCATGCTTATATCTCTTATCCCATTATTATGCTTGTGATTTATGTTTTTTGCTATGAATTGCTTGTTTGTTAGTGCTTGATGATACCATGTTTCTAGAAGAATTGGGATGCATGTGGAAATCTTAGGCATGACTCTTAGGTCCTAATAGGGGATCCCTTGCTAGTCCCCTTTGTTCCTACATGCCTAACCCCTCTCCTACTACTTGGTATGAGACCTAAGTTACTAGTATAATTGGGATTGATGTGATTGCCTAGGGTTTTCTAAAGGCTAGAATGGCTAGTGGCATGAGGTCAAATATCCTCATCTCTACTCCCATTTCTACCCTTGTCCCTCAATTTCTCTATATCACTTATCCTAGAAACCTAGATCTGGATAATACTATTAGAATTACACCTAACCCTAGTCTTCCACTACTAGTATAGGGTACATTCTAATAGCATTTGCCTTATTGTTGGGTTTGGTAATATAGATGAAAGATGAGAACCATGCTTATCCAAAAATTTCCCCCAACTAATATTAAAGTTACATCCCCAAACGGCCCACCTACCTTAATCATCTTGTTTAAAACTCAACATGCTATGTTTGCTTGCTTATGCTAGTATAGCTTAGTTGTTCTTGCTTAACATAGTCGATTGCTCAACTTGGATAGTTAGGGTTAATTTAGATATTTTCTTGCTTAGTGGTTAACTTAGTTTCTAAATTACTTCTTGCATGTCTAGTGTAGTGTAGCTTACCTTATCTCTTGCGTAGTTAATTGGTTAACCTAGATTGTTCAACTTGCTTGCTTATGATAACTTAGGTTTAATCCTTCCTTGCTTGCATGTTCACTTAGTGTAATCACAAAATAAACCCATTTTAAAACCCTTCAACCCTAATCTTCGCACCAGGAATATAGCAAACACTAGCCTAGCTCTAGTACTCCCTCTATCCCAGAGAACCGACCTCTATTCTTGCCAATCACCTATACTACAACAATATCTTATGTGCTTGCAGTTGACCTATTTGGTTTTGTGATCGACTTGGTTAGGGCCAATACAAATTTCAAAAGTTTCTCACACGTGTGTCCTCTCTTGGGGTTGCATCTACCCACCTCTAGTTGGCTAGTGTGTAGCCTTGGTGGGAAATGCACCAAGCTTTCTGGTGTCATTGATGGGGATAAAGGTGCTCGGCCTAGCTAGTTAGTATAGCTTAGCCTTTCCTTGTGCCCTCATCATTGCTATTTTTTATTCTTTGTTCACTTTTACATATTGCCATTCTAACTTGGTTTCTTGTTTGTGTATTGTGCAGGTGATATCTATGCATGTGCCACACACATTCCACTTGTACTGACTTGGTGTTATACGACCTCGAGATAGGTAGAAGGAGATGCGAAAGTCACCACAACGAACACTGAGAAGCTGAGATGGAAGAAAACAACCCTCATGCGGACGCTCAACCACCTCCACTGCAACACCGCCCTCTCCACAAGTATTTCACGCTGTGGAACAACAATTCACCCATCGCCACCCTAGTTGACCAAATGTCAGGTCAACAGTTCTCCATTACACTCTCACTCCTTGGACTCCTCCCCACTTACTATTGGATGGAGAATGAGTATCCCTACGATCACATTGATGCATTCCTTGAGACGTGCTCTACTTTTTGTAATCCCACCTCCACCGACGAATCCATTTGGAGAACCCTCTTTTTGTTCTCCCTAAAAGAAAAAGCTAAAGAGTGGTATGTTTTGAATCATATATATACATATCTAATATATATGATTCTAGGATTATGTGGTGTAGATAAGCCAAAAATTTCATACATCTTAATCTTAAGAAGGGATAAGTAAGGGCTTAAAATCCATGTAAAATATGTGTAATACTTCTAGTACTTATAAATCAAAACATTTTTTATGCCTACAATTTTTCTTGTCAACTTTCCTCTCTTACATTGTGACAATGTGAAATATTTTTTATAATGATTTGTAATCCAATATTACCTAGAAGAAGTTAAGTTGGAGTTGTATGTATAAAGCCACATTTTTAGATGGCCACCTAGGCGTCGTGGTGCCTTGACTAATAAAAGCATTAGGTCTCAACCCCAATAATGATTTTACATTTACTTTTTAACATCAATCCATTTCAACAAATGATTATTTTGTATTTTGGAAGCCTAACTACTATATATTCATGCCATTATATTGTCAACATGAAAGCTTGAGATTTTAATTAGTCTATAATTTAGCAGATGTGTTATTCAGTTTTCTATTGAGGTTGATATTGAGGATGAACTACAAAATAGATGTGTACAACTATACATATATAGCCGTAACTTACAGATATGAGGGGAAATGACTTATAATGCAACAAAATATGTTCATATGACATATAAGATTTGATACAAGATATGTGTGTATAATATAAAAGAATTGGTCTGAAATACATAGAGAACCACGCCGCCCAAGCACCACCTAGGTGTTTAAGTGTCGGACGTGTGTGTCATAGAGCCATCTAGGTAGTTATACTTTTATTTAAAGGAAACTCATACCTGATATATAAGTTGCTATTATTTTTTAGCGTAGGTAAGCCAAAAATTTCATACATATTAGTCATTAGAAGCGATAGGTAAGGACTGAAAATTCATGTACAATATTTCTAATACTTCTCGTACTTATAGCTGAAAATGTTTTTGATGCCTACAATTTTTCTTATCAGCATTATCTCTTGCACTGTGAAAATGTAAAATATTTTCACAACGCTTTATATTCCAACATTACCTACATGAAGTTAAGTTGGAGTTTTATGTGTAAAGCTGCATTCTTAGTTGTCCGCCTAAGCATCGTGGCACCTTGAATCATAACCAAAATAGGTCTCAACCCCAATTATAATCATTATATTTACTTTTTAAGGTCAATGCATTTCAACTAAGAATTATTATCTATTTTGGAAACCTAATTAGTCTATTTTATTTATATTATTTTTTTTCAACATCAATTTTTGAGATTTTTCTTGTTCTTCAATTTAGTATGTGTTATTCAGCTTTATCTTGGGGTTGATATTTAGGATAAACTACAAACAAACATGCACCTATACATACATATATGAGGTAAAAATATGGAAGATATGTTCATATAATATAGAAGATTTGGTGAAAGATATGTACTCATAGAGCCACCTAGGTAGTTATTTTTTTTATTTTGAATAAGCCCATACCTGATATATATGTTTCTAATATTATGTGTCATATATAAGCCAAAAATTTTATACATATATATTAGTCTTAAAAAGGCATAGATAAGGAATAAAATCCACATAAAATATGTGTAATACTTCTACAACTTATAACTCGAAATGTTTCTAATGCCTACAATTTTTCTTGTCAACTTTCCTCTCTTGAATTGTGTCAATGTGAAATATTTTTTTAAATGCTTTATAAACCAATATTATCTAGATGAAGTTAAGCTGAAGTTATATGTGTAAAACGACATTCTTAGATAGAGTCCTCGGCGTCGTGGCGCCTTGACTCATAAGCTCAATAGGTCTTAACCCTGTTATAATCATTATATTTACTTTTTAACCAAGGATTATTTCTATTTTGGAAGCCTATTTACCCTATTTTCTTTCCATATATTGTCAACATCAAATGTTGAGATTTGCCTTGGTCTTTAGTTTAGTATATGTGTTACTTGGTTTTCTCTTGGGGTTGATATTGAGGATGAACTGCAAAATCGATGTATACACATATACATATATAGTTGTAACATACATATATGAGGGGAAAATATATAATATATGTTCATATAATATATAACATTTGGTAAAATATATGTACTTATAATATAGATGAATTGGTCTGAAAGATTTGGTAAAAGATATGTACTTATAATATAGATGAATGTGTCTAAAATACATAGAGAACTACATCACTCAAGCACCACCTAGGTGTTTAGGCATCAAACATGTGCGTCGTAGCACCACCTCGGTAGTTATATTTATATTTTGAGGAACCCCGTACTTGAATTATACTATTCTAATATTATCTGGAGTAGATAAGCCAAAATGTTCATACATATTAGTCATAATAAGGGATAGGTAAGGATTAAAAATTCATGTACAATATGTCTAATACTTCTAGTAACTATAACTGAAAACATTTTTGATGCCTACAATTTTTCTTATCAACTTTCCTCTTTTGCATTGGGATAATGTGAAATACATTCAGAATGCTTTGTTAATCAAGCATTACCTACATGAAGTTAAGCTAGAGTTGTATGTGTAAAGACACATTCTTAGGTGGTCGCATAGGCACCTTGAATCACAAGAACTATAGATCTCAACACCAATTATAATCTTTATATTTACTTTTTAAGGTTAATACATTTGAAACAAGGATTATTATCTATTCTTGAAGACTAGTTACTCTATTTTCTTTCCATCATATTGTCAACATCAAATTTTGAGATTTTCCTTGGTCTTCACTTTAGTATGTGTTACTCAGTTTTCTCTTGGCGTTGATATTGAGGATGAACTGCAAAACCGACATATACACATGTACATACATAGTCGTAACATACATATATGAGGGGAAAATATGGAAGATATGTTCATACGATAAAGAAGATCTGGTAAAGGATATGTACTTATAATATAGAAGAATTAGTCTAATATACATTGAGTATTATGCTGCCCAAGCACCACCTAGGTGTTTATGCATTGTACATGGGCGTCATAGAGCCACTTAGGTAGTTATCTGTTTATTTTGAGGAATCCCATACCTTATATATATGTTTTTAAAATTATGTGATGTAGAAAAGCCAAAAATTTTATACATATTACTCTTAAGAAGGGATAGGTAAGGACTGAAAATCCATGTAAAATATGTGTAATATTCTAGTAAACACAAAACATTTTTATGCCTACAATTTTTCTTGTCAACCTTCCTCTCTTGCATTGTGGCAATGTGAAATATTTTTTGAAATGCTTCATAATTCAACATTACCTACATGAAGTTAAGGTGAAATTATATGTGTAAAGCTGCATTCTTAGATGGATGCTTCAACTTTGTGGCACCTTGACTCATAAGCAAAATAGGTCTCAACCCCAATTATAATCATTATATTTACTTTTTAAGGTCAATGCATATGAACCATGCATTATTATTTATTATGGAAACCTATTATGCAAATATAATATAGAACAAATTGGTCTGAACTACATAGAGAAATACACCCCCCTAAGCACCACCTAGATTTCTTAGCGTTGGATGTGGGTGTCATAGCACAACTTAGGTTGTTATAGTTTTATTTTGAGGAATCACACACCTGATATATATGATTCTAAGATTGTACATAATATACTATACATATGATATACATGTTTTTTTTCTATGTAATGTATTTTTCTTTTGATTTTAAAAAATATCATTAATATTATGTTTCTTATTTATTTGTTATACAAGCTTCAAAGGAATGTTAAAAGTTATAAGTATTTTTTCTCCTCTATAGATTTGGCCATTGCAATTCTTTTAATATGGACAAGAGTTGGATTGAACAACCAGTTGGTTTTGAAGCTTATATTAAGGGAATGTATCAATTTTTTTAATTATGCTAAGAGTGGAATGGAAGATGGGAAGATAATATATGTCCATGTAAGAAATGTAAGGTAGGAAGGAAAAAGGAGTTTCCTATTGATGAGGTGGAAAGACATATTTTGTTCCATGGATGTTATAGAGATTATAAGAAGTGGATTTTCCATGGACCAAACACTCTTTTTGAAAACCTTGTTGCAGATTGGCAAACTAAAAACAATGAACAACCTACTAATTATGGAGACAGTTATGTAAGCCAAGATGATACAAAAGGATTGCTAATAGAGTTATTGGGAGGAAATGCTACTTCTATGGGAGATACAACAACTGGGTCAGCTAATGAGGAGGGGGGAATCTTGTGATAATCCTCATTTAGGGGCCAATAGTCCTGATTTTTTTGTAATGACATGAATTTTAGAAAGTTGGTTGAACTTTCTAATAAAGAGCTTTATCTTGGATCCACACATTTCTCAACCCTCTCATTTCTTTTGCACCTATTCAATTTGAAATGTATGTTTCATTGGCCAGATAAATCTTTCACACAACTTCTAGAGCTTCCAGTAGCAGCCTTCCCACAACTATCCATGTTTCCTTCATCTTATTATCAAGCTAAGAAATTGATTAAGGAGTTAGGTCTTGGATACAAAAATATCCATGCATGTATAAATGATTGCATGCTATATTGGCATGAAAATTCAAACAAGAGTCAATGTAATGTCTGTCAGACTCCTCGATGGGAAACACAAAAATGTAGTTCTGGTGATGACAATGCAAAAGGTAACACAAGCTCTAAAGGTCCTCCGGCTAAGGTTATGAAGTATTTTCCATTAATACCAAGATTGAAAAGGATGTACCTATCCTCTAAGATAGCAGAAGATATGATATGGCATGATAAAGGTCGAGTGAAAGATGGGAAAATTAGACACCCAGCAGATGCACTAGAATGGAAAGAGTTTGACATGATGTATCCAGATTTTTCCTCTGACCCTCGTAGTGTGAGAATTATCCTTGCTAGTGATGGATTCAATTCATATGGGATGAAAAATACAAAATTTAGTACTTGGCCAGTTATTTTAAGTGTTAATAACTTGCCTCCATGGCTATGCATGAAGCCACACTCCTTAATTCTGTCTCTTATAATTCCTGGAAAATCAGGCCAAGGAAATGATATTGATGTTTATATGCAACCATTGTTGCATGAGTTAAAGCTATTATGGGAAGGTGTTGATGCATATGATGCTTATCTTAGATAAAAATTTTCGTTGCGAGCATCTTTGATGTCTACCATCAGTGACTTTCCAGCTTATGCTATGTTATCAGGTTGGAGCACCAAGGGATATCATACATGTCCTTATTGTGATGAATCCACTCATTCATACCAGTGTGGTTCAAAGATTTATTATGGTGGTCATCGTAGGTGGCTACCAAATAACCACCCTTTCTGTTCCCATAGTAGTTTGTTTGATGGGACTAAGGAGTATGCTCATCCCCCTACTTGTACATCACGAAGTGATGTTCTACGAGTACAACAACGGCTTAGTTTTGAATATGGAAAGGCTATTGTAAAGGTTAGTAAGAAGAGAGGAAGAAGAATAAGAAATTCTTCTACTAGTAGTGTTGTTGTATATAACAATCCATATAAAGACAAGGGGTTTTGGAAGAAAAAAAACATATTTTTTATTTGTCGTATTGGAAATATCATCGTCTACGTCATAACCTTGATGTCATGCACATTGAGAAAAATGTATGCAATAATGTGTTGGTAACAATTTTGAATGTAGATGGAAAATGTAAAGATGATGAAAATGCTCGAAGATTTCTTGAGGAAAAGAATATAAGACAACATCTTTGGCTCCAACCTCAACAAGATGGAAGCTTTTTAATGCCTCCTGCTCCATATTATATGTCTTCCATACAAAAGGAATGTTTTCTAAATGTCTTCCTGAAGCTTAAAGTTCCTGATGGATACACATCGAATGTTTAATGATGTGTTAACATGAAGCAAAAAAAGATAATAAATCTTAAAAGTCATGATCATCACATCATCATGCAAGATATTCTTCCAGCAGCCTTACGAGCTTCTGGTGCAACTCAAGTTGTTGTTGTATTTTCATATTTGTCTTCTTTCTTCAAGTCATTATACTCTACATGTATTGCTTTGGATGAACTAGATGGGCTACAAGCAAAAATTGTGGAAACACTTTGCCATCTAGAGATGGAATTTCTTCCTCATTTTTTCACTATTATGGTTCATTTGTTGGTCCATCTAGTCGACCAAGTCAAAGACGGAGGACTAGTTCAATATTCTTGGATATATCCAATTGAGAGGTTAGAATTTATAATTTCATTTCATTTATCAGTTTTTATATACTCTATTATACTCTCTAAAACATGGATATTTTAATGGATAACCTTGATAAATTCATATAGGTATCTTTCTCGATTGAAAGGCTATGTGAGAAATAGAACTCGACCAGAGGGTTCTATTGCAGAGGGTTATATTATAGAAGAGACCATTACCATATGTTCTAGATACATTGAAGGGACTGAGACAATATTTAGTAGACCTAAAAGAAATGATGACAATGATCCAAATAAGGCTCTATACTTGTTTAATTCTGGTGGACATCGTGTTGGGGTTGAAAAGGACATTTGTCTTGATGAAAAAAGCATAGAACAAGCGCATCGCTATGTTCTACTTCATTGTGATGACATTATGAAGGACCTTAAGGAGTAAGATACATAGATAAAATAATATCAACATTAGTGGAAAACTTATGGTTGAGCTTACTTGTATTGATGTTGTAGGATATTCTTCTACCACAAGAAAGAAGAGTGTCTATAACAAGGAATTAGAGTCAGTCAATCATGATGGCTTGTTAGAAGATTTTTCCAGATGGCTTCATTCTCAGGTAATTGATACATGATCACTGGATTTAAGGGATGAATCCAATGGAAACTATTATAGCTAATATATCATTTTATTTTCGTAGGTACCATATATTGATGTGAGAAACGAAAAAGGAGTCTTACAAAGGGCCTTAGCTTGTAGACTTAATGTGCATGCTAAGAGGCTTAAGGGCTTTATAATCAATGGATACAAGTTTCACACATTAGATCGGGAAAGATATCGAAAGTCACAGAACTCTGGAGTCATGGCCGAAGCTGATGGAGATTCATATTATGGTAAACTTACTAATATATATGAATTGGATTATTATGGAAGTCATAAAGTTGTGATTTTTCGGTGTGATTGGGTAGATATAACTTCAACAAGGGGGTTTAAGATTGACAAAAACAACCATCCTTGTGTGAATTTCAGTAGGCTGATGCACACTGGCAAATCAATAAAAGATGATCCATTTATTTTTTCAACCCAAGCGAAGCAAGTTTTCTATGTAGAGGATGAGATAGAAAAAGCATGGTTACATGTTGTTCAACATAAGATTAGAGATTCTTATGATGTTGGCATTGTCCACACATAGGATGATGATGATGGAAGAGAATAATTTCTTTTTCTAGAACCTCTGAGATGTCCTTTGAATATTTTGTCAGAAACTCTGAGATGTTTTGTTTTTGTGACATGGCTGTTATATAAGCTAGAATTTTTCCTTTTCATACAAAATATTATGTGTGCAATAAACATGTAAGCATTTTCAGACATCTTGTACCAACTAGATAAGAAAATCTTATTTATCATTATCCTCTAAAATCCCATCCATCTTAGATCAATTGTATATAGATGCAGTACCTCAAATTATCATTATTCCCTAAAACTCAGTTTATTCCCTCAAAATAAAGTTCTTATCATTTTATATACTTCTTATATCTATGACACCTAATGTAACTGCTGCAATATTGTACTTATTTTTAGCACTACTACAGAAATGGCTTATAAAGTCACTTTTCAAGTTGTCGGTTGTATACATAAACGGACACCTAAACTCTACAGTGTCAGTTTATAACATAAACCGACATACAATCTGTGAAGGTCGACCAGACATGGGTACTGCTTTTATTAAGTGTCGGTTAATTAATAAAAAACCGACACCTAAAATCAACTGCCAAAACCAAAATTCCAGCGAAAAAATTACCTCCAAAATTTGACATATGTCGTCGGTTCATAAATAAATAACCGACGACTAAAGGGTATTCGCGAGATAGGAATAGTTGTCGGTTGTCCTTTAGTTAAAAACCGACGACTATAATCTAGTATAGGTGCCGGTTTTTGGTATAGAACCGACACAGTTGGTTTATTTGTTGTTTTTTTAGAATAACCGACGCTTATTGTCAACTTAATAGGTCACCATCGCGAGCTTCTCTTCCCCTTTCCCTTTTTCATTCTCGATTTCAGTTAGGTCCGGCGATTTCTTGCTCGCCTCCACCGGTCGTTGCTCCTCCACCGCCGCTGTCGTGCTCCTGCTCCTGCCCTCGCCGCTGCTCTGTGCTCACCGGCGGTCGTGCTCCTACTCCTGCTCCTGCCATCTGTGCTCACCGGTGGCCGTCCGTGCTCCTGCTCCGTGCCCTCTCCGCTGCTCTGTGCCCTCGCCGTCGCTGCTCCGTGTCCTCGCCGGCGCTTCTCCTCTCTTTGTCGTCGCCTCCTCCGGTGGCTGTTGTGCTCCGGCCGCTGCTCTCCTCTGCCCTCAAGGTATGCCCGCCTGCCCTGCCTTCTTCCTTCTTCCTCTGCTCCGGCGGCTGCTTGGGCGGTGCCAGGGCACGCCCAAGCAGCTGTTGGGTGTTTTTTTTTAAGTTATTTACTTATTTGTGTTTAGGGTTTAGGTACTGATTTTGTGCTTCTACTGAGTTGAATCCTCTATTGTCTATACAATACATGTAATTTTCCTAGTATCGTGAAAGATTCTCAATCGTGTGTATCACATGGGATTCTTATCTCAACACAATGGACTGCAATATATGCATCTAATGCCTTAAATGGAAGACTCAAATGTTATAAAATCCCATCAAAGTAGGTAGAAACAACTTATATATATTTAGATCTTAATAATTCCATGAAGTGCACATTATCTTACTCAGGAAAAGTATGTGTATAATGTAGGATTAGTTCCATATAATGGTTCTATTTTAGTAAGCACCTAGAAACCCATCCAAGATTTACTCATTAGGATTAAATCTTGGATAATCCCCAGTTTGGGACTGTTCTTGAACACCTAATCTCACTTTAAGTGTATAATGTGTATTGGGTTTTCGAGAAAATTTCGGTAGCATTTCCTCGTTTGTTCTCTAAGTACATATGTAGACTTCTTTTCAAGCTATCATGTCTACCACAATAAAGTTGGTTATGACAAGCAATAAAAGGTTAACTGATGTTATACAACTTTTTCTGAAAATATATAACATCGTTATATGTACTTACACTTTGTTAATACTAATATTATGCAGTCTCTGCCCACCCATAACAGTCACTATGAACTGGGCCTCTATGTCAATGTTAATGTTCCCTATTGAAGAACAATTGGACATCGTCCTAAATGATCGTTCCTTAAACCAATTGGTCATACCCAAACATTGGCATTTTCTAAAAGGAAGACACTACATACCTGGTAAAGTGACCCTAACTTTTGGCAATTATTCACATGTTATCGAGGTTCAGTATGATTTGGAGGGAAATCTTGTATCAAAATCTGGTTGGCGTGATTGGATTGGAGAGATGCATGTGGTCCGTTGCAACATGCTTTTTCTCCATCCAGTGGCCATAATTCCATCAAAGTTTGGATAACCAACAGCAACTGCGAGACCCCCGATCATCTACTGTGGTATGAGCGCACGTCGTCGCATATCAGCTTGGAAGAATATGAATCTGAGGCCCCTGTCAGTTCAGATTCGTCTAAATACAGTGAGGAGCTTCGTGACACAGCTTCATCATAAAAAAACCACGGTATTCTAATATAATTGTCAAGCAATCAATACTCATAGCTGCTTTCTATTCTAAACTTCTAGGAGAAGATCGCCACAATGATAAGTCCTCGAAGTTACTGATGTAGGACCATGTTGGTGTAGTATTTAGTTGTCTATCTAACCAGACTTGTCTGTATTAATAGTTTTTTAATTATGTGCATGGTTAGGGGTACACCAACCCCTTTGTTTAGTTACTGTTTAGGGGTACACCCCTGTGTGGATGTAAAAAGAGATTAATGAATGGAACTGAAAGTTGCTACATGAAACCCATCCAACACATTATTTGTTGGCCTAGAAACCCATCCAAGATTTACTCATTAGGAGTAAATCTTGGATAGTCCCCGGTTTGGGACTGTTTTTGAACACCTAATCTTGCTTAGGATGTTAGTGTATAATGTGTATTGGGTTTTCAAGAAACTTTCGACAGCATTTCCCCATTTGTTCTCTAAGTCCAAAACAGTGGGGTCACCCTTCAAGCATCGACTATGTTTTTTGCAAGTGCAAAGGATAAGAGTCCACGTGAAGCTAAAATGTCATATTACGGTGTCATTGAAGAGATATGGGAATTTGACTACATAGATTTCAAAATTCCGCTCTTCAAATGTAATTGGATTGATAACACCAAAGGAGTTATAGTGTATGAATTGGGTTTCACTTTAGTGAACTTTGAAAAGATTGGCGAGAAGGCTGAACCATTCATATTGGCATCACAGGCGAAACAAGTATTTTATATCGATGATCCTGCAAATGATAAATGGTCGGTTGTTCTTCATGGTAAAAGACAGTTCATTGAAGATCCTATAGATGAAGAAGAGTACTATGATAAATATGATGACTCCAGTCCATTCTCAGTTGGGTTGCCAACTCCAAAAAATATTGAAGCTAATGATGACTTATATGTGCGCGGAGATCACAATGAAGGATTGTTAATTGATAAAAGATCACAATTTTAGAGGCATGCATGTTTATATTTTTTATTGAAGCTAAATGTTTACTTTTTTAATATCAATATCATTTTCTGATTTGATGTTTCATTATCTTCTAGTTAATACAAATGCTAAACATTGTGGGAGGGTGCTAAAGAACTATAGGACCAATCTCACACGAGATTACATACGCGATGCTGAGAATAGGTTCTTGATTGATTCCAATTCTAGACATTGATCAGTATTTCACTAACTCTACACTAATAATTTTTGTTTGTATTCTCTTTGAAAAATAAATATAGGAAGAAGGAAGCCACACAGCAATGGAACTACTTGGACCCCAAAGACTGGGAGGAGTTTGTTACCCAAAGAAAAATAGATTAATTCAAGGTATTAAGTGCCACTCCCAATTTAATTAATATATGTTTTTATGTATTCACCTATTCAAGATTAACCTTTATTGTTACTAACCAAATCAATGTGCTAACTAACTAGGCTATCAGCGATACTCAATGACAACTACATGTTATGACCACACAATGGGTCCAAGAGGATATGCAGGCGTTCGCCAAAGGTTATATAGATATATAGGCAACAAGCCATGAAACAGCAAAAGAAGCCCCAATGAAGAGAAGCAGGATATAGATACAATACATAAAGTGCAGCACACACAAGTGCTTCAGATTCATATAACAACATGACAGACTAACACATATATAGTGCATAACAACAGCAGCTCAGAATTTACATACAACACTAGCTTAGTACATATATAGTGGGACTAAGGTGACGATCCCACCTGCTAAAACATGTTACCGACAACTACATGTTACGACTGGGAGGTCGTGATTCAACAACCGTATGCATTAGTAGGTGGATCTATTTGTCCTCCTGCTAATGAATACGGTTGCTGAATCACGACCTCCCAGTCATAACCTGTAGTTGTCGGTAACCTGTTTTAGCAGGTGGGATCGTCACCTTAGTCCCACTATATATGTACTAAGCTAGTGTTGTATGTAAATTCGACGCTGATGTTGTTATGTACTATGTATGTGTTAGTCTGTCATGTTGTATGGACATCGATTGTATTGCTCAGGTATTATATAGTCCCATTAGATAATATGAAATATATCAATCTTATTTATAGCTCATTAATTATATATATACATCATTCTCTTTACAGGTTTTTAAAGCTGACCCCACTACAGGAACAGACTTACCAGATGTACATGCTCCCTATACGATGGGAGAATTAAATGAAGTAAGAGAAGAATGGGCAACAACCATACAAATAGTGGGGGTTTTAAAATATAATTGGGATGTTGATAGTGAATAATTACTAAAGAATGATATTTTGTAAGTGAATTTCTGAATTATAATATATGTGTGAATGTTTCTACATGTCTAAATGTTTCTATATGTGTCTGAGTGAAAATGAATGAAAGTGTTGGTTGCTATATGAATGTTTCTACATGTGTGAATGTGAATGAATGGAACTACAGATTGCTAGCTACATGAATGTTTCTAAATGTATGAAAATAAAATGGAACTGCAGGTTGTATTGCTAAATGCATGTGTGAATATTTTTGTTGTTAAATTTGCAGGTTTGTGGCCTGTTGTTGGCTGATATCAATGGATGTCATAAGCCTACAGTTAACTGCAGGTTTCTCATCCTGCGACCAGCCACATCAGGTCTACAGACTGACAGAAAAAAAAACAATAGGTGTCGGTTATTTGTATAACACCGACACACAAAGTTATAGTGTCAGTTTTATATAAATAACCGACGCCTGTTCCCTGTGGCACGAAGGTATATGGCGTCGGTTTATTATCTAATAACCGACGCTGATAGTGGCCAAGATGGTGCCCTTTCTGTGGTGCGAAGGTATATGGTGTCAGTTTCTTATCTAAAAACTGACGCCTATACCTTCGCGCCACAACAAACAGGCGTGATTTCGGTGGCGCGGGAAGAGTTTGGGCGTCGGTTTTGGAACTGACGCGTAATGGGTGAGCTTTTAGTGTCGCCCACATAGGTGTCGCTTAGAAACCAACACTAAAGGCCTTAAATAACCGACACTAAAGGTAGGTTCTGTAGTAGTGTAGGTGTTCACTCATTAACAAAGACAATGTGGAGACGTAGACGAACTACTGCAGCTTTCGTTCCAAGTGATCCAATTACAAATGATCATGGCAACACAACCTCATCACATCAAGATAGAGATCATGATGGTGAAATGGAGGATTCACAACAAGTATCAGATCACTATCAATTTGAAACATGGAATGAAAACATTTACTTTGAGGATGATGATGTTATGGAAATTATTGGTGAGTATTTCAGGTCATTATGTTTATATTAGTTTTCTTGTCCATTATTGATGAAAATTAAGGTTGATGAAGTTTAAATAATGGTGTAGATTTTGATGGAAAGATTGGGATAAAGAAAGGTCAAGTTCATCTTTCACAAGTATGGGTTCAAGAGGCATTCAAATTTGTTGTTAAGTTCAACAAATATAAACAACCGATAGGAAAAGGAGGCCATTTGCTTGTAAGATTTCTTGGTGAGGTGGCGAAGTAGGGAACTCTTTGTCCTATAGGTGAATCTAGTTGGCACTATGTCCATAAGTCCTTTAAACTTGAGATTATGAGTTTAACTCGGGTAAGTTATTAGCCTTTTTAGTGAAAAAGCTCATCTCATATTTTTATTTATTCTTAAGAAAATTTCAAATAGTAATAAATGCTCAATAATAGAAGATTTCTATAATTTTTATTCATGTGCAAATGTTCTAAATATATACTTACTTAATTTGGCCTTATTTTGCTGAAATAGAGTAAGTTTCACATGCCAGAGGACTATGGGATTGATAAGAGGATCCTATCACATGTCAATGGAAAATGAAAAACCTATAGGTGTAGATTGAAAGCTCTATACTTGGATCCTAACAAAACGGAGGAACAAATTGCAAGAAAAGTGCCAACAAAAGTGATAAGAGAACAGTGGGTATGTTTGGTGAGCTATTGATTTTCATATAAAGGGAAGGTAAGTTTGAATGTTTTACTAATATTGGTTGACGTATTGATATTAACTACTTATATTATAAAGTATACGATTCATATGAATGTTTTTATGTTTTAGAAACTTTCACTAATCGGAAAGAGAGCACGCGCTCAAAAAGTTGATTGCCATACTACGGGGTCGAAAAGCTTTGCCCAAAAAAGATATGATTTTGTGAGATAGCATGTTATGAGTTTGTATCTCAGAAACTAAACTTGATATTCAATTTAATCAATATATCTAAGTATTTTTATAGGACAAACGTGAGAATAGGGAGCCTAGCATCTTGTAAATTTGGAAGATCACTCACAAAAGAAAGGATGGAAGTTTTTTGGAAAACACAAATACAAAGGAATTTGTGGTTTGTAGATATTTTCATTTGTTTTATATTATTTCACAAAATCAATGTGATTTTCAAAATATTATGTAGTAACAAATGGTCATGTCGACACATTCGTTATAGGAAATTGTCAAGAAGTTGGTTGATGAACGTGTTATTCAGAACCCTGAAATGCTAAAAGCATCAATAAAAGATGATGTTTTCAAAGAGCTAATATATGACGAAAATAACTCTAGTCAACGGTTGTTGGGTTATGGATGTGGAGTGTCAAGAAGTCAAGTACTTGGATTGAAGGCTGACTTAAAAATCCCATTCAGTTGATGACTCCCGAGATGTAAAAGCTATTGTAGAGAAAGAGACAGAACACTTGAGGAGCGCATATGAAAATGTGCAGTCCCAACTCCTTCGTATGAGTTTTGCGCTTGCTAGGAATGGAATTGTGCTTGATGATTCTATTGGAAGTGATGAATGTGGAAGAAACATGCCTAATGAAGAAGCAAGAACTTTTTTTTATTATTATTAGGAATGACAAAGTATGTTTTCCAAATTTATTCTTCTAGGTTGATTTTTATACTTCTTAGAAGTTCTTACTTTTGTTAAGATGCTATTTTTCATGTTCAATGTAGCTTAAAATGGTAATAATTATTCATGTCTTGGTGGATCTATCATTGTGTACCCTCTATTTATTTCTTAGGTTTGTTTCATATTGCAGGTTATTGCACATGCTCGTACTAGATGTGGAATTCTAGGCAGAATTCGCCGTAGATCAAGGCCTGAAGTTTGACTTCAAAGATTATCATATATTGAATAGATTTATATCTGAATGAAGTATTTGTTTAAAGTTGTTGTTGTTTTTTGTAAACTATTTGTTTTTTCTAAACCTTGCAGTTATGTGTTCTTATTTGTTTCCCCTTTATATGTAATTCTGAAGACTGGATTTGAATATGTCATCTATTTCTTTTAATAACATGTCAATGTCCATTTATGGAAATGACTCAATTAAGATCACATTCTATATTTGAGTGTGTCACTTTGACCCTCCTCCCTTCTTGCTACTCAAAGCATATCAAGTTTGTAATTCCTTTTCAAATCTTGTTGGTTTTTTTATTTTGGAACTTTCCACTCAAAATTATAAGTGGGTTCAGTTGCTTATTCACTGTCCTTTATTGTTTTTCCCTTTTTATGGCACACTCTATGGAGAATGAATGCACATAGGTGAAATCCCTCCTAAAATAGGTCCAAGGTATCCATTGCATAATGGGTAATATAACTTCCAGGCAAACATTCTATGGTGGCCATCCAAGTGCAAGGTGTTCACTTCGAGGAGATCTTTACCCAACATCAAACATCATTGATGGTTGATTTTTTGTACCTTTCTCATGTTTAGATATCATCTTTTGATGTTTAGATCTGTCTTGCAATCTAATCTCATGTATTATCTGATTTTGTGTTAGGGAATTTGATTGCAAAAGGAGGAAACAAACATAGTAGAATGGTTTCCTCTCTAATGGTATGGTACTAGTGGTGAAGGTACTAAAAACCTTATTTGAAATTATCAAACTATTCATATTAGAGATCATATGTGCACTGGTAGGGTTCTACTTTGCAAATAACAATCTCATTGCAGTCTATGACTTCTTGCCAAGGGATAGTCTTAGAGAAAACCTCGAATCTTTACATATGATCTTCTAGATTCATGTTGTTTTGTGTTCTAATTTTGTTTCTTAGTTGCTTATTCAAGCTTCATATGATTATGTTTGTTTTAAGCACACATTACTGCAGTCTTTTACACATTGTACATTAGTATAACTAAAAAATTAATAGCTTGCATATAGGATAGAGTGAAATAGATAAATGCATAATGCAACTACATCTTGGGCTGATACTTCAAGATACCAAATTGTACTATAACGATTGCAGCTTGTTTTGTAGTATGTAGTTTCATCTTGAGATGAAATTAAACACATCCATCTTGTAAATGTTCAGTAACCTGATAAGTGCACTACTTGGTTGTGCATGGTTTGGCCGGTATTTATTATTTAACATCACCAAATCTTGATTTTTAGTGCACTGAGTTGTCATCTCTTTTCCATGTAGGCATCTGCTTCTCTTAAATAGATATTTGATGTGATTCCTTCACTGCAAAAGTAGGGTGAGCATCTAATCTCATTACACATCATATCCAATTATATATATCTATTAATTATGGATATGATGATGTAGCTAAAAGGAGAGACCATTGAGGAACATAAGGGTGATGCAACTACTTTACATTCTATATACTGAATTAAGTAATTTATTTCTTTGTGATATGATAATACAACATGAAGTAATTAATGATTTTGTGATGTTGGTGAGTGTGGTGAGCATTAACATTCTTCATTAATAGTTGAAATTAAAACTTGCATATGATTTTCATGTGGCTAAGGAAAATTCAACATCCTACTTATATTAGCTCTCGTGTTTATCTACAGTTACTTGTAGGTCTTCAACAACAGCTACTTGTAGATCTTCAATAGGGAGAAAGTTAGCGAAGAACCTATACTAGAGCTAAGAGATGCCAAGGAACATCTTGAAAGTGATCATTCTGGTTTACTCAAATTTAAGAGGAGGTTATGAACATCTTGCAATTTGAAAGGTACCAAGAGATTTAATTCAAGCTCTTTTGACTTGATCTATTTGACCTCTGCTTTCATAGGAGTGTGGTGAGTGTAAACTTGCATATGATTTTCAGGTGGCTAAGGAAAATGTAGCCTCAACAACCTACTTATAGTAGCTCATGCATGTAACTAGAGTTACTTATAGATCTTCAACAAAGAGGAAGTCAGTGAAGAACCTGAACTAAACCTAAGAGTTGCCAAGGAACATCTTCACAATAATCATTATGGTGTACTCAAAGTTAAATAGAGGATTTGGATATCTTGCAATTTGAAAGGTACCCTAAAATTTAACTGAAGCTCTTTTCACTTGATGTTTTTTATCTCTATTGTCGTAGGTGTCTGGTAGTATTAATATTCTTCAAATATAGTTGAAATTCAAATTTGTTTTCAGGTGGCTAAGAGAAATGCAGCCTCAACAACATGCTGATAGTAGCTCCTATGTGCATGTAAAGTTACTTGTAGATCTTCAATGGGAAGATAGTCAACAAAGAACCTAAATTGGACCTGAGAGCTTCCAAGGAGCGACAATTATCTTTATTGTGTGCTCAAAGTTAAGAAGAGGGTCTGAATATTTTGTGATTTGAAAGGTACCACACTTAATTGATGCTCTTTTGGCTTGATCTTTTTGACCTCTGATTTCATAAGATGTCATGTTCTTAACTCAATTTTAATACCATGACTTAAACTGATGCTAGAGGTCCAATTTTTTGTTTTGTTGGGCCATCACACATAGGAAATACAAGATTGACATCATCAATTGCTTCATCTTTGATTAGAAAATCCATATAATGTCTTTGGGTTGTGTCAAGATTGAGGTAGATATTAGAAGTTTCCTGAGGACTTGCATTTAAGTATGCATGTATGGCCTATTGATGGACAGAAGGTTGAGATTGATTGATTCTTGAATATGTTAATATATTTGAATCTCATTGTTATTTATATGATATATCTAAATTGTCATGATAATTTAAGGTAAAAATGAGGTATAGAATTTCCACTTCCATTTGTATTGCATTTTATGATTTCTTAATGATGTTTATTTGATTTATCTGTCTAGTAACTTTAATATGTAATTATGATGATTGTTTTTGTTGTCTATAAAATTTTTGGTTGTGCTCTTATATACTTCTGCCAATATGATATCCAAATTTTGTACCTTCAGTACCTCAGTTTTTCTAAATGTTTTTCACTTAGTGTAGGTTGTACACTAAGATCTTGGACAACCATAGACTCACCTACAAAATCTTGCACAACCAGGACCACTACTACCAATGCGACCACCAATATGAGAGATAAGGACCAAGGTGCCAGGCAAGGTTTTCATGTGGAGGAATGAGTTCCATATATACAAAGACCATGATACATTCCAATGAACCAGGACTAATGGAAGTATGGTTCAGAACAATGGGGGTTTGAGCACCTCATTATGTGTCATGATAAAATGACTTATGTGAAGATCCCAACACAATAGTTGGGGCTGGTTGTGGTTGTGGTGGCATCCCATAGACCCCTCATTTTACGTCTTCAATAATGCCCTCCTCACTATTGAAGATTTAGTTGTAAAAGGACCACCAACATGTGGTCCTCATTAGGGAGATGAGGATTAGCTGCTCCAGTAGAAACAACATTTTTAGCAGGTTTAGCTCCTCAAATTCAATCATGTGACAGATGGTGGCACAATATATACAATACCAGTAGTTGTGCACCATGCAGACCTGTGCATCTTCAACAATGCCCTCATCATTGCTGAAGATTTCATTACAGAAGAGGAACCAACATGTGGTCCTCATTAGGGAGATGAGGATTAGCTGCTCCAACAAAAACAACATTTTCAGCAGGTTTAGCATCTCTAATTCAATCATGTGACATATTGTGGCACAATATATACAACACCAACAGCTGTACGCCGTGCAAACCTTTCATATGTGAGCATCCTCTTTTTTTCTTTTTTTATCTACTGATATGACAAATTGTACTATACTAATGGGTAGCTACTTGCATGGTTTGTTGTTGTGCGTGCAGGATCCTACTGTTGCTTCTACTTTAGCTCAAGAGTTTCATACCATGGACTTGGATGATGGTGGTGGGCACCAGATAAAATTTTGTTATCAGCAGTCAAAGTCTATTTTTCTATTGGGTTTTATGTTACCCTTGGGTGGTGATACCATCTACGTACACTCAACTCTTCATCTAGAATGGTTCAATGTCAGTATTTACATGGTCTGTGTCAAGTACTTGATCAATGTTTTCTACTTGATCAATGGTCTAATTCAGCATGTCCAAATCCCAACCCAAAGTTGTTGTAGCTATCATGTAATTGTACAAACATGTGACGATGGATGTGGTTGTTGTATTTGCTGAAATGAATAAAATAAATGTGATCCTTTCTGCAACATAGTTCTGAATGATTTCTATGTGCATTTTGTTTTATGTAATTCTTGAATTTATCTAAATTGTTTGATCGAGTTAACATCGTGAGCTGATAGGTTCTTAGCTGGGTATGAACATACAATTATCAGATATTCTAGCTAGGTTGGGAATATTTTTTCCCTTTGACTAATATCATATTTCTATGATTAATGTTTTCCACCCTTTTTAGGGTGGAAAACCCTTTCCCACCAATAGAAAATAGATTTGAGAGTGCCAGTTCTCTTCACTGTAATAACCAATGATTTTTTTTATTCCACACCTAAATATGTGCAAATAGAAGTATGGTAAATTGTCCACTGTTCATTTTGTAACTCTTTTAATTAGTGTGGAGGAAATATATTGCCACTCACTTATGCGTGGAGAAACAAGTTTTTAAGCGTGGAAAAACACATACAATTCTTGTAGTGATACTAGATAAGTGAGTATGTAACAACGTGGATGTTTAGAACATGAAACTAATAAATGTTGCTACATTAGACAAGCCATTGCACTAATTAGATCGTGACAAAATATATGCACTTGTTATTGAATTCGCACTACCTTACTAGAAACTGAAATTTTAGTACATGTATACTATTGAATAGTGAGATAACAAACTAGCGTATGAGACTAGGACCTTAATTATGAATAGGTAATCATATGAGGGATATGATGGATGCATATTTACACAACATGTTGGTCTGGATATGAGGTCAAATATCCCTATTTTTTCTTCCAACTAATACTAACAGATGCATACAGTTGATACCTTATATATATAGATATAAAAATTCATGTTTATATGACATTTGAAAATCAAATTGATAGAATGCATAGTATTACCCATGCATATATCTAGACTAGCCATAATTAGACCTATGCAGCTAAAGTTGGGTCTTAAGAATTAAAAATATATATATAATGAGCATATCATCATTTAATAGAGTTAAAATCCCTTACAGGAAATGAGGTTAGTAGAATTGTGATAAGAGCTATATGTATATATATAGCTATAATAAGAGTATGTACATAAGCATACTTTAGTTTAACTAACATACATAATCTATAACTGGGATGAATACTCAAATTTGTAGCCAATTGTACATTTTGAGCTAGCCATAAATCATGAAGATAAGGTATGTACTCCTCTCTATTTTATTTTGGGAATTATTTGACTTTTATATTTTTTACAATGAGGCATCTCTTGGGACAATTACTCTTTTTTCTCTACTTTTTGAAATTTCTCCTTTTATCATTTGAAACTATTTATTCCCTTTTGAGATTGTTGTTACTATGATGTATTAGCTCAATGACCCCACCTGCTATTGTGCTTTACTCTTGCTATATGTGTTTGACAAATAGTGCTTCTTGCCACTCTATTCATGAATTTTAGATCATTTGACTAGCTAACTATCGTAGATGCTTATGCGTAATGATTAGGGTGTGCTACTTCTACCCAGGGTGTGCTACTTCTACCGTTATATATATAGAGGCATGCTGATTCTGCCTACGGGTATGCAATTTCTACCTAAAATATATATAGGCGAATGACTTAGTGGTGTCGTGGCCCTACTATAGTTACTTCAGTCCAATATATATGCATGCCAATGATTATGATTGTTGTGATATTGTGGATGGTAAATGACAAGATGTATTATTTCATTTATTTATTTATTTATATGTCTTATTCTTTTGGATTTCATTTTCTTGAAATATCTCTTTTTGGAACTTACTTATCTTTTGATGACCCTCCTTTTTATAGGAACATCTTTTTTTCTCTTTTATCCCATTTAAATGCCCAAAATATTATTAAATATACATACTCAGCTTTTGTTGACTCATACTTTATTTCCTATTTTTCTAGGTGTTCCTTCCACCCAAGTGTAGGTGCTTTGTAGGGCAGAGACTCTGGATGATTATGAGCTCATTGGCAAACTTAAGAACAACTTGAGATAGCCTTATTACCCTATTCATATGGTAGTATGTGTATGTAGGTGTAACCTATTCATTTTATGTACCACCCTTTGGGTGAAAAAGTTATGTACATGGAAACATTTTGTAACTTTGTAAATAGTTATGTTTCTACTGCTTAAATATTTTATGGCTCATGTTTCTACCATTGAGTGGGCCCACTATCAGTTAGCACTCTTTACATAATGGTATCAGAGCCTAAGTAGTCAGTAAATGGACTATTCCAAGTTATCCTACATTTTCCCTTAGTAGGTAGGTGACCCTTTAGAGGTTGTTGTCATGTCTAAACCTATAACATGTTTACTGATTAGGGTTTCAGCCCTATTTAATTTGGTTGCACATATGTATCCATACATAGTATGTGGATGACCTATTTTTTCATAAACCCCTATTAGTCCTACCCTCTCTCTGTAGGTCTGATTTCTATATGTAAAGGTTAACTCTCCTAGGAAGTAACATGTACCTCCTTCCTTAGTGGAGTACAATTCATCTACTACAAAGAGTAGGTTGACTTGAACTCCCATAATTCATCTAGTACAAGATATTTAGCCTTTTGCTTTTATGGATTTTAGCATTCTTATGATATGTGGATTATGTGGACGGACCATGCATGGATACAAACTTAGGATATTGACATGAGTTTTGGACCTTGAGATGTTCTATGATGGAACGTGGTGATGTGAACTAGATCCTTAAAGGTTAGATTTGTCTTGACTATAATATGGAGTAATCTCAACATAGTTTTACTTGAGACTCACCATCCAAGGGCTAGATAATATCCTATCAAACCTTGTGATATCTCATAATGAGGGTTTTGGTGAAGGAAGATATAGGTTTCAATAAATGATCCTTGGGATTCATCTTTCACATACCCATAAGGTAGTAATGATGCTTATCTCCCTTGTCTTATGAAGGAATAATCACATAGTTGGATCATATAGTAAAGCTTTGTGTCGTGTTATTTCCCCAATGACAAATGGAGGATCAATCAGGTTTGGAAGCTATCGTGGATACTCTTTTTCTTAAAACTTTGGTTGTACACTGACACTGAGGTTATGTGAGGTAGGTTCATCTAGGGTGGATTGTTAAAGAGTTGATCAGTCGCTCAACATCACCATGTTAGTTTATCTGATGTGTGAGATGGAGAATAATTTGACTATCTAGCTCACATGTGCTTGTAATGACATCATGGATGTAAACCAACTAGGGAATTATAGACCCTAATGTCTTCTTATTATGTTTACATGATGATGTTGGGGATATGATGTCCTAAGTCATGATTAAGAGAATGGTGTCATTATGAACGTTATGCCTAGTAGGACCTACAAGAAGTTATATCCCCTCCTCATCTAGAATTTGGATATGCTTGTGGTATTCTTTGATGATGTGTGTAATAGAAGCTTCTTTTGTGAAGATAAAGTGGTGTTAGGGTGATAGTAAATGTGACATGTGGTAGAAAGTGGTCGACTTGGTTCTCGAATTGATTTTGGCTCCATTTTGGATTTCCATCACAAGGTTTTTGTCATCAAACTTATTTTTATTATAAAATTATTAATACCAAAAAAACTTATTTAGATTTTACCGATAGTTTTAGAACCAAGTCTCCACCACAAGAAAGTTTTAGTAGTAGATAGACCCATTGGTGAAGAAATTCCTGACTTACACGTTCAACCCTCCGACCTTAGGCATAAGTGTGATATAAAATTTAAGAGGAAGAAACCAAATATAATAGCTATAATCTAGTCGGCTACCCCTCTCGAATCTTTGTATGCTAGATATGTCCTTTTAAGCGGTGGAGCCATGTACGCTTAGGTCTGTAACTTAATTTAATGAAGAGTAGTAATAGATGATTATTAGAATAGAAAACACTTGGGTAACTTGTAGTAATAATGTCACACAATTATAGGCACTGCCAAACCAGGGTCGTGAGTAAATATTTCTAGTTACCCCTCATAACTGTCACTTTGGTAAAAAAATCAATACACATAATTTTCTGGGAATGTTATGTTAAGATTGCTTCTGTGCTAGATGCGACGATGAGTGCATCAGGAATGTGTAAAAATTGAATGCACGCATTTCCATAAATTCATAACAAATAGAAGTGAAAATGTAGTACATACATATCAAAACTTTTTAATATAAAGTGGATACATAGATCATGAATGACTAATTGGATAAGTTGAATACGACACACTATAACAATCAATGTGTATGGTAATTATAAATCTATGATTGGATTAGGAGATATAACTTAGTAAATAAGACTACAGCTAGGTGGTTTTCGGGGATGAAATCCTCTTCAAGGGGTGGAGTGTTGTAACATACTCAAACATAGATTATAGATCAATCCTCCCACTTTTAAGGTCTATTTTATAATTATGACAATATTAGTTTATTTTCTTGGGGGTGATGACATTAGGGTTAATTGGAGTGAAGAAATAAAATATTTTAGTAAAATCTTAATTCGTTGGTTTTAGCATAAATTATTTAGTATAGTCTTCGATTGGAAGTTAATTATATAAACTCATCAATTGAATCAGTTGTAACCCTAATGAGTCTAACTGATGAAATGAATTTTATAAATTAAAATTTTGTATCAAATTGATTAAGAAAGACATTAAATGTATTAATTTAATGCTTAAAAAGAAGTAATAAAATAAAATAGCCAACACAATTTAGCAGTGAGATTGACATTAGATTTGGGTTCCACCTACCTTTATTACTTTCGATGGCTATTTTCATCAATCTGTCATTATATACTCTCCCAATTAATTGAATAAAATCTACAAATTTGTTTACATATTAACGCATTTATTTCATTAAAAGCCTACAGTTTCATTTCTTAATTATGTGTCATGCGAGAAACCCCTAATCGTGTGTACAGCTCTTCTTCTCTAATAGTCGTTCTCTTGACCGTGTGCGGCCTGCCGCAAACGCCCGGTCTTCCGCAGGTAACTGGTGCGGCAGCCCTCCTCTCTTCTTCTCGTCCTCTTCAACTTCCCTCCCTGACTCCTCTCCTATATCTTCATTGTCTTTCCTAGATCTCCTCCACTCCATAGCTACCAATACATGAGTTCCTTCCCCTCCATATTCCTTGTCTAACTAGAGCCATTGGTGCTCCCCTCCTAGCGCCCAGTCCTTGCGGTGAAAGAAAACCCCTGCCACCATCACGCCAATCACCACCTACCAAATGCTTTAGGCCTCACCATGATGGACCCTGGTCGTATACCTGAATCCCCTTCAACATTCTCCAAGCACCCCAACCACCTGCAACACGGCGCCACCCAGACACGATCGAGCAACAAAACCGTTGCGTACCGACCTGCAAACTCCGATTTGTCGTCGGTCGTACTTCTCCTTCCAAGCACAAATACACAATCATTTGCAACCAAGTTCCACTATGGATCCATCTGCAAATCTGGAGGACCAAACCTGCAAGCCCAGGCGTATAACAGCCCCGGCAATCATGGCCAACAGTTTGAACACGTACAGCAACACATCAGTGATCCTCACTCCCTAGCCCTAGCTCTTGCTCCACTGAGTCTTGGGCACTCTTCCCTTTCTTCCTGTGACTGTGGTTTGCCCTGGGAAATAACCTACTTCAATCCCCTATTCCCTGACATGCTAGCCGTCGGCAAGTACTGACTGCAGCCGACGGCAAACCACTACTGCCTTGACCCTGCCACGAGTCTGAAACATCTCGCCGAGTTCTTCACCCAGCCGTCAAAGTATCTGAAGCTTTGAGGCTTCCTGACTGGCATCGCCACCACCACCTGTAATATCAACAACTATTCAAAGAGAGTTATGCTTCATCCTCAAGCCATCACCAGTAGGATTGCCCTGGCTAGAAGAAGGTTTTGCTAGCCTCCTGAGCGTGTAACTGGTCTGAAATCAATCTACCGAGATCATTAACACTCCAATATGGTTAGTGTTCTTCCCGTTATCATACAAAATATAGAATAATACGTACCTTGAAATGCTGAACCAAACTACCACTAATCAATAGAAGTGTTACAGATGATCAGAGTAGTCACACCTTCCAATAACAATCTATATGTATATTACTAATTGCAAGTATCTAGCCTACCCTTATCACACATACTTTATATTAGAAAATTATTGTTAAACTATGGTAGATGAGAGTTTAGTTCCCTATCAAAAGTCGTGGTATACTAAATGTAAGCACCATGCCAATCTGGATTACTTGAGCGTCTCTTAAACACTGGTTAGATGTTAGTAAACTCATACCAATAATGTACTGAAATCTTGTACTTAGATAATGGATCATAAATCAGCAAATATCAGTAGGTAAGTCCCTTGTAGTCATGTCGTCATACTATATAAGTGAGTATATAACAAAGTGGATGTTTAGAACATGAAATTCACACATGTTTCTACATTAGACAAGCCCTACCACTAATTAGATCGTGTCAAAATATACGCACTTGTTACTGAATTCGTACTACCTTACTAGAAACTGTAATTTTAGTGCGCGTATGAGATTAGAACCTTAATTACGAATAGGTATTTGCTAAGCATTTATTTATAATTTTGTGTCATTATAGTCTTAATACACCCAAAATAACCCTAGATCCTTATCTTTTAGTAATTTATATCTTTTCATAGCAGAAGTTGCTCAACTAGCCAATTTTAGGACTTGTAGCACCGAACCTGAAAGGACATCTATTCTCCAAGATTTCTTCCCAACATATGATTTTTGTAGCAGCTAGAGTTCGACCCATCGCGATTGCGGCAGACTAAGCATTGCACTATGTGCACCATCTTAGGAGACAGTGGTCCCGCTATTTCGATGGCCAATCCTTTATCAGAATGCATCCTTGTCAATCAAAAGGTTCATCGACCATGGCCCATCGACCACCAGTAATACCCCCGGTGGGGGTGGGTTTGGTCCATGATGCTGTGACCGTGACCAAAATGGATGCCACGACCGCGGCCAAGAAGACAATGCTACGACCGCGGCCAAGAAGTTTTGTCAACCGACACTTGGCACGATCATGCCAGGCTGGGCACGGTCAGGCCGAGGCCAAGGTCGCGACTGTGGTACACCAGTGTGACAGCGATACATGACCGTGAACACGACACAACCACCTCGACCGTGGGATCTGTCTTGACTGAGTCATCTGCCTCGACCACGGGATCTTGGTCGATTGCGGCGTCTGAGTCATCTCCGACCCCCGGCACGACCGTGTCCAACCTAGCATGGTTGGGCCGAGACCGGGGTAGTGACTGAGGCAGATGTCGCGACCATCTTCCACCTTCACCTATAAATACTCACTCCCCACGACCTAGAGAGGGGTTCCCAATTTTGAGAGGCTTCACGTCTTGTTTTTTACCCGTTCTGGTTCCTAGAGCCCCGTGGGAGAGTTCTAAGGTCCAAAAAGGCTGAAGTGCTCATCCTAAGTCCATTCCTCCAGCTTGCTACCATCTACCACTATTTTCCACCACCATTCACCGATACCCTAACATTTCCAGCCATCTTCCACCTCCATACACTTACCAAACTGCTATTTCAGGCGGAATCAAAGAGAAAGGAGGTCAAGGAGTCCAGAATACTAAGGAGGGTGACCCAAAGACAAGATTTGTCCTATATGGAGGATAAGGAGCGAGAGCCACATCTCCTCTACTGACTAAATCTCTTCTTCTTCTCCTTTATTCTACTGTTCTTCTTTATTTATGTATAAATGATGCTCTTCCATCTTTGTTCACTGCCAACTATGCTTGTCCATGGCTAGTTGAGATCCTTCTTAGCTATGTAGCCCGTTTTGAGTAAATTTATGCACTTTTACCTTAAGCAAGCGACTTTATTTCAGATCTAGTATGTTTTCTATTCTATCTTCACTTTCTGGTTATGATTCCTAGTTTGGTTGATCTCTTTCTTGTTTGAACTTCTATTTCTACCTATATCAAGAGATTCATTGTAGAAATAGATAAGAGAAGGTAGTTTGGATTAGAACATGAAAAGAGGACGGTTCAAGGTTATTTGTACAGAACCGTAGACATGGGCACAACCGGGCCCATCCCAGCACGGTTGGACCCACTACCTGGTTCTACCCATATCACACATGTTTCTAGCATCTTAGAACATTCTAGACCTGGGAGGGTATCTAGAATATTCTAGGGTGTTGATTTGTCATTGTCGAGAGAGGTTTTGTATCATGATGGGTTTTAGTCATATTGCGTGCGAAAGCGAGTAATTTGGCTCCACAGGAACAAATACCATAGTACGCACCATGTTTGGATGTTGGTTGCTTACTGGGGTGTTCGAGGGTTGTTTACGCCCGAGAATGGGTGCATAGACTGCCCAACTTGTGGTTACATAGCCAGGAACTCCTTCTCTTTGATTAGTAGAATCAGAAGGACTCTATTTTGTCTTCTTTTCTTTATTTTATTTTATTTCATGACAATCTACTAGACTAGTTCTAGCTCCATACTTTTATCAACTGTCGGATTCGCTTATCTGACTTAAGAGAGAGATCTTAAGCGTCCTAAATGACCCCACGTCATTGTGTTAGAACCCGTATATCTACTTTGACCTGTAATAAAGTTGTGGGTGTGCTTGAAGGTTTCAGGTTACTAAATTTAAAGTTCAATTCCTTCTAAGTCTGCCTCCTTTTGGATGTGCGATTCGATCCATATCAGTAATCATATGGGGGATATGTTGGAACCATATTTACACAACATATTGGTCTGGACCTGAGGTCAAATATCCATATATTTTATTCCAATTAATACTAATAGATGCATATAGTTGATACCTTATGCATATAGTTATAAAATTCATGTTTATATGACATTTGAAAACCAAATTGATAGACTGCATAGTACTACCCATGTATATATCTAGCCTAGAAATAATTAAACCTATTTAACTAAAGTTGGGTCTTAAGAATTTAAAATAGATATATAATGAACATATCATCATTTAATAGGGTTAAAATCTCTTACATGAAATGGGGTTAGTAGAATTGTGATGAGAGCTATTTATATATATATATATATAGCTATACTAGGAGTATGTACATAAGTATACTTCAGTTTAATTAACATACATAATCTGTTACTAGGATGAATACTCAATTTTGTAGGGCAATTGTACCTTTTGAGCTAACCATAAACCATAAAGATAAGGTATGTACTCCTCTCTATTTAGTATCTGGCATTATTTGACTTAAATACTCTTACAATGAGACATCTCTTGGGACAATTACTCTTTTTGCTCTACTTGTTAAAACTTCACCTTTTATCATTTGAAACTTTTTATTCTCTTTTGATATTGTTGTTAATATAATGTATTGGGTTAATGACCCCACCATCTATTGTGTTACTCTTGCTACATGTGTTTGACAAATGATGCTTCTTGCCACTCTATTTTTGCATGTTAAATTATTTGACTAGCTAACTGTCATAGATGCTTACGCATAACCATTGGGGTGGGCTACTTTTACCCAGAGTGTGCTACTTCACCCTTATATATAGAAAGGCGTGCTAATTCTGCCTATGGGTGTGCTATTTCTACCCAAATATATATAGGCCAATGACTCAGTAGTGTCTTAGTCCTACTATAGTTACTTTTCCAATATATCTGCATGTGAATGATTATGATTGTAGTGATATTATCAATGGTAAATGGCAAGATGTGTTATTTCATTTGTTTATTTATGTCACATTATTTTGGAATTCATTTTCTTGATATATCACTTTTTGGAACTTACTTATCTTTTGATGACCCTCCTTTTTATGGGAACATCTCTTTTTCTCTTATATCCCATTTAAATGCTCAAAATATTGTTAAATGTACATACTCAACTTTTGCTAAGTCATACTCTTTTGTTTCCTATTTTTCTAAGTGTTCCCTCCACCCAGGTGTAGGTGCTTTATAGGGTAGAGACTCAGGATGATCGTGAGCCCATTGGTGAACTTAAGGACAACTTGAGATAGCCTTGTTACCTCCTGCATATGGTAGTATGTGTATATAGGTGTAACCTATTATTTGTATGTACCTTCCTTAGGGTGAAAAAGTTATGGGCATGGAAACATTTGTAACTTTGTAAAAAGTTATGTTTTCTTCTGCTTAAATATTTCATGGCTCATGTTTGTACCATTGAGTGGGACCTCTATCAGGTACCACTCTTTATAAAAGTGGTATCTAAATATTGTAATTCCATTTGATAATGATGTGTTTTATTTCAATCTGATTTCCCATAAATTGCTTTGTGGTTTGTGCTTGAAATCACCTAGGATTTTAGGTAAATTTCGTATATGTGGATCTTTTTGGGAATTGCTCATAGGTTAAATTAGTGGATCCCTAAATAGCTATGCACCTTCCTACATGCTAATCAATTATCATATACATAGTTGAGAGATCTAAGTAGCTAGTACAAAAGCATTTAGTGTAATTAGATTGTATCCTTCTCATGGATAGATGGTAGGTGATGTGAGGTCCATAACCCCATTTCCACCTGGCATTACTACCCTCGACCCCTACTTAGACCTAAGGGTTTCTTTCCTAGAAACCTAGGCTTGAGCAGATCCTAATTGAATTACAACTAACCCTCATCCATGTGAGCCTCACAAGGGTGGGTAAAAGGTGATAGGGACTAGTTCCCCTATACACACCTTATCCTATCCATGGTGAACTAGTAGTTTAGGGAAATTCATTAACATCTATATTGTTGATTGGTTTGGTAATCTAAATGAAAGAGTAATTGTTACATTTATCACCGCCTACTCAATTGACAAGTACATTCCCCAAAATAGCCCACACTTCCCATAATTGTCTAAAACCATAATTTCCCTTCTTGCTTAGCTAGTCTTTACTTGTTTAGCTCTTTACTTGCTTAATTAGTCCAATGCACTACTCTTGCCTTGTTCTTTATATTTTAGGTATTTAATTACATTTTAGTCCTACTTTCTAGTTTAGTGTAGTGTTAGTCTTGTCTTGTTGCCTTAGTGCAATTTTCTTCCTTATATTCTTGGTTTGCCCTTATCTTGCTCATTTGAACTAATTCTCAAGGATTAATTTACATTTTGATTTCCTTGTTCCCTTTAATCATTTGATTTCTCAATCTTTGTGTAATTAACAAAATCAACCTTCAAACCCTTCAACCCTAGACTCCTCATTAGGAACCTAGCCAAAACTAACCTAGCTCTAGTCCCATTTTTCTCTTTATGGATGGACCCCTAACTTGCCACCCTCCTATACTATAACAAAACCCCCTGTACTTCCTGGTAAATTGTGTTAGGTAATATGCGTTTTAGGGCTTTATATATTTTGAAATATCATATTGTGTGATCTAGATGCACATCTAATCCAAATTCAATTGGTTAGGTGCACGTTAGGGAACACTCACTAAGCTTTCTTGTGTCATTTTTGGGGAGAAAGGCGCTCAACCTAGCTAATTAGTTCTACTTTGATCTTTTCCTACCACCCTCATCATTGATATTCTTTATTCTTTACTATTTCTATTTTTTAGTTTTTATTGTTAAATTGCCTTATTTTGTTTGGTTGTGACAAGCAACCCATGAAAGACATGATGGAAGGCTAAAATGCACCTGACAAGCCACTTCATGAATACTTCATGAATAGCAACTATAAATCATAAATTTCAAGGAGAGTTGATCTAATGCCTGGGGAGTACTTTGTCATCCCTCCCAGTCTTCTTGGGTTGCTACCCACCCTCTACAACATGGAGAGTGAGAACCGCTACAAGAACTTGGACTCTTTTCTTGATATATGCTCTACCTTTTGAATGTTGACAACCAGTGCTGACTCAATCAGGTTGACTTTGTTCTCTTTCTCCCTCAAAGATAAGGCCAATGTTTTGTATGATTCAAGAATGAACACCATGAGTTGGGGTGACATGAAGAAATTCTATTCTATTGTATGGTTGACTCAAAAGCGGCATGCCATAGTGGGTTTCATTCATATGGGTAATGAGTGATTCCATGATGCATGCACTACTACAGAAATGGCTTATAACGTCACTTTTAAAGGCGTTAGTTGTATAAATACACTGATGCCTAAAACATAAAGCTTCGGTTAAATAAAAAAACCGACATCTATCTATGAAGGGTGACCAGACACGGATATCATTTTTATTTAGTGTCAGTTCCTTAATAAGCAATCGACGCCTAAAATTAACCACCAAATTCAAATTTTGCAGTGAAAAAATTTACCTCCAAAATTTAACATACAATGTCGGTTGTTAAAAAAGAAACCGACGACTAAAGGTTTTCCGCGAGATAGAAATTTGACCAATTTTTATCGTCGGTTGTCTTACAATAACAGACTTCGTTGTGTTTTCACACACTTAACCGCAGAATATTTCACATCCCTTTAGCGTCAGTTTTTATACGGAAACTGATGACTATGGTCTTAATTTGAGAACATTTATTTTTGTCAGCATATAAAGATAGACGTCAGTTTTTCTAGTTGGAACTGATGACTATAAATGAACAATAATGTCGTTTTTTTGTTGGTAACTGATAACACCAAATTTTGTGATATTTTAGACTGTTTTTCTGTTATCAAAACTGCCCTTTTATACTATTTTCCTCTCTTTTATAAGTACTTTTGCAATAATTGGCCAAAACACGCTCTTAATCCAATATTTCCATTTTTTGCAGAGTTTTTCCTCATTTTGGTATGTTTATCGTCAATAAGGTCGTCCCGACCCACAAATAAGCTCCACCTGCTTTCGGCCTTCCTGACACCCGATACAAGCACTGTCCGAAAGGGTAGCGCGTCACAACGGCGTGTGATATGGGGATGCCGCGCAAAAAGAAACTGACAGACGATACGTCTTTTACCCGATAGGGAGTCGAGCTCGCCACGACAACCCAAGCTTGTTGAACGACACAACCACCCACCGGAAGGCGCCGCCCATCACGTAACCGACAACCGACACCCCTGTGTCGAGTGATGTATCGGCCGTCCACCGACCCGCGAATAAGGAGGACACGTGGCGCTTTGAGCACCATAACTTCCCCCAACCGCTGTCTATAAATAGCATCTACATGAAGCCGAAAAGACAGGTTCAGACAGTTGGGAACTTTGAGCGATCTTCAGAGGAAAACTGTGAGAGCAAGAGTATCGTGCCTCAGTGCTCGTACAGGGAAACTCTAGGTGAGCTTTTCCTCATCCCGAGAGGGAGGGGATGGTTCACTTAGGACTGCCCCGGACGACACTGCAGGCCGATATCGGCCAACATTGATGAGCGATGCAAGTGCCCGATAGTGGATGCATCGCTCCATGCCAGACATGATATCGAACCCGATACGCTTCGACCGTCATAGCGTGCCGCCCAAGAGGGTGCGCCGCCCGACATGAGCATATCGGCCTGGGTCCTTGAGCGATACAGTCGGCCGTCACGGTGTGCCGCCCGAGAGGGTGCGCCGCCCGACACTGCTGTATCGGGCTAGGCTCTTGACCAGTATCGGGCTGGAGAGCTGCAGTGGACTGTCGTCCTTCTACATCAAGAAGGCGACATCTATCTTTATTTTTGTTATTTAATTCTTTACTTATGCACTGTAATTAAGACCTTTAATGTTTATGGAAATGGAAAAGCTTAATCACTTGCTGCTCTATGCTTGGTGTAATTGTTGGATGACTGCTATGTTTAATATCTGAACCCTAACTCGCATGTTGGATCACATTTCTCTTAGCTACCGAATCGTGTTTTCCCATCGCAACAACTTCGAGAGATGTGTTGTGGCTCTAGTGTTTGGTCCGATTCTGGAGTATGAGAGTTCCTGGAATGGAGTTGCTTCAGTAGAATTCCACTCTAACTTAAATTCCAACAACCTCGAGAGGGGTGTTGATACTTGGTTAGAGGTATCCGCTCTGAGAGGAGGGGTATAGGATGTGCCTGCTGCGGCTTGTTTTACTAAAGTTTATCCTTCGCACCTTGCTTTAGCCCTAGTTTGATCTTTCTATTTATGTTGCATGAAAACCTATAAAAACTACTAAATGACTAAAACCTTAAATCCTTCTTGTAACTCCAGTTGGACATATTTTTCTTCATTTTATTTGTGACACCTTGTTGTTTCCCTTTGGGGAATTTAATATCTCTTTATACCTGCCGGAGTGTAGCATGTCGATTCAGAGTTCTCAACACTACCACCCTTGTCCCTGTGTTCGACCCCGTATATGTACTTCGACCCCGTAAGAAAAGTTGCGGGGGCTGAGAAGGATTCAGGTTATAAATGTAAAAGCTCGACTACCTCAAACCCGCCTCCAATTTTAGGAAGCGCGATTTAGGCCGGTCAACTTTTTGGCACCGTTGCTGGGGACAAGGCAAAACAACACTGTTGATGAATCCGAATCCACTAACTACACTCCAGTGCCTCAAGCTTAGAAATGAGCTTGAACACACTCTTAGCTTTTGTTATTTTATTATCATTTTCCTTTGCACAAAATAAATAATTCTATTTTCTAAACTTGATTTCTCGTGCCATTTTCAGGGACTCTGGAGTAAGGTGATCTAGTCCACCAAACACCAACACCAATATGCCTCCTCGCGTCGAACCCCAACATTCTGGAGGAGAACATCAAGGAGGAGGCCTCACTCGCGGCCACCCGAAGGTGACGACTGGTACGACGGTAACGCTCAACATGAAGATCCAGAATCGGGAGACCACGAGGAAGGACATCGCCACGATAGACGTCATCACCACCGGAGACACAGAAGGAATCACGACAATGAGGAACGACGGCATGATGCCAGTGACAATGAAGACTTGGAGGAAGAAGAGAAAATGTCGAGGGAGTTAGCGTCCATGAAGGCCAACAACTCCCGATGCCGCGTCATTGTCCCCCATTTCAACACGGCAAATTTTGAGCTCAAGCCGTCAGTTATCTCAATGATCCAGAATAAGAGCTTTAGGGGAAGTTCTAAGAATGACAACCCGTACCACCATCTGGACGCTTTTAAAAATATATGTGATACCATAAAGATGAGGGGGGTCCTCTAAGAGGTCATATACTGCAAGGGCTTTATTTTCTCCCTGGAGGACAAAGCTCTGTCATGGTATCTTGGGTTACCTCACCAATCTGTAAATGGATGAGGAGCACTAGCTGACGCATTCGTAAACAAATTCTACCCCACTGAAAGAACCGTCAGAAACAGGCAGAAAATAACCTCCTTTATGCAAAAGTCAAATGAAAGCTTCCATGACGCCTGGGAGCGATTCCAGGAATACCAGAGGGATTGCCCACATCATAATTATAAGAAAGGCTTCCTCATCACCACCTTTTATAATGGCCTGACTCCCGATGAAAGGGTGTCACTAAATGCGGCAGCAGGCAGTGACTTCCTTGGGAAGAAACCAAGCAAGTCTGAAAAGATCATCAAAAACATGGCCAAGCTGCTAGCTGGCACTGATTACGATAGATCCGACAGAGGACAGGTCAAGAAGGTCGGTGAAGGGCCCTCTCTCGAGTCCAAAGCGTTGGAGTCCATTACCTCGCAGATACAAAGAATCACCACTGATGTTAAGCAACTGCGAGAAGCTGGCGGGAAAGGCAAGAAGCCAGTTGAGAAGGTAATGAAATGCGTAACCTGCGGTGAAGGAGGACATGGGGTAGACAATTGCATCTACACCCGACCGGACGCAGAGTGTGATTCTAACTCGGAAGATGAAAGGACTGAAAATGTCTCTTTTGTGAACTACAAAAGGCCAGACCACCCCGACTTTAACTACGACAACAAGGATGCAGCTGAAAACTCTCATCAGCTGCATAACTCATCCAAGCCGACACAAGCTTTTGAGAAGAGAGGGGGGCCTGGTCAATACACCAAGAACAACCAGTTCCAGTCGGCGAAAGGAAACTTCCAAGTGCAGCGAAAGTATCAAGGGTCGAACCGAGAACAAGACAAGGGCGTGGGCCAAGCAGACGTGATTGGCCAGTTATTTGATTTTGTTAAGAAGTAGGATACGATCAATAATCAACTGGCGCAAAGTGCGCTATCAAATTCCGAAGTTTTGAACTCTTTGCAGGTATAACTGGCGGATATGCAGACGCATCAATTCCAGATCGACCAGTAGCTAGCTCAACTGGCCGAAATTGTGAAGAACCCATCAGGGAAGATACCATCGAATACCGAGACTGCCAAGAAGGCAGGTCTGTGACACCAGAGGCAAAGATGAAGATGCAGGAAGAAGAAGTTGAATGCGTCCAACTGAAGTCAGAAAACACAGCGCTTCTCGGGAGGCAACCCATGTTGTCTTTTAAATTCATAGATTAGGATGCTTTTACTTTTCTGCATGAAAAACACTACAAACATTTTGGGATGTAATAAGGCCCAAGTCATTGCGTGCGCCACATGCGCTGGCTCTGTTTTATGAGCCACCGCAGTATTTTATAGACCCGGATGGGTAATACTATCTGAGGTCGGGGTCTAAGCTCTGGGCCAATGATGTTTTACTCACCGGCCACTTTTGTTACCCCACTCTGTTTTCTAGTTTTTTTTCTTCTTGGCTTTGCTCTGAAGGTTGTATCGGACAACAGCTCAACCAGTGATTTAAATGTGTCCTTATCAGGTAGTGGAATCTCGGGGATTGCTAGGGTCATGCCGGTTTGCATGCCTGGGCGGCATCCACTCGTTTTGAGCAGTTGGAACGAGTTACCCCAACAGCTGACGCGCGCTCCGGATTTACCAAGCTTCACCCCCGGTTGAGGTTGCTATATAAAGGGTCGAGTTTTTACCGTATCGGGCTACTTGCCTTACTGTTTTTACTCTTCCGTATCGTGCTAAGATCGTGTACTTTTGCTCCCGTATTGCGCAGAAGTTGAAAACACAACAAGGTACAACCTAACAAACCTTATCGCCCGACCGACCGTGTCGCCCGACACGATAAGCGAGTAGCTTGTCGGTCTAATGGTTCGAGAGCTGAGCAGCCATGTATCGCCCGACGCGGATGTCACGCAACGTACCTTTGATTCACGATTGTCCGATACGCCATGACGGGCGATAGCCGTGGCACCCATCTTTACACCACCTCGCCCGTTTTGGTTGTCGGGCGATACGCTACTTTCCTTTCAAGAAAACCTTATCGGGTATCTTATCTTATCGCCATCATATCACCCGACATGCCTGTGTCGAGCGACGGACCCGATGCGTGTTTTTCGCCTTATCACCTTGTTCTTATCGCATGTTTGATCTTCTAACGTGATGGGCGATACCCATCTCCCATATCAGGCACAAGACTTCACCTTTGAAACCCTTGTATCGCCCGATACGGGTTGTGGGACAAACTTTGTATAGAGAAATACCTTGTCACACATTCATTTAACTTTTTCAAAGCATCAACAAATTTAATTAATTGAGGTATTTTCTTATTGTTTAATAGAAATGGCCCACATCAAGACAACTGATGTCCCTGTTGACGCACAAGGCTGAAGAATGTACCCCGAGACTACTGCTGAACGACGAACTGCCAGGCCTAAACGCCCAAATCCAGGAGCAGCCGGGGCATCAACAGCTGAAAAGAGGGCTAGGGTTGGAGAAGTGGCAGCTCCAACTCCAACACTGACACCACAAGCAGCAACAGAACTCCCGGGATACGCGTCGGGAAGTTTCGAGCCAAGGAACGACGAGCACACTCGCCGATATGTTGAATTGGTGACCAAGGTCTGTCGACCAAGCAGGTTCTGCCATCAAGCCTCATTTGCTGAACTGGGGATAGTTGGGAGGCTGAAGGGCGTCCTCGCTGTGGCAGGGCTGAAGAAGATCTGCTTCAGCCTATCTTCCTCTTATACCAGACTGACAATGGAATTTATGTCTTCTCTCCACCGGGTGAAGAATTTTGCTGCAAAAGGGGAAGAATTCGGTGAGCCAGATAGACTCCAGGCCCGACTGTACAACTCGGAGCACGCCATCTCCGAGAAGTTGTTGAATAAGATCTTCTCTTCCAACGAGGAGGAGAAGAATCTAATGGACAATGGTGAGAGAATCACCGAGGGAGACAGGTTAAATCTCGTGGAGCTCTAGAGCAGGCTAACCGGTGAATCGTCATTAAAGCCGGGAAGAAAGGTGGTGGTAGTGCACTCCTGCTTTTGGAGGATAGTGCACAAATTAGTGGCATGTTTGTTGTTCAGCAAGAATGAGTCCAGCAACATCTATACAAAAGAACTCTACGTCATGTGACACATGATGGAGGGTCGAGTGATCAGCCTCGGGCGGTTCTTGCTGAATAGACTGCACCCGATGAAGGAAGCCACCAAAGAGTACTGCATGGGCGGCATCGTCAACTTAATCGCGGTAGGGCTCGGGTACCCGAAAGAGTCGCGCAGCCTTTCGAGGACGCAAGGCGATGAGGTGATCGACACCAAGTACCTGATGAGGACCAGTATCATAAAGAAGGAGGGGAGGGAATACTTCTACAAGTTTTCTAGTACAAATACACTCCTCCGGCTCCCTCGCTACGCCGCCTACGACACAGAAAAATTGGTCTTCACCTCCACCGAAATTGAAGCTGTAGCGAACGACGCAGCTTACACCACCGCCACCAGGGCCCAGGAGAGGGCAGTTCCAGAGCTACCAACGACAACTACTAATCGAGTTGTCGTAACTCCAATTATATCATCCACCACCGCGACAAGGATGGTGGTAGCTGAAAAAGACCCGGTGATCGTTGAGGTCACCGAGGCAGAAGTAGAACTTCAGCAGGACGTCAACAACGGGGCATTCGACGAGATCCTAAGAATGGAGCACAGAGGAACACAGACACCACCGTCGAAGTCCCCACCTACAGTAGTTGAGGAGATCGTCGACAGTGCAGAGGTGGAGCAGAGTCCGCCCTCACCACGGCCATCTCCACCCCGACGAGAAGGCAAGGCGGTGGCAATTGAAAACACACCATCGCCTCGCCTGGCGGCAGCTGAATCATGAACGATTCTGATAGATTCTACCTCGCCTGGTAGACCTTCGCAAAAAGCAAGATTTCACATGGACGGGAGGGAGACCCAACAGAACTCCTCCGTCGCTCGGAAAGATGCTCGAGCACGAGCTCGACTATTTGTGGGAGGTAATGCATACCAACTCTGCTACTTGTATTTCCCTAACCCACAAACTTGCATCTTTCCAAGATAGGCTGAATAGCCAAGAAAGAGAGTTGTTGACTCTAGCGAGCCTTCCCTGCAGACTAGAGGCCTTGAATGTGACGCTTCAACAAGTTCTCCAACGCCAGGACAAGATTGAGGAGAGGCTGGACAGAAGTGATGACCATCTGCATCGAAGGCAGTCGAGAAGGTCCCCGTCACCCCCTAGATGTGGCTCTCCTCCTTCTTTGTCAGCTTCCCCCTCGGGAACAACATCCCCCTCCTCCTCCAGCGGGCGATCCTCAACGCCCGAGGAGGGGATGCAACAAAGGTCAGCCGAAGGAGCTCCAGCAGGACAAGAGAGCTCTATAGGCTTCGAAGGAGAAAACCTCTTCGTCCCCTAGATGAAGTCGAAGATGATAGAGTAGATATCAGCATCGGGGGAGACTCTTCTGATGAGTCTGAGGGAGAGAAGGGGGATGTCTACACATTCAATAAGAGACATCTACCCCGAAGAAGGCACTCTATGGCGGATATATTCCGGGAGCCATCCGAAATACCCTCCTTCGAGATGGCCGACTTCGACAGAAGAGCCATCGGATACCTGATGATCAGAGACCAGAAGCTACTGAATAAGGTCTTATGGTCGCAGGCAGATGAAGATGACATCGTCTAGACCAACGGATACCTCTCCGTGCGATGGGGAGTTCTTCAAAGCATGTTCCGTACGCCGGCCGTGGTCGGTAAAAGACTGTTCAGGGTCCTGGAAAATGCGATAATAGAAAGTATCGGCAGCAGGACAGGTCAGAAGACCCTATCCACAGCCACCCCGACCATGGCAAGAAAGCTGATGAAAGGGGTACCAGACTCCCGTGCAGTGGTTGACATGCTGAAATACATTGAAGAGCATAGTTTGAACCTGGTGTTGGCCCCGTAAAAGCACCAGACCGTGTGGTTTCTCTACATAGCAGACCTCAGAAACCGCGACGTCCAACTGCTGTGTTGCAACAATGATGAAGTGCCGCGCTCCGGGGGTGTTTTCTGCCGCTCGGAGGATAGGAAGCTGAGACTCCTGCCGCTACGTCTGCTACGAGCTATAAAGCAAGGAGGCCAACATCACCAAGGCACTTGGAACTTCTTTACTCTCTGAGACCTCCCCGTCCAGGCAGAAGAGGGGAGTGGAAACATCGCTTTCGCCATCCTGGGTGACATTGAGGTGTTCAATACATTTGGAAACTTGGGAGCCCTCAGGGGCATATCCTTCTATCAACACAGGGGCATTTACGCCATGTTGCTGATCAAGGACAAGCGCTATTTCCGGGATGCAGGGGTACCAGAGCAACTGGTGGACAGTGACCTGGAAGAAGACTCTTCTCAATCCAGCAGCTCCTCAGAAAAAGAAGAGGAGATAGCTGCCGACACCTATGGGGCAGGCAAGAAGTTGGAAGTCCTGAAGAAAGTGCATGGGATGGAAGACACTGCTTCGCCTGAAGCTTCAGAAGGGCTGATAAAAAATTTCGACTGCTTCTCGTGCGCTACACTCACACAGGAGCAGGTAAATGAAATCCTTCTGAAGTTAACAGATTCCACCCCGGCAGATGTCATTTACAAGGTAGGCGATATCGTAGTGCTAGTAGATGATCTAAGGGACATGGTAAAAGAAGGATGATGCTTGGCGGTATCTATAGAGGTTGCTTACATGCAAACAATACATCCAAGGCTCAAACATGCATACATAGCTCATCCTATGTTGTTCAACGACATATGCCTCACCGATGAAACAAGAGCAAGGCAATACTTTCTGGCAGAATTGAAGCACAGGATTTCATGCAAAATCCTCCTACCCATCCTGCATTACAACCATTGGATGCTCCTGACTTTGTACACTCACCAACGAGCAGGTATTTTCTACAACAGCTCGGACAGCAACAAAGGTTATCCAATACAGTGCACATCGACAATGTTGACTTCCCTCGAGCGCTTAGTACGAAAATACTACGACGAGGTGACATCGCTGATACAACCATTCCTGGACACGCAAGCAAGCAAATGGCACGAGCTTCAGTTCTGCCACCGTAGCCCACAACAAATTCCCCTATCTAATGACTGCGGAATCTTTGTCCTGGAATGGATAGCAAATGAAGCAATGCCTGACCAGCTCCACCACATCGATTATCACAGCAAAAGAGGAGAATATGTATGGGAGCTTCTATCTGACGCAGGCACGCTCATCGGCTAACCCTCACTAGATCAACATTACCCTACCTTATCTACTTCACAACTCTGGGACAGAGTATGGAGTAAGTTTGGGGGGGTACCATGTACCAGTGAGGGAGGTATAAATTTTTTGAAAATCTTCTGATTTTTCTGACTAAAATTCTTTATTATTTTGATTATTTCCTATATCATGTGTACATGTACATATGTTTGCTCATACAACAAAATCTTACCAAAATTTTTGAAAAATTTTGCTTATCTTGTTCCCTTACATATGTACAAAGTCATTATATTAGTAAAAACCTGATGTGACTTCTTGCAAAGTTTGTTTTCTAGGTGATTATATTTTGCAATGCCAAAAATTTCAAAAAAATATAATAATCTCACAAACAGCTAAGAGACGAGTATGGAGAAGGAAAAAGCTGCCCAAACAGCAGAAATCTCTTTGTTTTCCCTCACCCAACGAAGATCCCAAAAATAGAAAGAAGCCTTATGAGTGTGAATAAAAGCATGAGAGTTGTGCCCAATAAAAGAAAAAAAAAAAAAGAATATATATATACACACTTGTTTTCCAAAAGTACCCATCTTTAGGCATGGTAGATCTGGAGCAGTGGTACATAGGATGTGAAATCACTGCTCTAAAGCCAACTGGCTTGGACTGTAGGGACCACTTGCCTGCTAACGGACCCTTACCTGGATGGACTGATGGGAGACAAGAAAAATCCCAAAAAGCCTTAGCCTACCCTATACACAACTTTCTGCCCTAAAATATAGTTGTTTGGTGTGTAAGCTAACTTCAGAATCATACAACAAAAGTCTCGCTAAAGCTGTAGAGAAGAATTTTACTGAAATAATAAGGCAGGAAACGCAAGATCTTTTGTTCGTAGTGGGGCAACATTATCTCTAAAGGCATTACGATACTTGTTTTACCTCTTGTCCTGAAAGCTACACCGAGCAAGAAGTATCATCACTAAATAAAGTTTAAATATTGATTGAGGACAATCAAAACGCTAAGTTTGGGGGAGTTGATAACACCAAATTTTGTGATATTTTAGACTGTTTTTCTGTTATCAAAACTGCCCTTTTAAACTGTTTTCCTCTCTTTTATAAGTACTTTTGCAATAATTGGCCAAACCATGCCCTTAATCCAATATTTCCATTTTTTGCATAGTTTTTCCTCATTTTGGTACGTTTATCGTCAATAAGGCTGTCCCGACCCACAAATAAGCTCCACCTGCTTTCGGCCATCCTGACGCACGATACAAGCACTGTCCAACAGGGTAGCACGTCACAACGGCGCGCGATATGGGGATGTCGTGCAAAAAGAAACTGACGGACAACGCGTCTTTTACCCGATAGGGAGCTGAGCTCGCCACGACAACCCAAGCTTGTCGCACGACATAGGCCACCCACCGGCAGGCACCGCCCGTCACGTAACCGACAGTCGACACCCCTGTATCGAGCGATGTATCGTCCGTCCACTGACCCGTGAATAAGGAGGACACATACTGCTTCGAGCACCATAACTTCCCTCAACCGCTGCCTATAAATAGAAGCTACAGGAAGCCAAAAAGATAGGTTCGGACAGTAGGGAACTTTGAGCGATCTTCGGAGGAAAACTGCAAGAGCAAGAGTATCGTGCCTCAGTTCTCGTACTGGGAAACTCTAGGTGAGCTCTTCCTCATCCCGAGAGGGAGGGGATGGTTCACTTAGGACCACCCTGGGTGACATTGCAGGCCGATATCGGCCATCGTTGATGAGTGACACAAGTGCCCGACAGTGGATGCATCGCTCCATGCCAGACACGATATCGAACCTGATACGCTTCGACCATCATAGCGTGCCGCCCGAGAGGGTGCGCCACCCAGCATTAACGTATCAGCCAGGGTCCTTGAGCGATACAGTCGGCCGTCACGGTGTGCCTCCCGAGAGGGTGTGCCGCCCGACACTGCTGTATCGGGCTAGGGTCCTGACCGGTATCGGGCAGGAGAGCTGTAGTGGACTGTCGTCCTTCTACATCAAGAAGGTGACATCTATCTTTATTTCTATTATTTAATTCTTTACTTATGCACTGTAATTAAGACCTTTAATGTTTATGGAAATGGAAAAGCTTAATCACTTGCTGCTCTATGCTTGGTGTAATTGTTGGATGACTGTTATGTTTAATATTTGAACCCTAGCTTGCATGTTGGATCACGTTTCACTTAGCTACCGAATCGTGTTTTCCTATCGCAACAACTTCGAGAGATGTGTTGTGGCTCTAGTGTTTGGTCCGATTCTGGAGTACAAGAGATCCTGGAACGGAGTTGCTTCAGTAACATTCCACTCTAACTTAAAGTCCAGCAACCTCGAGAGGGGTGTTGATGCTTGGTTAGAGGTATCTGCTCTGAGAGGAGGGGTACATGATGTGCCTGCTGTGGCTTGTTTTACTAAAGTTTATCCTTCACACCTTGCTTTAGCCCTAGTTTGATCTTTCTATTTCTGTTCCATGAAAACCTCTAAAAATTGCTAAATGACTAAAACCTTAAATCCTTCGTGTAACTCCAGTTGGAGATAGTTTTCTTCGTTTTATTTGTGACACCTTGTTGTTTCCTTTTGGGGAATTTAATATCTCTTTATACCTTCCGGAGTGTAGCGTGTCGATTCAGATTTCTCAACACTACCACCCTTGTCCCTATGTTCGACCCTATATATCTACTTCGACCCCGTAAGCAAAGTTGTAGGGGCCTAGAAGGATTCGGGTTATAAATGTAAAAGCTCGACTACCTCAAATCTGCCTCCAATTTTAGGAAGCGCGATTTAGGCCGGTTAGTAATCGACGCCTATAGTTTTTAGGGTCAGTTTCTTTTAATAAACTAAGCCTATTGTTAACTTAACAGCACGCGTGCGAGACAGACTCTTCCCCTTTTGTTTCATTCATTCCGTGATTGAGGGTTTTAGGTCTGACGATTCCTCTACTCACTGCTCCTCCTCTGCCTCTGCCTCCGCCGCTGTTTGTTGCTGCTCTGGTCGCTGTCGCCATCTCCACTCACCGCATGCCGCATGTCTTTACCGTCGCCACTTGTTGTGGTTCTCCGGACGCCGCTCTCCAGGTCGGTTGCAGCTCTCCTAGGCCTGCTCCCTACGTGCTCTGCTCCCTGCTCTCCAGGTCATTACTCTGACCACAACTCCTACGCACCTATTTGCTGTCGGCGCCTCCACGAAGGTACCCTACTCCTGCTCTGCTTCCTCCTCTTCTTCCTTCTCCCTCAAGCAGGTACCCTGCTCCTGCTCGACCACGTACCATTGGTTGGTCAGATTCACATTAATATTGCCAATAATGTTGGAAATGAATGCAAGCTCCAATTATAGACATATTGTATATGGTTTTGATCAGAAAAATGCATAGATTGTGAATAAAATATACTTAAAACTCTATTATTGTTCTTGTTACAAAGGTATAGTTAGTACACGAATATTGGATGATATTCAAGAAAACCCTAGTTTGATGAGCATGTTGTTAATCATGTTAATTATGATTCTTTTATATATTCTGATGGCAATATATAATTATGCGATCCCAACATCTTAAATTGAATTAGAATGATTTCAATGAATTATAGGGTTTTAAAGTTGATAATCATGTACATGTGGAAATAGGGTTATTAAACCAATGGTTATAACATAGTATGATCTTAATCTGATCTGGATGTTCATAATAACGTAGTATGTTAAATATGGTGATTAGGGCTACATATAATGTCTAGTAAAGATTCCTAGCCCTTTTGTCATTAGGGTAATTTTTATACATGTTTGAGTAAATTAGGGTTCTAATCTACCCTTTTGTCGTATATTTGATGCTAATTGTGCATATATGTTGAGTTTGGGACTTTAGTGATGGACTTTGTCATAAGTTGTTATTTTTTCATCTAATAGGGTTATTAGGGGAGCGTAAGATATCATGGATCAGCTGGAAGAATCTCTGTAAACCGAAGAAAGATGGTGGCATGGGGTTTTGGGATATGCACGCGTTCAACCAAGCCCTCCTGGCCAAGCAACTATGGCGTCTTCTCACGTGCACAAATTCCTTAGCATACAAAGTCTTGAAGGCACGATACTTCCCGCGGACATCCATTCTAGAGGCATCAAGGGGGCACAACCCAAGTTTCACATGGCCGAGCATATGGGGGGCAAAACCAGTACTGTTGGAAGGGATTCACTGGCGAGATGGGACAGGGGAGCAAGTAGATATCTGGAGGGACAACTGGATATGGGGTGAGATAGTACCCTTAGGCGAGTCGCTGGATACTCCACATTATGATATCCATCTTGTAAAAGAGTTGTTTCTGGAGGACGGCTATACATAGAATGTTGACCTTCTACATGCTTTATTTCCCCAAGAGGTTTGCAGGCGTATCCTCTCAACCCCAGTCAGCCGGCGGCACCTGGTGGACGAAGTCTTTTGGTGGCCAGATAGAAAAGATTTCTTCTCGTCACGATCAGCCTACTGGCTCGCTCATCTGGGCAAGACGGATTACAGGGCAACGAGGACAAGGACGAACAACAAGATATGGGGCTTGGTTTGGAGGTCTAATTGGCCGCTCAAACTAGCCCACTTTATTTGGAGGCTCTGTACCGGTGGCCTAGAAACGATGGGAAGACTATGGGAACGACACTGTAACGTTGATACGAAGTGCGTAGCATGCAATGCAGATTTTGAATCTATAGGACACATGTTGTTTGAGTGCCTAGAGGCGAAGAAGGCATGGGAGTGCAGCCCAGCGGTGTCCTTTCTTCAGGACCTTTCCAAACGCACAATCCAGGAGGCGGTCCTACTTTTGCATGATAGGTTGGAGGGGGAAAATATAAAGGGAGCCATGGCTACTATGTGGGGTCTGTGGACAGCTAGAAATAATAGAGTATTCGGCAACGAACATAAGTCAGTGCAGTATATCATCCAGATTTTCCTAGCACTCATTAATGATTATGAACGAAGTCGAGCACCCGAGCTCGCTGCCACGAGGACGAAGGATACAGAGAAGCGGAGCTGGATGCCACTGAGTAGAGGAAGGACGAAGATCAACTGCGATGCAGGCGTGTTGCCGGGATCTAATTGTAGTTGGGGTTGTGTGGCCAGGGACGACGAAGGAAGCGTGATAGTGGCGGCAAGCGGCAGCTATTCGGCGGACTGGAGCTCCGACTTGGCTGAAGCAGTGGCTGTGTTGCGAGCTCTCGAGAAGGCGGTTGTATGGGAGCTTGTGGACCTCGAAGTGGAGACTGACTCTATGATCGTGGTGGGTTCTATTTCCGCCCAAGAAGACAGAAGGGACCCGATAGGAACCATTATAAATGACATAAAGGTGTTAGCCTTGACCTTTAACTCTTGTTGCTTTTATTTTATTCCTCACTCTTGTAACTCAGTAGCACATAGGATAGAAAAGAATGTCTTGATAGGCAGCTACGTAGATGTGGTTGGGATGATTAACATCCCGACGAACATTATCTGTTATGCTTCTTTAGATAAGTAATAAAGTACTGATGGAGCCTTCAAAAAAAAATATGAACTCTAGTCTCATCTATCCTATCTTGGAAATCAGTAGTACATTGATGTAATATCAACTAAGGGCCCAAGGTCAGCCCCACCCCTCCCCCCCCCTTTTCTATATTATCAATGAGCTTCATCTTACTCTTACCTAAGAAATTTTTTTCTTAATCTCTTATACATCACTATATTTGAGGTTAGTGTAACACCCCTGACCTGGGTTATACTTTAAACCTAGGGGTTTTGATTAAGAAAGATGATTAAATGTTTAATCTCATCTTGTGAAAAGTAATTAGGGCTCAAGAGGAACTTATGTTGCAATTGTAGTCCTTTTTGAACATTGTTGAAATCAATGTTTTGCCTATTTTGGACTAAAGTGCAAATTACCCAAGTTGAGGGGTTTAAGTGTAAATTGTGCATGATAATATGTTCATCTTGTGTTGAAACATCATGAGAGTAAATATGATGCTGAGGTATGGCTTATGGAAGCCTAAATACCAAGAAAGAACTGATAAAGCAATGCATGTGCATGAAAACCTAGTTTTGGTGTAATGTGCAATTTACCCAAAACCCAGGGTGTAATATGTAATTACCACTTCAATAAGGTCCCTAATGTTTCTTGTCATCAAGTAGAGCAAATAAAATGAGAGGGGCGCCTCATTTGAATTAAGTTGGAGGAGAGAGAATCTTGATATTAAAATAATCAAGATTTAATCCTAATTGAAACCCTAATTTAATTTAGTGTAAAAATAAATATAATAATTGAAGGGCCTTCAACCAAAAACGAGATGGTTGAATTTGCTCAAGTGTGAACACATTTTTGCCTTTTCTAGGCCACGAAAATATCTCAAGCAAGTGGATAACCCACTCACCATTATTATAAAGAAAAGTAATATCCACTCAAATTGGGATATTATTATAATATGATCTAAGGTGCTTAATTTTCTTTTCTTTAAATTGAGGATAATTGAGAGGAATAAGAGGCAAATGGGATAGCCTTGTATCCAAGGAATGAAAGGGGGAAGAGGCCGCACCAATTTTGTAATTAAATGCATTTTTATAAGGCATTTTCTCTCTCATGGAATTTCTTATAAAAGTACCTTCACCAAGCCAAAACAAAGGCAATTTCGAATTCTTTTCTTTCCCCTTGCTTGGAAAACGACTAAGGAGCTGTGAAGGAGCAGGAGGACGACCCCAACCTTTTGGTAAGGTCCTTGACCTTCGTTCTTCTTGATTCCATGGTGGAAATAAAAAATAAATCATTGATTTCTTCTTATTTTGATCTCCTCTTCAACCCTAGCCAACTTTTTCATCCAAAAGCTTGGGGACGAGTCTAGGGGGAGTTGCAAAAACTTCATCCACCATTGTTGACGTGACCTTGGAGCTTTGAAGATCAATTGGAGGCGGGTTTTATAACTTGAACCCTTAATATTGTTATTGCATTCAATTCCTTATCAAATGTTGATGCTTTCTTCATTTCCAAAATTTATTTTGGTTGATTGATGAAACCACCATGGAAATCACAGAAAATTTCGTGGGTTTGTAGCGTGAAGATGATGATGTCATCACAAGCACATACCTCAATTAATATCTTAGGCAAAAAAATTCAAAATTTGGGACCAATCGGCTTCAATGAAATTGGTTAACGATTTCAACAAATTGATTGAAACTAAACAGTTTCAAACTGTTTGGAGTGGTTAACCATTTGCAATGGTTGACCGTTTGAGGAAATATGCTGATGTAATTGGATATTGATCCAATAGGTTCAATTGGTTTGATCTTAATGGTTTCAATTGTGAATGATCCCTAAAATGCAAACCCTAATTGTTTATGGAAGCAATAACTTAGCATACTATGTCAAACGTAGTTGTTTGTATTTGATCAGATGGTTGATGTAACCAAATCAAGTGAAGAGAATGATAGAAATGAATTCATACATAAGTATGATTCATATGGTGATTTAGGGTATGATCCTTAGTAAAGAGATCAAGAAACCCTAATTGAGAAAGTTAATGAACCCTAACCCTGATTTAGGGAAATTGTGAGTGAAACCCTAATCTAGGGTAATAATGTAACCCTAATTAAGGGTAATAGTGTAACCCTAATTAAGGGTAACGACTTGGGTAACTCTAATTTAAGGTAATGAAATGCCAAACCCTAATTCGATGAACAATGAATCCCTAATTTATGAGTAATTGAATGAAACCCTAATTGGGATGATTAGTGAAACCCTAATTGAGGGTGATTCCACGAGAAACCCTAATTGAGGATGATTCCATGTGAAACCCTAATTGAGGGTGATGTCATATGAAACCTTAAACCTAACACCGAGTAAATCTATGTGAAACCCTAAATTTGGGCTATAGTGCATGGAATTCTAATCATGGGCAATATGATGATAAATCATAACCCTAATGTCTGGGTAATGATATGAGTAAATCTTAATGATGAAATAATGGGTAATACCCTATAACGATGAAATATCTCTAGTGGTTGACTATAGGCAACCTTATAATAAGCAATTCCTTAACTTGAGATGAGTCCATATCATTGAAGATAGTTGGACAATCCTTGTGTGTGATCTATGCACATCATGGTAAAGGTCATAGCACTACTACAGAAACGGCCTTTGGCGTCGGTCGTTTAACCCCATTTGGCGTCAGTTTCCGACCGACGCCTTTGTGGGCGCCGCTAAAGGTCGAACACTTCGGCGTCGGTTTTTTAACCGACGCCTATTTGTTCTATAGGCGTCGATTGTTTAGTAAATAACCGCCGCCAAAAGTGTTCGCGCCACAGAAAATGGCGTCATCTAGGGCACTTTGTGCGTCGGTTATTTACTACACAACCGACGCCTATATAGAATATAGTGTCGGTGTTTTAGTAGATAACCAACACATAAAGTGCCCTAGATGACGCCATTTTCTGTGGCGCGAACACTTTTGGCGTCGGTTATATACTAAACCACCGACGCCTGTACTTCAAGACGACACGGCCGTACTTCCCTGCACGGCCGTGTTTAGTACTATAGGCGTCAGTTTTATATGAATAACCGACGCCATTTACACCACGGCCGTGCTATCCTGCACGGTCGGGTTGTTTGTATTATTAGGCGGCGGTTTTTATCAAATAACCGACGCTGTATGTCTTTGCTGACGGTTTTCTATAAATAACCGACGCCTATTTATATTTTTTTTTTCATATCAGTTTGCAGGCCTGCTGTGGCTGGTCAGCAGGATGAGAACCTACAGTTCAGTTTTCTGAACTGCAGGTTTACGACATCCATTGATATCAGCCTACAAACAGGCCGCAAACCTGCAAAAGTCACAAGCAAAATTCTACACAAGTACATACATTCAGACATCAATTCAATTCTCACATTCACACATATAGAAACATTCAAATACATGTATTAACATTCAGAAATATTCATTTACAAAGTATCATTCATTATCGCTATCAACATCCCAATTATATCTTACAGTTACCACTGCTTGTATGGCTTTTGCCCATTCTTCTCTTACTTCATTTAATGCTTCCATCGTATATGGAGCATGTATATTTTTTAAGCGTTTACCTGTAGTGTTGTCAGTTTTAAACACCTGCAAAGAGAATGATGTATATATATAAGTAATAATATAAAAATAAGATAAGATTGATATATTTCATACTAACTAATGAGACTATATATAATACCTCATGTATGGTATCGATGTCCAATGCGGCATATTTGATAATCATCTGCATAAATCGCATCACATAGTATTCGCATGCCCAGCCATTGTCTTGTGTAGCACACTATAAATTGAAACATACAAAATAATACAACTAAGCACAATTCACATCAATAATATATATATTCGAGTCGGGAACTTACTTGTACGTTCTGCCAATTTATTGGCTGGTTCTTTTTCCTTGGGACCGTTCCTCCAGCCTTTTTGAATGCATCTAAACCCCTACATGTTAATATAACACAATAAATTGCATAAGTAAATAGTAATGTAATAAAAGATGTTAACGGATATAAAAATGAAATATTTCTCACCAGAATAATGGCATTCTCATTACGTGTCCAATTTTAGTGTTCAATGTACTCCCCGCAGGATCTAGATAATAAACAGTGAATGTCCCGGGGACAATAACTAGTAACTCCCAATGTCTACCACTAGAAGTAAGAAGTTAACAATTAATAACTCAAAATGCAAAATAAAAATGGAGTTTTCTTAAGTCCAAATTATAAATAAAGTAAACTTACTTGACATTGAATGGAGCTATTATTATCGTCTTCTTTTGCTGACCAAAAATTGTAAAAGCATCTATACAGTATTGTTGAACATTATCAGGGTCTTTAGCTACCAAACTAATCAATGATGGAATCAAAAATCCCACATGATCAAATGCAAATTGTTTGCAATGATCTTCGACTAAGTAGCTGCAAAACATATAGGCGTATGCATTAATATATAAGAAACCAGATCACCGGATCTTACACAAGGTATATGGATGTATAAACAAGATCTCACCTTATCCATGTCTCTATCATTGATGTATTCAGCCAATCATACATAAACAGCTCAATAATATCTTGTATAAATAAAGAGCTATCGTATGATCGACCTGCATAATCTACATCTAAAGAAACTATTATAGGGCAATGTATATTATGTGCACGTAGCCAACATGCCATTCCCCTACAAGCAGGACCTAACGGGTATGTTAGGTCAGTTGGAACCCAAGTTGGTAATGCGGGAAGTGGAGGTGGAGGCCTAGGTGCTCCTTGTGTCTTCTTTTTAACCTGTATATATAATTTCAGATCAGTTGACATCATATATACACATTAACAGTCTAAATCAATGTAAATTTATCTTACAATTTTAGTCGTGTAGACGACATCTGCTTTGGGCCACAATATGACCCCGCCTTCTGCCTCACCAAGTGTATCAATATCTGGGTGGGCATATGGCAACGCAACTTCCCTCCAATCGGGTAACACACGTAATGGGCCCACACGAACATAGCCCTGTGGAATTGGAGTCCCGTGAAACCTTTCCCCAGGAAGGGACGGGTAAGCTTGCGCCTCTGCAACAACATAGTCTTCTATTCTTAAGCGGCATGGCTTCAATGCCTACAAATTTACGTAAAGAATGTTATGCATATATACATATAATCTTGAAAACATATCATCTTGAAAAGACTAGCTACAATGTCATAAACAATATTTACAGCAGACGTGTTAGGCGATGGGTCTCCAGGATTACTCGCAGTCTGTGCATCAGGAGAAGAGTGGGTCGCCATAGGCTGATTGGAAGCCTGAGATGCCTGCCACCGCAACAATTCTTCCTTGACCTTCTCAGCAACTACATCGTTGACCTTCTTAGCAACTAAATCCTCAACTCTCTTATTCTCCTATACATGGATAAAAGAAACATTAGCTTCTTATTAATGAATTTCGTTTTGCAGTAACATTCTAAAAAAAGAATAGGTTACCTCTTCTTGAGAAAGTCCCGCTCTGGGTTTGCGCTGAAATGGCCCAAAGAATGCTTTGATGCCAACACCAACGCCGGCACCTCCAACACGTCCAGGATGCTCTGGGTTACCCAGAGCAACTGTCAATTTATCCCTTGTGCCCTGAGGGATGAACGTGCCTTGTTTCCTCTACTCGTGCAGCTCCCGCTAATCACCATAAACAGAAATTGGTAAGTTAACACCACAAATAATCAATATTCAAACGATTTCTCTAAGAGTGTTGTTTTACCATTTTTGCAGCCGCCTCAACAGTTAAAGACTTCTTTATTTCACCCTTCTTATTTTGCCTGCCAGCTATCCAGATATCATGGCGAGGCATGGGTGTGGCAGACTCCTGAGTAGGAGCAGACTCCTGAGTAGCCGCAGACTCCGTCTGTAGTCTTTGGCGAACGCTTGCATAGCCTTTTGGACCCATAGTGTGGTCATGCACATTCAGTGCACGCCTTGCTTTTTGTGCGTCACTGAGGGCCTAGTTAGTATGCACATTAATGATTTGGTTAGTAGCACTAAATGCTAATCTTGAATAGGTGAATACAATGTATATTAATTAAATTGGGAGTGACGCCTAATACCTTGAATTCTTCAGATTTTCTTGAAGCAACAAAATTGTCCCAATCTTCTTTGTCCAAGAAGTGCCATTGTTCAAGGGCTGACTTCTTCTTCTTATCACCCTCTTTTATGTATTCTCTGTTCAGATTTGTCCTATAATTCCTAAGCATCTTTCCAGCGCGTTGCATCACATTTTTACGATGCAACTTCTCATCCAATGCAAACAGATTCTGTAAAATAGAAATGTTATTAACTAGTATCCAAAATAGAATTGCAAATAATAGAATTTGTAATCTACAAAATAGAATTGCAAATAATAATAACTCACGCATAAATCCTTCCATATCAAGTCTTTTTTCCCTTGAGGAACTTTATGCCAATTGTCATACTTAACACCACAATGGCTCCGAGTGGTACACCCAATATAGTTTACAAAATTATTGCGGTTCACTCCTATTGGATTTCCTCCATTATCAAACTCCACCACCAATTTGGATCCACTAACACTTAGTGCTAATAACTTCTTCAACAGAGTGATGCCCCTTTTCTTGTTAAGTGTTTGGTGTTGCGCATCAAGTTGCTCCAGTGCTTCAGTGGGTACAGGTGCATCAACCTAAAATTTGACAAAAATAAAACACACTAAATTAGCCCAATATAGAAATATAGGATATATGACATAACTAGAAGATAATGAATTTTATAGAAATACAGGATATGTTTTTAGAACTTACATTAGTATCCTCGCCATGCTCGTCATGGACAGCATGCTCATCATGGACTTCATGCTCATCATGGACATCATGCTCATCATGGACATCATGCTCATCATGGTCAGCCATCTGAAAATGTCATTTAAAATGCAAACATTTAGCATTTGTATTAACTAGAAAAAGGAAAACATTTAGCATTTGTATTAACTAGAAAAAGGCAAACATTTAGCATTTGTATTAACTAGAAAAAGCGCAAACATTTAGCATTTGTATTAACTAGAAAAAGGCAAACATTTAGCATTTGTATTAACATACATGTCTCTAAAATTGTGATCTTTTATCAATTAACAATCCTTCATTGTGATCTTCGCACACATATAAGTCATCATTAGCTTCAATATTTTGTGGAGTGGGCAACCCAACTGAGAATGGACTGGATTCATCATACTTATCATAGTACTCTTCTTCATCTATAGGATCTTCAATGAACTGTCTTTTACCATGAAGAACAACCGACCATTTATCATTCGCAGGATCATCGATATAGAATATTTGTTTCGCCTGTGATGCCAATATGAAGGGTTCACCCTTCTCGCCAATCTTTTCAAAGTTCACCAAAGTGAAACCCAATTCATCCACTATAACTCCTTTGGTGTTATCAACCCAATTACATTTAAAGAGCGGAATTTTGAAATCTATGTAGTCAAACTCCCAAATGTCCTCAATGACACCGTAATATGACATTTTAGCTTCACGTGGACTCTTATCCTTTGCACTTGCAAAGTACATAGTCGACGCTTGAAGAGTGACCCCACTATTTTGGACGACACTCTTATCATCTTGGCGCTTTGTGTAATATGTGAATCCATTAATGTCAAACCCTTCATAAGACATAACATTCGGTTTTGGTTTAAAGGTGAGGCATTTGATAGTTTCTGTAATATCATTTGGTGTTTGAGATAGTTGATGTAAGACTTTATCTTCAAACCACTTAGTAAAAGTCTTATTATGCTCTCTAGCAAGCCACATTGAACTTACTCGAGGATGTTGTCTCTTTATGAAATTGGTATGTTCCTCGATATAAACACTCACTTCGTCCATATTGTGTAAAATATACAAGTGAGCTTGTTCCAACTGCTCACGGCTGATTACTTTCACCCGTGATCCCAAAATTCCTGTGCCCTCCTCAATATTCTTGTCATTATCAGGAGTGTCATTACCCAAAATTCCTTTGCCCTCCTCGATATCAACAATGACAACATAACATACTTATTTTTCATACACATCCAGGGAGGAAGATTGTATATAACAAGCATGACTGGCCAAGTGCTATGTTGGCTGCTCAATGTCCCGTACGGAATCATCCCATCTGTACAAAGCCCAAGTCTTAGATTCCTATCTTCTTCACCAAATTTAGGATACAATAGATCAATCTTCTTCCACTGTGGGGAATCAGACGCATGTCGTAGGATCCCATCATTATTTTTCTTAACATCTGCATGCCACCTCAAATTCTTCGCATCTTTTGGATTTGCAAACAAGCGTTGAAACCGTGATATTATAGGTAGATACCACAACACCTTGGCAGGAGAACCAGTTTTGGACTGCCCCGAAGTCGTCAATTTATACCGTGACGCACCACATTTTGGACAATCTTTCAAATCTACATAGTCCTTTTGAAATAATACACAATCATTCGGGCATGCATGTATCTTCTTGGCCTCCATTCCCATTGGGCACAACATTTTCTTTACCTAGTATGTTGAGATTGGAAGCTCGTTTCCTTCAGGAAGAATTTCTTTCAACAAAGTCAACAATGAAGTGAAGCTTTTGTCGCTCCATCTATTGTTATCTTTCAACTTATACAATCTCAACACAGCGCTAAGCTTCGTAAACTTAGCACAACCTGTGTATAACGGTATCTCAGCATCATGCACAATGTTTGTAAAGATAGGAGGTGGATCGGCGTGCTCTACCCTACAACTATCCAGCATCGCATCAACGATGTCTGCTGGAACTGGTTCGTTCACATTTACGTCATCGGAGGCAATTTCTTCTTCCACCCAAGCACTGCTATCGACATCTACTGGTTTCGATTTTGAAATCTCTCCATGCCAGTGCCATTCTGTATAGCCTTGTACAATCCCTTTGCACATGACATGACTTTTGATTTCCTCACCAGTGTTGACTTTCAAGTTATTACCGCAATGCCTACATGGACAGTAGAACCTATCTGTAGGTTTTTTCCTATGTTCCTCGGCAAATCTAATAAACTGATCAAGACCAGATATAAACTCTGGGGTGCAACGATTACGAATGGACATCCATGATCTATCCATTCTATGATCAGAGAAATCAAGTATATATTAGGAAACAAGTATATATTAGGAAAAGATTAGGCAGAATTTCCCCGCTGTTCTCTAAGTACATATATACTTAGAGAACAAACGGGGAAATGCCAACAAACACATGTGATGTCATTCTTATATATAATAAATGTGTACCACCTATCCCATCCTTGAACACCTAATCTCACTGGTAAGTGTATAATGTGTATTGGGTTTTCGAGAAAATTTCGGCAGCATTTCCCCGCTGTTCTCTAAGTACATATGTACTTAGAGAACAAACGGGGAAATGCTACCAAAATTTTCTCGAAAACCCAATACACATTATACACTTACATCCTAAGTGAGATTAGGTGTTCAAGAACAGTCCCAAACCGGGGACTATCCAAGATTTACTCCTAATGAGTCAATCTTGGACGGGTTTCTAGGCCAACAAACACAATAATAGATATCTACAATGAAGTCAGACTCCATACAAACAGTATATAATTTAGTGATTGTTCATTCTAATTTATACCAATGTACAAGTAATATAAAAAACAATGATTGTTCACATTCTAGGCCAACAAACACATGTGATGTCATTCTTATATATAATAAATGTGTACCACCTATCCCATACTTGAACACCTAATCTCACTAGTAAGTGTATAATGTGTATTGGGTTTTCGAGAAAATTTCGGCAGCATTTCCCCGCTGTTCTCTAAGTACATATGTACTTAGAGAACAAACGGGGAAATGCTACCAAAATTTTCTCGAAAACCCAATACACATAATACACTTACATCCTAAGTGAGATTAGGTGTTCAAGAACAGTCCCAAACCGGGGACTATCCAAGATTTACTCCTAATGAGTCAATCTTGGACGGGTTTCTAGGCCAACAAACACAATAATAGATATCTACAATGAAGCCGGACTCCATACAAACAGTATATAATTTAGTGATTGTTCATTCTAATTTATACCAATGTACAAGTAATATAAAAAACAATGATTGTTCACATTCTAGGCCAACAAACACATGTGATGTCATTCTTATATATAATAAATGTGTACCACCTATCCCATCCTTGAACACCTAATCTCACTAGTAAGTGTATAATGTGTATTGGGTTTTCGAGAAAATTTCGGCAGCATTTCCCCGCTGTTCTCTAAGTACATATGTACTTAGAGAACAAACGGGGAAATGCTACCAAAATTTTCTCAAAAACCCAATACACATTATACACTTACATCCTAAGTGAGATTAGGTGTTCAAGAACAGTCCCAAACCGGGGACTATCCAAGATTTACTCCTAATGAGTCAATCTTGGACGGGTTTCTAGGCCAACAAACACAATAATAGATATGTACATGTTAGGGTTTCATCACAATTGATGTTAGGGTTTAAACAATGTTAGGGTTTAATCAAATCAAATAAGGATGCTAGAATGGACAAGTTTAAATCAAATTAGGATTTAAATTAGGGTTCCAATAGGATTCAATTTAATTAATTTTTATGTGAAAGATGTAATATTATAATACATACAATGGAAATGAAATGAAACCCTAATTGTATTGGAACTCATAAAAGGATGTCTCAAAGGTTGAATCTAATATATGCATCCTAAAAAGGTATCACATCACAAATGTGCATTTCAATAATCATATTTTATTTCCTTCCAATTAGTGTGGGTGCCAAGTTTGGAATTGTTTTCTAATCATGGGTCCCTTAATTTTATTTAGGATAGAAGATAAAATCAAGGATATCAAATAGTATAAGGCGCACCCCCAAATGTAGTAGGCGCACCCACTACTACAGAAACCCTAACATTACACAGCTAGTTCACCTTATTTAACCCATGGATACTTCTAGTACTTATGTATTGGACTAACGATGCTTGATACTTAAACACTCAAATAGAGTTTGTATAGTGGCTTCAGATTCATGTACACATGTTTCACAACTCTTCCTCCTTTATATGTCTAACCTTAAGATTTTGATAGGTGAGGAGGTGGTATTAGTATATGTCTTGGTAGGTGGCATTAGGTTGTAGATGTTTATTATCATATTGTCATGTTCTTATTGTAATTAGCTAGAGAACTACACCTACCTATGTACAGAGTTGTATCCATTTAACTTCTCCATCTTTTTTTTTGTGAAAAACACTCAACTATTGATACCAAAAAAACTTTGGGCATTTACAGACAACACACCTGACCAAACGTAAAGAACAAAAGGAGAAAGTATCCCACACAGGGGATCAAAACATCTCCAAACAACAAGACCATATATACACAACCAAGGAACAGGCTCATACACACAAAGAGAGTAGGAAAAAAAATACAGGGGATAGCTCATACATCAACCTAGATAGATAGCCCTGACACTAGCATTAAAACAGCAGCAGAGTTAGGGCGTCAACCTAGAAAGAATGGCAGAGGAAGGGTTTGATGCTAGTACCTTGTGAGCAGCAGAGTTAGAGCGTGAGCAAGGAGACGCAGAGTAGCAACAAGGAGGAAGGAGCGGGCGGCGGCGGCGGAGACGCAGAGCAGCAGCAGGAGCAGGATCGTCGGCGAGCAGGAGCAGCGGCGAGCAGGCGGCGGCAGTGGCGGCGACACAGAGCAACAACAGGCGTCGGCGAGCAGGAGCAGCGGCGAGCAGGTGTCCAACAGTGGCAGGAGCGGCGGCGAGCAGGACTGGTGGCGGAGAAGGGGGCGCCGGAGAAGGGGAGCTGAAGAAGAAATCGCCGGAGAGAAATCGGCGGCAGCTGAGAAATAGGGAAATCGCAATGAAACAGAAGAAAGGGGAAGAGTCGGGCGATCGAGGGTAATGAAGTTCCCAAATAGCGTCGTTTGTTTAAAACAACTGACGCATAAACATCTTTAGCGTCAGTTGTTTTAAAAAACCGACGTCCAATTGGACGATATTTTCATGAAATTATTTGGCGGGAACCACTTTCAGCGTCGGTTCTACAAGGATAACCGACGCTGAAAGTGACACTTTTTGCGCAAATTTTCATCGCACATAGGCGTCGGTTTCTACGTATATAACCGACGCTGAAAATGACACTATTTTTTTTATCGAAATATGGATTTCGCGGGCGACTTTACGCGTCGGTTTGTTATAAACAACCGACGCTTAATACAAAGCGGTACCCGTGTCTGGATGGTCTTCGAATATAGACGTCGATTTGCTTAAACAACCGACGCCTTATATGTTAGGCGTCGGTTTTCCTTAATAACCGACGCCAAGAAAAGTGACACTGAATGCTATTTCTGTAGTAGTGTAGGTTAGTGGATGAAAGTATTAAGATGTGAGATTCCTTATTATAAGATAAGTTAATAAACTCAAGTAAGATAGAAGTGATGAGGGAAGTGATATACTGAGACATGATAGATATCACACTTAGCATTTCAGGGTTGATATACCTTGATGCATCTCAAATCCAATATTTTTGGATAAGATACACAAGGAGAGTGTTATGTAAATTGTTACAATGAAATGTAATGAGTTTAACATACTTGATAAGTAAGCTAAAATGAGTATGATGTAATCATACCATGATAAGGATGTGAGATAAACTCATACCTTGTGTTGATGATCATTTAATGATAAATGATAAGAATATTAAATACTTGGAATGTCGATGGATGCTCCTAGATGTATGGAACAATATATTAGGGTTGGATTGATAAAATGAACATGAACCCTAATTGATGTGAATAGTAAACCCTAGCCCTATGGAAGAAATAGCGGTGTTACTATTATATTACATGAGTTAATATGTCAGTGTTGCCTAGTGAGAGGTGACAAGATGTTTAATGGCCTTGTGAGCCATATGGTTAGATGTTACCTAGTAAGAGGTAACAAGATGTTTCATGGGCATGATTGAGCCCTGAATGAGGTGTAATCCTCTTATGTTGATAAGGGTTGATACCCTGTGATATTGTGAAAAGGATTTATATCCTATGATAGTATGATGGTCTTAATGACCTTTGGGCATGGTTGAGCCCTGAATGAGGTGTATTCCTCTTATGTTGATAAGGGTTGATACCCTGTGATATTGTGAAAAGGATTTATATCCTGTGATAATATGATGATTGGTGTAATCTCATGAATGGCAAGTGAATATTACCATGTGATGATGAGATGAGAAATTATGTTTCATATGTTTTATATCTTTTCAGGTTTTGATATTTATATGCTTGCTAGAAATGAATTAGGGTTGTATGTCCACTTGTTTGATGTAGCCTTAATTCACCCAATTGGCATAACTAATCAAGTGCAACTCTAATCATGTAGTGCCCTGTGCCATAGATCCATTTGAGTGTCAGAACTTGCCAGATGGTGAAATGAGTATTCCTAAGGGAAACTCAGAGCGCATACTGATGAGTATGTGGGGTGCTTGTCATCCTAAATTCAAGTGTTGAGGGAGGATGACTGCGGTCATACCTAGCCCTTAGTTTGAGAATGGCTGTTGTCGTGTCTCGGTGATTATATGTGTGATGATATTGGAGGACAACTGCGGTTGTACCTCAGAAGGTAGGGTATGCGTACCCACCTCTTTCGCTAGTGTCGTGACCTGTACCAAGGACGGACTAGGATGTTAGCAGCTTGACCTTTTGTGTCATTGTGGTGGACCCGTACTGACCGGGGGCGGAGAAGATCTTAGGAGTCTGACTCTTCCTAGATCTTGTATGGCACTGATTTTGACCTAGCAGTGGTCAGTTGGATTTTGAGTGGTATCCTCAATTTCCTCAGGTCATAATAAAAGATGTAATACAACCGTATAGCATATTTGTTTAGGGTTATACATGACGCTTCACATTGGATGATAACCCTTGTTTTTTCTCTTTACATAAATATGATGCTTAGTGCAACTAAGAGATAGTAATTATACTTATGTTGTGGATATGCATAAGACTGTAAATGTGTACATACAATAGTCATGCTTATGTTGATATCTTACTGTTACTGTTGATTATAATCATGATGCTAGATATCTCATGTTGATAGTTATGTTTCACATTCTATCCATGCATCTATAATTAGAAATATGTGGCAGAGGCTTAATGCCTGTAATTAGGGTTGGTTAAAGTCCAATGCCTGGCCGTGTAATCAGAATTGGTATAGTCCAATGCCTAGAGCATTTATACCTGATTGATATAGTTTAATGCTTGAATAAGACATGATGATTTATATAATCACATGTCTGGCATAAGTGAATACCTGTTTAGCAGATTGGCTAAGGCCAAAAAAAGAAACAAGAATGAATCATGGGTGACACATCAGAATAATGAATGACATGAGCAAAGCTTGAGATGTCGAAATTGTATGGTAGATAAATGTTATACATGTTCTTTTTATTCCATATAAAGAGAATAGATGAATTATTGTTCAATCATAGATAGGTGTAATACTTTAAAAGATGATAATGATCTAAACGTCTTATCCTCTGCTCAGTTTTATATTAATTAAACTACAATAATGATGTTTCTGGCGGAGAGTTATATCTCTCGCTGGGGCAATTTTCAATTGTCTCACCCCCATGGGAACCAACATTTTTTAGGTGGACGAGTGCAAAAGAGACTGAGAATACCTTGCAGAGGAAGAACATCAGCAGCAATAGGGACAGTAGTGACAACTCAGGTTGAGTGTGCTGTCTGTCGTGTTTTGTAGATAGAAGTCCTATGTGTCGTCTCTGTACTCTCAGGTCCTCAGAGTTAGTAGTTAGTGCTTTTAATGTATCATTTTGAGATTTTGGTTTAATGCCTCGAGGTTATTATGTTGTTTGTGTTTAGCTTTTAACAAGGTAGTTGATGTTGTAACCCTCGAGAAGAGATGGTATAAGATATATACTTATGAACCATGATGTAAATGTAATACATTGGTTCTTGTTGAAAGAGTTTTCCTATGATTGGGTCTCTTTGAAAAAGGTTTTAAATTTTTAGTGGTTTTCAGTAATCCGCTGCTTAGTGAACGCTTCCGCATTAGTTAATTATGTTTTTGTGAGTTGGATGCTACAGTTAGTCTGTCTACTAGAGTGTGGGGATTATCCATATTGCCTGTAGTTTATAACATTGCATTGTGAATTATTGCATGTTTGAAACTATTGATTTCTTGATTTATTATTTAATAATGCTCTAGAGATTAGGATTAACCATGTTTCCTGTAGTTTATACACATTTATTATATATAAGAATGATAGCACATGTATTTCTTGGCCTTGAAACCCGTCTAAGATTTACTCATTAGGAGTAAATCTTAGATAGTCCCCGCTTTGGGACTATTCTTGAACACCTAATCTCACTTAGGATGTAAGTGTATAATGTGTATTGGGTTTTCAAGAAAATTTCGGTAGCATTTCCCCGTTTGTTCTCTAAGTACATATGTACTTAGAGAACAGCGGGGAAATGGTGCTGAAATTTTCTTGAAAACCCAATACACATTATACACTTACTAGTGAGATTAGGTGTTCAAGAATGTGATAGGTGGTACACATTTATTATATATAAGAATGACAGCACACGTATTTGTTGGCCTAGAAACCCATCCAAGATTTACTCATTAGGATTCTTTCTTGGATAGTCCCTAGTTTTAGACTGTTCTTGAACACCTAATCTCACTTAGGATGTTTTACCCATTAATTATATATAAGACCTTAAACCATAAAGTTTTAACTGTAAACCCTAATCTTTTAACCCTAGACCCTAATCATGGATGTCCATTCCAAATCGCTGCACCCCTGAGTTTATTTCTGGTCTTGACCAGTTTATTAGATTTGTCGAGGAACATAGGAAACAACCTGGAGATAGGTTCTGTTATCCATGTAGGCATTGCGGTAACAACTTGAAAGTCAACACTGGTGAAGAAATCAAAATTCATGTCATGTGTAATGGGATTGTACAAGGCTATATCGCATGGCACTCGCATGGAGAGATTTCAAACCTGAAATCAATGGATGTCGATAGCAGTGCTTGTGTGGAAGAGGAAATTGCCTTCGATGACATAGATGTGAACGAACCAGTTCTAGTAGACATTGTTGATGCGATGCTGGATAGTTGTGGGGTAGAGCACATCGATCCACCTTGGCAGGATGTTAAGAAAAGTATTGATGGGATCCTACGACATGCATCTGATTCCCCACAGTGGAAGAAGATTGATTTATTGTACCCTGAATTCGGTGAAGAAGACAGGAATCTAAGACTTTGTCTTTGTATAGATGGGATGAATCTGTATGGGACATTGAGCAGCCAACATAGCACTTGGCCAGTTATGCTTGTTATATATAATCTTCCTTCCTGGTTGTGTATGAAAAATAAGTATGTTATGCTGTCGTCTTTGATATCGGGCCCTAAACAACCTCGAAATCATATCGACATTTATCTTGAACCTATGATTGATGACTTGAAGAAGCTCTAGGGTGAAGGTGTGATGACCTATGATGCTTCATGAAGAGAGACATTACGTTTGCACGCTATGTTGTTTTGAACTATGAATGACTTCCAGCATATGGGAATTTGTCTTGATATAGTTTCAAAGGATCTAAACCGTGTCTTATATGTGAAGAGAACACTGATTCAATACAATTAAAACATGGCGGCAAGACTGTATATTATCAATGAGCTTCATCTTACTCTTACCTAAGACCACATATGGAAGGAACTATGTGTGAGTTATTATTATTTGTTATTCTATTTGTGTAGATTACTAATTTTTAGGATACTAGTTAATAGCGATTCTATTTAATTTGTAGAGCATATTTGATCTGGATGAAAATATGTATCGTAAATGTGTGATGCAATGCTTTGGGAGGGTCCTAAGGAACTATAGGACCAATCTTGCCTGAGATTACATACGCGATGCTGATAAGAGGTTCTTGATTGATTTTCAATTGTAGACATCGATCACTATTTCACTAACTCTACACTAATAATTTTTTTTTGTATTCTCTTTAAAAAAATAAAGTTAGGCAGAAGGAAGCCACAAAGCAATGGAACTATCTGGACCCCAAAGACTGGGAGGCGTTTGTTACCCAAAGAAAAATAGATGAATTCAAGGTATTAACCGTCACTCCAAATTTAATTAATATACATTTTTATGTATTCACCTATTTAAGATTAACCGTTAGTGTTACTAACCAAATCAATGTACTAACTAACTAGGCCCTCAGTGAGGTGCAAAGAGCAAGGCGTGCACTGAATGTGCACGACCACACAATGGGTCCAAGAGGATATGCAGGCGTTTGCCAAAGACTACAGGTTGTGTCTGCTCAGCCTACTGCTACTCAGGAGACTGCAGAGTCCTCTACTACTGCTCCCGCACCTCTTCCTTGCCATGCTATGTGGATAGCTGGGAGGAAAAACAAGAAGGGAGACATATCGAAGCCCACAACTACTAAGGCGGCTGCAAAAATCGTAAAAATCAACTCGTAGAGTAATCGATCGATATTGATTATTGATATGTTTACTTACTAATTTTTGTTGATGGTGATTTGAGGGAGCTGCACGAGCAGAGGAAGGAAGGCAAGTTCATCCCTTAGGGCACAAGGTATGAACTGACAGTTTCTCTGGGTAACCCAGAGCATCCAGGACGTGTTCGGGTGCAAGCGTTGGTGTGGGCATCAAAGCGTTCTTTGGGCCATCCCAACGCAAACCTATCCCAAAAGTGAGACTTTCACAAGCTGAGGTAACCTATTCTTATTTTAGAATGTTATTGCAAAAGGGAATTCAATAATCAGAAGCTAGTGTTTCTTTTATCCATGTATAGGTAGATTCGTTAATTGAGAAGAGAATCCAAGAAGGAATGGTGAAGTGGCAGGCGTCTCAGCCTGCCACTCAGACAATACATGTAGTGGGTTGCTCTTCTCCTACTGTAGAAGTGGTTGGGAGTAATCATGTAGACCCACCACCTAGAACATCCTTTGTAAGTATTTTTATGACATAATAGCTAGTATGTTCAAGATGATATGTTTGTGTATATATTCATATAACATTCTTTACATAAATTTGTACAGGTTGAAGCCATGCCGACTAAAAAGTCAAGAATATATCGTTGCAGAGGCGTTGACTTACCCACCCCTCAAAGGGTGCATGTTTCATGGGTATCCAGTACCAGATGGTGTGGTATGTGTGAGCCCGATACATGTATTCCTTGACTGGATAGATCTTGCACTGCCTCATGCACACATAGATGTTGAAACACTTGGTGAGGCAGTAGGCGGAGTGATACTGTGGTTGGAAGCGGATGTCCTCTATACTGATATTGTATGATACATTTTCATTAGTTTAATTTGTTAGTGTGTATATATGAGTCAATTGATCTAAAATTATATATACAGGTCAAAAAGGCGAGACCTGCTACATCTCATCGTCCACCTCCTCGACTGCCAAGTTGGCTTTCAAGGGATCTACATGCCTCGATAGGTCCTAATTGTAGGGGCGTGGCAATATGGATCGAGGAACATGATACAAATTGCCCTATAATTGTTACTATTCCAGAGGATGCTGTAGGTAAATCATACGATAACAATCTATTTATACAAGTTTAGCATACATATTAATGCATATGTAATACAAGTTATGCATACATATGTATTAATGCATAGGTATTAATGCAGGTCAATCATATGAAAACAAGATATTTATACAAGATATTTTGGAGTTGTTTAATTATGAATGGTTGAACACATCTATGATAGAGTTGTGGATATGAGGAGAACTTGTTTATACATCCATATACCTTGTTTTATATATGGTGATCTGGTTTTTTATATATGAATGCATATGTAATATATGTTTTGCAGCGACTTACACAAGATATGTACAAATTTTGGGTTTTCCCATGTGGGATTTTTGGTTCCATCTTTGATTAGTCTTGTAGATACAGACCCTTCTTCAGTTACTTGATATTGTTGTGATGTTTTTGAATATTTTGGTAAAAATAAGAAGACGGTGATAATAGCTCCATTCAATGTCGAGTAAGTTTACTTTGATTATAATTTGGACTTAAGGAAATTACATTTTTATTATGGATTCTGAGTTATTAATTTTTAACTTTCTTACCTGTAGTGGTAAGCATTGGGAGTTACTAGTTATTGTCCCCAAGACATTCACTGTCTACTATCTAGATCCTGTGGGGAATGAGTTGGATACATTATATGGACATGCAATTAAAAGGCCATTATTCTCGTGAGAAATATTTCATGTTTTTATATCAGTTAACATTTGTTACTGCATTACTATTTAGTTATGCAATTTAATGGATTACATTAACATATGTAGGGCTTTACAAAAGTACAAAAAATTTGGAGGAAAGGTCCCCAGGACAAAGGATCTGTCACTAATTTGGGAGAATCTGAAAATAATTTCCTGACTCCAATGTATATATTATTTTTGTAAATTCTTCTTATTTGTATTTTTAAATATTTTGTATGTTTCAATTTATAGTGTGCTACACAAGACAATGGTTGGGCATGTACCTACTATGTGATGCTATTTATGGACCTAATCATCAAACATGCCGTAATGAAAATCGATAAGATACAATAGGTATTATACATAGTCTCATTAGATAATATGAAATATATCAATCTTATTATATATTATTAATTATATATTATTAATTATATATATATGTCATTCTCTTTGTAGGTCTTTAAAACTGCTGACTTCATTATAGGTGGAAAGCATTTCGATGTACATGCTCCCTATATGAGAGATGAATTAGATGTTGAAGAGAAGAATGGGCAAAAGCCCTATAAAGAGTGGGAATTTTTAGATATAATTGTATTGACAATGATGACAATGATGAATAAAGAATAACTTTTTTCTCATAAATATTTTTGTGTGAATGTGAATGATTTTTATGAATTGTCATATGTGTGTGAAGATGATCAATACATAAATGTTTTTACATGTGTCTAAATGTGAAAAGAGATCAAATGAATGGAATTGCAAGTTGCTACTAGTTTATACATGTGTATGATGAAAAAATAATATGAATTAAATGTGCTTATACATGTGTGTGAATCACATATATATAATATTATCCATCTTGTTAATTTTGTAGGTTTGTGACATGTTGTTGGCCGATATCAATAGATGTCATAAACCTACAGTTCAAAACTGAACTGTAGGTTCTCATCCTGCTGACCAGCCATACAGTAGGCCTACAAACTGAGAAGAATTTTTTTTAACATAGGCGTCGGTTATTTGAACAAAACTGACACCTAAGACATACGGCGATGTTTTTTGATAAAAACTAACATCTATGTGGCCAGGAACCACGGTCGGTGGCAGGAAGGGGATATGGTGTCGGCTATTTGCACAAAACTAACGTCAGTTCAGCTGATATGGCCAAGAACCATGGCCATGCTCGGAAGCATGGCCATGGTGGCAGGGGATATGGCGTCGGTTATTTATACAAAACTGACGTCGATTCAGCTCATATGGCCAGGAACCATGGCCGTACTGGGAAGCACGGTCGTGGTGGCAGGGGAGATGGTGTCGATTATCTTACAAAACTGATGCCTATAGGCCCTTTACTGGTGCATTTTCGGTGGTGGGAAGCATTGTGACATCGGTTCTTTTAATAACCGACGTCTGTAACCATTCTATAGTGTCAGTTTTCTTAAATAACTGATGCCTATAGTCCCTTTGCTGGCACCTTTTCAGTGGCAGGAAGCTTTTTGGCATCGGTGGGGAACCGACGCCGAAGGGGTCCACCTTTAGTGGCGCCCACTTGGGTGTCACTTGGAAATCGACACTAAAGCCCTTAATTAACTGATGCTAAATGCCTGTTTTTTAGTAGTGATGGGAGAGATTCTAGAAAATGTTAAGAGAGTTCCCACAGAATGAAATTCCATTATGGAAGCTTTTTCAATCCTTTTACTCTAGTCATTCTCCAATGAGTCAAGCTACAATGAATTCTTCTTATGGAGGAGCTTTCCTGGGTAAGACACCTGAGGAGACATAGCCCTTGTTTGAGCAATTGGCTCAAAATTCAAGGATGTGAGCTTCTAGCATGATCAATGATGGTAACCTTCTCTTTGGTGTGACACCTTCACGTTCTAGTGATTGAAGCCCACAAGTGATGAAGATTCATAGGGAAATGATGAGCTTTATGAAGAATCAAGTGCACAATGTTCCTTGTCACTTGGTTAATTTTGTTGAGTCCTCTGGATAAGAAGTGAAGACACCTCATTGTCATGGAGACCCAGAACAACAAAGTCCAAGATATAGCTCAATATGTGAGGATTAAGTTTTCTCTAGGTTGAGAAGCTTTGATGATGTACAAAAGAATCTTACAAGGCTTGAGGAAAAAGTGGAGCACTCTCTTCAATATTTTCTCTTCAAGTAAAACAAAAGTTGTCCTCCTAACCCATAATTAATTTCAATAAATCAGGTGGACTAATGGGTTCCTTTGAAGTTTTTAGTAGTTTACTTCTTATGCAAGTACATCTCTCCAATTCACTTACTAACCTCATTTTTCGTCTGCACCTCTATTCCAATACCAAGGGCCACATCCACCTCCTCCATAACCACAACAAGATCCCCTTCTCCATCAGGATCAAGGAAGTATTTTGACAGCTCCAAGGAGTGGAACATCTCTTCAATAGACTATACGTCAAATTTATGTTAATGAAACAAGGTTGGAGAGACAATGTGGTGATACTATAATTGAGATTGGTGATGATGATACTGTAACACCTCATGTTGAGTATGTGATGTCAATGTGCTACACCTCACACTCCATTTGTAGGTTCTACCATCCCTAGTGTTCCACCTCATGTCATGCCATAAGAAGGGCATGTTGCAAAAGAAAGTGAGACACCATTCCCTGAGGCCTTGGATGAGCCTTCGACATGAAAAAGGAGGAAAAAAGACCATATTGAAATTCTAGAGATGTTTCAACAAGTGATGGAAAATATCCATTTGTTGGATGCCATCAAACAAATCCAATCTTATGCCAAGTTTTCCAATGACATGTGTATTGTCAAGAGGAAGTCAACGAGGAGGATACCTAAGAAAATCAAGTTAACTGAACAAGTGAGCTCTATCAGACAACACTCACATCCATTAACAAGGAAAGACTCAAGAGCCCTGCTCATACCTAGATATATACGGGGACATTGCATAGACCAATCCCTACTTAACTTGGAATCTAGTGTGAATTTGATGTTATATAGTATCTATGTTGTGTTGGGGTTAGGCAAGTTGAAACTGATTCATTGGACTGTTCAATTGGTAGACTGTCTCGTTAGAATAATTGGACGACGAGTGGATGATGTTTTGGGGTTGATAGATAAGGAAAGAGAAACATTGTTCTAGGTTGATTTTGTTGTTCCTGGAATGGATTTGAAGGATAGTAAGATTCACATCATCTTGGGGAGATTGTGCTATCTACAGTTGATCTTGAGATATATGTGTGTAGTGTCAAAAGGATGGTTTCTTTCATGGACATGAAGATAATGATCCATATGTTCAAGACCCCAACCTGGTAATACCAAGATGAGTATGTTGAGCATGGTCACTTGAAGAGTTCATATGATTACTTTAATGAAGGAGATCTGGATGGAAGACCTCATGATAGCTTTTGTGGTCAATAGTGTAAGGAACGTCTATTGAATGCAAATGTGGGATGTATCTATTGCAAGAGTGGATAGACAAGGATTTCGTATGGTTGATTGATTGAAGGAACTATAAGAAGCCCAATTAAAGGCATGAAATTTAGTGCTAGTGTGAGGCAACCCACCTAGGTTTGGTGAATTTTTCACCAAAACTTTTATTTTTTATATTGTTTGGTTATTTTTACACTTTTTCCAGAAAGCAGACACACTTGTTTTTAATAGTTTTTGTTTTAGATTTTAGATGTGTAGGTGAAAGCATTGATGAAATGAAGAAACTCGGCTGAAATGTGGAAGAAAATTAATGAAAATATCACTTGGATTCAAGATTTGATGTTTTGATGTAATTCAAGTCGCAACTACTTGCTAAAATTCCCACCACGGTGGTATTACCAAGGAATGTTCATGGTGGTGCACTTAAATCAATAGAAGAATTAAGAAATCTCAATGAAGCAACAAAGGTCACCAGAATGGGTGTGCTAGGTTGCACAACCATGGAGCTTAGCTAGCCACTACAGCTGTGTAGACAACCAGTCTATAGGGTGGTGGTGACAAGCATGGCCATTCTTCCATAGGTCCAAACCACTTAAGTTGGTCGATTCCAACACTTTCCAGTTCACTTTTTCAATTCATTTCTGTGACTCCCACTCCTGTGTGCATGTCTAGGGGCTATGAAGCGCCACACCAACCTTCTCCAACCCCTATTTCTTCATCCTCCTACTCTGATCTACCCCCAAATCACACCATTAACATTTCCCCTACCTCTGCCTATAATTTTCACCCCATTTTCACCACCAAATTAAATCAGCCCTTTCCTCTCCATTCTATGACAACTATCCACCAAATCCACTTGAAAAACACAAACCAAGTGGTGGAGAGAACTAAATATGTCCTCGCCTACCAACTTCAGCCCAAAGATGGGTCTTCTACAGCCTCATATGCATTTCTCACTCATCCAATGCCACCCCCTACCTCCAGTTGTCATGCAAACACAACCCATATGGAGGATGCCAACATGAATACATTAGTAGATCCCATGGTCAAGGATTCCACAACTCTATCATAGAGTAGAGGAGTTGTCACATTCCTATCGTTGACTTCTTCAAGGGTAGCACTACCACCTATATCAGCTCAACCTTCTACTTTAGCAACCTTGCCTTCGACATATTTGTCTACACCATAGTCGCAACTGCAACCTCATGCCCGAAGACAGATAGTTCTTGATGATGTAAAAGAAGATATGGATGATGCACCACATCAAGAGTACCTACACATTGGGTGATTTCCACCCATTATGCCTTCCTTAAAATTATGAAAGCTTTGGGTTTCTTCTCTTTTTTCTAGATGTCTTGGAATGCATTAGTTTATTTGATGTAGTGACTATGGTCCAGGAGACATATATTGAGCTAACACAACAATTCTTTGCCACCATGGAGAAAGTCTCACATCACGGGAAAGAAGCCCTTCGTGTCAGATTGGGAATGAAACTCACCTCATCATTTCCTCCTTTCTCAACAACATTTTCACTCCCAGCCCTAAGATAGAATCCCTATTTGATCAAGGAAGTACAAACAAGGACACTAATGTGAATTATGTAGCCACACGGAAGAGGCTCACTAGGTAGAGCAGCTTTGTAGCAGGTAAATCAAAGGCAAGCTTCTTCATAAACCCATTTTGAGATATATTCCAAAGGTCTTAGTGAATATAATCTTTGCCCAATATGATAACTAGGGGATTTGTAATACGAAAGATCTTTTTGTCTTGGGGGATGGATGGTACAAGGAAAGAATTTAAATCTAGGGGAACTTGTTATTGTTCATATGAAGACAATTTTATCCAAGAGTAAGTATCCTTTTATAATGGGAGGGATTGTGACTTCCACTTCCCTAATCATGGATCATGATGTGTCTAGATATACCAAGGTAGATGGGGTGAAACTCATGAACCTGCACTACTTGATTCACTCATCTATGATTTACTAATTGATTAGGAGATCAATTACTAGGTCAACCCTTGTCATGCAAGAGTCTCACTAGAGTTACCTTACCATGCTATATCTCTCCTAGAGGGGTGTGGCCCATCTCTGGATTTCTTGGGTACTATGGGAAGGTGGGAAGAGGACCATCCTAGGGACACATGGAAGAAACAACCCACATAGTTGCCTAAATGATTGGGAGAGTCACATGCATTATATTAAAGAGAGCAACAGAGGAGAGAGAGACCCATAGGGTGCAGAGATAAGAGATAAATACTACAACATCGTTGCAACCCACAATGCACGCCTATGACATGTCTACAGTACATGTGTAGTTGGAGGGAATCCAAAGGACTTAGGAGGGCATACTAAGGTCATAAGAGGGATTTTAGAGGACACAAGATACAATGTGGTTGGGCCATTGATAGATGCCTCATATGTCAACTACATGTATCACTTTCAGCACACATAAGATCAGAGGAAGCCCCAATGAGGGGAAGATTCATTGGGTGCACAATCCATGTATCAAGAGACTTATCTACCTCTATAGACAGACTCTTTGGGCATCCATTACTAGTATCCTCCACCATAGGGAGTAGCACTCCCCGATCCACCACAATAGTAGTGACAGCCTACATTATCACTCCTAGACTTGTTATGCTGAGGACAACATGATTCAAAAGTTTGGGATGGTTGGGAGGTAGACCCTTATTTTCACTCATGTTTCATTTTAGCTTGCCATTCACTTCTATTTTCATAACTTTGATATCTAGGTTATATTTTTGTTTATTTTGCATGCATGCATACCATATAGATCATTTTCTTGCATTTTTTGCTTAATTTTTCAAAATTGTTGCTCTTTTTGTCATGCATTGCATTTCTTATAGATTTTCCTATTTTTTCCATGTTTTAGACATGATATTCTTATTTCTTGATTTTTTTTCATAATGAAGGTTTAGATGTGATTGAAGACAATTTGGCACCATTCTGACCAATTTTGCCCAAATTTGGAACGTCTTGCCTAAAAGCATGTTTTGACCCAATCTCTACTCATTGAAGTAAAAATGTTGATCTTTGACAAATCCATGCTACATTCTCATGTTCTATTGCTAAATGACCTCAATGCTTGACTTTTTACATGTCAATCACCACTTTCATGCTTGCTTCATGGTTTGGTTGAATAGTGATTTAAGAAAGCTAAAAATGATTAGGGATTATAGAATCTCATAATAAAAGTGTGGTTTTCATATTTCTCATTCATGTGGTATGTCATTCTGTGATGAAATTGTTGGACTAGTTTTCATGTAATATATATGATGTGGAAACCCACACTAGTGACCCCTCTTTGATTCACTTTTCTTTCACCATTTCTTACCCCTCCTCATGAATGCATTCCAAAGAGCACATATCATCCTTGGCCACCTCCAAAAGTTTGGGGTGGCCATATCTATTTCTTCCTAGTTCACTATCACAACCATGTTCCCTACCTACACTAAGGGTAAATAAAACAAAAAAGGAATGCAAAAAGAAAATAAAATATGCTCCTATCTAATATCATATATATAAAGAAAAGATGATTTCTCATATATAATATCATAACAACACTTACCAAAACCCCCTTCTTCTATTTGCATGCCCATTGAGCTAGGAAACATCAATCCTAGCTCATTTTTACCTTTATTTCCGCCATGTATGTCACTTGGTGTGAATTGACATATGAGATTGAATGCATGAAGGTAAAACAACAAACCAAGTAATTTTTTATTATCACGACAATGAAATAGTTTACCTAGAGTTATATGACAAATATATGGATTGATTGCACATTCTATGCTCTATATATGAAGTTTGTATGCACATTTATCTAATCTTGATTGGTTTGTGAAAGAGGAGAGCAAAGAGGTAAAATTCATTTACTTAGTCATCATTGAGCCCATTTAGTCAATACACATCTATTGCAAAGAATTTGTCATTTCGTGTTTGTTGAAAAATTGAAGAGACATTGAGTTGGAGCATACTTGAGGACAAGTACATTTTATGTTTGGGGTGAAGATGCAACCTTATTTTAGGGCTACATCTTATGTTTTATTACACTTCAATCAAATATAAATTTGTTAGATTAAAAATTATTTCCCTCAATATGCATCTTTATGTCAAATGCACTTATGGGCATTCTTTGCATTTTTTTAGGTACTTGGACCACATTTGGATGGTCTTGAGAGAAGGAGGGTGATCCTAGGGTTCCTTCACCATTGGAGGGGTCCAATAAGGTCCAAGATCTTCCCAACATATCCCTAGTTTCTCAGAGTCAACTCTAGCAATGAAGTCCATAAATATCCAAGTTCAAGAGAAAAGTGCAGTTGAAGACTGCAACACAATAGGGGTTCCAAGGAATGATCTTACTAGTCAAATTAAAAATCACAGAGAGAGATTATTTCAAGCATTGAATATGAAGGACAACATCATGGTCATGCTAGCCAGCACAGTCATTCCAATATAGATTGAGAATGACCATGTGGACCACCACCGTCATGTAGCTAGTGCCCCACCACGGCCATTGTGATCATCATGGTCGTGCCACCAAAATCCCATAACTCAAAACAACCTAACATATTATTTCCATTTTTTACCTCACTTGTTTATCCTCACCACATCCATTCTACATACTACCCACCACGGTCATTCTACCTAGCACATTCGTAATACCAGTAATCTTAATAGTAGTTTGTACTACAATTTCCATTCTACCCTCTATTAGACATAGTACTTCCCTACCACCTATATATACATGGGTGGATGCTGGAGCTCAAGGTGATCTACTCTTATCTTCTTCCTAGTCTACCCTATTCCTCTCTATTCCATTCCCACTCCATTTCACTTCCATTCTATCACTTTCCACCACCAATCCCTTCTTGTAGAGTTTTTGGTCACTTTCCACAACACATCCATGCCATTCCACCTTAGAGGAGGGAGAATCTCAAGATGTTGCTTATAGGAGGTGGAGAAGGAGGAGTCTTCATCGAGCGACCATGTCTTTCCTCCACTCATTCTTCTTTCTCCATTTTTATTTTCTTGTTCTACGAGTAGCTAGTCCCCCTAGGTGGGTTGTTTGGGGACAAAAATGTTACTTTGATACACTGTTGGGTGTAAGTGTTGTAAATTATGTTTGATAATTATTATGTTCTATTTCTATCTCATTTCCAATAAATTTCTTTGTGGTTTGTTCTTGAAATCACCTAAGATTTTAGGTGAATTTCTTATACATTTGGGAATTTCTCCTAGGTCCAATTAGTGGATCACTAGTTATTTGTTTACCGTCCTACATGCTAATCAATTGTCCTCCAACTAGGTCATAGATCTAAGTATCTAGTATAGAAGCATTTAGTGTAATTATCTTGGAGCCTTCTCAAGGCAAGATGGTAGGTGATGTGAGGTTTAGAACTTGATTTCCATATCTTCTTGACTAGATTCTAATTGAATTCCACTTAAGTCTAATACAAGTGAGCATCACAAGGGTGGGTAGGAGGTGATTGGAACTAGTTCCCCTATGCACACCCTATTGTATCCATGGCCAATTACTAGCTTAGGGTAATTCATTAGCATCTATCATGTTGATTGGTTTGGTAATCTTAATGAAATAGTAATGCGTGTATGTTATCACCCTAACTCAATTGACTAGTACATTCTCCCAAACAACCAAACTTCCCATAATTGTATAAAACCCTAATATGCCTTCTTACTTAGGTATTATTTACTTGTTTATCTCTTTACTTGTATAATTAGTCAATTACCATGCTAGTTTAGGTCTTTAATTATCTTTTAGTTCTGATTGCTAGTTTGGTATAGTTTAGACTTATCTTGTTTCCTTAGTGTAATGTTCTCCCTTGCACAGTTTTCCCTTTTCTTGCTCATTATAACTAATTGTGTAGGGTTAGTTTTGATTTTTATTGCAATGTTCTCTTTAATTTTTTTTCTCAACTTTATTATAATTTAAAAAAAACCTTCAAACCCTTCAACCCTAGACTCTGCATTAGGAACTTGGACAAAATTAACCTTACTCTAGTACCCCCTTTTCTCTCTATGGATTGACCCCTAACTTGTCACCCTCCTATACTATAACATGACCCAGTGCACCTCCTAGTAAAGTCTGATAGTCTATGTGAGTGTGCCCAAATCGTAGTGCTTTATAAATTTTGAAATATCTGATCATGTGAGCTAGAAGCTCATCTAATCAAAATTCAATTGGTTAGGTGTACCTTAGGAAAAATACACCATACACCTACTTCAAACAAAGAAATAAGATATCTTGAATGCCTTCTATATAGAGTCGTGTATAGTGCCACTTTGATTATCCTTTGATAACTAGTGTTGTAACACAGCTCGTTCACATTCAGGTGAATATCCCAACTTCCCACAAATTGCAGAACACATTTCCACAAAATATATTCCATGATGTAGATGATTCTCTCTAATGGACCATTTGTTTGAGGGAGGAATGTTGTTTTGAACCTTAAATGTGTCTATTTTATTTGTATCTTAGTAAAAAAAGTTGAGATCAATTTTAGTGAAACATGTTTAATAACTAAGGTTCCCAGTCTGACACTATGGTAGTTAGTTGGTCACACAGATAGACCATCATGTTCACATAGTTCTGCATCACGTTCTCTGCAGTGTAGATAATCTTGACTGACATGAACTTTCTATAGTTCATTAAATGATCACGAGTACACATATGTAATCATGTCCCTTATATGTCCTAGGAAGACCGACCACAAAGTCCAAAATGACATGATCACACTTCCTCTTAGGAATTGGCATGGGATGTAATAATGCTACAAAATTTTGGTCCTCTACCTTTCCCTACTAACACAATGGATAGTTTCCCACAAATTTTGCTAGATTTTTCTTTAGGCTTGGCCACCAATAATCCTTTTAATTGTGATACATCTTAGTGTTTCCCAGATGCATATAATACTTTAAGGTATGTGCCTCTTTAAGAGCCACGTTACTTACCCTTTAGCATTAGGAACTACCATCCTATTGATAAATCACACCAACTTGACCTCTGACTCATAGAAATCAGCATATTTCAAATAATTAATATTTTCCATAATGCTCTATATCATAGTACCATTTTGTTGTGCATATTCATATATCTTGTATCAGCATTGGCTTCAACCGCAAATGTTCCCATAAACTTCCACCTGTATGTTTATTGACACCAAAATGCCCCTCTTATTTCAAGACATGTTGCACAACTTTTCTTTATCTTTGGAAGAAGAAGATGTTGACTTTCTACTTGTTGTTTTAGCCACTACATTTCTCATTCCAAGACGATATTTAGTTGTACATTGATAATGTTCATTCACATATATATAATGCCTCATGTTCAAATATTTCTTTTAGAATATGTTTTATAGATTCTTTAGATTTGTGAATGTTTGACAAATATTTGCATAGAAGTAGATCCTACATACCTTTGAACACTAGAACACTTTTACAAATTCTTGGTCTTGAGTCGAGTAGTTATCCAACATGCTTATTAAGTTTCTTCAAAGAAAAGGAGATTACATTTTTCCTGACTAACAAACATTGCAACTCACTCTTTGGGAAATCACAAAAGAAGATATAACCTTTCATAGACTCTAGAAGAACTAACATCGGTGTAGTCAACTTCTCATTTAATAGCTGGAACAACCCCTAACACTTCTCGTTCCATTGTATGGTTAAATGTGAATCTATTGCACTGAATTTCATGATGAGCCTCCTATAATAATCCACTAACCCTTGGAAACTTCAAACCTCTATCAATGTTTTGGGCTTCTCCCAATCCAAAACCAACACTGCATTCTTGGGATCTACATGAATGGCCTTCCTTTATATGATCAAGAAAAGAACCTTGTTCAGGAAAGCCTCACAATTAGTGAACAATGCAGACAACCTATGATGTCTCAACAACTCCAACACTTGATATAAATGTCGCTAATGCTTCAAATTGTGCTTTGACTAGATCAAGATATCATTTATAAACTAACCACAAATTGTTCTTGGTATCGTGTGAACACTTTGTAAGGTTGATAAATGATATTGATGCATTAACTATTCCAAATTGAATAAACATGAAGTCAGAGTGATCATAAATAGTACCAAATGTTGTCTTTGGTATGTCACTATACCTAGTTCCAAAATATGGTACTGTAATCTTCAATTTATATTTGAAATAATGTATCACCCTTCAAGTGGTTAGACAAATCTCAATCATTCACAATAGATACCTATTCTTTTTGTCACCTTGTTCAACTACTGGTAGTCTAGAAAACCTCATGGAATCATACTTATTCTTCACTAGCAACATGGAAGTCCCTAAGGATAAGTGCATGGTTGCATAAAACCCTTAACAAATGACTTCTAAACTTTCTTATTCAACTCCTTCATCTACAACACTACCATCATATAAGGTGGTAGTGTTATTAGTTTCATATGATGCACTATATTGATGTTGTAATGAATGTCTCTAGGGGGTGGTACTCCAAAAAACTACTTATGAAAGACATCCACTAACTCCCACACTAACAAAATGTTTTCTATCCCCAGACCCGTGACCTTGGTACCCAAAACATGTGCAAGAAAAGATGCACATTCCTACCTTATCAATTAGTTTTCTATAGTTGTGGACACTATACATGACATTAGGACCTTCCTATCTATTTTTATGGTCATACAGATATCTCTATCCCTAAAATCATGAGCCTCAGACCTATAGTCTAAAACAACCTTAGACTTTTCTAACATTTCCATCCTAGGATTACAATGCAACAATTCTTGTAATGTGGCATGAGGTCCAATCAAATGTTGTGTCTTAAGAAACTAAGAGAACGCGATGGAAAGAACTCCTAGAAAATGGAAAACTCTTCTTAGAGAGTCTCCATCAACAACTCATTATCACTTTGACTAATAAGCAAGTAACGTAGATGTATCACCTCCCTGGTGATAAATGAGTGTGTTTCTTGTGTGTCAATGAAAGTAGTTACAAAACATGATGCATATAAGTCAAAATTAAAATGTTCAAACTTCACCTATCATGAACCAAGTATTGATATATCCTCTTATTGAGTCAACATATATAACCTTTTTGTTTTTTTCGTCGGTCAAAAATGTGTGTTGCTATATTTCCAAAACTTTGGGTACAAAATATCAGTGCCCCCTCATCCTAGTGCGTCAAAGCACTGGAAACTAATTAAATGCTTCACACAGGAAGCCCTCACCAAACAGAAAAGGAAGAACAGAAAGACAAAGGAGAAAAACACGAGGGCTAAGAGTCCTACACTATTCTATTTTTCAACCACCTCAATTGCATTATCCTCATCTTAAAAAGTATGAGAGTTGGCAGGAAGGCTAGAGTATTCATGGAAGCACCAGGTATCCAAATTGTCTTTAAATTTCCTATCTGAGGGCCACACAATATAGATATCTGAACTGGCCAGAGTGATTGTTCTTAGAAGAATACCACTGCAGTTGCAGTCCTTTCTTACAAAATATGCTACCAATCAGAACCCCATTGTTCATAAAAGGATGGATATAACACTACCCTAATTCTGATCTAGCTTCCCAACCACTTTCATTATCCACATATTCTGAAAGAGTGGAGTGAAACCAGAACGTGAGCAGAGATACTCAGCTCTAGGCTTTTGTGAAATGAAATCTTCCATTTAGGCATTAGAAAAGTAAGCAAAGCAAGGGTCAGGCGAACTAGGTCACCCTCTTTTTCCTTCCTATTTTTATATTTTTTCTGGAACTCTATTTTCCAATGATCAATGAGTCAGAGCCCCAATGATCAGAGTCAATCTCAGAGTTTGATTCTGCCTTAGACAATTCTTCATCCTCAAACATTTCCGCTACTCTATGTTTGTAATCTACAGAAAAACTGTAGCTTCCCAAGACCTTGTTGGTCTTCTAGGCCTCCAATTCTTTGTCCCCCTTTCTCCTATGTTCCATCTCCCAACCAAGGTTTAACCCACCCGAGTTGATAGAAGGAGGAGAGCCAAGCAAGTCTGGCATCATCGACGAGGAAGAGGCGATCAGAGTATGGTTTACTGATGTAGAGTGGAGGACAGTATCCGTCACTAGGCGCAAAATAGCATCCTCAATTGCAGCATCATCCTGATTAACTTGGTCTACTGTCTTTTGTACGGGATTAGATGAACGGTTGCCACAGACAATGCGTCGAGCACCTGGTCTCTGCTTCCCGTACCGAAACTGAACTTGCTTAACCTAGACCTCGCTCCTACTGATAGCAGGGCACGACCCCCGCTTGTGTCCGAATTTCTTGCAACCTGAACATAGGAAGGGCTTTGCCATACCATCAACCTTCAGTTGTTTAGGTTTACCATCCACCTCCACCAACGTAGCGTTGGGGATTTTGTCAGAAGAAGAAAATTCCACATAGATAGGAGCAGAGTTCATACAGCCGACATATAGGGAGATCTCCGCGAAATCCAAAGGTCGACCCATGGTGCTTGCGACACTGGATAAACCATCGAATGTCCATGGAACTCCTAGATTTTCCACCTCCAGCCATATAGGAATCTGTGAGAAAGAGAGGGGTTGGAGAGGAGACCCTGGTTCCCACGCCTGAGCAATAACCAGAGACCCGTCCATTGTCCATGGAGCTTCTTCAAGCACCCTTTCCTTCTCTTTGACGGTTGGCATCTTCACGATGAACCCTTCTTTTTCTTCAGCGATGATCTCGAAGCTTCCGCTCGGTTTCCATTCCCTTCTAATCCAACTACAAAGCTGGCTTCGGAATGGTTTCCTACTTGCGAGGCAGACAGATAGGTAATGATTCCAGTCGAGAATTGCTCCCTCCTGACTTGAGACGAACCACACTTGGCTCCATCTCTGATGGTTGGCTTGACAAATTTCATCACCGAGATGTCAGCGACCCTTCGTCCCAGGTGGCTCGCACAAATCCAGTCCGCGAATAGGGAGGATTCATCAGCGGTAGGGCTACTTGTCGATTCCTTGGCTTGCGGGTGGTCTGGATCAGTCAAAGGAGGTGCACCTGTGCACTCTGTCGAGATCCCAGAGTGGGGGATGTTGGGGGATCCTTCTCCTTTGGCCTCTCTTGAGCCTCCTGGACATATATAACATTTTTGTTGCATGCTTTCATCCACTACATTGACCTCTACTTGTATATCTTGACAAATCTGCCAGAGAAGCCTAGCCACATCCTCTCCCACTTCAAAGCTAGTACTATGAGCCATGTTGTATCTTACTCTATTGTTGTGTTATTTTTTAGTTCAAATATGAGAAAAATATCTTCCTATGTCCATATGGTTCATAGTGATGTTTTCATAGGCTATACACCATCTATGGTTTTGTATTCTATACAACCATGTTACTAATGTCAAGCTAAGTTGTTCCACCCATAGGGTAGAAAACCATGGCCTCTATCCTAAGTAGGAGACCATTGTGTCTAAACATGTGTCCTTAGCTTTAACAATGTTGACCTCTATCATGACTAGTGAAAATTTTCTTCTTCCAGGGTGCCAAGAATCTCTGCCTCTAGCAGCCACTAAAATGTTGAACTAAAAATTGAGTTGACCACTTCGTAGAATAAACAACACAATGGTTCACCGCCATCATATCTATCCTCCTAATATATTCTAAAAAGGTTGAGTACTTATCACATGACTCTAATGTATATGCCAATGAATACATTTATGTCATCAATGATTTCCCAAATATGTAAACCATTCCTTTTGTGTCTGCAAAATGAGGGAAAAAGCACAATGTTTCAATAAATTGCACCTCAAAGAAATTTTCAGACAACATTCTCCAATGAACTACTTAAATTGAACCATCTCCTCCTCCTGGTAATACAAAGGGAAACATTTTCTTTCAAACTCTCCATAAAACTCATGCCATTTGATCACCACAACAAGCCTCTACTCCTACTCTATTTCCCACCAATGGCCAACACTACCCTACAACAAGTATATCGCATACTTGATTTTATCCTCTATAGTGCTATCTAAAAGCATGAACATCTTCTCTGGCTCCATTAACCACAGATCTGCTAATATTGAATTAGTTGTGAAAGCATACTCGATGGCATTGACCCTCTTCATCCTATCAATTGTCCTTCTTGAGTACTATGAAGATTCTCTAAAAGTGATCGCACACAAGGGTGTGGAATAGGTACCCACTTATCCAGATGTGTGAAAGTCGACATTAACTACCCAAATATTGCTTTAATGGTCAGTTCAAAAGGTCCTCCCTGATTCAAGGAAGGAGGTAATTGGCTTCTTTGTCCCTTCCTCAATTATTATTGTTGAGTTTTCAGAATGGAGGCAACAACATAATAGAAAAGGTTTCTTCCCTTTCTACCCAAGTTTTTGTATCCTCCATAGATATTAAATGTATGTGAATAGAAGACATAAGTGGGAATAAATGTGATATCTCTGCACAAACTACTTGTTATACTAGTAGACATGTCTTATGTCGATGAAGTACTCCGTCCTCATGATATAGATCCAAAATAGTCACCAAAAAGTCTGGATAGATAAGAATAAAGAGATCTGCATTGGGCACCAAGAAACAACTTGTTGTCTTATTGTAGAATGTGTAATCCAAGTCTCTATGCATATGCCTTAGCTACAAGTTTGACCATGTGGATGACGGAGAACATGGTGTGGAACCATGTCCACCAAAAAAGGAAAATGAGTTGTCTATGCGCTAGGCATCCCACAACTTCCTCCCTTGTCCTATATTGGACAACAATGCTTAGGGTGACTTACTCTCCATGAGATATAACTTTGATGGACAACTTGTCCCACAAGTTGCCTCAAAATATATGTCCCACCCTAACTCCAACCCTTGTTAGTCGAAGTAACAAAGGTCTATATTCTCCGACTTAGATGTTTTTGGGACGTGTCCCCTTAATCTAGGTGAGTCATGGACTTGGAAATACCTAATTGCAATCCCTATCCTAATCACAGTCCCAAAAAGTTTTAAGTTGAAAACTTTGATTAGATTTGAGATCGCCAAATCTCCAAAGAAAATCTCTAGATCTCAATCCCTGATTGCCTAGTCTCAGAATTAAATCACCTAATCCTGAAAATTCAGATTTGGATCTATAATTTGAGACTTTCCTTGTTGATCTGCGATTACACTATCTCATAAGAAGATCACTTGATCTAGAATTGTAGTAGAAAAAATAGTCAATCAGTTGACACTCAATTGATATATTGACCCAATGATCTAATAGATCGATTAGTGATTCTGCTCTCCAGATCAAATGGTAATCATCTTGTTTATGATTCAAAACCATTCTAGCAATATGTTTGATTGCTAACTTCAATACCCTTCTGCATCCCTATGTGTGTGACTCGGTACATTCTTAAATTACACTGGTAGTGATGTTCAAAGAAACACAAGAAAGGTTTGGTGTCTAGCCACACAGCATTACCACCCAAGTAAAAATAATGAGTTGGAGTCATTGCCACCCAAGTAAAAATAATGAGTTGGAGAACAACTACAACATGTAAATTGAAACAATGTTGTCATGAACATATAACTTTTGGCCATAGATACTTAGATTGAGTTGCAGGCATGGAATGTCATCCTCTTAGAATAAGATCTATGTTTCTTGAACTAGATCAAACTATTAAAGATAATAATATCATATAATGGCTCACATGAGCATGTACATGCATTTCATAGTCTTCTTATCAAGTGGCAGGGGATATCACTCCAAAGGAGGGACATATTCCTTCTACATTGCTTGTAGTATGCTCCATGCGTCATAGTGCACACAATGACTACCCATTTAGAAACTTTTATATTAGAGCATGTTGGGCTTGTAACAATTTAAATAGAACATGTGTTACTATAGGGACTTCAAGACCAAGGATGACAGTCCCCATTACCAGATTCAGATATGACTCTAAAATTTCATTATATGACTTCCATGTGTCAATCTCAATGTGGGTCTGTCAAGTACAACTTGATCTCTAACAAGTATCCATACATATAAGTTGATATCCAATATCATGACTAAAGAGACATACTCATCACTCACCATGCATGCTAGTTGTGTGTATTATTTTTTTTATACTATGCACAATAATAATAGAATAGGGAGTATTAAACCAAAATAGGGTTGTAGGAGAGCAATACAAATTTCGTGCTGCTATGCAAAGAGTGGAGTATTAAACCAAAAAGAACTAAATCAAAAGGCAAAAGAAAATGACAAATTGCATTGTGTTTATATATCACATCTCAATTGGGCATGCATCTTTCTAATTTTTCATAGTTTTGTCTTGTATAATTATAATGATAAATTGTTCTTATGACATCATTAGGTTTAATCATTACTCTATATACTGAAACCAACATAATAATTAGAATTGACTTTTACACATAATCCAATCGAGTACAAAATATCCATTTTACGATCATCACACCATGGCTCTCGGGAAATATAACAAACAATTGTACCCTTAGGTAACCTCTACCACTCGCCGCCTCCTAGAACTACATAACTATTATTCTCTTACTCTTCACATGAAGCAACCATACCTACACAATGATAAAAAATGGTTAGACATGGTAAACACTTAAGAATATACATGACATCTTTTCATATGCATCTATACAAGGCATGCAAGCCATGGATACATCCAATTATATCCATACTTCCTAGACTTAACAATACATGGACAACTATAGGATAGACCAGAAGTTCTTTCCTGACCTCCTAAGCAACTACTGATCACCAAAGTAAAGCTCCTCTCCTTTAAAGACATAGTTACATTTTTAGTCTCCTAAAAGATGTGGTTGATTTCAAGGGTGAGACCCATGTTCTAGAATTATGATATCACATAACATTTTTATGGTTACAAGTCTACTATTATGAGAGTAATAATGGAAGAAATAAAAGACAACCTAAATCTTCATAGGATATCTATAGCAAAAATTATAATATAAAGATGACACATTATACTTTGAATGTGTATAAGGGAACTAAAAGAATCTTATTGTAAAATGCATCGAAACCATATGTCCATATACTAAACAAATAGATTTATTGTTTTATTATTAAGCCCTAGGTGGTTGGAGGCATAGTATTCAACCCACTTACTTAGTGACTAAGAAGTCTCATCTCTATGCTTGTAAGGTATCATTATTACTAATTTCCAAAAGACCCTATGATACCTTGTTAGATGTGGGTACAAAAATAGTAGTGTGCATGTAGGCCAAACTACTTGTGAAGGGCTTGAATGATGGTCCACATACTTAATTTGATACCGGGTACTCTAGTTATGCCACCTATCATTAAGGTATAAGACCCATATCATCATATGAAAAACTCAAAACTTTGGAATAATGGACTCAATCACATTCATGCATACCTCACATTAAGATCCAAGTGAAAATAAGAATAGGTAATCCATATATACTAAAGAATATTTGAATCAGAGAATTTACTCACAACTCTCAAGTTGTTAAAAGGATACCCCTTTTTCCTTTTATGCCTTATGAAGACATGAATGGCTCATACAGTCAAAGGGAAATATATAATTATGATTACTGTAATGATCCCTCCCCGTGTTATCCCTAATTAAGGTGGACCGAGAGGGCAAGGGCCATTATCATACTTATAGGATCAAGGTTTATCAATTAAACAAAAATAATTATAAATATCATTCAATGAAAAGAGTTGGATACATAATGAAAGATGAACTATCCAATAAGGAGTTACATGATATATGAAACTATTGTTTTTTTTATAACGAGGAACCCCTCCCGTGATTGGCCACTATTGGACCCCTCCTAGATAGGGTAAACCCCGGAACCAGCCGCGTACATGGGGGCACCACGACGTGCTCAATAACATGGGGCCTTGTTTCACCTCGAGGGTTACGCAGCCAGAGTCAAAGTCCCTTCATTGGAGATTGTCGAGCCGCACTACTGGGCTACTCTGTCGCCCCCGATATAGGAAACTATTGTTTGAAACTAGATGTAAAAACTATCTAACTAAATCCTCCATAGTAACTTTAAGCATCTTTGCATTTGGTGCATTCTTCTCAGGATGTCCATTTAGCATAATAGTAGCAGTTTAATCTAAAATGCCATGTAAAAGAAACACGATATTCTGGTATGTGGGGAAAACAAAGTATTCACATGTAGGTGTAACAATATAATCAACCATAGAAACAATTATGATTATAAATTTGAATAAGAAATTTCTTGTTTTTACCATGCCACGCTTATCCTCTTTTTCTCATTTGTGTTCCCTCTATTCTAGTGAAACTCTTTGTGGGCAACCCTCTTTTAAGGGTTTTGGTCCCTACAGTGGACATTTCATAACATAAGCCTTCCTTTCTTGGATTGAAGTGGTTTTATTTTTTGGGATAGATCACTAGTCATCCCATGATGACTTTATTCACCCCATGCTCTTTAACTCACCAGATATGATACATGGTTTGAGCATTTTATAGTTACATAAGATGATATCCATAGTGACTTTATAGATTACAGAAAATAAATAAACATGCATGCATTCATTTGCAATCCAATCGGGAAAATATGTTAGAAATCATTGAAGTCGGTTGATCTGAGTAGTCATAGGCGTAACCACATACTTTTTTATAGGACGATGAAGATCTTGCAGTCACTAAGCATGATATTCAATCAAGCAAGCAATTCAAGCAATCAACTTTAATCTGCATGTAAGTAAATCCTAAAGTGTCACCATCACATTAATTTGAATAAACCCTACTCGGGTCCTAATCTAGGGTTTAGGTTACCTTATTATTGAGTTTCCATTTACGTCTTACTTTGAAACCCTAATTACTATATCCAACATATCCTTTCCTGATAATCACTTAGATTAGTTCGAGTTCATTAAAGTTATCAACTTTAACTTCAAAAATCTAATTCTTCATATACATGGCTATTCATATTAGAAATTCTAACATATTAAATCATCATTATATCCCACAATATTAGTTTACATCTCAAGGAAATATATTTAGCATGATTAATAACATAGTCATAAAAAACTAGGATTTTTTTGTGCATTAATAACCACTTTAGCACAAGTTTGCACTACTTTTAGAATTGGGATTAAAATTAGGTACTAGATTCTCTTTTTATCCAAAAAGGTTAGACTTTATCCATTAATATCATTTTCACAAGTTATAAACATCAAAATTATGGAACTTGGGTTTTTATACATTTATTATATGAAAGATTTTAACATTATGTTCTTTAGAATTTGGTAGAGAATTAGGTCTTGAATAGAATTTCATTGAATTCCTTGTCTTTTTATGATTAACTTTTGTATTTTATTTATCTTAATCTGATGACCCTATTAATACTACAAACTTTGCAAGATTAACATTATTGAGTCAATCAGAACAGGCCACGTCAAACATTATTGAACCTACAAAAATACCATTATCTTGTTTGGGCCACACGGGCTTGGTGAAGCCAATGGCCTAGAGCCACCTCAACTAGGTTGTCCACACAGGAGACTATTGCTAAAAGACTCAAAGGCGAAAGGGGCCTTACCTACATGTGTAAGACTCAGGTGCAGGCTGGTAATTTAATCAGTCTTCATCTTCAACCCTGCGAGCATTTCTTCTCACAACACAACATCGATGTGGCAGTCAACTTCATTGTTGACTCTGAGCATCTAGCCTCCTGAGCATCCAGCAAATATCTCATTCTCTCTGCTACTCTTCTCCAAATTAAACGACAAGCGGTGATTGCTTGGAGGTAGTCTGGACAGAGAGGAAGGGGGTGGTTTTTCGTCAATAGAAGGTGAAGAACTAGAGATAGGTGGGGTTGTGAGAATAAATTGGAGGCAAGGGAAGGTTAATCTGGGTCTTACGATCCTTGTGTATCATTTAGGAAAGGGTAATGCCCTATATGTGGGTCTGGCTTCGCAATCCATCCACCCATGGAGTCTAACATAAGCTGGGAATTGGGGAAATTCCCAATCCCACATAAAACTATGGAAAGTCAGCGTTAGAGAGGTTTGCTTTATCACTCCAAATCTAATGGTAGCATCTTCAGGTGGGGACATGGTCTAGAAAGAGAATTGGAGAGTACAAAGATTACAATTATTGTTCTCGTGGTTTCCTTTTTCCCATCAGGGAAAAAGATGATTTATAAACCATGAAATCCTTATTAAATGGTCTGAAGACCACACAAAATATGGAGGCACAGGTCCTTATTCCTAAATCTGAAAATAGTCTGTGACATTTAATACTTTGCCTAGAAATCCATTTTACAATAGGAAAACTCCATAAATTCGTATTTCACACCCCTTTAATTATTTTAGTCCCAAATTTGATAGGAAAATCTTTAACACTTATATCTAGGTTTGGCCGAGATTTGAGACAAAATCACACAACTTAAAATATCTTTCTTTTTTGACAGCAAACAGATCCATTCATTACTCAAGCCATATGACATCTACAAGTAGAGAAGTACAACGAGAAGAAACCTAGATCAGTCAAGAACGTAGATCTAACACCACTACCACTCATATTGGAATGAGATTGAAATGCTTCTGTATAAAACTCTCTTCTTCATGGCTGACCAAAGCAGCTATGGTGAGAGATACCTTCAACTTGAGCATAAGGCAGTGACATTAAGCATGAACCCGACCGAGATTCCGTATGATTGTTGTCTCTACCATCCATGGCACGGCTCGAGCAACAAAGAACCTGAGGCAAAAATGAGACCAACCAGGGATCTCATCACTCTCACAAAAGGAGAGACAAATGTCGAAGGAACACGATGAGAAAAGAAGGCAAGAAACTGCCTAGACCCAGGACCAAAACAAAAGGCAGGGAGCTGACACAGACTGAACTGAAAAATAGAGCGAAAGAAGAAAAGCGAGAAATGCCCGCCTCCCCAGCAGATCCACGCCAAAGGCTTCATGGCGACCACCTTGTTGCCTTCACCAAGCGACCATCTTCTCCAGAGACGAAGCCACTGTCCTAGAAAACCACCGCCCCACCACCCTAAAGCCCCGATCTAAAGGCATGGAGTCCCGGCCCGACGGTCAGAAAGGGGGAAGACGACGACGACAGAGAGGAGAGCCAGCCAACCGCAGCCCCAGCGTCGCACGATCTGTGAAGAGGACAGATGTATGACGAACGTCCATGGGGAGAGGGTGGCTATGCGCCGGCAACTGACCACCTCCCCCGAGCGGGGGAGTCGCGCGCACAAACCCCAATCTCCTCTTAAAATATATTTCTTTGTCTTCAAGTTTGCCTTTTATTTTATTTATTAAAGGCATCAAATTAATTCTTTCATCTTTCTTACTTTGACATATTTCTTATTTTATTAACTTTTCTCATTACCAACAACATAGAAATGAAACCAATCCATTAGTTGTTTGTAGTGCCACTTTTCTAGAAAATTCCTCCTACTTCCATATGTACCTTATTAATTACTCATTAATTTTAGTAATCCATTTATTTTGGGATTTTTCTCTATCTTTTTTCCAGTCCTTTTGTTAATTTATTGAAATAAGTAAACCATGAAAACTATTACAAAGGAGAAATTACACTTTAAATCCATACATTTAAAACAAGGAACATGAAGTTTCTAATATATCTTTATTACTCAAAGATTTGCATTTCAAATATGAAAATACATGTGAAAAACCATGTTATTATAGTTACACTTGAATTCAACCAAGATAAAAACAAGTTATAACAATGTTTTATTATCTACGTTAAATAAAAACAACTCGAAAGATGTAAAAAATGGCATAATTTGTATCAAGTTATCCCATTAAGGTGCAAAATGTAAAAAATGGCATAACATATATCAAGTTATCCCATTATGGTACAATTTCCCATTTCTGGCCAGACTAAGGCCCAGATCATCAATTTAGGCCCCATCAATGACAAACTCAGACATGAATTCCATGTCCACCTATAACTATGGATTCATCATCATATGGAAACATCAAAACACCATGCAGAATTCTAATTTAAGTTGGGCATGAGGAAGTTGCACTTAGAGAAAGATTAGTCATAAAAGGGTAAGCACAAATGATATCCTTTTAGATAGAAAATCTAATCCCAAAAAAATACAAAAAACTAAAATTTAGTAAATCTTCCTAATTTCATCCTTGAAACAGATCCAAGTACTAAGGAATGTTGCGTATTTTTTTCCACCACTATGGTAATAGAACACCATAAATAGTATTTTTAGGAAATATATATACGTATTTCAAAAAAAATTCCAATTTATATATAAGAGAGAATGTAAGTATTATCATTATTCACCATAATAGAATAACGAAGAAATGAAATTCGTCCTCAAATACCATCATAACAAAATAATGCATAAAATGTTCATGTTTAGACATATCAAGCATGATTTAGGCACAATTACGGTTTTTCATGTATGAAGTAGTAAAAAAATTTGATAGTAGTCATATCACTTCCTTTCAATCAATATGAACTCAAGATGTAGACAATAAATCCATGTACCAAGACCACAACCTTCCTATAGATCTAAGATAGCTCGAAGCAAAATCTAGGGCTAACTAGGGAAAAAGAGTAGAAAAGAGGGTTCTTTATCTAAATGCACTATGTTATATCATGGAACTCAACAAAGTTAAGAATAAGATATGTATATTTTTAGAAAAAAAATAATGGAGAAAAGATCTTACATGGTTAAATATCAAAAGGAAGATATAAAGACTTAGATCCACCCAAAATAACCCTAATCATCAAGATCCAAGATAAAGCAAGCTTCAATCTAATACTATCGACCTCGAAGGTGGATCTTGGGCATTTTTTCCATCTCATAACGATGGTATCAATTTCAAAATGAAAAGGTGTTGATTGGGATGGGTGATGTATAGACAAGAGGGTGAAAAGTCTAAAACAACCCAACATGGGTTGTGACGACCCCAATTTCCATATACTTTCCTTAGTGACATTCACAGATATGTGTGCACTCATATCTATAAATGTCAAAAGGGAAAATACAAGAGATTAAGGTAGCCAATTATATAGGGAAACAAGCCAAGATTGTTGTTCACAACACCATTGAATAGCCACACAAACATATATTCATTGAAGATAATAAAGTCATTACATACATTTATTAGAGATAGAAGAGATGAATAGTTCTATAGAAGAAAAACAAAATACATAGGATTTAGAACATCCTATACATCATCTAGTAGAATAAGCAAATATCTAATTAAAAAGAGATAAGAAATAGAAATATATCTATTTTATCCTCCATGCCCATTTATTGATAACTTTAGGTACTTTGAGATGCATTATTTGTTCCTTGTACCTAGAAAATATGAGAAATAAAATCATCAACAAAATTTGGTACATGGTAAAAGATACAATAGTATGGTTGCATGTATGAAAATACTTGAAGAAAGAAGAAAGAAAAGAAAACCATTCCTTAAGGCAGAAAATCAGGTAAACACCTCTTTTATACATTTTTTTGATACAGTTGTACTACAATTTTATAATCACTTCTCATACATCTAGTATGGGCAAAAATTAATTTATCATACATCTAACATGGACAATTCATCATATATCCATGTTAGGCAACATACATCCATATTGGGCCATGTGCACTACTAGCTACAACTCATCCCAATGTCCTTTTATGTTTCATTAAGTTTTGGCAAACCATATAGTATAATAGTTCAACCAACAAAGTATAAAGTAGTTTCACAGAAGATACACCTTATCATAAGCAACCAAGAAAGCTAGTCTTATACTTTATAAGACCACGTACCTATATTGATTAGATCTGGAATCCAAGAGTCTAGTAAGACAGTAAGTAAATCACCATGAAAGGGAAATAATATCTAACGTCATGATGTGTTGTCAACACCTCATATTACGTCTTTGACTCACTACGGTTTCCTTTTAATGTCATTGGATCAGATCAGAGTAAAAGGAGGGTTGGAGAGTGGATTAGGGAACTGGTTCTCCCATAAATCAATATTTGAAGAGAGAGAAGATAAGGGTCATTCATGTGACATTAATGTGAACCTATTATGGATCATTGTTCTAGGGTTTTGAGTTAATAGATTCGGGGTCATATCTAATAGCATAAGATCTTACAAAAGTACTATCCTTTATTTTCTTATTCAATTTTTACAAATTAAAGTTAAAAAGGACATAAAACAAATTCATAAAGAGGATGCATTGATCTAGGGTTGGATTTAGGTATAGATAATAATTTATACATGTTCTTCTCATTTTTTCGAGAACATGTGTATTTTGTGGGTATTTATTGGATGTCAGAGCTATTTATAAAGGGTTTTACAATACTGACGTATCAGGTAATTTCTAGGAGAATAAAAGAAAATAAAATAAAAAAAGAAAAAGAGTGGTCGGCCTCACGGATCAAAGGAGGATTTTGGCTCAGCCGATCCTCTCCTTAACCCGTGATCCATCCTCGGCCAACTAGGGTCAAAGCGCGATGCAAAGGACGCAACTACCCTTGAGGGTCACATGTGTTCTGTGACAGAGCATGGGTAGAAAGGGGAAATCATCCTTTTGATTTCTTCTCACACCATGGCAGCAGAGCAAGGTGACTGTTGGCAAAGATGGTGATGGGTCGAAGCAGCCAGGTGGGTTTTGAGTGTGTGAGAAGGAGTGGTTTCAGTCTGCGGGGTCTTGCTGAGTTCAACAAGCCCAAGAAGTTCGCCAGAGCTGGACCATAGCTCAGGTCTTGATCTACGGTTTACAGGAAAGGCCAAAAGAGGTTTCTAGGTTTTACCTGCCCTCAAACTAGATTGAGGGTTCAAGAATCTCCACGAGGGTCCGGTGATGCGTCTGCGATCTTTAGGAGGCTTGGAGAAGCTATGGACCTCCCCGACGATAGATCTCCCAAGCTCGGTTTTGGATGCTTGTCGACCCGAGTTTTTGGACCTTTGTGACTCTGATCGAGAGTCGTGATCGAATCGCCGAGGTCCCCTGATGGTGTTGTTGTGTTCGATTGAATGGAGAGAGTTACTAAAGTGAGGAGGAGGTGAAGGTCAGGCAAGATGAGGGTGTTCAAGGTCAGGGAGGTAGCGGCATGCTTTGTCGGAATTGATGGTGGGGGATGATAAAAGGGAGGTCGATGGAGATCTTAGAGGTCTTATATAGGCACAAGGTGGTCGAAGGGGTGAAGCCCTAAATCAGGCGCCGCAGCCAGTGAGAGGTGTGGAGTGTAGGGGGTTAGTTCTCCTTGATCCGAGCATTAGGGATGGTGTGGCTAGGTCTGTTGGGTTTGTTTTCACGAGAGGGGAAGGAATATCCTGAAGGTGTCATGAGGAGGTTTCTAGGATAGGTGTGGGGGTGGGGGGTTTGGTCGTCGATTTGTTGGGGCCAAAGCCCGGGTCTTGTGGGAGGTTAGCGACGACCTCCAAGTTGTCTGATCTCCCCTGTGTGGATGGGATCATAGGCCAAAAAAAATAAAGGCCCGCGGCCGGGTCTGAGAGAGGGCATGACATCAAAATGAACCACATTTGATCGAGGACTAAGGTCAAGAATGATATAATGTACATTATTTTCAAAAGAAAATAACTCCTACTTGGTTAACCCAAATGCAATGCAATTTTTGATGTAGCCTTATAATATCATGATGTAGTTGTGGTACAAAATTGGGGTTAAAATTCAAAAGTTAAACATGGTCATTTATGAAATACATTAATACATATAATTCACCCTCATATAATACTAGGGTTTGAATTAATTAAATTTTTCATGACTCTTTTCTATTCAAATTAGTGAGTGAGGTATTTGAGGTCATTTTGGTAAACAATTTGAGAAATAAAAACTTTAAGAGAGAAGAAAAAATAAAATGAAAAACTCACTTTGTCACATTCTCCCCTCCTTTTTAAGAATTTTGTCCCCAAAATTCAAGCAACTTGAAATATATGTGGATATTTCTACTCAACCTCAAACTTGAACGCCCATGTGACATCGATTTGATCATAGTGGCCCCAAAGTACTTTCACCATGTCCATATTTTGATTACTGCGAAGCTCCTTTGTCTTGAAATCAAGAATTTTGACTGGGGTTTCAGCATAAGACATATCATCTTTCAACCCGAGGGCCTCATGATTCAGAATGTGACTAGGGTCTTTGACATAAGGCTTCAAATTAGATACATGAAAGACATTATGCATGGCACTATACTAAGGTGGCAAAGCAAGATGACAAGAACATTCACCAACCCTTTCAAGGATCTCAAACGTTCCTACATAATGAAGACTGAGCTTTCCTTTATTCTTGGCTAAAGATCGAATAGGTCGGATCTTCAGAAAGACATGATCACCTTCCTTGAACTGACGTTCCTAGCTATGAGCATCTGCATAAGATTTCTACCTATCGTGTTCTTGCTTCATCCACTGCCTGATCAGTGCAACCTTATCAGTATATAGTTGCATCTCCTCATATTTCATCTAGGTATTCTCCCCGACATCATCCCAGTGTAGTGGATATCTGTAGGGTTTCCCATATTATGCTTCATAGGGAGGCATCCCAATACTCGCCTGATAGCTATTATTATATGTGAACTCAGCTAAAGGAAGATAATGGTCCCACGAGCCTTCCCAATCAAGTACACAAGCTCGTAAATGGTCTCCTAGAATCTGTATTGTGCGTTTTGACTGCACATATGTCTGTGGATGGTATGCAGTACTGAAGTTGAACTTGGTGCCTAGTTCTTCTTGAACCTACTTCCATAGCTTTGAAGTGAACTTTGGGTCCCTGTTCAAGACAATAGATGCTGGAAATCTATGTAGACCTACTATTTCCCGTATATAAAGGTCGACCAACTCAGAAACTTTTGCAGTAGTCTTCACAGGGAGGAAATGAGCTGACTTGGTGAGACAATCCATGATGACCCATGCAACGTCGTATCCCTTCCTGTTCTGGGTAGCCCTACCACGAAATCCATGGTGATGTGTTCCCATTTCCATTCCGGAATTTCAAGGGGTTGTAGTAGACCGCCTGGTCTCTGGTGCTCGGTCTTGATCCTCTAGCATGTCAGACATTTGGACATGAATTCAGCAATATCACGCTTCATGCCCCTCCACTAGAACTGACGTTGTAGGTCTTTGTACATTTTTGTTGTGCCAGGATGGACTGTGTACTTTGACCCATGTGCCTCACTGAGAATCTTTTCCTTTTCAGCTAACTACTCTGGAACCCATATACGGTTCTTATATTGAAGACCACCATCAAGACCCATAGACGGATCTATTTGAGGCTTTGACAGGAGTGAGGAGAGCTTGATAAGATCATGACTAGCTATTTGTACTTCAAGAAGTTCATATTGCAAGCTAGACGTTATGGAGATATTGTTGACATGTACACGATCAAATAGGAATTGTGGCTTCCAACCCACTAGGTCCTCCATATTCCTCCATTCGGGGACAGATAAAGGATGCCCACACTACCCTTTTTCTACTAAGGGCATCGGCGAATACATTTTACTTACCCGGATGATAGGAAATAGTGAAATCGTAGTCCTTTAGATACTCGATCCATCGTCGTTGTCGCAGATTCAGGTCCTTCTGTGTCAGCATGTACTTCAGTGCCTCCAGATTTTGCTGCTAGTGAGAGGCGCAGAGTGTAGGGGGGTAGTTCTCCCTTCTCTAAGAACTAGGGATGGTGTGGCTAGGTCCGTTGGGTTTGTTTTCATGAGAGGGGAAGGAATATCCCAAAGGTTTTGCAAGGAGGTTTCTAGGATAGGTGTGGGGGTGGGGGATTCGGTCGTCGTTTTGTTGGGGTCGAAGCTCGGGTCCTGTGGGAGGTTAGGGACAACCACCAAGTTGTCTGATCTCCCCTGGATGGTTGGAATCATAGGACAAAAAAAATAAAGGCCCACGGCCGAGTCTGAGAGGGGGCGTGACATAAAAATGAACCACATATGATCGAGGACTAAGGTTAAGAATGATATAATGCACATTATTTTCAAAAGCTAAAAACGCCTACTTGGTTAACCCAAAAGCAATGAAATTTTCGATGTAGCCTTGTAATATCATGATGTAACTATGGTACAAAATTGGGGTTCAAATTCAAAAGTTAAACATGGTTATTTATTAAATACATTAATGCATACAATTCATCCTCATATAATAATAGGTTTGAATTAATTGAATTTTTAGTGACTCTTTTCTATTCACATTAGTGAGTGAGGTATTTGAGGTCATTTTGGTCAACAATTTGAGAAAAAAAACTTTAAGAGAGAAGAAAAAATAAAATGAAAAACTCACTCTCTCACATGGGTAGATCTATCGATGGTAAAACTAGGAAAGACCATCGAGACTCTTAGTTTCCCAAGGTGTCAAGATGACCCATCGATAGTCAAACTATCATATATAATGTTTTGAGGCTCAACCTTACAAGGAATGTTGAGGCTCAAGGAAATACATATCAATATCCATATATCACCCTGTCGAGGGTAAAAAAAAGCAATCGAGGTCCCTCCTTTACCTACCTATCCACCCTCTAACCTAACCCTATTTGTGGTCCATGCAACATCATCTATCACGGCATCTTTTATATCCACCCATCAAGACACCCTCGATAGCCATTTCCTAAAGGGTGGGAAGGGCCTAAGCCATTATTTCTCCAAGGTGGTTATTGTGCCAACCTATCCATGTACCAACACAAGATTAGGATTAAGGTTAGAACCCCAAAAAGAAACCATATATTATCCAAGTTCAATAGAATTCAACTATAATCAAATAAAAATGAATATTAAGTAGAAAATGTCCTTAAATAAATTAAACATATTGCAATTTGTTCCTTAGTTATGGTGAAACATCAATTACAACTAAATTTTGCAAGAAAAGTAGATCGGAGCAAACAAAGTACAAATGGAGTCAAATCATAAGTTTCAATTAATCAATTTATTACAAACTTTATCAAGCATTCAATTATAATTGTCAAACATGATTATATGGTGATATATTAGGGGTCTTGCACTAGAATAGAGACCAGACGGATTCTTTCATGCAGAAAAGATCATAAATGAGAACTTTGATGTACATACGACACTATGGGATTATAATAGAGAGAGGATTTCATATGGGCATACCTTCAACAACATTGAGTTGTCAAGGGGAATTATTTTAAAGGAAATTATTACACTCATAGCTGATCCTATAGAATGGCAGATGCCTTTAACATTATAAGAGGAAGGACTAGCAAGAGCAATATAGGCATGACACATAAGCTATACAATAGGAAATGGGCTAAGTAGTTCGGCCTTCTTATGGAATAGCTTACTAGGTACTTAAACATGTTAACAACTCATGTCATAGCACTAGGGATTGGTTGCAGCTTATTACATATATGACATATGTATTTTAGTTCATAGTGATTTGGGATGGATTTTATTTTTTCAGGAGCAACATATAATGCATAAAATAACACATTGATACGCTCACACATGCACGCACACACACACACACACACACACACACACACACACACACACATATATATATATATATATATATATATATATATATATATATATATATATATATATATATATATATATACATATATATGTATGTATATAGATATATGTATGTATATATATGTGTATGTATATATATGTGTATGTATATATATATGTATGTATATATATATATATATATATATATATATATCATTTAGTTGAGTTGTATTTCCTAGAACATAACAAACAAGATCATAGACTTGGTGTTCCTCAGCCAACATAAATGCAACAAATTAGTATTCATATACTATTTACATTATCATTATTGAAGCAAATTTGTTACACTTATTTTCAGAAAATAAGGTATTGATCATGCTATTCAAATTTGGTAAATAATTTATGACCATTAAAGCAATCATGAATAACTACTAGTATAGAATACATATGATGCTTGAGAAATTGTGTCCAACTTTTAGTCTCAGTGTTATACAAAACCATATCCAAGCTTCTGGCTAATAGGTTGAAAGAGGTACTACCCCTCATTATCTCACCAAATCAAAATGCTTTCGTCAAAGGGAGGAATATGTCAGACTGCTCTCTCTTGGCTACTGAATTTCTCAATGAATTCAATATGAAGAATACTAATGCTAAAGCATGTATCAAGATTGAAATTAGTAAGTCATACGATCATGTGAACTGGGAATACCTCTGGAGGGTGATGGATTCTATGGGCTTCGATCAGAAATGGATACAAATAATCAAACAATGTGTGGAGACATGCTCTTTTTCTATCCTAATTAATGGTTGTCCTAATGGCATGTTTAGATCCTCTAATGGCCTACAGCAAGGAGACCCTCTGTCCCCACTCCTTTTTATAATGGTGATGAAAGGTTTGACCAAGATGATTGATACAGCTGAAGACAAGGGCCTCATTAGAACCTTTAAAGTCAAAGGGACTAAAGTCATGACACACATCATTTTTGTAGATGACGTCCTTCTGTTCTCAGTAGGTAATAGTAGAAGACTCAAGGAATACAAACTTCTTCTCCTTAATTTTGGTAAAATCACGGGCCTCTATGTGAGCACCATCAAATCTCAAGTATTTTTCTCCAAATCATGTGACAACTGAAGGGATAGACTCAAGAAAGCTATAGGCATGCAAGATGGTTCTCTACCTACATAATATTTGGGCTTCCTTCTCATTGTAGGCCACATTACTTCCAAAGACTTTGACGGTTGCCTAGATAGGTACAGAGAAAAAATTGAGAACTGGAGTGGGCTCCGGATATCAATGGTTGGTCGTCTTGTTCTCATCAGATCACTGCTACAAAGTCTACTTCATTTTTGGACTACTATGGGCACATACCCAACCCTATATTGCACTCTCTCAGATCTCTTACTGCGGGCTTCCTATGGGCAGGGAAGTATCATGCCATAGCGTGGGAAACCATTGCTAAGCCTTTCCTAGAAGGTGGATTGCAGATTAAGGATACGGAGGAGCTCATGCAGTAGAGTAGTGCCAGCCGCGTCCTCAAATTTATCAATTCACTGATGAACTGCTGGACTGTATGGATGAAAAAGAGATATGGTCCCAATCTTGTCTGTGATGAGAGAAGCAAACCCTCCCGCACTTGGCGTCTGATGTGCACCCATGTGGAAGCCAATCAACACTTTTTTAGTGTTGATTTGAGTGGTGTTTGGTCTTCTAACCAGTCACCAATGATCAATAAAGCTATAGGCACCCCATCTGGGATGGGTATTTCAGCAACCTTATGGGGCTGCACTCATTACCCCAAGTGGAGTGTGTTCTGTTATAGAGCCATTCATAACAGACTCCCTACTTTTGACAGAATGGCTACTTGGGGTATCCCGTTAGATGAGACCTGCCATCTTTGCAAGAACTCTAATGAGACGAATACACACATGTTTTTCAGTTGTTGTTGGTCCAAGCAGGTCTGGTGCATCATGTGTCTCAGAAACGGCTGGGGGCAGAATACTCCCAATAACTTGTATGAAGCAATCAAGTGGGCTGATGACTATTTCAAAAATGACAGATACCTGAAAAGCTATGCCTTCCTTTGCATTACGGGACTGAGCTATTTTGTGTGGAACGAGAGGAACAAAAGAATTCATGAGAAGAAGGAGACCAGCCAGAAAGCCTTCATCAACAAATTTACTAATGAACTCAAACGACATATGAAGAATAGAAATGACATTTTGTATAGACTGGATGAAAACACAATAATTTACTGGGGTTTTTGTATGTAATCTCTATGTATAGTTTTCTTTTGGACCTTGTACAAGGGTGCCCAGTCGTGTACAGTATCCACTTTTTTGTTTTAATATATTTACCTTACTCTAAAAAAAAAAAGTCACTTCAAATCAAAATGAACCCAAACTAATCAGGTTATTGGTTACTTGTCAAGTGTATAAACCTATATGATGCCATTATTTATAGCATACCTAGTAATACCAGGACAACAACTATGCATTCTCATTTTTCTATCATATCTACTATTCTACTCTAATAAGCGTCAGCACTCGTCTCTCTCCTCCCATTTACATCCCGTCAATAGTTGGACTTCTACCGTGTTCCGTCCGACTGTTATCCTTTTCACGTGATCTCTCTCGTGCCCATCCTCCTTCCGTGAATCCATCAAAACTTGGACTCCAGCCTACAAACTATAACTCTCTTTATTTGTCAACCATAAAAATTAGTTTGCCATAGTAAAAATAGTAGTAGGTTTTTTGGTGGACAAAGAAGTCGTTCCAGGGTTCTCTCCGAAATCCAAAATCAACGCTGCAGTTAAACCAAAAACATTACTTCGCCAGAACAAAAACTAATGCAGGTTTTATGTGGACGGAGAAATCATTGTAGGATATATATATATAGTCTACCTTTCCTTTTCCATTCACGCAGTACAACAATCTTTATCATGGAGACAGATACATTACGCGATTACAATCTTCTTCTTCCTATAAATACCAACGTAGTCTGAGATATGTAGTGCTGCCACTAGGTCAACAACCCGATCGATAAAGTAAAGTGAAGATTAAATGATACGAAGCAACGGTGAAAGAATAGTGGACGTCTTGCTAACCCTCGAGTCATTTTCATCCTTCTCCCATACGGTCGAGTTGTTTCTCTCCCTTACGGTTGATTTGTACCTTGGTAATTGTGCAAACTTGATGAGTAAGTTCGATGATACCTTTGATATTGAAAAAGGATAAGTGAAGTATATAACTAATGGAAACAAGACCACTACATTCATTCACTAATGGCCCAATATATAATCTAAAGTTCTTTATATAATTATGACTTGCATCGAATCGATGTATTTTAAAACATCAACTAATTATATTTCCTAGAATAATTATTCATCATGAACTGAAAATTTATTTTGTTATTACTCTGGTCTCATCCAATGAACTAGTCTATTCTCAACTACTCACACACATTAGTTCATATAAGGAAAAGGTCATGCATTCATAACAAGGACTAGAAAATATTATTTGAGACGACTTTAGGTCATATACCTGACAACAACGAACATTATCCCCGATGGCCACAAGCAGACTGAACAAAAGAAAATAGTAATACAACTTATCTTGCATATATCTCCAGAAAGAAAGCACTGGACTAGGAGCTCAAGCATGACATATGGAAGATCCAAATACACCCTCTTAAATTGTGATGTATTTAATCATACAATACTAAAGGAAACTCCATCAGACAAAATCCCCCTTGACAGAGTGTTCGTGTTAAGTATAACATCATTAAGCCTATGACGCTCTCCAAAAGTGTGATGGGTATCTTGATCATAGATCACATGGATCATTCGATGGTATTCTTTTTCAATCGTGCAGTAAGATTTTGTTTGCAATAATATCTGGCTGCTCAATGATCACTGACAGTAATGTAATGGCACCTATGTGTATGGATGTTGTGTTTTAAAGGACCGATTTTGCCATAAAAAAGGACCAGCGGTGCAACTTGTTGTCCGCTTGTCTTCTATTTCGATGTAAAATAAAATTACACAATTAATATAGTAGGAGTATATGTATATTGATCTACCATGACGTAAGAAAATCACAGAAGCATACATCCATTGGTAAAGCATAAGCAACTAGACTACACCCAAATGAACATGTACTTTTTCCAAATATTTTTTCTTATTTTCCACGAGTCATATTTTCTCTTCTGATTTGTCCATCCATACATTTCATATAATTAGGATAATCTCTTATAATTCTAATATTGCAATTACCTCACGACTGTCCCATCAATTTCATTATACCATGCAATGTTTTACGTTTCCGCTTGTTCAGAATGTTTGAATCGATTATCCAACTTTGTTGATTTACAATTTTTCCAGTTTTTCCTCTTTAAATGCACATGTTCTATACATCATGTGTTTCCTATACTACTTGTTTCAAGATAAAAAAAATTATACATTTTTAAATTTTAAGATATGTATTTTTTTAGTAGGTCCACTATCCGATATGTATCGCATACTTTGTTGTGCAATTTTTCCCCTTCTATCCATATATTATGATCATATGGGTGGATGCAATTTCATGTTTAACTTTATTGTTTACCAGCACATAGCTTATTCTTTAACTGAAAAATATTGTGTTTTATATGTTTAGTTTTATGTATCATTCAATATTGTTACTTCATAATTCAATGTTGGTTTATCTAAGATTTACATATCTTGGTTATACAAATGATATAGTCGATTGTCAACGCAACACATATCTTGCATGCTATTTTTTAATTGACATCAATTCTAACTAAATAGGACGTTGTTGTTTCCTTTTCTGTGAATGAATGTTGTCCTCACCTATTCTCAAGCTAATGAATCATATTTTATATTTTGATCAATTAACTTTAACTCTGAATTGTCATTGCAAGTATTTTACACTTCACGTCAAGTTACAACATATAATTTTTATGTGTTTAATGAGCATGTTATGTTCACCCTTGAGAAGGGATGTAGAAATGCATTCACTATCTACAATATCATGAGCTATGAGACAACATGGGCATTGCCAAACAAAATATTGTGCTTAGTTCTTCTACAGGAAAAGATAAAAGATAAGAAGACATTTTTGTTAAAGGAAACAAACTCAATATTAAAGGGTAGAAATAAAACATGAGTCACCTATTCAAAAACATAAATGGTATATATTGCGGACAAGGTACTTTTCTTTTTAAGAGTTATTTTGTTGTGATCTCTATAACACAGTTTGAGTATTGAGAACATGCAGATGTGCATGTTCATTAGTTGAAAGATTACTCTTAGAAACTACAACATCAAGGAAAATAAAAACGTACAAGCTCATAATTTTGAAGATAAACCTTAGCATTATGCAAATGATAGGGAAATGCTAGATATTCTTGACTATAAATTTGATAAAAAGTAACAAATAAATCTATGATCACACATAAATATGGAATATACTAACATAGATATACATGTATCTATGGTTTCTTGTATGACAAGAATGTGATCGACGTGGCAAACCTATAAACACTCTAACTAATAGAAACAAGAAGAAGTTGATCATATACAATTTTTTGTCACTATTTCTCTCTCTCTATTTACTTTCTTGAAGTAGGGTGGAAGCAAAAACAAAGTAGAAGACTCTCAAAGAATTGGTAAAAAATGTATATTGAGAAATTATGTGTAACCATTTAAGATAAGTGTGAATATTTAAATGTAATTCTAAGTGATATTTCAATTTATGTCGGTTCAACTTTAAATTGACTACATTTTGTGCGACGAATGGTGGTATCAATCTAATAGTTAAACTAAAAGTATAATAAAATTTACACATCAAAATATGTTTGTAACACCCCAATTTCTATCACATGAGAGGAAGCAATTTTTTTCTAACATGGGAGTGTTACTAACATGATATGCATTACACAAATGATAGAAAAAAAATCATTACATACTGTGTATAAAATAAATTATCATAATTACCAGCAAAAGGGAAATGGTTACATCAAACCTTATAAGAAAACTATAATATGTGATCTAAAACATTGTACTTCTATCATAAGCTATTGGGATCGTGTAGTTGGCGCACTACAAAGCAAATCTCCTAAAGTTTTCTCTGCATCATCTTATCATGACTACCTCCTGTAGTTCTGCACCTATGGACATCTCGTCCCCAGTCATACACAAAGGGAAACCTAGGTTAAAGTAAGTGGCATTGAACTTCTAATAATGTAAACATGAATACACTATAACTAAAAGTTGAACTAATATTTGAAAGTTGTAAACTTATATTGAATCGGTGTGTCTTTTACTTTTGTCTTTTATCTGATTTGTGACCACCATTATACGATAAGTCCTCCTAAATTGGCATATCTACGCCCTGAATCGGTACTGGAGTACCTCTGAATTGGCACTACATGCCTCTGAATGACATTGAGGTGTCTCTGAATTGGCGTAATTATGCCCTGCTTGACACCAAACTACCTCTAAATTGAAGTAAAAGTCCTCTAAATTGGCAATAGATGCCTCTGAATCGTCCCAGGGCTAACTGAATGAGGACATACCAAATAATATCTTCTGTGAAGGTTCTGAGTTAATTATCTTAAATATGAACTTATTGAAATATGAATCTCAACTTATCTTATACTGAAACTGAATACTGATAACCGAATACAAATTTTGAATCTCTATTCTTAAATTTTAAACTGAAACTAAATCTGAATCTGAAGTCCAATATTCTTACAGTCTGATAAATCTTAATCTGAAGTTTTTATTTATCAAGTGATTTAATTTAATTATGAAATCAAATATATTGCATATGAGTCTAACAACTCATAAATCTAACATGGCATCGACACATACAACCATATCTATCATTCACTTAACCAAATTGCATCATATGTTACTTACCATGGTATTAAACCGCTATTAGTGTGGTTGTCATCTCTCAAGCTTTCAAAGAGTCCTTATACTTCTAAATCTGACAATTAGGATAAATGGTGTGATATTACTATTAACTATTCAATAAAAAAGCAACTACAATTATCTAACATTTATTTCTTTTGTTTAGGAAATTGGGCCTTGCTTCACTAGGCCCACTACTCAGGAGTCAACTTGGCCTACACGTGATGGGGTCATCCCGACCGTGCCTTCCTTCTTCCATGCCTGGTCACGTTCACAGGGGATGAGATTCCCCTGTTTCCACCACAAGAGCAAGGCACCCGAGCAGCATGGATCCGACGGCCCAGTTCAGAATCATGGTCGGCATTCAACCCATTGAAAGTCTCTCAAGCTCAGGTTCCTCCCCACCTGGCGTCTTATTCGAACTCATCGAAGGGGTTCTCTGGTCCCCTATTCCATGCCAAAAATAGGGGAACTACCAGACAAAGTTTCTCCAGCGATGTGGAGCTCGCCCTACAGCCCATGAAAACACCAAGTAAGCATCCCTCCTTCTACAGTTCGTCCTCCTTCGAGTAGGCAGCATCATCGGGATTCTATGGGGGTAAGGGTTGAAAAATCCTAATACATCTGTCCTCCGTGCCGCCACACCACTTTCCCTTTCTCTCTTATTCCTCATTCTTTTCTTCTATCTCTTGGTTGCATAGAATAGAATCTGAAGTCCTAAACCCTAAGGATATATGTCTTTTATAGCATGCTCCATTTGCCCAAACATTGGGGTTCGTCCCATGTTATTTCACGAGTGCAGACTCTCCAGTCTCACTGGGAGTCTCAATCGCCCACTTTCTTTCCTTTATTTTTCTTTATATATAAAAATCCAGTTTAAATAACTAATTATTTTGACAACATTAAGATCTCATTTAATAAAAAAAATTTCTATTATTTACATCTTTTCATATTCCTTGTGTGGACAAAGGATTTGAGCAAAACAATTCAGATAATCACTCAATATACCTTTAAACTAAATACTACATAATTAATAATTTAATTACCTAGTCTACTAGATAAATCAAAATAATCTAAAATGTGTCCCACAATCTCATTTTTGAAAAACTACTAGAGGGGGGGTGAATAGAGTTTTTGAATTATTTTAACAATTTATTGAATTCAAACAACCACAATTGAAATTGGAAGAAAGAGATAGGTGTTTAGAGTGGCTCCAACTATAGCAAATACTATAGTTGTCAGTCCACTACCCGGTTGCTTACCCAACCGGGATTTGAAAGTATTTATTTTATTACCTCTCGAGGATTTATACAAAATACAATACTTTCCTTTACACCCTTTGAACAGCCTTCACTTGAAGTAGGTGCACCAACTTTGAGGTAGCCTTCTTTAAAGTAACTCCAAGCTCCCCCTTGAAGTAGCCTTCCTCTCTAGAAGTAACCTCCCATTGCACCAGCCTTCTGAAGTAGCTCAAAGTCTCCTTCTTCGCCAAGAAGATCTTTACCCTCTCCAATCCGCAGCCTCCAACCTAGGAGTAGCAACGAGAGTACAAACAATAACAGGGAACAAGAAAGAAAAAGGAAATTACAACTTATCCTTTATAGCCCAAGGCTTGATTTGCCTAGATCAAGCGTATAGATCTCCTAACCAAGTGTGTGGACTTGTGATTGCAGTGGGTAGGAGATACTAGCCTATAGGACACGAATTATGAGCTAAGGAATGAAATGGCCAATTGTCACAATGCTCAAATTGCTGACAAACAGATTGCTCAAAGTATGCTCAAGGATTTCTCAAGTGTAGCAAGTGTAATTTGAGTGTCCTATGGCTTGTCCTATTTATAGGAATGGTCTAAGGATGCTTAAGGACATTCTCGACAACTTCTAGGGGTTTCTAAGTGCTTAACTAGCCGTTAGGTACAAAGTTGTTGCTTTAACAACGGCTAATTAATTAATTCTGCAGTTGCTGTCAGAGACCATCTCGGTCGAGGAATGGTCGACCGAGACACCTACTCGGTCAAACTTTTGTCGACCGACAGGCACTCTAGAATAAGTGGTTTGCAACGTCTTTCTCCAACTGCCAACTAACTTGTTTGTTGTGTCTAACGGCTACTTTGGATCTTTCTCGGTCGAGAAGATTGTCGACCGAGAGTGTCTCGGTCGAGGAGTTTGTCGACCGAGATTGATCCTGTTTCAATGTTTCAATTTAGACACTAACTATATGTATGAGTGTGCAAATGTGATCCTATTTGAATGGAATGACTTATCTAAATGTGGTGTTTAGCTAGGGAGAATCTAACGCTTGATTTACATGCAATCTAAGTACTTGTACATTATATATTTGTACAAGTTTTTACAAAGCGATTACATTGCATGAAAAACATAAATGTAAGCATATGGATTTCCCTAGTTGCTTTGGCATCCACCTTAATCTTGCACACTTAAGTAGCTCGTTAGATCAAATGAAATGTTTGTCATAATCAAAACAAAGGGATTTATAGATGTCCATTTAGCCAACAATCTCCCCCTTTTTGAAGATGACAAACATTTCCTAAATATAAAAATAAAGGAAATATAAACCATATGAGTTTCATACCTTTAGATTACCTTTTGTAGCTTTTCCTCTTGTTTATAAAATGTGTGCTTATTATTCCCCTTGAATTATGGAACATGAAATCCAATTCACTAGGGAATATAGCAACTTTCAATGTAAAGCCAAGAGTTTATTTATGAAACTCATTGATTGAGTTTTTCTAAGTTTTAGTTTTATATTTATTTCTCCCCCTTTGTCAATTCAAAAAGATATCCGTTTAGAAATAAAAACTCCCCCTTAGATGTCCCATCAAATCTAATGAAAAAGATGTCTATTTAAAAGCCAAAATATCATGATGCAAATAAGAGTTTTTGTTTAAGTTGCACAAATATCAAAGAAAACATCTTCCAAAGGAGTGATAAGCAATTGCTTCCTAATTTTGTTAAATTGATCTAGTGGAAGCGGTTTTGTAAAAATATCAGCCAATTGATCTTCCGTATCAACATGATGAAGGGAAACATGATTCTTGGAGATGTGATCCCTTAAAAAATGATGACGGATTTCAATATGTTTAGCTCGGCTGTGTAATATAGGATTGTGTGCTAAGTTTATAGCGCTCGTGTTGTCACAAAAAATAGGCGTAGATGAAAGAGTAAAACCATAATCGTTTAATACTTGTTGCATATAAAGCACTTGAGCACAACAAGACCCGGCTGCCATATATTCATCTTCAGTTGTAGATAGGGCAACCGTATTTTGTTTCTTGCTAAACCAAGATACTAAAGCTCTCCCTAATAAGAAACAGCCACCACTAGTACTCTTGCGATCAAGTCGACAACCAGCATAATCCGCATCAGTATAAGCTTTAAAATCCAAGGATTGTCCTTTTGGATACCATAAACCAAAACAAGTAGTGTCGGCTAGGTAACGAAGAATTCGTTTAACTGCTAGAAAATGAGAGTGCATAGGTTGTGATTGAAATCGAGCACAAAGACCAACGGGAAACATAATGTCCGGTCTAGAAGAAGTTAAGTAAAGCAAACTACCAATCATGGCTCGATATAAGGAATCATCAACAGGTTCCCCATTTTCATCCTTATCAATTTTAATAGAAGTAGCCATAGGAGTAGTAGCATGTTTGCACTGATCCATCCCAAAACGTTTTAAGAGTTCTTTAGTATATTTTTCTTGGCTTATGAATATTCCGGCAGGTGTTTGCTTAATTTGAAAACCAAGAAAGAAAGTTAGTTCACCCATGAGGCTCATTTCAAATTCTTTTTGCATAATATCACTAAATTGTGTGCACAATGAATCATTAGAAGCTCCAAAAATAATGTCATCAACATATATTTGCACAACTAGGAAATCAGATGTATATGTTTTGAAAAATAAAGTAGAATCTGAATTTCCAATAGAAAAACCATTATCAAAAAGATATGTCTTGAGCCTTTCATACCAATTTCTAGGTGCTTGTTTTAAACCATAAAGTGCTTTCTTAAGTTTATAAACATAGTCACCTTTTTCCGGTATTTCAAAACCAGGTGGTTGGGCAACATATACTTCTTCTTGAATGATGCCATTTAGAAATGCACTTTTTACATCCATTTGGTAGAGTTTGATGTTTTTATGTGCAGCAATAGCTAGTAACATTCTAATAGCTTCAAGTCTAGCTACCGGTGCATATGTTTCATCAAAATCTATTCCTTCTTGTTGATTATATCCTTGTGCTACTAACCGAGCTTTATTCCTTATTACTTCTCCTGCCTCATTTAGTTTGTTCCTAAAAATCCATTTAGTTCCTATTATGGTTTTATCTTGTGGTTTAGGAACTAAATCCCATACATCATTTTTAGTGAATTGATTCAATTCTTCTTGCATGGCTATTATCCAATAATCATCTTTAAGAGCTTCAGATATCTTTTTAGGTTCAATGATAGAAACAAAAGCCATGTTTGCAACATCTTTGAAGGAAGACCGAGTTTTAACTTTATCATTAGGATCTCCAATAATTAATTCTTGAGGATGATCTTTAATAAGCCTAGGTGTAGGTTGTGGTTCAACTTGGTGATTATTTGTAGTACTTTTCTCACTATCATTTGGTATGTTTAAATTTTCGAATTGATTTGTGAGATCTATGATTTCTAGATTTTCAGATTTAGACTCTTCATGAAAAGAAACATGAATAGATTCCTCAACTTTTCTAGATATAGTGTTATATACTCTAAAATCTTTGCTAGAAGTGGAATATCCCAAAAAGAATTCTTTGTGAGATTTTGAGTCAAACTTATCTCTATCATCTTTGGTATTTAAGATATAGCATGTGGAGCCAAAGGTATGAAAATAGTCAACTCTAGGTTTCTTAGAATGTATTAGTTCATATGGAGTTTTCTTTAAATGAGAGTGAACAGTTACTCTATTTAGCACATAGCATGCAGTGTTTACAGCTTCATCCCAAAAGGTTTTGGGTGTGTTATGTTCAAGCATCATAGTTCTAGCCATTTCTTGTAGTGATCGATTTTTCCTTTCAACTATACCATTTTGTTGTGGGGTGCGTGGAGCAGAAAAATTATGAGTGTACCCTTGAGATGTACAAAACTCTTCAAATGTATGATTTTCTAATTCTCCACCATGATCACTTCTAATGGTACATATTTTGCATTGTAATAGATTTTCAATCTTGGAACTAAATTGTATAAAAACATGAATAGTATCATCTTTAGTTGCAATAAAGTGTACCCATGTGTATCTACTATAATCATCAACAATAACAAAACAGTATCTTTTACCACCAATAGATTGTGTCCTCATGGGTCCAAATAAATCCATATGAATTAATTCTAAGGACCTACTGGTGCTAAGTACATGTTTTGGTTTAAAAGAGGTTTTGGTTTGCTTTCCCATTGTGCATGGTTCACAGTTTTCAACTTGATCAAAAGATAAAGTAGGCAATCCACGAACAAGATCATATTTCACTAACTTTTTAATAACATGTGAACTAGCATGTCCTAGCTTTTTATGCCATACTTGTAAGGTATTTTCATTTGCAAGCAAGCATTTTCCCACTACTGATTTCATAGAGTTAGGTTTAAGAATATAAAGATTTCCAACTCTATTTCCTTCATAAACAACATTTGTAGTGTTTTCTATTAATAACTTGCAGCAAGTTTTGTTAAATAACACATCATAACCACTATCACATAATTGTCTAACACTTATCAAATTATGGTGCAAACCATCAACGAGTAGAACATTCTTTATTTCGAGGTTTGTACCAACATTACCTATTCCAACGATTTTTCCCTTACCATTGTCTCCAAAGGTGACTGTTCTACTTTTCTTTTCTTCAAAGGTTTGGAATGCATCCTTGTTTCCGGTCATATGTTTGGAACATCCACTGTCAACCACCCATTCCTGCATTAAAATGTAGATTTTGGTACCCATGTGATGGTCCGATATGGTTAGAATCATTTAAGTACAGATTTGTATAGTAGTTCTGAATCAGAAGTCCAGTCGGTCGACAATTGTTCGACCGACATATGTCTCGGTCGACAAATTGTCGATCGAGAAGATTACTGTTTTACAAACTAGAAAACACAGAAATGTAGCTCGGTTGACCAATTTTCGACCGAAATAATTGCTGTAAATCTTGATATGTTACAGACATTCGGTCGGTCGACAATACTTCGACCGATTAATGGTTCGGTCGACAATACTTCGACCGACTGAGTTTCTGTTTCAGTACAACAATGCAGAAAATTAACAATAAGCATGAAATCTTTTGTTTAGTTGAGATAAGACAATATAAATAGCAAGATGGAGCTTTTTGGTCATATCTCAACTAAATTCTATTTGATTCTACTAAGTTTGAGGTTTTGGGACCCAAACTAATTCGGAATCCTTAGTTTTATAAGGGCATGAAAAGGAATAGTGTCCAAGACGTAAACAAAAATGGCAAGTAATAGAATCAACTTCATTTCTCTTTCTAGCCATTGTGTTCTTGGGTACAAACATAGTTTGAGTTCTTTTGGGTTGATTTTTCTTTGGAGCATATCCCAAACCTTTTCTTCCGTTAAAAACAGTACCAATGTTTAGAATGTTATCAAGTATATCTTTTCTTCTTAACTCATAAAGTTCTCTTTGCAACTGAGCAATGTCATTCAATTTTTTGTGTAAATCTTTTCTTGCTTGATCTAAATCAGATAGCAATGAATCTCTTTCTTTTATAACATTATCATAGTCTAGATGGTTACACAAAATAGGTTGAGTTTGAAAATCTTTTAGTTTAGCTAACAAGTCAGTCTTTTCTTTAGAAAGAAGATCAACATTTGTTTCTAAAGTGAGTAGCTTTCTAGTACAATCATCTAAAGATGTTTTTAAAGACAAATTCTCAAGATCAATGTTATTCTTTTCAGAAGAAAGATTATCTAATTTAGCAATTTGCTCATCATTTGATTTAATAACCTTCTTTAGTTTCTTCTTGACATCAACATACTTATCATGAATTTCTTGTAGACTAGTGACTAACTCTTCTTTAGAAAGATCAAGTAGGCTTACCTCTTGAGAGTTTTCATCATCTTCTCTTGCCATTAGACAATCCACAGTTTCTTCTCCGCTTTCACTGTCACTTGACTCGTCCCATGCAGCTTTATAGGCTTTTTCTCCCTTCTTTTTGTGAGAGCTTTTCTTTCCTTTCTTTGCTTTAGGACATTCATTTTTGAAATGCGCTTTCTTCCCACATTCAAAACACCTAGGAGGGGTAGAAGAAGAGCTGGAAATTTTGTTAGATTTAAATCTTTTGTATTTCTTACCATTGACTATCAAGGCTTCTTCTCCTTCTTCTTCACTTGACTCCTCACTTTCTTGTGTGACAACCTTTGAAGCTTTTAGAGCCACATCCTTCTTTTTTCCTTGCTGAAGTTCATGTGCTCTTCTTTCTTCCTCTTCTAGGGTTGCTTCATGAGCTTCTAAGTTTCCAATAAGTTGCTCCATTTTCAGTCGAGTGAGGTTGTTTGCTTCTTCAATGGCTGTCACCTTTGGCTTATATTTTGGAGGAAGTGAACGAAGGATCTTTGATACCTGATCTTCTTCAGGAATAGGTTTTCCTAAAGCACTTAAACCATTAACAATAGTAGAGAATTTTGCAAACATTTCACTAATTGATTCATTCGTATCCATACGAAAGTGTTCAAATTTTTGTTTAAACATGCTAATTTTGGAATTTTTGACTTGGACTGTACCTTCATAGGTTATGGATAGTCTATGCCAAATATCATAGGCTGTGTCACAATTAGATATTTTATTAAATTCTCCTACCGGAATAGAACAATATAAAATGCTTACAGCTTTTGCATTCATTTGGGCCAGCTTTACCGTATTTGCATCCCATTCTGCAAATTGAGTTTGAGGGAGCTCGTATGGGGTTGACACCATTCTCCATAGGTCCCAATTGATGCCTTGGAAATAGAATTGCATCCTTCTCTTCCAATATTGGTAGTTTGTTCCATCGAACGCTGGAGGCCTAGCAACAAGTGTTCCTTCAAGGTTAAGGTTGTTGAGCACTCCATCCCCCATTTCTTCAAGACATTGTTAGGGTTCCTTGAAGCCCGCTCTGATACCAATTGAAAAACTACTAGAGGGGGGGTGAATAGAGTTTTTGAATTATTTTAACAATTTATTGAATTCAAACAACCACAATTGAAATTGGAAGAAAGAGACAGGTGTTTAGAGTGGTTCCAACTATAGAAAATACTATAGTTGTCAGTTTACTACCCGGTTGCTTACCCAACCGGGATTTGAAAGTATTTATTTTATTACCTCTCGAGGATTTATACAAAATACAATACTTTCCTTTACACCCTTTGAACAGCCTTCACTTGAAGTAGGTGCACCAACTTTGAGGTAGCCTTCTTTGAAGTAACTCCAAGCTCCCCCTTGAAGTAGCCTTCCTCTCTAGAAGTAACCTCCCGTTGCACCAGCCTTCTGAAGTAGCTCAAAGTCTCCTTCTTCGCCAAGAAGATCTTTACCCTCTCCAATCTGCAGCCTCCAACCTAGGAGTAGCAAGGAGAGTACAAATAATAACAGGGAACAAGAAAGAAAAAGGAAATTTCAACTTATCCTTTATAGCCCAAGGCTTGATTTGCCTAGATCAAGCGTATAGATCTCCTAACCAAGTGTGTGGACTTGTGATTGCAGTGGGTAGGAGATACTAGCCTATAGGACACGAATTATGAGCTACGGAATGAAATGGCCAATTGTCACAATGCTCAAATTGCTGACAAACAGATTGCTCAAAGTATGCTCAAGGATTTCTCAAGTGTAGCAAGTGTAATTTGAGTGTCCTATGGCTTGTCCTATTTATAGGAATGGTCTAAGGATGCTTAAGGACGTTCTAGACAACTTCTAGGGGTTTCTAAGTGCTTAACTAGCCGTTAGGTACAAAGTTGTTGCTTTAACAACGGCTAATTAATTAATTCTGCAGTTGCTGTCAGAGACCATCTCGGTCGAGGAATGGTCGACCGAGACACCTACTCGGTCGAACTTTTGTCGACCGAAAGGCACTCTAGAACAAGTGATTTGCAACGTCTTTCTCAAACTGCCAACTAACTTGTCTGTTGTGTCTAACGGCTACTTTGGATCTTTCTCGGTCGAGAAGATTGTCGACCGAGAGTGTCTCGGTCGAGGAGTTTGTCGACTGAGATTGATCCTATTTCAATGTTTCAATTTAGACACTAACTATATGTATGAGTGTGCAAATTTGATCCTATTTGAATGGAATGACTTATCTAAATGTGGTGTTTAGCTAGGGAGAATCTAACGCTTGATTTACATGCAATCTAAGTACTTGTACATTATATATTTGTACAAGTTTTTACAAAGCGATTACATTGCATGAAAAACATAAATGTAAGCATATGGATTTCCCTAGTTGCTTTGGCATCCACCTTAATCCTGCACACTTAAGTAGCTCGTTAGATCAAATGAAATGTTTGTCATAATCAAAACAAAGGGATTTATAGATGTCCATTTAGCCAACAATTTTCCAATTATCCTTCTAAGAAAATTATCTCAAGTATTCATTATGAGCACGAAACACTTTTATTCCCAATTTTTTACCCTAAGGACCTATATGTAAACTTTAATTGACCCAATTGGGCTAGAACATGATTCCAGGGCATGTTCTAGGGACCATGGTCTATTACTTGGTCTTCTAAGGAGTTCATAAGCTTAATCATGTTTATTTCATGAGACTAGAGATTGAGTCAAAATAGTATCTCAATTGAAGGTTCTCTATTATGTCGTTGGTCAAAATTACTTTACTTTATTAATTTGAAGGTCAAAACTAGGTCTAGAGATCAAACCAACAACTAGAGTCAGCACAATCCTTCATTATTTTACTTTGGTTTTCACCTCATATTATCAAATTAAATATTGGATTCCAAAACTTAAAGTATGTCACCAAAATAGTCACCATTGCACAAAAGATAGCCTCTACCTTCTTTTCCCATATATCCAAATATCATGGAATTTGGATGGAATCTTATTGTACCCATAAATAGTCATATATTGATCTCATTCATAACTTAATCATGTATTTGCTAGGTCCCCAAAAGTAAGGGTGTGACAATACTACCCATCTTTTTTGGAATTAGAGGCTACCAACCTTAGGGTTTCACATTCCTTACTAGTTCTTGACTATTAATGTAAGGTCTCATAGGAACCTTCTCATGGATAACTAATTATCTCTAACAAAATTAGCAAACTATCATGTACAACCAACATAAAAAAAATTCTAGGAAATCTTAAGCATACATGACTAATCTTTCTTAACTCTTAATTCTTTGTTTTTTGTGTATATTTTTTTATAATACGGTACTCTGGTACCTGGGTTTCATGACCTGCATGAAGGTGCCTAGGCCACATAATTTCATAATCTCATTTTAACTCATTAAGTCTGATCTTATATGAATCTTAATGCATTCTGACCTCATGGTTTTACCATGATCTTAAATATTAAAACATGAATCTTATAAAATATTATCTTACAAACTTGATCACAACTTGATTCATTCTACTCTTATATCTTATTTTGTATTAAATTCTTAGTTCATAGTCACCTAAGAAACCTTAACGACATATCTCATTTAGAGCATGTAAGGACCTAACCATGAATGTATAGAAATCATACTTGCATATCTTAACCTATAATCTTAGAACATATACCAAGCTTAATTAATATGAATACTCATGGGCATGAATCAATTATTGTGGTTTGTGAAATCCCTCACCAAAGTCATTAAGACTCTCTTCTCCTCCAATCATATACGACACTGTTGGGTCAAGGTGATGTTTCTTCATCTTATCATGGTGATGTTATCTAGATAAGACTAAGGTACTTGTGTTGGTATGTATGCCCATAGAGAATGTCATGTGATGATTGTAATGGGATACTTTGTAAATGATTTGAATAATAATAAAAGCATTCTGATATATATGCTTTAACTGTTACTGAGATGATAGTGTAACATGATAGATGTCTAAGGAATTGTTTACTCAATGACGTATGCTTTTAGGTTAAGGACCTAAACGTTGAGATCATACGGATGTTAAGAGTATACATTCTTGTTTAGTCCCTATTCGGTTGTTATTGTGGAAATAACCATAGACATCAATAACACTAAAGACCAGATTGTGTGTTGGTTGATAACAAAATCTCATTAGTCATGATATAGTGATATCAAACCAAGCACATAGGTACTTGTTAAAGAACAAGTGTACCAGATAGACCCACCGTGAGAGTGACACATGGAACCATGATTTGGTAGTCACAGTCAGCTCTCACAGTGATGGTGGTGAATGTGATTCTTTGACCTGAAATCACTACACTCAACACATGTTGTTGGGTACACTTTGACATCATCAAATGTAGTCCTGAAACATGGGTTGTTATAAAGGTGATGATTGGGTGACTTTGACACATGGGGCTTTTGAGGGGTGAGTGATAGATATGGGATTTGTCCCTCCTAAGGGAGTTTAATATCCATGGCCACTTGATGAGTAGGATTGAGAAAGGAATGTGCATGCATGTGTGAATCAATATGTGATATCGATGTCACAGACATCTCACCTAGTCAGCTCTGAGATCAAGGAAATGGATGAACGTTGAAAGGATGACAATACCACGGCTTGAGTTCATTCAGGATATTAGTGACAAAGGAATTATACATTCGATGTAACACCATTCATGGATTGTAGGATTAAAAGTTGTTCTCCAACTTTCTATTTCACTTGGGTAGCACTGATGTGTGACTAGGCACCGCTCTTTGCTTATGAAGTCATAAATGTTATGGACTTTCACTGCCAACGTAAAATGGACATGTAGGGTCACACACATAGGATTTAAACTGGAAGAGGAGTTTATCCACAAATGATATTTATATTGATTACTAAAGGAGTTTAGCAGATCAATTAAGCACTCGATCAATTGATAGCTCAATATCATAGTGTTCAAGGTGTTGGACCAATTGATTAGACTATCAGATTGATTGAAACTGCAATTGATTGATTTTGCATAGTTTGCACTTCCAACCGATCAGCTCATGAGATGAACCGATCAGATCAGGTTGATGAACCGATCGGCTCAACTAGTGAGATGATCGGCTCATGTATCAATGAGATGATCGGCTCAATTGTTGAATCGGTCGGCTCATGTGACCAACCGAGATCATTTGGAAAATCAGAAGACTATTTTTCAAATAAAATTTATTTCACTTGTACAAATTCGGTTTGGACAATGATTAAAATTTGATTAATCAGAAACAAATTAATATGAAAGTCAATTCGAGTTGGACCAGGAGCATGAACTGATCAGCTCAAGCCTGAACCGATCAGCTCAGATGCCCCAAATGATCAGTTCAGGTGTGAACCGATCGGCTGAGGTCACCAACTGACCGTTTTAGGGATGAAACGATCAGTTCAGCTGGCGCAGTTGGTTGTTTTGTAGAAAATCTTGAACCCTTCTACTCCTGCTTTAATCCTGCATTGCCCAGGGTAGAGAACCCTATCCCATGACCCTCCTATATATATGGGGGTATTGGGGGCTTCTCAAAGTACAGCTCAAAACACTAGTTGCTCTGCAAAGTTGTCGTTCTCTCTGGATTTGGTAACTGAGAGAGCCTGAGCAAGTACTACCTAATAAGGGAGGCACAACAAGGGAAAGATAACTGCAGAAAGGAAAGTGGTTGCAGGAGAGTGTATCGGTGACTAGTACACCGACAAGAGGGTGTGACTCCTTTTGATTCCTTATGGGACAAGGAGGTTGGAGTTCCAGGCACTCTGTGTGTATGACTGTAGAGGCGGGAGACTTCTGCCGCTTGGAGGATAGCTGTCAATCCTTACAGTCCCGGTGAGACCAGGATCTACACAGACACCGTCCAAGACTGGAGGTGAAGACCTCGCAAGCCGCGAGGTAACATCGTTGAGCAAGCCTCGGGACAAGGTATGCCTCTACAAACCATCCTTCCTATTATATAGATGTTGACGTGATTCCTTTATTCTGGGCTTGGGAGAAGAAATTTTTTGTTTTCACTGCCTTCTCTATCTCCCCTAAAACTCAACAGTGGTATCAGAATCACGTCAACTGCTCTATGCTTTAGGATTATCGATATAATCGATTTTGGTTTGTCGCCTTTATTTATTGCATACAATGCAAATAAAATTGGCTTTATGCATGTCCAATCCTAAATCCACAAATCCCAATATACATATATGATATGTAATATGAATGCACTCGATACGCGTCACCCTTAAACAAGTTTTGTGGTGGATGTATAGCATGGTTATAGCCAATAAACCCTATGTATGTGTGCTTGGTTGTATGTGGTTGCTTGCATCTCGGTCTGCACACTAATTCCCTATCTCCTATTCTTGATGTAACTCGAGATAAGTCAAGATTTCTTTCCTACCTTTGCTCCTCCTGAATGTAACTCGGGGTTTCCTTTTTCAAATGTAAAATAGGATAGATTTTTATTTCTTATTATGTCAAATAATGAAGGCCTTTTTGACAACCGGTTCGAGGAGCGAGATGAGCGGGTGGTGGCCTGAGGAGATGTAAGACGACCAGTGAACTGATCAGATGGAGGCGGCAGTCGATCGACTGGTGGCACCCAACTGACCGGCCTGATGGCGAGCAGATCAATCATGGAGATGAGTTGATCAAACCCAGAAAGGCAAAGCACAGAGTTCATCTTGTACATCTTGCATGTGATGTGGACCTAGATGACCATGATTCCTCTTGTCTTGAGGAATCACATTAGGATGGCCATAATCATTGCTTTTATCATTTCACATATTTTCTATGGGATACAACGTGTATATGATACTTATTATATTGTGGTGATTGGATATGTATATGTACCTATAAAACCAAATCGCTCACTAAATATTAAAGTTTTAGATGCCTTCCAAATGCGACACACGTGAAAAGCTTGATCGGCCAAGTGTGGGCACGCCCTATCATGGTACACCATCTATCTCATGCAAGCGTGAAGGATGGATATGTAGGTCTTCCCTAGCAGGGTGCATATTCATCGTGTTGGCTTTGGGTCGGACTTAACAAGGTGACCTAGATAGGATCTAGCACCTTGAGGCATGGAGGTGATCATGGCAAGGAGTTGTGCATGTCATCTTTCAAGAGTTGCATATGATGCAATTGGCAAAAGTTGCATACCTAGAAGATCTAAATTGTGGGTGACAGCCCTAGCTGGCCCATGACTCAGAGGATTTCAGGATCTTGACCCACTAGAAGATTGTACGCTACAATCTTCCAAATTGATAGTGAGGGATGTCAATTTGAATCAAAATAGTGGGAGCAGTAATTAATTAAAGGCTTAATTAACTACTATTAAATTTTATTCAAATCAAATCAAAAGGAGTTTTAACAAATGCAATTTTCTCTTGTAGAATGGCAAAAGAATCATCTTTTAAATTGGGCAGATTAATTGATAATAAATTCCATAACTTGTTGGGGATTGTGAGAAGTGTTCTGCACAATCTAGAAATACCGGTAGCCTTTGAATCCACTCTATGTGTTCTTAAGAAGAAGGATAGTTCATTTATGGAGATCAATGGAACAAAGTCTAATGACAAAGGTGAGGGAGAGAAGGGTTCTCTCGCCAAACCAATGTCAGAATCTTCTACGCTCAAAACATGGAGAGGATGGAAGGAATGTTGGTAGAAGAAGTGAGAGATAGAGATCTCTACTTCTGGTGTATACATAATAGATATTAACTTTTCTAAGTCTTTGTCATGGGTACTTGATACCGGATGTAGATCTCACATTTGTTCAAATGTGAAGGATCTTAAGAGAAGTTGGTCGTTGGGGAAAGGCGAGGTTGAACTACGTGTTGCCACTGGGGCAAAAGTTTCTTCCAGTGTCGTAGGAACCTATGAGTTAACTCTACCTAGTGGGATAATAATAGAGTTGAAGAACTACTATTATGTACCTGCCATAAATAGGAATATCATTTCTGTCTCTTGTTTGGACAAGAATGGTTTTGAATTTCTTATTAAGAATGGAAAGTGTTCAATTTCAAAAGCTGGGATCTTTTATGGCAGTGGCCCAATGTCTTATGGTGTATACTTGATAGATCTAGAGACAAGTGTATATAACATAAACACCAAAAGGCAAATACTAAACAACTCAAACAAAACATATCTTTGGCATTGTCGTCTAGGGCACATAAATGAGAAGCGCATTTCTAGACTCCATAAAGATGGTTATCTAGACTCTTTTGATTATGAATCAATAGAGACATGTGAATCTTATTTGTTGGGAAAGATGACCAAGACTCCCTTTTCAGGTAAAGGTGAGAGAGCTAGTGATCTATTAGGACTCATACATACTGATGTATGCGGGCCTTTTAGAACTAATGCCAGAAATGGGTATCAGTACTTCATTACCTTCACCGATGACTTCAGTAGGTATGGCTATATGTACCTGATGAAACATAAGTCAGAAACCCTTGAAAGGTTCAAGGATTTCATGAGTGAAGTACATAACCAACTTGGTAAAAGTATTAAAGCACTTCGATCTGATCAAGGTGGAGAATACTTAAGCAATGAGTTTGAGGACCTTCTGTGAGCCCGTGGTATTATATCACAATGGACTCTGCCTGGAACACCACAACATAATGGTGTGTCTGAAAGAAGAAATCACAGTTTACTGGATATGGTGCGATCAATGATGAGTTTTGTTGATCTTTCGATTTCCTTCTGCGGTCATTCTCTTGAAACTACCGTGTTTACACTTAACCGAGTACCATCTAAATCGATTCAAAAGACACCATATGAGATTTGGCATGGGAAACGTCTTGATTTGTCTTTTATTAAGATTTGGGGTTGTGAGGCTTACGTCAGGAAAATGTTTCCTGATAAGCTTGGACCCAAGTTCGATATATGTTATTTTTTTGGATAACCTAAGGAAACGAGGGGATACTATTTATACCACCCTACTAACAACAAAATGTTTGTTGCTAGGACAGTTGTGTTCCTAGAAAAGGAATTTATTTCCAGAGGAAACAGTGGGAGGAAAATAGAGCTTGAAGAGGTTCAAGTCCAACAAGAAAACATTGAACTGGTAGATGTACAAGAGGAACATAGAGATTCACAAGGTGTTGTGGAATCTCAGTCTTCTCAAGTAATACAAGGACCTCGTAGATCTAGTAGGACACACCTTGAACCTGAGAGGTTTGGATACCTTGTGACTTAGGAAGGCGGTGAGTTGATCATTGATGATGATCCAACTACCTATCTAGAGGCTATAGAGGGACCAGATTCTGAGAAATGGCTTGAGGCCATGAAATCTGAGATGGAATCCATGTACTCCAACAAAGTATGGACTTTGGTGGAACCACCTAAAGGAGTAAAAGCCATAGGGTGCAAGTGGGTCTTCAAGAAGAAGACTGACATGGATGGAAATGTGCAAACTTATAAAGGCAGATTGGTTGCAAAGGATTTCCGACAAGTTCAAGGTGTTGACTATGATGAAACTTTTTCTCCAGTTGCCATGATTAAGTCCATCAAGATCATGCTTTCTATTGCGGCTTACTATGACTATGAGATTTTCCAAATATATGTTAAAACTGCATTCCTTAATGGGAATAAAAATGAGGATGTGTACATAACACAACCTAAAGGTTTTGTAGATCCAAAGAATGCCAATAAAGTTTGTAAGCTACAAAGGTCAATCTATGGATTGAAGAAAGCATCTCAGAATTGGAATCTTCTATTTGATGAGGAAGTCAAAGTGTTTGGCTTTATTCAAAATGAAGATGAACCTTGTGTGTACAAGAAGGTTAGTGGGAGCATGACCACATTCCTCATATTGTATGTGGATGACATACTATTGATGGGGAATGATGTCTCAGCCTTAGAGAAGGTAAAGACTTGGCTTGGGAATACTTTCTCAATGAAGAACTTAGGAGAAGGATCCTACATTCTAGGTATTAAGATATATAGAGATAGATCTAAAAGGCTTCTCAGACTAAGTCAAAGCATGTACATTGACAAAGTGTTGAAGCAGTTCAACATGGAGAACTCAAAGAGAGCCAACATCCCCATGCTACATGGAGTCACCATATCTATAGCTCAATGTCCCCAATCTTGTGAAGAGAGGGAGCACATGAATGGGATCCCATATGCATCAACCATTGGATCCATCATGTACGCTATGTTTTGCACATGCCCAGATGTCTCGTATGCCCTTAGCATGACGAGCAGGTACCAGTCATTTCCCAGGGATGCTCACTGGACAACCATAAAGAACATCCTCAAGTACTTGTGAAGGACTAAGGATCAATTCATTGTATATGGCGGCGAGGAAGAACTGGTTGTAAAGGGTTACACTGATGCAAGCTTCCAAACCGAGAAAGATGATTACAGATCGCAATCAGGATTTGTATTTTGCCTAAACAATGGAGCTGTGAGCTGGAAGAGTTCCAAGCAAGAAACAGTTGTCGAATCTACTACAGAGGCCAAGTATATTGTTGCTTCACATGCAGCAAAGGAAGTTGTGTGGATCAGGAAGTTCATCATTGAACTTGGTGTAGTTCCCAGTAGCTGTGATGCAATTGAGCTTTATTGTGACAATAATGGAGTTATTTCTCAAGCTAAGGAGCCTAGATCACATCAGCGGTCCAAGCACAAACTACGACACTTCCATCTCATACGAGAGATCGTACAGTGAGGAGATGTGAAGATTTGCAAAGTACCAACTGAAGACAACATAGTTGATCCACTGACTAAGGTCCTCTCTCAGTAGAATCATGATGGTCATGCTAGATCACAAGGATTGAGGTTCCTAGGTGATTGGCTCTAAGTGCAAGTGGGAGTCTGTTGGTATGTATGCCCATAGAGCAAGTCATGTGATGATTGTAAATGATTTGAATAATAATAAAGGCAATTTCCGATCTATATGTTTTAATTGTTTCTGAGATGATAGTGTAACATGATAGATGTCTAAAGAATTGTTTACTCAATGACATATGCTTTTAGGTTAAGGACCTAAATGATGAGATCATATAGATGTTAAGAGTATACATTCTTGTTTAGTCCCTAGTCGGTTGTTATTGTGGAAATAACCATAGACATCAATAACACTAAAGACTAGATTGTGTGTTGGTTGATGACATAATCTCATTAGTCATGATATAGTGATATCAAACAAAGCACATAGGTACTTGTTAGAGAACAAGTGTACTAGACATACCCATCATTAGAGTGACACATGGAATCATGATTTGGTAGTCATCGTCAGCGATCACAGTGATGGTGGTGAATGTGATTCTTTGACTTGAAATCACTACAGTCAACACATGTCGTTGGGTACACTTTGACATCATCAAACGCAGTCCTGAAGCATGGGTTGTTATAAAGGTGATGATTGGGTGACTTTGACACATGGGGCTTTTGAGGGGTGAGTGATAGATATGGGATTTATCCCTCCTAAGGGAGTTTAATGTCCTTGGCCACTTGATGACTAGGATTGAGAAAGGCATGCACATGCATATGTGAATTAATATGTGATATTGATGTCACACACATCTCACCTAGTCTTCTCTGAGATCAAGGAAATGGATGAACGTTGAAAGGATGACTGTACCATGCCTTGAGTTCATTCAGGACATTAGTGACACAGGAATTATACATTTGCTATAACACCATTCACGGATCGTAGCATTGAAAGTTGTTCTCCAACTTTCTATTTCACTTGGGTAGCACTGATGTGCGACTAGGCACCACTCTTTGCTTGTGAAGTCATAAATGTTATGGACTTTCACTGCCAACGTGAAATGGACCTGCAGGGTCACACATAGGATTTAACTTGGAAGAGGAGTTTATCCACAAATGATGTTTAGATTGATTACTAAAGGAGTTTAGTAGTTCAATTAAACTATCAATCAATTGATATCTCAATATCATAGTGTTCAAGGTGTGGGACCAATTGATTAGAGTATTGGATTGATTGGAACTGCAATTGACTGATTTTGCATAGTCTACACTTCCAACCGATCGACTCATGTGATGAACCGATCGACTCAGGGTGATGAACCGATCGACTCAACTGGTGAGACGATCGACTCATGTATCAATGAGATGATCGACTCAATTGTTGAACCGATCGGCTCATGTGACCAACCAAGATTGTTTGGAAAGTCAGAAGACTATTTTGCAAATACAATTTGTTTCACTTGTACAAATTTGATTTGGACAAGGATTAATATTTGATTAATCAGAAACAAATATGAAAGTCAATTCGAGTTGGACTAGGAGCATGAACCAATCGGATCAAGCCTGAACTGATCGGCTCAGATGCCCCAAACAATTAGTTCAGGTGTGAACCGATCAGCTGAGGTCACCAATCGACCGTTTCAGGGATGAGACGATCGATTCAGCTGGCACAGTTGGTTGTTTTGTGGAAAATCTCAAACCCTTCTACTCCTGCTTTAATCCTGCATTGCCTGGGGTAGAGAACCCTTTCCCATGACCCTCCAATATATATAGGGGTATTGGGGGATTCTCAAAGTACAACTCAGAACACCAGTTGCCCTGCAAAGTTATCGTTCTCTCTGGTTTTGGTAATTGAGAGAGCCCGAGCAAGTACTACCCGATAAGGGAGTCATAGCAAGGGAAAGACAACTGGTTGCAAGAGAGTGTGTCGGTGACTATTACGTCGATAGGAGGGTGCGACTCCTTCCGATTCCTTGTGGGACAAGGAGATCATAGTTCCAGGCAGTCCGTGTGGATGATTGCAGAGGAAGGAGACTTCTGCCGCTCAGAGGACAACTGTCAATCCCGACAGTCCCGGTGAGACTAGGATCTGTACAGACACTATCTAAGACCGGAGGTGAAGACCGCACAAGCCACGAGGTAACGTCACCGAGCAAGCCTCGGGACAAGGTACACCTCTACAAACCATCTTTCCTATTGTATAGACGTTGACGTGATTCCTTTATTCTAGGTTTAGGAGAAGAAATTTTTTGTTTTCGCTGCCTTCTCTGTCTTCCCTAAAACCCAAAAACTTGTAGTCCCCATCTTATCATATAACCATTATTATCCCTAGGATTATCCAAAGAAACATTATTCAATCATCTCTTAGGCTCTATTTTATATGAACATCATGTAGAACTTCATACTATTGTGATCCTAGATCATTCATCCATACTATTACACATCTTGTATCATCTTACACATAAAGCACCCTAATGTTCACATTAAAGACTTTTAGTCACATATATCAATCATCATACCTTAAGATTAAACTAAGTTCAACATCAATTCTATTATCCTCTAGTATTTTCCTTGACAACCATCATGATTAGACTTTTAACTATAATCCCTCCTTAGGATGAAGGTCCTAAGCAGATCAAGAGTCCTCTAATTTTCATCAAGTACAATAGGATAAATGCCTAATATCCCTTGTATAATTATTCCACTCTAAATTCAAGTGACTCATCTATTTCAAAATATCTACCTTTAGTATGCATTCTAGGATTCTAATAGATATGCAATTAGTTTATCCACCTCAAACTTTTGTGTCTACCCCTTTTTTTTCACCTCCTGAAGCATGCCGACTGGTCATACATCTAGATGTGACATGCCTTATCAAATTTATCTCACCTGATAGTACATATGTCCCATACCATATGCACTAGAAAGAGTGCAACTACCATAATAAGTATATAATTATGCATTTAACATTCCCTTTACAAAACCCCATAAGCTTGTGTCTCATACCACAAACATGTGGGAAAAATAGAGAGCATGATATGAACAAATTTAAAGTTAACAGAAAAGTATAAATAATCTAGACACTAACTCTAATACATATATCAACTTCTGTTGTCTAACTAAACCTCTAACTTGATTTCTGCTATCTTTCACTCACTTCTTTGATAACCAAGATACTAATTGTCTTTCTAAATCTATCTAGTCTCACTTACTTTCTAATGGGTAAACTAAACTAAGAATGTAAGTATTTTCCTGATATGATCATCTACATTATTGCTCTGATACCATATTGTAACACCCCAATTTCTGTCACATGAGAGGAAGCAATTTTTTTTCCAACTAGGGAGTGTTACTAACATGATATGCATTACAAAAATGATAGAAAATAACCATTGCAGACTGTGTATAAAATAAATTCTCATAATTCTTAGGAAAAGGGAAATGGTTACATCTTACCTTATAAGAAAACCATAACATGTGATGTAAAACATTTTACTTCTATCATAAGCTATTGGGATCATGTAGATGGTGCCCCACCAAGAAAACCTCCTAAGTTGTATATACATCTTCTTGTCATGACTATCTCCTGGAATTTTTTACTTGCGGACATCTTGTCCCCAACCATACACAAAGGGAAACCTAGGTTAGAGTAAGTGGAATTGAACTTCTAATAAGATAAGCATGAATATACTATAACTGAAAGTTGAAGTAATATCTAAAAGTTGTAAACTTATATTATATCAATGTGTATTTTACTTATGTCTTTTATTTGATTGTGGCCACCATTATATGATAAGTCCTCTTGAATTGGCATATCTATGCCCTGCATTGGTACTGGAGTACCTCTAAATTGGCACTACATGCCTCTGAATGACACTCAGGTGTCTCTGATTGTTGTAACTACGCCCTTCTTGGTACTAGAGTTCTTATGAATTAGAGTAAAACTCCTTTGAATTGGAAATAGATGCTTCTAAATTGTCCTGAGACTAACTGAATGAGGACTTATCATATAATATCTTATGTGAAGGTTCTGAGTTAATTATCTCAAATATGAACTTATTGAAATCTGAATCTCAACTTATCATATACTGATATTGAATATTGAGAACTAAATACAAAATTTGTATCTTTGTACTTCAATTTTTAACTAAAATTAAATCTAAATCTAAAGTTTCATATTCTTATGGTCTGATAAATCTTAATATGAAGCTCTTATTTAATAGGTGACTTAATTTAATTCTAAAATCAGATATATGACATATGAGTCTAATGGCTCAAGAAATAAATTGAACTAAATTAATAAATACTAAGTATGTGAAAGTATCTTAAAAACCTAGATTCTATAATCTGATATCCTCATAACATAACTTCATCTGAACAAAGTCTAATAACTAAAGCGTTATGCAATATGAGCTAAACATTAATAAGTAAATTTCTGAAAGTAACTTAAGATGAATGTGTATTTAAATTATAATACTAATAAAATTCAACAGACATGGCCCACTTACCTTTCTTTATAGAGAATCAAACATTTGCCTTTGGTTCTCCAGTCAACTCTAAATCCTGAAAAGACATTTGAACATGTCTTAATTATGCATGGTTACTCGTTTTCTAATTAGAGTTTAGTTCATCTTAACACATTTGTCTAAATCTAGTCTTATATTTGGACACCACTCTAAAATTATCTTGATATCACAATCAACCCTTATGCAATCTTGTCTTATGTACACATCTACCCAATTAATTGTATTACAAGCATATTCTAAAGTATTCTCCAATATTAATACAAACTTGTATGCATCTAGATCCAACACATATTTCTAATAAACCTTATAAACTTTTCTGTTATAATTCCTTATCACTCTTTATAACATTCTTATTTTGAAGATGCTTCATCATAATTACATGAATGTTTCCATAAAATATAAACACCCATGGTGAATTGCCTCACTGATTATTCTTAGGACTCCAAAATTATTCAAAAAATAATCATTTAATAAAGTGAAAGAAATATGTAGGGTACTAAAATCATGGTGATGAGTATGTGATATTCTAATTATCTTTATCATTCTAACATAGAGTTTATAATTAATATACACTTGCACTCATCTTTGTTAATTCCTACATCAAGACACTGATATTAATGAACAACTATAAGATATTTTCACATCATTAAACTACATGTTCCCATTGCATTATACCTTCAACACTTGTGTGGTCTCAATCCCCTAAAGCCCTATGAAAAGATTCACACCTACATTATCAACATGACATAGAATCAACACATACAACTATATCTATCATTCCCTTAACATAATTGCATCATATGTTACTTACCATGATCTTAGATAGCTATTAGTGTGCTCTTCAGCTGTCAAACTTTCCAATGAGTCCTTATACTTTTTATTCTAACAATTAGGATAAATGCTATGATATTTCTTATAACTATTCAATCAAAGGGAAACTAAAATTATCTAACCTTTATTCCTTTTGTTTAGGCAAACTAGGCCTTGCTTCACCCTGCCCACCATTCAAGAGTCAACTTGGCATGTACATGATGGGGTCAGCCCGACTGTGCCTTCCTTCTTCCACGCCGAGTTGTGTTCATAGGGGACGAGATTCCCCTATTTCTACCTCAAGGACACATCACTCAAGAAACATGGATTTGGTGGCCTACTTTACAACCCTGGTCAGCTTTCAACCCACTGATGTTCTCTCAAACTTCACTTCCTCCCCGCCTGGTGTCTCATTCAAACACATGGAAGATGATCTACGGTCCCCAGTTCCACGTCACAAAGAGGGAGCTTTCAGACAAAGTTTCTCTGGCGACGTAGAGCTCGCCCTGTAAGCCATGAAAATTCTAGGGAAGCATTCCTCCTTCTATGATTCGTCCTCCTTACAGTAGGAAGCATCATCGTGATTCAATGGGGGGTAAGGGTTGTAAAACCCTAATGCACATGCCCTCTGTGCCGCCGCACCACTTTCCCTTTGTCTCTTGTTCCTCGTTGTTCGCTTCTCTTTCTTGGTTGCATTGAATAGAATCTGAAGTACCAAACGTTAAGGATATATGGATTTTATAGCATGCTCCATATGCCCAAAGATTGGGGTTTGTTCCCTATTATTTTGCGAGCGCATGCTCTCTAGTTTGACTGGGAGTCTCAGCCTCCCACTTTCTTTACTTTGTTTTTTTTCATATATTGAAATACAATTTAAATAACTAATTATTTCAATACATTAAGATCTCATTTAATCTCATATTTTGCAATTATATACATCTTGTCATATTCCTCTATTGGGAAAATGACTAGAGCAAAACCATTCAGATAATCACTCCAAACATGCCCTTTAACTAAATACTAAATAATTAGTAATTTAATTACCTAGGCCACTAGATAAATCAAAATAATCTAAAATTTGTCCCACAATCTCATTTTCCAATCACCCTTTTAAGAAAATTATCTTAAGTATTCATTACGAGCATGAAACACTTTTATTCCCAATTTTGTACCCTAAGGACCTATATGTAAACTTTAAATGGCCCGATTGGGCTAGAACATGATTTGAGGGCATTTTCTAGGGACCATGGCCTTTTACTTGGTCTTCTAAAGAATTCATATGCTTAATAATGTTTTTTATGAGACTAGATCTTAAGTCAAAATTGTATCTTGATTAAAGATTTTCTATTATGCATTTGGCCAACATTACTTTACTTTCCTATTATGAAGGTCAAAACTAGGTCTAGTGTGACAAAGTGGGTTTTCTATCTTAATTCCGAGGACAGAATTTCTTTGTAAGGTGTGTAGGATGTGACGGAGTGGACTTTTGGAATCCTAAAATGTCCAATGACACAAGTGAATTTGTGCATGTTGAGTTATCATAAGAGTTGCATGTTCTTTGGCAAAGTTTGGATGGTGATTGATATTTACATTATGATTAATATCCCAAAGTTAATTTTATTTTGAGGAATTTAATTGTTTGGTCAAATAGTTATGTTTTGACTCTAACGTTGGATGGGAAATAGCTTGGATGATAATGAAGTTATGCCTAAAGTTTCGTAATGTTTTGAGGTTTGAAGTTTGTAAATAAATGTATGTATTGGTAACTTTAGGACTATGGTTACTGATTAGTATAGCATAAAGATTTGAGTAACAACAATATATCACACCCTGAGATGGGTTGTCACGGATTAGTGATGTTGGAGTGGGCAGTTTAGTCGAGGAAAAAGAGCACCACCACATCCATAATAGGGGGGGGGCAGTCAGCAGTGATGGGTGGAGTTGGATGAACACACGTCGTGGGTAGTAGCATGAAGAAGAGAGAGTGGTGGAAGTTTTCTTTGACTAGAGGCTACGGAGAAGGAGCAATACACCCCCCAGCACATACCTCAACCCTTCATCACCAACCGTAGTTCAACATTAGTAAGAGATCATGTGGCCAGGCCAGCAGAGGACTGAGCCGCCGGACTCGCAAGCATCAATCTAGGAGGAGCCTATGGTGTTCCACCTTCTCTGACCCAGGTAGTCATCATAATCAGCGAGTTCGTAGTCGTGGTGCACTACAGCGGATGACGGAGAAGGAGAGTCATGGTCTATCATCCTATATCTCTGACCGGAGAACTCTGGCGTTGCTGCTTCTTCGTGCGAGAAGGAAAAGCACACACCCGATCGAGGGCGGAAGGAGACTAGGGACCTAGTCCACGGCAGTAGAAGGCAGTGCTACAGACAATCAGATCACCAGGGGAGGCCGCAGTAGCAATCCATGACGGCAACACAGAGTAGGAAGAATGAGTCACCATCGGGAGTTTGAGAGACGGGAGTCTAACAGAGGTTGACTCGCACAGAGGAGCAGGCAGGCGTCGAACCTATAGTGCGTCGGTGCCCAGGCGGCACAGGGAAGGACGCGTCATGGCATTTGGCGAGAAGTTGCATCGTGTTGAGTCGCGATAGAAGAGAAAGGGAAGATGTAGACCAGTCCTCGAGCCAAGAAACCGATCGGCTCCAGCCAAACTTAGCGAACCTGTACCGACAGCCAGAACTGCAGCCTGCGAGGATGGAGATCCAGAGGCGTCGAGCTCCCTTGCAGTTGGCAGAGGAGGGTGCCTCAGCGGGGGATGTTTTCCAGGAGGTGACACGCACTCGGCTGCGGGCGTCGTGCGGCAACGAGAACGGACACACACAAATGGCGGCGACCGTTTCTTGGAATCGACGCACGCTGATGTCGACCAGTCGAGTAGGGAGGCAGTGTCCAGTGGCGCGGAGCAGAGGTTGAGGAGGAGGATCTCATGCCAATCGATAGCCGGAGCAGACCCAGCCACGACAGAGCTTGAGAGCACGGAGGCCTACAGCGGCGTTGGGCGGCAGGAAGCCCTGCTCGTAGGCGCAACTTGTGGATGGAAGATCGCGCGAGAAAGAACATGGAAAGCGGAGAAGATAGGCCTGAACCGGGCGCAAACTCACGAACCGGTTGGACCTAAGTAAGGCTCAAGCAGGAGTCGTGATTCCTCAGAGCCACGTGGCGCCCACCGATTGGCCCTAAGAGGTAATAATCTCAGATCATAGATAATTCACAGTAAGTAGCCTGCTTATTAGAAAAATGAAAATAAGGTACTGAAATGTTCAGAAAAATGTATAGAATAACTTGGAACCATCATATCAGGCTTTTGAAGCATTAATCTCAGTGATATCATGTAATATGCGTAATGCTTAGTTCTTGAGTAATAAATATTAAATGATGACATAAAATTATGAGAAAATACCTGTAAATCATATTTCATGTTTATAATGCATATTATGTCAGTTATGGTCATGATGATGTACGAAATCATGTAAAATTACCTAATATGGATAATTAGGGCTAATAACCCTAATTAAAATGCAATAAATGCACACATGCTCAATAAATGATGAAATTTATAGAGTAAGCTCATATCAGTATCTGGAACCTCAGAATTAAATATGAGATCAGGATGATACACATAATCCATGTTATATGATGATGTTTGCTCTTAATGTGATATAAACCATAATTTTAGTAATGCATGTAAGTTATGGTTAATAAAAGTGACACAATGTTAAGTATGTTCACATAATAATGTGACACATGAGTATATATATCCAGTTGATGAACGATAATCTGGAATATGACATTAGTAAGATAAATCTAAGGCAAGAATACAAGTAATCATGAGAATATCATAATGAGATAAGCAAACCCTAATATGGATACGATTAGGGTTAAGATGAGATGTATGATGGTGAGAACCTGATAGTATGTGGTCTTGTCTTAACTAGGGGTTTGACCAAGATATAGATGACATCAGGAATATGAGGATATGATGATTAGGTTTGTTCTTGATCAAGGTACACCATTACCTCTTACTTGGCCTATTATATAATATGCTTGTGTTATATGTGTAGTAAAATACTTGGCATATGATATTGGATGAAATGATTATTCTTGCATGATATGTTGCTTGATTTTCTGTACTTATGGCTATGAACACATGAAACATAAGATATCAGACCCATCATATGATAGCACTAAACTCTTTGGTAGTATAGTGCATTGAAGTGATCTCAAACTCTTTGGTAGTAGATCACATGTGTTCGATCCCAAACTCTTTGGTAGTAGATCACACATTAAATGATCTCAAACTCTTTGGTAGTAGATCATAAGGCCTAAAAACATCAAAGCCCTTGGGGGCATATGTATGAGATATATGATGGAAATGTGCTTAAAATATGTGTTCTCTTTTGTTAATAAATATCCTTGTGTAAGTATATGTTTTTCTTATATTCTTCTGTTACTGCCAAGTATATTAGTTTTATCTTATTGCCAAGATATGATGAGAGGTATATAAAAAGACATGTAGGCATACTCAGTACAATATTCATGAAATATTGTACTGACGTGTACCACATATAATCTTTTGTTTAGGTTGTGGTTATGCTCTTGAAGATCCAGGATCGTGAGAGTTGTGTGGCGAGCTGATGTACAGGTGGACCTGTTGTCTTAAGATCCTATAGTTTAGTGGTAGTACATGTATATGTATAAGTTTGCTATTCAATATGTAATATCAAATGTTGTAACAATTCATTATGTAATTATATGTTGAATGGTGAACATGTGTGTATGGTTTTATTATTGTTCATGCACATGTGCTACTGATTGTTTCCTTCTGACTACTTTGATTTTCTTCTTCTTAGCCTAGTGTGGGGTGTTTAAATTGGGATTCTCACTGAGGTGAGGGTTTCAATTTGGACGTCACACATCAGATTAAGTTTTAGAAAATCCGAGGACGTCACAGGTGGTATCAGAGCATGAACAATAGCAAAGCCTGACATTTGCTCATTATGCAACTAAAAACTACAGAACCTTAAACTTAATAATCTTTTAGGGTTAGATTAGTTGTCTTTTAGAGACTAGATCTGACCTAGCCTCTAGGTTAGCACCTAGATGTCCGAGAACTAGGTCTAGACTGGTGCTTGTTGAGTAGCAAGTCCTTAGATGTCGTTCTTTCCTTGTAGTGCAGTGGTATGGGACGTTGCACTATTTGGAAATGACGTGCATCAAGGGAAGAGAAACCCTAGACATATGGCGCTCGTTGTATAGAGTAGCTACACTAGTATACACCATGTTCTCACCCCTTTCCTTAGTTTTCATGACACTGTACTCTCTACTATGTGTGGGACACTCGTTTTCAGGATTTGGTTTTGGATTCCAACCGGATCGAACTGTGATAGTTTTCTCCGACGCTTGTTTTATTGGAGAAAAACTATATAATATTTTAATATTTATATGTATTACAAAAATGTGTCCCCACACATGTACGAGTAGGAGGTGGTCATGCAACCCAAGTGAAAGTGATGACATCAGTCTAGAAGAGAGAGTTGTTCTAGATTAGATGTCTAGAGCCTTGTTGGAATATACGATATGTGGAATAAATGAAATAAGTTTTGAATGTATGATGTGAGTCTTACATAGATCACATAAGGTGGATTGATGATCAATGTTTTTCTTTGAGGACCCAAGTTCAGTTTTGAGGATTTGACATAAGTTTTGATGATGCAAGTATGCATTCTTTTATGAGATAAGATATGCCAAGTTAAGACAAGGTTGTGAGTCACCATGAGCCTCAAGCTCTTTTACAAAGGAGGACCTCTAGTGTTAGGACCATCTTTGGGGTTAACTCCAGAGAGAGTGAGACCCATTGGGAGAAGGTTAGAGAACCTAAAATCCAAGATATGAGAATTATGAGATAAGTGATATGTCCTAAACTAGACTACTCCTGAGTGACTAAGTTGAGTCGTTCTATGCATGATCCCTTTAGTCTTGTTGAACCCTAGGTGTCCTTGAGAGGACCAAACCCTAGAGTTAGAGAGAGGCTGGTTATATGTGTGCATGTGAACATGAATATGAGTACCTACCATCTGGGTGAGGGAGAGAGCCCAAGACCCTAAAGGAGGTAGCTATGCTAGTTTTTATGAAGCCTCATGCTCGGGTTGGTGGTTCCTTATAGGACTCTAGTGGTGTACATGTAAGAGAGAGATGATATATAGTATGTCATGGCTAGAGATCTATGATGAGAATGTCATATCATGTTTTGGGTTGTGCTTATGTGGTGAGAGCTTGTAAAGCTATCGCTGGTGCCAATGAGGTTATCCGAGAACCCTAGACTAAGAGAGGAAAGATAAAGTATATGCATGTGAGATACTCATAGAGTTGAGTTAGCTCAGAGAGACTAAGCATGGCAATACCCTCAATTTATGGGTTAGAAAAACAACATGTGGACTATATAATGTTTTGATACATGTTTGGCAAGCCACTTACATAAGTTTGTTTAGCACAACCATGATATAATATATGTAAAGATGTGATCTAATCTTGAGACGTGATATATAGATATAACATGGTGGAAAACCTAGAGATGGTTTAATAGACTTTGAAGTATAAATGGTTAACCATATACAAGAATAATGTTGGTTAATCTTGTGATGAAATCACTAGTAAATGTTGAAATCAATTATGAGTAATGAAATAAGACTATATGAATGAAACATGTTACACAAGGTGTTAATCTTAGTTCTTATTAAAAGATGGAAATATAGTTTGAACGCTAGCACAACATAATGATTATAACACCTTGATATAATCTAGATGGATAAAGTGGGTTAACTTTAGTTAACTCCCTCCTAAAAGGTATATGTTAATGTTGAACATGTTCTAACAATTAGCTCAATAAAATGTTGATGACACCGTGATAATGGGTGACTTGGGTTAACTCCTTTGGAACATGATAATATGATGTGGAAATCCTAATGCATGGGTAAAGATAAGGATGCAACTCTAACATACGAGATATGTAATGACATAACCCACATTTCTAAACCCTGAGTTTAACCTTGAATGGAGTGTTTGTGTACCAAGATGGTTGTAAAACCCCCTAATAAGTGCTTTGGATACATGGTAGTTTTCCTTAGAGTACGAGTATGGTTGACTTTCGGGGAAGAAAGTTCTTTTAAGATGTAGATGATGTGACAAAGTGGGTTTTCTAGCTTAATTCCGAGGACGGAATTTCTTTTTAAGGTGTGTAGGATGTGACAGAGTGGACTTTTGGAATCCTAAAATGTCCAATGACACAAGTGAATTTGTGCATGTTGAGTTATCATAAGAGTTGCATGTGCTTTGGCAAAGTTTGGATGGTGATTGATATTTACATTATGATTAATATCCCAAAGTTAATTTTATTTTGAGGAATTTAATTGTTTGGTCAAATAGTTAAGTTTTGACTCTAACGTTGGATGGGAAATAGCTTGGATGATAATGAAGTTATGCCTAAAGTTTCGTAATGTTTTGAGGTTTCTATAAAGAGAATATTGATGTTTGAAGTTTGTAAATAAATGTATGTATTGGTAACTTTAGGACTATGGTTACTAATTAGTAGAGCATAAAGATTTGAGTAACAACAATATATCACACCCTGAGATGGGTTGTCACGGATTAGTGATGTTGGAGTGTGCAGTTTAGCCAAGGCAAAAGAGCACCACCACATCCATAATAGGGGGGGGCAGTCAGCAGTGATGGGTGGAGTTGGATGAACACACGTTGTGGGTAGTGGCATGAAGAAGAGAGAGTGGTGGCAGTTTTCTTTGACTAGAGGCTACGGAGAAGGAGCAAGACACCACCCCAGCACACACCTCGACCCTTGCATCACCAACCATAGTTCAACATTAGTAAGAGATCATGTGGCCAGGCCAGCAGAGAACTGAGCCGCCGGACTCGCAAGCATCAATCTAGGAGGAGCCTATGGTGTTCCACCTTCTCTGACCCAGGTAGTCATCATAATCAGCGAGTTCGTAGCCGTGGTGCACTACAGCGGATGACGGAGAAGGAGAGTCAGGGTCTATCATCCTATATCTCTGACCGGAGAACTCTGGTGTTGCTGCTGCTTCGTGTGAGAAGGCAAAGCACACACCCGATCGAGGGCGGAAGGAGACTAGGGACCTAGTCCGTGGCAGTAGAAGGCAGTGCTACAGACAATCAGATCACCAGGGGAGGCCACAGTAGCAATCCATGACGGCAAGACAGAGTAGGAAGAATGAGTCACCATCAGGAGTTTGAGAGACGGGAGTGTAACAGAGGTTGACTCACACGGAGGAGCAGGCAGGCGTCGAACCTATAGTGTGTCGGTGCCCAGGCGGCACAGGGAAGGACGCGTCATGGCGTTTGGTGAGAAGTTGCATCGTGTTGAGTCGCGATAGAAGAGAAAGGGAAGATGTAGACCAGTCCTCGAGCCAAGAAACCGATCGACTCCAGCCAAACTTAGCGAACCTGTACCGACAGCCAGAACTGCAGCCCACGAGGATGGAGATCCAGAGGCGTCGAGTTCCCATGTAGTTGGTGGAGGAGGGTGCCTCAGCGGGGGACGTTTTCCAGGAGGTGACACGCACTCGGTTGCGGGCGTCGTGCGGCGACGAGAACAGACACACACAAATGGCGGCGACCGTTTCTTGGAATCGACGCATGCTGGCGTCGACCGGTCGAGCAGGGAGGCAGTGTCCAGTGGCATGGAGCAGAGGTTGAGGAGGAGGATCTCATGCCAATTGATAGCCGGAGCAGACCCAGCCATGACAGAGCTTGAGAGCACGGAGGCCTGCAGCGGCGTTGGGCGACAGGAAGCCCTGCTCGTAGGCGCAACTTGTGGATGGAAGATCGCACGAGAAAGAACATGGAAAGCGGAGAAGATAGGCCTGAACCGGGCGCAAACTCACAAACCGGTTGGACCTGAGTAAGGCTCAAGAAGGAGTCATGATTCCTCAGAGCCACGTGGCGCCCACCGATTGGCCCTAAGAGGTAATAATCTCAGATATTAGATAATTCACAGTAAGTAGCCTGCTTATTAGAAAAATGCAAATAAGGTACTAAAATGTTCAGAAAAATGTATAGAATAACTTGGAACCATCATATCAGGCTTTTGAAGCATTAATCTCAATGATATCATGTAATATGCGTAATGCTTAGTTCTTGAGTAATAAATATTAAATGATGACATAAAATTATGAGAAAATACATGTAAATCATATTTTATGTTTATAATGCATATTAAATCATATTTCATGTTTATAATGCATATTATGTCAGTTATGGTCACGATGATGTATGAAATCATGTAAAATTACCTAATATGGCTAATTAGGGCTAATAACCCTAATTAAAATGCAATAAATGCACACATGCTCAATAAATGATGAAATTTACAGAGTAAGCTCATATCAGTATCTGGAACCTCAGAATTAAATATGAGATCAGGATGATACCCATAATCCATGTTATATGATGATGTTTGCTCTTAATGTGATATAAACCCTAATTTTAGTAATGCATGTAAGTTATGGTTAATAAAAGTGACATAATGTTAAGTATGTTCACATAATAATGTGACACATGAGTATATATATCCAGTTGATGAATGATAATTTGGAATACAACATTAGTAAGATAAATCTAGGGCAAGAATACAAGTAATCATGAGAATATCATAATGAGATAAGCAAACCCTAATATGGATACGATTAGGGTTAAGATGATATGTATGATGCTGAGAACCTGATAGTATGTGGTCTTGTCTTAACCAGGGGTTTGACCAAGATATAGATGACATCAGGAATATGAGGATATGATGATTAGGTATGTTCTTGATCAAGGTACGCCATTACCTCTTACTTGGCCTATTATATAATATGCTTGTGTTATATGTGTAGTAAAATACTTGGCATATGATATTGGATGAAATGATTATTCTTGCATGATATGTTTCTTGATTTTTTGTACTTATGGCTATGAACACATGAAACATAAGATATCAGACCCATCATATGATAACACTAAACTCTTTGGTAGTACAGTGCATTGAAGTGATCTCAAACTCTTTGGTAGTAGATCACATGTGTTAGATCCCAAACTCTTTGGTAGTAGATCACACATTAAATGATCTCAAACTCTTTGGTAGTAGATCATAAGGCCTAAAAACATCAAAGCCCTTGGGGGCAGATGTACGAGATATATGATGGAAATGTGCTTAAAATATGTGTTCTCTTTTGTTAATAAATATCCTTGTGCAAGTATATGTTTTTCTTATATTCTTTTATTACTTCCAAGTATATTAGTTTTATCTTATTGCCAAGATATGATGAGAGGTATATAAAAAGACACGTAGGCGTACTCAGTACAATATTCGTGAAATATTGTACTGACGTGTACCACATGTAATCTTTTGTTTAGGTTGTGGTTATGATCTTGAAGATCCAGGATCGTGAGAGTTGTGTGGCGAGCTGATGTACAGGTGGACCTGTTGTCTTAAGATCCTGTAGTTTAGTGGTAGTACATGTATATGTATAAGTTTGCTATTCAATATGTAATATCAAATGTTGTAACAATTCATTATGTAATTATATGTTGAATGGTGAACATGTGTGTATGGTTTTATTATTGTTCATGTACATGTGCTACTGATTGTTTCCTTCTGACTCCTTTGATTTTCTTCTTCTTAGCCTAGTGTGGGTGTTTAAATTGGGATTCTCGCTGAGGTGAGGGTTTCAATTTGGACGTCACACATCAGATTAAGTTTTAGAAAATACGGGGACGTCACATCTAGAGATCAAACCAATAACTACAGTCATCACAATCCTTCATTAGTTTATTTTTTTTTTGTCACCTCATATTATGAAATTAAATATTAGATTCCAAAACTTCGAGGATGTCACTAAAATAGTCACCATTGTAGAAAAGACTACCTCTACCTTCTTTTCCCTTATATCGAAATATCATGGAACTTGGATGGAATCTTATAGTAACCATAAATAAACCCTATATTGATCTCATTCATAAGCTAATCATGTATTTGTTTTGTCCCTAAAAGTCAGGGTGTGACAATGTTGGACAAAACTTTTAGTCTTCCATGTAACTATAACCATGATCATAGATAACAAACAAATACTTGGAAATGTTGTAGATCTCATGATTTTGCTCATATCTAAATTAGCATTAGTATGGTTACATAATAAAACTTACATGGATTCAATTCACTTGCTAATAATACATGAACTCTTTTGTATGAACTTAACTCCTATTAAGAAAAAATGTACACATGCCATTATCACTCTATTTAGAGTTATGATGACTAAGTAAAATATATTTTGACCATATTTATCCATTAATTGTTACTTTATCCAACATGCTTGATGCCATATAGGAATATAGCATCATAAATCTGTCGCCTCTTTTTTGAAAGGTATTGTGGCAAAAGATTCAAGAATCAAACAATTAGATTCCAAATGCCTTCTAGTTGAAACTAACTACCAATAAGATAATGGGACGCATAAGTTTAGCCTTTATTGTTTATGTCATATTTTAGTTGTTTGAAATCAATTATAATTGTAATGAAGGATTTACTATCAAATGTAAGGGTGCCCATCATGGTCTCTAACTATGTACAGAATTCAGTTCATACTCCTCACTTTCATTCATCAACTTCACATGTTCTTGTAATATTATTAAATTGAATGACTCTTTGTTATATAATTCTATAAGAATTTGTATTGAATGATGGAAAGATAAGTAAAAAGAATAGTATGCATAAGAAACTAAACATTACATAATTTATCTTTCTATGTGAATAGTCAAGTTGTCATGTAGTAGGGAAATCATATCATAAACATGTTCTTTCTGAAGAAGGAAAAGTTATAAACTAATGTAAGGTATCTTCTCAACTCGTATTCTAAGGTTGTCATATAGTAGGAAAGTATTGCCGGTATATATATCTAGTTGAAACCTTCATTATGAAGCATAATTATATGGTCAGTAATTGAGAAACATAAAGCAAAGTATTTATCTCACTAGAACCCACCACCTTCATTTTTGACATTTTTTGCCATTACACATCCCTCAACTTCTATATTTTGCTATTATTAAAACCGGTCAGCTTCTTGATTGATATTTAGTTTTTCCAACGTAATAAATTACATATAGAATGCAATGTTGTTTTTCTAATACTATGCCCGTGGCCTCAGAAAATCAACACCATATATGGAAATCATTACTAGCATGCCTTCTTTATACTATTGTGTTAGTATTTTTAATTGATCACAACTATGTTATAATATTTATTGTGTCCAATGTATGGAATTTTCAAGTTGTACTAAAATATAAATTAATTTTCTTGGATGTAATAGTTAGATCCTCTACTTTATTTTATAGAAAAAATCACATTGAATTCATCCTAATGTTGTATATATCTAATATTTTAACCAATTAATTATATTATCGGATATGTTCTAACATTTATAGGCAAACTTGATCGGTTTATGTTGCTGCCATGGGTAGCCGCTTAGTCATACATGATAAGATTATTTTTAAGACAGAGTATTTGAAGTATTTGGTATATGTCTATTATTATCTTTTTAAACTATAAGATATTAAAATAGTATTTTGGTATCATCATTGGATCTCAAACATACAATTTGATTTAGATACTAAAATTGAAAATACTAGCTTTGAGGTAAAATAAATTTATTTAGTTGATGTGTACACTAGGCTATGTTCTTTTTCACTTTACTGTAACAAAGGTAACAATTTGGAAGAATGTTTTCATCATGTATATATGTTAATTTAGTACCATTTGGTGGTATATGCTTTAAAATATTAAAAACATTAATAAATCAGAACAAATCTTATGATGGTTTATTTTCCATGCATCTGGCTTCCACCATTTTCCTTGACTACTTATCCATATGATAGTAATAATAAGGTTAAATCCAATCTACAATAGCAATTAAGAAGACAAAGAGAGGATGTAGATAGATATTCAATTTGTAAGCCAATAATGCCAAATTGTGATTATATCTTGCACTTTTAGTTAGTGAAATAGGCTCTTTTTTATATGTCTTAAAGAAAATATATATAATCGAATATATTATAATAAACAGTACTACAGAATTTTCTACTAAATAGTTTAAATTGGGGCATGAACATGTTTCCATGTTGTTTTGCCTATTTCAATATTTTCCAACATTTCAAATTTATTTTCTTTCTTTATTTTTATTTGGGAACTAATTCCTAGACTAGGTACTTGTTGACTATTAGGTTCAAGATTCTTTTGTATGCTATTTTAATGCATTATATAAATCCAGTGTTGTTCGTTAGCTCAAGTAATGTACAAACAAAATATCATTATTTACTCCATTAGAAGAATATTATTAATCATGTAGTAAACTTCGATGTTTTATATGTCTTGTGTGTCTCTATTTTCCTAAAATGTTCTTGGTCGAGCTATTTACATTTTCTAGAGTGCCAGAACATAAGTTTTGGTACATTTTGTAGGATAAGGGTGTACATTGTAATTCCATTATAATCAACTATACTCTAGAATTGGATGCTAATTATGTGGTTCTAATTATGACTTTCAAAGTCAGGTTCCTATACACATTTCAGAACAAATTTACTCAATTTAAATTATCAACTGTCGTATACAATTTCATTTTATGATCCCAATGATTAAAACCATAATGCACACAAATAATGTATGTTCATTCTCTCATCTTATCATATTAGTGCTAGATATTTTAAACTTACGATATTTTTACTAATTTCTTATAGTATATACATGCTTTGATTTGTATCGAGATAATTAGTCAATGTCGGGCATGAATATTTTTTACTCATTTATTAATTATTTTCACCCAATGATAGATAATATTTGGTTTTAAGAGATTTCTCTTCATTGTGACTTTTGTTAGCATGCACATGAAAATTATTTAGTGTGGAAACAATTTTATTTTGTGATCTTGAAAACTATTAACAATGCCCTCTTAACAAACAATAACCTTCCATCTCCCACACTTCCAACTATTATCTTATACCTTATTCGATCTAATGATTAATGTTGATTTTGGTAACCCATTTTTTAAAATCATAGACAATTAATAAATATGAATCATGCAAACTTTGTATGGAAAAATACTCTTATTCAAGAATAAAATATAGTTCAGTATGCCCTATCGTGTTATTGTTAGATTATCTTTTCTTCCATATATTTAGATTCATCTATGATTATATTGGCATCATTATGTAATAAATGAATGTGTGATACCATAACGAAGGTTCTATTATGTAAGAAACATGCTTTATCAAATTTGTTGAGGAAACACTGTGGAAAAGGTTCTCGACCGTATATGTAGTAAATGTTCAAATGAAATTCCATCGGTTGATAAGAATGTAACAAAATCAAGAGTCAACCAAACCACAAGGATGACAACAACATAAATATTAAAAAAAAAAGACAAATCTCAACCCATAATCAACGTATAATAAGTAGACTAAGATATCAAATGATCTCATTAAAGTCGTCATCACATATAACAGAAAGGAAAAATGAAATATTAAGAAATATGATATATATTTTGTTTATCAATTGTGAATTTCGCAACATTGTTTGATCAGTTTTTATGATATTTTTAATTTTTAAGAAAATTATATATAAATAAGTCACGTGCAAAGCACGTGCTTTTACTAGTAGTAATACAATATATTACTTGATAGCAGACAAGGTGAAACACAGAATTAAATATGGTCGGATAAGTAGGATATAATTCATATGCACTTGAGTTCTTGATAACCTAAGGGTGTTGTTCGGTGGCATGTATTTAAGACCATCCTATGTGCAATTAGTTTTTTAATCTGGCTGCAATATTTAGATTGAAGTACAAGGCGATGTTTATGATAAGATCAAAGCTGTATGAATGAAAAAGGATGGAATGTGATTGGTGGCAAGACAAGAAAAAGATTACAGTTGAAATGATTATATAAGAATGAAATAGGATATATAAATGACAAAACATAAGAGGGTTGTCTGTGATTGGCAATACAAAGTTACCAGGAGTAATGAAGTGAATTCAGTAGTTTTTAATGAAGAAACATGTGGAACTGCTCCTTCCCCGTCTTTCCTCATCGGGCAAACTTGTGGACTCCAACATGTTTGGCTTGAAGATTAGAAACTAAAGAGAGAGTAACTAGACGACTCCACGTATGAATCGGTATAATCAGATATTTCGCTTCGTCATGGAATCCCCACGAGGAATATAACATGGATATCTAAAAGAGAACGGCAGCAGTTTATTGTGTAACGAATGGGCCAGCAATTGATCATATCCGTCGATTCAGATATTCCTGCAACTGCAAACCCCTAGGGGGCCGTTTAGGTACAGTATTTCACGGAGGGATTGTATTTAGATTCTACTAGTATTTATGAAGATGCGGATTGGCTAATTAGCGAGGTAGTTGATGATTGCTGGTAGTTGGTTTGCCGTATTTTGATATAGCGAAATACGGCCTTCAGAATCACGCCAATATCGGCGTGATTGAGAAAGTCCGCAACTCCGCCTGCACCGCTCTATTCTCTCTCTCTCTCTCTCCTCATATATCAGCGTCCGCTGCCCCCCTTCTGTCCGGTGAACTCGCTGCCACCCCTCCGTCCGGATCACCCCGCTGCCACTCCGCCATTATCTCTCCTCACACAAGCATGTGCTTTACTTCTTCGCTGCTCACTCCGGCAATCCTCTTCACGCCCTTCCATAGGAACTGGTGTCCAGCAACAAAGGGCATGTTTGTTTACTGGGATCTAGATGGATTACGCAAACTGCTGGATTCATTTCATCCCGGTTGCAGTAGCTGCTGGATAACAAAGATGCAGTGATATCAAAAATTAGTTTTGGTTTATCGAGACCAGTATTCTGTTACATGAACCACGCACTGACATTTGCTACCAACTCTTCTATGGTGGGATCCAGACTGTAGATAACTCATGATGGCGAGCCATAGGTTGCTGTGACTGGCCGGCAGCTGGCGCTAGTTGCGCCTCCTTTGCTGCATCTCGGCGTCCCACACTTTTCAAATGGAAATAATAATCCAGCACTTAGTGCATGTTAAAAAGTCATGGATTGTTTCCAATCTCCGGCTCCAGTAAATCAAACAAAGTTTTTATGTTGTTGGATATTGGAATACAATCCAATCCAGCCACATACCGCAAAACAAACGTGCCCAAAAGATTTATGTTGTTGGATATAGGAATACAATCCAATCCAGCCACATACGGCAAAACAAACGTGCCCAAAGTACATACGACCGTGCTCCCCTCCCCTTCCTCCACAGCTACAGTTTTAATCTTCTCCCTATTCTGCAGTATCTCCCCTCCATGTTCTGATCTTTTCTGCAACTAATTTCGATGCGACCCAGACAAAATGATTTGAACCACCAACATTTAGATCTAATGCATTCAGACTCCCGAAATTTATGAATACAGACGTACTTATCCATATCTCATCCGAACGGGACCCTAGTAGCCTAGTGGCTTCGATAGTTAGTATGAGTAGCCTAGTGACTTCGATCATCTGGGAATTAGCAGCGCGGATTTGAAAAGGGGAGGAACTGAGAATACGTCAGTGGGAGGGTTATCTGCCTTTCTAAAATTCCATTTTCAGAGAATCCTTGACGATTCGTGTACATGTCTCAAAGCATTAGGACATGTGCTTCTGCGTTAGCACGTCAGACATGCTGTTATCGATGAGGGCTGTGGGCCGGCCGGAGGCAACTAAAGTAGGATACTAGGACGAGATCAGCCGTCGTCGTCTCCGTGTAAGAACAGTGTGACGCAACGATTCGACCCTGTTTCCTTATTCCACTCGTTTAATCATACCAGGTAAAGCTGATTATTGTCAGTTTCATGATTTAAAAATCCTCTGGCTACCGAACACACATGTCCAAATCAATGCGACCATGTAATCTCAGGATCATTCTCATATTTTATATAGTTCTCGAAAGTGTGGTGTACATCGTATACACATCAGGCAAATTCCAAGTTGGCAACTTGCACCGGATGATTACGTGTCCAATGAACTTCATGACATCTTCAGAGGGAAAAAGCTACGCGGCTACTAGCTAGCAACCCAGGCGGATGAACCTAGATGGACATTGGTCAATTGAATACAAAAGGTCAATGTGAAGTCGATGCGTGGACGGAAGGGGCGCCGTTGGTCCATTTCCTGGTCATCAGAATTATAACGCTTTTCACGATAGAGTTGTCAATTTTTGTAAATGAGATTGAAAAGAGGTAAACTTGTGCTCAATGATTCGTAAATATAAATATCTATTCACCCTAACTGTAGCTTCAAGGATTTCTTATTTCCTCCCTTTAAGACCAGCACAAGTTACTAAAACCAACAACTAGGGATAATTTTCTCTTTTACATACCACTAGCTTGCCTAGAGAAAAAGATTTCATAAAGAATAAGATATATCGTGATTTCTTTATCCTACTATGGACGATGACGACGTATAAGAAAGAGGGGAGAAGAAATGTGTAGAAGAAAAGGAGAAACTAAACTATTACTTCTAATCACAGATCCAACCAATCCCAAAGATGATTCTAAGTTGATTCATTCTATAAAGACGTGAGTTATCCATGTATCCTTCTTTTAAAGGTAAATTTATGGGACTTAAAGAGTGGTGGAAGATAGGGTGGGAGATTTTTTGGAGTTGAAAGGGGTCGACTTTGGTATGCATATATCTCCAATTATGCTTTGAGCAATCATTTTTATCTATTGTTTTCGCAAAAATTAAGGTTGACCAACGTTCAAGGTAGTCAATCCGACTTGTTGAGTTTCTCGACCATAATTGGTAACTTTTGAGCTTGATGCTGAGAATACTAGATCATTGCCAACAAGATGGTGTGACTTGTTGAATACTTGGATGAGTTCCTTTCTTGACAGTCAATGAACCAGTTGACTTTTGAGCCAATGGTCAGCTCGATCTTCACAAACGTCATCTGACTATTAACCTTCCACTACAAAAAGTCGAATCCAACCTTCCAAAATGTGGTAATGAGAATCGTGAACCCTAATATGATTCCCAATATTTTGCATTTAGTAAAGTTAAAAATAACTTTGATACTAAATTTCTCTATAATTATAATATGTACTTTAATTCACTTATTTTACCACTAATCTGATTACTACGAGAGTTATTTATGATGTGTCAGACCTTGTGAACCTAATCTCATCTAACAAGGAAATAATTGGTTCTAGATACTAATTTAGACAATTTATGTAGGTTTTGGTTTCAAGCAAAGAGATCAAATCTCATATTCATTTTGGTTCCAATATTTAATCTTTAAAAGGAGGTTCAAATTTTGTTTTGAAGAAATCCACAACTGATTTATCCCTCGATTAGACTAGTAAATATAAATTTGTTTAGATCTACAATTTTGATATGTATTGGTTTCCGAATTATCAAAGTTTTGGTTTGAGTCAGTTCCATGCTCAAATTTTATGAAATAGAGTTCATTTTGAATTTGCAATGAGTAATCAAAATCGAGGCTTCTTTCTATTTTTTTGACATTTAGAATATTTTTAACCTTTTTTGAACCTGAAACTGAGACCTAAATTGTGACAGTCGTAAGTAGGAGTTATTAATCAAATCAATTTATCACATGATGCTCTGTTGTAATGTGTAATGTGCCCATATTGCCCTTCTTGAATCCCTGAGGGGCCAAGAGATTCTGATAAAGATATCTAATTATATCAGAGTGTAGTGTGGACTTCAAAGAATCAATGAACAACCCATTAGATTAATAGACTAACACCATCCAAGCATTAAAGATATCACATATTACAACACAAATTATCATAAGCTGCATGTACACATTAAAAAATTAATTTTATAAGTGTATGATCACGTATGGTAACTAGGTTCTTAGTCAATTGGTACATCATGTACACTTTCTCACAAGTCATATTTTCTCCCAGGTTGTTTATGAATCCAAAAATTAAGTAAAAATAAGTCAGTCGATACACAAGTTTAGTACATGTGAAAAAAGATGCATATTTGTTATTATAAATGAAAATTTGTAAGGTAATAAACGATTACAATGCATTGTATTAGCATAATAAAAAACTCAGTTGAGTTGTCCTAGAACCTTATGTACTAGGTATACTAGGGACTTTTCTCATGTACCATATATGTACTTTAGGGTACTCTCAACATTTCAACGATCCCTATCTTATGGGTAATTAACAAGTACCGTCACTAACTACCCACCATTCTTATAATTTATCTTCTCAGATATAGGGATGAAGGGAATACCATACATACATTTTATCAAGAAGATGAATCATGTTACATAGTTAATGCTTCAAGTAAGAAATCATGCTCTATATGGACTCTAAACATAAATACCCAATTTTAAAGATTCTCAGTTTTACCCATTGACGAGTATTTACCGTGCGCAGAAATGCAAGTGAACGCGTCGAAGTAATATAGGCCTTTGTGAGGCCCGAGTCGAACTCAGGGATATGAGAAATTGTCGGAGACTCCTACTAACTACTCGCGATCAGCTAAGCCGATTAAATAATTGAGAGTTGTTGTTAAAATTAAAAGAAAATAAAAATGAAACAAAACAAAGCAATCGATTAAATGTTTGGTTTAATCAATTCAAAATAAGATCTTTAGGATTGTAGTTTCACCGTGAGTTTTCATTGTATTAAATTCTATATAGTCACTCAATTTTATCTCTCTATTCGGGTAGTGGCCTGAAATCAGAACTGCCCACTGTCGTGGTACAATTTACTACCTATGTCTAGGTCAGTTCCACCATCGTAGTAACCTATACCCTAAACTAGGTGCATTAAAAACGACCTCTCGATATCCACCATTAATCTTACACCACCTTGTTCAAGGGATTTGTCAATTAATGTAAATTCCATCTCTTTTCAACCATTAATTCTTCTTTCAAAGCAATTAAGGGCATTAGATTATTATTATGGTGATCAAGCATAACAATATATTGGAGAAAATGAAATTATACCATGGATTTAAGAGATAAGATATGAATTACTATGATAAAATCATCATACAATGAATTCCCGGGCTACTCCCAGTCCTAAAGACAAAGGGAATTAGCCATGCATGTTCATCTCAAAGCAAAACGTGGAGTAGAAAAAGGAAAACATGGAGAAAAGCGTGATTGAGTGGTGAAACCCCTGAACGGAGAAGATCCAAGCGATCCTTGGCGTGGAATACACGTTCTCCCACCTTTCGGTGGTGGAAATCATCTTCTTCGGCGTCCGGATCGGCGGGGTGTGCTTCTGGGCTCCATTCTTCTCTCCACCTCTTCTCGGGATGTGTGCATCGACTAATGACGTGATCCTATGGTCTTCGGCGCCGTCATTAGGTATATTTCCCGAATTAGGTTGCCAATTAATCACAACCGTCCGATTAAGATCAATCTGAAACAAACTCATATCTGACGGTGTCGATACCATCGACGCGGGTCGATGGTATCGACCTAGCACGATATCGGCAGTTCTTCTTTTCTTTTATCTTTGCGCTTGATGCTATCTCGATACCATCGACGAGGGTCGATGGTATCGACATTTATAGGCGTCGGTTTTGTCCTTTTACCGTCGTTGTAGCTCCACTAGTCGATAGTATCGACATATGTGTCGATAGTATGGACTCACTTCTCGCCAGCAACCTGATGGTATCTCGATACCATCGACATCCCTGTCGATAGTATCGACTTTCTTCTGGTCCTTGCGGCTGGCAACCTGTGGTCTGATCGATGGTATCGACAGTAGCAGATACTTGTTTTTCCTGAAATTAACACACGAAACCACATAAGTCCACATAAAACGTATTTTTTTTATAATTAATACTCAAAATGCTGAAATAGGGGAAATTTGACATAAAGAAGTAGCATAGACCAAAGTGAATAAATTATGCAACATTAACCATGAAAATGACTAATAAATGCATAAAACACATATCAAACAAGTCAATAAATGCGACTCAAAATCATCGCATCAAACTCCCCTAAGCTTGAACATTGCTCACCCTCGAGCAACTAAACCTTAGAATAGAATTGCCAGAGTCAACTAAAGAACAAAGCATCACAAAAAACATCCCATATGACTCCCATCGGACATTCGCATACCGGCCCTCGCTAACCACAGAATGATAATTACCCTAAAGGTGACAGTAATCATCCATAAAAGATATCAACCTCAAAATTGATGAACACTATCACATCAGGCAGTTAACATAATAGAATTTGCCGGTCCAGACTTAGTGCATCTTGTGATCTCCTATACTACGTTGCTCGCCCTAACTATGATCTACATGGAAGCAGTTCTCCTGATATTCACAAGTGAGGAGAAGTTCACGGTGGCCTACCAATTTGAGAAACGGGTGGATGGAATGGGTGGCTCATGGAAGAAGTAGAAGTATTATACAGTTTCACATGCATAAAACAAAAATGCCCTAAATGATGCAAATGCACATGAAAAATGCCCTAATGCATAAGATTGGGTGGAATGATGCATGCACTAACATTCTGTCTCAAAATGAGATGGATATCTAATTGAGCTATATCATGTACTTACTCATCTTCAAATGCAGGTGAGATTACGTTCCTTTCTCCTTCTTATTCTAGTTGCTTCTAAATGACTTTCTTTTTTTTTCAAATTTTCTTCTCATATTTTTTTTCTTTTCAAACCCTTATATCCATAATTGACAATGAATGCTTTATTGGGCTTATTTTTTCTGCATAACTCGAATATTTGCACTCTTTAGAAGGTATGGAACAATTTAATTCACCATTAAAGAACAAATGAGGTACATGATATACTATATGCATAAAAGTTATGAATGCAACTAAATGACATGCACCTAAAGGTAATGTGCATGTAAACCTATTCTATTTTTTCATTTTTCATGCAAAACATATGAAAATGGTTGCAATGCAAGTCCTATCTACATGACATGCAATCAAAAAGGTTAAAATCGTACTTTACTTCCAAATCTTATGGTGGATTGTGAAAAACAATGAGGTGAACAGATCACAAGATTAATTGACTGAACCATTGAAAAAAATATTATGTGTCCCTCCTTACTGACCTGTGTGGTAGTTAAGAGATTTTTCTCTCTTATTTCAAATTAAAGTCTTATTATCATTTGGTCAATTTAGGCTCAAACAACCAATTCCGTCCACTTTCATGAATCATTAGGAATGTACAATTGTGATTTTCTATTTTAAAGTTGACAAAACCAATCATTTTCTAAGTTAAGTGATCAAAGTTGAACAACACTCAAGCTTGCGAACACTCAAAAAATTTTTAAAGTTTCCCTTAATTCCCATGTACATGCAACTGAGATGACACAAAATTTAAGACATCCACGATTACACTAGATAGAATGTGGATCCTACAAACAAACTAAGATTGCAAGAAACAAATGACAAGAAACAAAAGCAACAAAACCAAAAAATAGAGAAAATAAAAGATAGAGCTGTTCTAACACCCCCCCCAAGCTTGAATTCGACTATGGCCTCATAGTCAAAAACAATCTTAAAGGTCGGAACAGAGAAACCGATTTACTCTTCAGGCAGAGGCGGGTACTGTGGAGCCGTAGGGTCCCAAGATGGATACTCCCCCTGGAAGCTCAGATCAAACTGGGCCCTAGGTGGAGGTTGTGGATAGTCTCCAAAGTAGTTTTGGCTCTAATAGTGATCGTAAAAGGGCTGCTGTTGCATCTCCATCCTATGCAACCGGTCATGAATCTGTTGTTGGTTGTCGAGGAGAAGATCCTCGTTCTCGAACATTGCCCTTTGATTGTCCAGTATCCGGTTTGTAGTTTCTTGAATACCGATATACATCGCAGAGTGATGCTGCTGCGTCTGCTGTACCTCATGCAGCATAACATGCATGCCCTGCATCGAGTAGGCATCCTCACTTGACTTTGAGGGCGGTGGTGGTGGTGGAGGCTGCGATGATGAAGATGCACCCGGATGCATGTGAGGACACTTCCGTGGTGCCACTCATACCCGAAGAGGGGTGTAGGCCTCCTCTTCCTCTGCAGCCTCATCGTCATTGTTGTCATCGTCGTCGTTGCCGCCGTCTTCATCGGAGTCAGAAATGGCTATGATAGGCCATCGGAAGTGTTGCGCCCCTTCGATGTTGAAGACCGGATCGGGAAGCGAGCATTCTTGGTAAACATGGTTGACGTGGCAGTGTGCATATGCCAAGCCATCTCGAAGAAGGATGAGGTTGGAGCGGTGCAGATGTTGCAAGTTCACCTTTCTCCTGTTAGAGAGAGGAGTAAGCATCTAGAAATTCAACCCAAGGTAGGAGGCCAGCTTTGTGATAAGCCCTCCAAAGTGAATTGGAGCTTTCCATGTACTCCTCTTCACCGCCAAAACCCGCTGCAAAAAGAAAGCTCCCCAGTTGCATTCTTGGCGCTTCAGGAGTTTATACAAGAAAAATAGGCCTGTCTCCTAAAACTTGCTGAGGGCCAGATCACCCCTAGCAAACAACGTAGAACTCAGCATCTAGTGAAGTATCTAGACGAAGGGGTGCTCGAAATCAGCTACCACATCATTATGGTAGCTCACTGACTTGCCCAGTGGCACCGTCACCAGCTCGGCGAAGATTGCATCGTAGTCGGTGCGGTTGTCCGGCCGCCGGTAGTCATGTTGCGAGTGATTCCAGTTGTAAATCCTATTGAACTGCTGGAGTGTAAGGGTGTAGTCGATGTTGTACAGCCGGGAAGACACCCGACCCTTGATCCACTCGCGGTCGGTGGCTATGACGTCATTGGTTACGACGCAGACGTCCAGTGATGCCATAAACTCAGCCACCAACTCCTTGTATGTAGGCCACTCGCCGAAGAACGGTTGGCCATCTGCATGAAACTCCATCTCGTTAGGCCATCTTCCCGTGTGTCGGGCCTGACCCTTCAGGACGTAGTCGAGTTGGCTTCGAACCCCAGGTTGCAGATGGTATCCTGTTCAACATAACGGGTCGGCTCGATCTTCCTCTTTAAGATCTCCTCGTAGATCTTCTTGACTTCCACGGATGGATGGATCAACCACGGGCGTGCGATTGACGCGGTCGGAGGTGGCACGAATTTTGGGATTCCATCGGGCCGACGTGAGATGACGATGCACCAGCAACATGCACCATGATCGCGACAGAAAGAGGAATAGAAAGGGAGCTCGGTGAAAATCGGATAAGTGAATCTCCACTCGATGAAGAACGTGCTCGATGTTGCTCGTCGTCGGGCTTGGCTAGCTCTGGAAGATGCTCGGCACAAGTGGAAGAGGATTGCTCTGGAGTTGTGATGTCATTTGATGCAAATCCTCCTCATATATAGCCGTGGCCGGCGCTGCTGTATGCCCGTCGATACCATCGATGCGGGTCGATGGTATCGACACGGGTAGCACAATCTGTACCACCGCGAGTATCGACGGTCGTCGATAGCTGGATCTGCGGGGCCCGGATTGCTGACGCGTCGATACTATCGACGTGAGTCGATGGTATCGACTTGTCCCCCAGATCGACTTCCTGGTTGCTGTGATCGCCATAGATATTTCCTCGCGGATCGTTGATGTGGCGCGTCGATACTATCGACCCGAGTCGATAGTATCGACTCTCTGATTAGGGCAAACCCTCACGAGGCCCGCCTGCCGCCTTCTTTGTATGAATGTGTCGATACCATCGACCTGCCCGTCGATGGTATCGACTTTATTGAGACGATTCGTTTTGAAAATCTCTAGAGATCTCACGAATATCGACACCCATGTCGATACCATCGACCTCTGCTTGCGATCTGCCTGTTGGTATGTCAATACCATCGATGAGGTCGTCGATAGTATCGACGCAGTGTGATTTCTGCAATCGCCAACCTATACCATGGTCGATACCATCGACACAAGGGTCAATGGTATCGATTCTGCCTCAGCCCTGCACATGTAGCAAATGATCACGGTATCTTTTTTACACTACATACTAAGATAAAACAAATCAAACTATAAATGTAAAGGAACTAAACTTAAGTACCAATGGTTGGGTTGCCTCCCAACAAGCGTCCTTATTTAACGTCTTAGGCTAGACGACTTGAAGCTCCTCATCAACTTGGTATTTCAGAGAAGGTGCCCAAAGGATCGTGCAGCAGCTTGAACTCCACTCGGTCTTGACCAATTCCCAACATCAGCGTACCTCTCCCAATTGCAGTGACTACATCAGTCATTGCTTGAAACGGCCTACCTAATAACATATCACAACTTTGAAGCTGTGGCATATCCATGATGATGAAATCTACCGGAAAGATGAACTTGTCCACCTTGATGAGTACATCTTCGCAAACTCCGTATGGATTTACAATGGACCCATCCGCCAACTCAATAGTTGTTGATGATTTCTTCATTTCCTTCAACCCAAGCTTTTGAAATGTGGCTAGTGGCATAAGATTAATTCTCACACCCGAATCACACTGAGCTCTTGGAAAGTGTCGATCGCCTATCGAACATGGAATATAAAAGCTTCCTGGGTCTTTCTTCTTCTGTGGCAAATTCCCATAGATGATTGAGCTCACCATTTCATTCATCCGGCAAACATTTGTGTCTTTAATCCGCCTCTTCTTGTTGATGCAATCTTTGATAAACATCCCGTAGGCGGGAATCTTCTCTATCATCTCCACTAACGGAATATTTACATGGAGTTTTCTGAACATCTCCAAGAATTTCCTATAGTGCCTATGCTCTTTCTTCGGCCTAGGGCTGTCCGGACTAAACACAACTGCCTCATTCAAACGCTTATGAGGTGGCACATATGAGCTTTTCGGGGCAAGCTCCCCTAAGCTTGCTTCAATGACCCCCTCTGGCGTAAACTTTGTCGGAACATCATCAACACGTGTAAGTTGTGGTGGTTCCTCTCTCACAGTGGATGTATCCACACCTTGACGAATGGCCTTCACATGCTCTTCTTGACTAGGTGGGGGTGCGGCCATCATGGCTCTTGGTAGGATTTCCTAAAAGGAGTGTATCCTCCTGGTAGTCCATAATGACTGCGAGGATATGATATTGCTGGTATAGCCTCCATATCAAACATCATTTTGCCTTGGTCCTTGATCTCTATCACCAAGGGTTCTTCCTCATTAATTACAGACATGTATTTAACTTGATGATGTGCTTGAACGACATCTGCATTCCCAGCCTGTCTCTGCTGATTGGCATGCTTGATGGCCACCACTTCATTGGAAATTTGGGTCATGGTGGTTTCTAACGCCCGCATTTGTGCTCCATGACTTTGTAGTGTCTGCCCAAATTTGTTCAAGATGTCACCCTGGGACTGCAGTTGTTTACTGAACATACTCATCATATCTTGATTCTGCTGCACCATTTGACTAAGCAACTCGGTGCTTTTATCTTCAGCTCTAGGTTGTGGCTTTACATCAGGATCTTATAGGAAGTTATTGGGATCCTTCCATGAGAACTTCTTGTCCCTCCTCCAAGCATAATCATTGTTTCTATAGCCCTATTGTTGCATGAATTTGACTTGGGCTTCCTCATCAGATGATGCATCTTCCTTGGCTAGCAATTTCTTGGCTAGAAGATCTAGCTTGTCATTCAGCTCCTTTATGGCTCTGGACTCACCTGCAACTTTAACTTGTTCAGGTGCATCCCTATCGCCCCAAGATTGCTTTTTTTCCATATTCTTCAGAATCTCCCAGCACCTCGTATCTGTTTTATTTAATAAAAAGACTTGATATGGAAGGATTTATGCGTGAGTTATTATTATTTGCAATTCTATTTTGTAGATTACAAATTCTATTATTTGCAATTCTATTTTGGATACTAGTGAATAAAATTTCTATTTTACAGAATCTGTTTGCATTAGATGAGAAGTTGCATCGTAAAAGTGTGATGCAACACGCTGGAAAGATGCTTAGGAATTATAGGACAAATCTGAACAGAGAATACATAAAAGAGGGTGATAAGAAAAAGAAGTCAGCCCTTGAACAATGGAACTTCTTGGACAAAGAAGATTGGGACAATTTTGTTGCTTCAAGAAAATCTGAAGAATTCAAGGTATTAGGTGTCACTCCCAATTTCATTAATATACATTATATTCACCTATTCAAGATTAACATTTAGTGATATTAACCAAATCATTAATGTGCATACTAACTAGGCCCTCAATGACGCACAAAAAGCAAGGCGTGCACTGAATGTGCATGACCACACTATGGGTCCAAAAGGCTATGCAAGCGTTCGCCAAAGACTACATGCGGAGTCTGCGGCTACTCAGGAGTCTGCTCCTACTCAGGAGTCTGCTCCTACTCAGGAGTCTGCCACACCCATGCCTCGCCATGATATCTGCATAGTTGGGAGGCAAAACAAGAAGGGTGAAATAAAGAAGCCCGTAACTGCTGAGGCGGCTGCGAAAATGGTAAAATAAAACTCTTAGAGGAATCGTTTGAATATTGATTATTTGTGGTGTTAACTTACCAATTTATGTTGATGGTGATTAGCGGGAGCTGCACGAGCAGCGGAAACAAGGCACGTTCATCCCTCAGGGCACAAGGGATGAATTGACAGTTGCTCTGGGTAACCCAGAGCATCCTGGACGTGTTAGGGGTGCAGGAGCTGGTGTGGGCATCAAAGCATTCTTTGGGCCATCCCAGCGCAAACCCAGAGTGGGACTTTCTCAAGAAGAGGTAACCTATTCTTTTTTTAGAATTTTATTGCAAAAGGAAATTCAATAATAAGAAGCTAATGTTTCTTTTATCCATGTATAGGAGAATAAGAGAGTCGAGGATATAGTTGCTAAGAAGGTCAATGATGTAGTTGCTGAGAAGGTCAAGGAAGAATTGCTGCGGTGGCAGGCATCTCAGGCTTCCAATCAGCCTATGGCGACCCACTCTTCTCCTGATGCACAGACTGCGAGTAATCCTGGAGACCCATCGCCTAACACGTCTGCTGTAAGTATTGTTTATGACATTGTAGCTAGTCTTTTCAAGATGATATGTTTTCAAGATGATATGTATATATGTATAACATTCTTTACGTAAATTTGTAGGCATTGAAGCCATGCCGCTTAAGAATACAAGACTATGTTGTTGCAGAGGCGCAGGCTTACCCGTCCCTTCCTGGGGAAAGGTTTCACGGGACTCCAATGCCACAGGGCTACGTTCGTGTGGGCCCATTACGTGTATTACCCGATTGGAGGGAAGCTACATTGCCATATCCCCACCTGGATATTGATACACTTGCTGAGGCAGAAGGCGGGGTCATATTGTGGCCCAAAGCAGATGTCGTCTACACTACTGAAATTGTAAGATAAATTTACATTGATTTAGACTGTTAATGTGTATATATGATGTCAACTGATCTGAAATTATATATACAAGTTAAAAAGAAGACACCAGGAGAACCTAGGCCTCCACCTCCACTTTTCACATTACCAACTTGGGTTCCAACTGACCTAACATACCTGTTAGGTCCTACTTGTAGGGGAATGGCATGTTGGCTATGGGCACATAATATACATTGCCCGATAATTGTTTCTTTAGATGCAGATTATGCAGGTCAATCATATGATAGCTCTTTATTTATACAATATATTATTGAGCTGTTTATGTATGATTGGCTGAATACATCAATGATAGAGACATGGATAAGGTGAGATCTTTTTTATACATCCATATACCTTGTGTAAGATCCGGTGATCTGGTTTCTTATATATTAATGCATACGTAATACATGTTTTGCAGCTACTTAGTCGAAGATCATTGCAAACAATTTGCATTTGATCATGTGGGATTTTTGATTCCATCATTGATTAGTATGGTAGCTAAAGACCCTGATAATGTTCAACAATACTGTATAGATGCTTTTACAATTTTTGGTCAGCAAAAGAAGACGATAATAATAGCTCCGTTCAATGTCAAGTAAGTTTACTTTATTTATAATTTGGACTTAAGAAAATTCCATTTTTATTGTGCATTTTGAGTTATTAATTGTTAACTTTTTACCTCTAGCGGTAAACATTGGGAGTTACTAGTTATTGTCCCCGGGACGTTCACTGTTTATTATCTAGATCCCGCGGGAAGTACATTAAACACTAAAATTGGACACGTAATGAGAATTCCATTATTCTGGTGAGAAATATTTCATTTTTGTATCTATTAACATCTGTTATTACATTACTATTTACTTATGTAATTTACTATGTTATATTAACATGTAGGGGTTTAGATGCATTCAAAAAGGCTGGAGGAACGGTCCCAAGGAAAAAGAACCAGCCAATAAATTGGGAGAATGTACAAGTAAGTTCCCGACTCCAATGTATATATTATTGATGTGAATTGTGCTTAGTTGTATTATTTTGTATGTTTCAAATTATAGTGCGCTACACAAGACAATGGCTGGGCATGCGCATACTATGTGATGCGATTTATGCAGATGATTATCAAACATGCCGCATTGGACATCGATACCATACATGAGGTATTATATATAGTCTCATTAGTTAGTATGAAATATATCAATCTTATTTTTATATTATTACTTATATATATACATCATTCTCTTTGCAGGTGTTTAAAACTGACAAAACTACAAGTAAACGCTTAAAAAATATACATGATCCATATACGATGGAAGCATTAAATGAAATAAGAGAAGAATGGGCAAAAGCCATACAAGCAGTGGCAACTGTAAGATATAATTGGGATGTTGATAGCAATAATGAATGATACTTTGTAAATGAATATTTCTGAATGTTAATACATGTATTTGAATGTTTCTATATGTGTGAATGTGAGAATTGGATTGATGTCTGAATGTATCTACTTGTGTGAAATTTTCCTTGGGACTTTTGCAGGTTTGTGGCCTGTTTGTAGGCTGATATCAATGGATGTCGTAAACCTGCAGTTCAGAAAACTGAACTGCAGGTTCTCATCCTGCTGACCAGCCACAGCAGGCCTGCAAACTGATATGAAAAAAAAATAGATATAGGCGTCGGTTATTTACATAAAACCGTCAGCAAAGACCTACAACGTCGGTTATTGGATAAAAACCGACGCCTAATAGTACAAACAACCCGACCGTGCAGGAAAGCACGGTCGTGGTGGAAAAGGCGTCGGTTATTCATATAAAACCGATGCCTATAGTACTAAACACGGCCGTGCAGGGAAGCACGGCCGTGTTGTCTTGAAGTATGGCGTTAGTTTTTTTATAGAAAACCGACGCCAAAAGGATTCGCGCCACAGAAAATAGCGTCATCTAGGACTCTTTCTGCGTTGGTTACCAAGTAAACACCGACGCTATAGTCCATATAGGCATCGGTCTTTTAGTAGATAACCGACGCAGAATGTGTCCTAGATGACGCAGTTTTCTATGGCACGAACCCTTTTGGCGTCGGTTATCTACTAAAAGACCGACGCCTATATGTTAAATAGGCGTCGGTTAAAAAACCAACGCCGAAGTGTTCGACCTTTAGCGACACCCACATAGGCGTCGCTCAGAAACCGATGCCAAAGGGGGTTAAACAACCGATGCCAAAGGTTGTTTCTGTAGTAGTGACATAAGATAAAGAGGTAGGGGGAGAGAGGGTCACCCTGGCGTAGGCCATGGGAAGGCTTAATCTCTGATGACTGGTCCCCATTGATGGAAAAAGAGTGACTAACTGATGACACTCATTCTAAGACTTTCCTCCTCCATAAGGCAGAGAAACCCATCTTCATCATCACATGATCTAGAAATCTACATTCAACCCTATCATAAGACTTTGACATATCCAGTTTAATATCCATGCTACCTTTTTTTTGTATTCCCACTGCTCTTCAACTTATGAAACAATTCATAGGAAATTAGATCATTATCTATGATCAATCTACCCAGTATAAAGCCACTCTGGTTTTGAGATATGATACGGTCCATCATGGGTTTCAGACTATTAGCAAGGACCTTTGTGACTATGTTGTACACAACATTGCATAAGATTATGGGACAAAATTCTGACATCTCCTTTGATTGTTCCACTTTGGGTATGAGAACTACCAAAGTGGAATTCACCTCTTCAATATTGTACTCACCTTTCCACCAACCTTTGATATAGTTAGAGACGTCCTTTCCAACAATGTGCCAGAATTTTTGGAAGAAAATTGCTTTCATCCCATCAAGACCCGGAGTTTTATTGGGATGCATGTGTTTTAGAGTCATGTGGATTTTCTCCTCAGAAATTTCTTTATCAAGAAACTCATTCTTTGCAGCATCAACTTACCGGTTAACACTTACGGTGGCTTCTTCAAAACCTATGGGGTTGCTAGTCTGAAAAAGATCTTCAAAAAACTCAATAACCACCTTAGAAATATCTTTCTCTTCAGAACACCATCTGCCATCTTTGCCTTTTAAACCTACAATATGATTTCTTTTTCTCCTATGTGAATCCTTGAGATGGAAGTACTTTGTGTTTTTATCCCCTCCTTTCATTTCATTGACTCTGGCCTGGGCTCACCAGTATTCATCTTGCAATCTATGTCAGTACTCTAGAGTTTTAGACAACTCCTCACATCTCTTCAAAACAGAATTATCTGGTGCTTTCCTCTGCTCCTCTCTGAACAGATCTTCCGTCTCTCTAACCTTTTTCTTCATGTGACCAAAGGTATTTTCCACCCACTTATCCAATTTCTTGCCATAGTCTTCTAACATTGCTTGGAAACCTCCCCTAGTTGTTTGTCCCCAATAAGAAGTAATTAAATCCCCGCACGTCTGATCTTGCAACTAGAAAGGTTCAAAGAGGAAAAACCTTTCTCTTCTCTTAATGTGCATCTCTCTTCTATCAAACGATATGATAATAGGCGTATGATCTGACTTGTACATGGGCAAGTGAAACTCTTTGTAGTAGGTGAACATCTATCTCCAATAAAAGATAGCAAGGGCTCTATATAGTCTCTCCCGAACAAGAGTTTCCATGGACAAACCATGTTCCCAGGTGAAACGACTACTTGAGAAACCGAGGTCAAGAAGATCACAGTCATCAATGGTGCCCCTAAAGTCCTGCATCCACCTTTCTGGTTTTAGTGGTCCACCTACCTTCTCCTCATTAGATATAATTTAATTAAAATCACCAAAGAAAATTATTGGGAGGCCCATTTTGGCTTTTAGTTCTCTCGTGAGGTCCCACATATTATATTTATTATGCTGCTCTAACCACCCATAGATCCCTATGGCACGCCACTTATGATTTTTAGAAGCTTCAGTAATAATCAAGTTCACGTGTCTTTGAGAGAACGGGACCATATCCCCTGCCACATCCTTCCACCACATCCCCATTCCACCTGCTCGTCCCACACTGGAAATACAAAAACCATCAGTAAAGCCAGACTTTCTCTGAACTTTTTCTAGGCGCGTCTCCACTAATTTTGGTTTCTGAGATGAAAACCAGTGATGGGCGCTCCCTCCAAAACCAGTTGTTGAGGGCATCAGAACCGCCATGTTTGCCCATCCCCGGACAGTTCCAGCTTATGATTTTCATTATTGTTCTTGGGGTTGGTGTGTGCCTCTAGGTACTTGGTCCTATCAAGTTTCCCTAATTAAGTACAACCTGTAAGCCAACATGATGAATGTGCACCTGTTAATGTGTCGTTTAGCACTTACAATCACTAAGATAATTATCCTAGAGTTTAATCATTTTTCAACTTTCCGATTAAGGCTAGTATAGAAAGGGTCGATCCAACAGGATAACTTTTTAAGATTGTTTCTTTTTATCCCAATTGTTTTGAAGAACTTGTTATTTGTTTTTGGTATGTTTTAGATTTGGAATAGAAAGTAAAAGTCAAATTTTGGGGTTTGATGATTAACACTAAGGAAAGAAATGCAAGAATGGAAATGCACTTAACAAGAGTGTAAATTTTCCCTGTCACAAGGAAAATTAAGATTGTTGTTAGCACAAGAAAAACTATTATGAATGAAAAGATCATAAAGAAAGCAAAGCAAAAGGTGATTAGATCAAGAGATGAGAATCAAAGATTTAGGGGTTTTCACCACCTTAGCCTAGGCAAAAACAAACTAATCCTTTAAAAATGACAGATTCGATGAAGAAAAGTGAATTAATAAAAATCCACTAAAGATGGAATCCACATGAGCCCATTGGTCTTGGTGCTCATGCTTCTTAGTACATCATCCTAAAAGAAGAAGATCCAGGGTCGTTTCAAAACTTCTATGTGATTTGGTTTGTTGTTCTAAATCTGAACTTCCACGATCATATCCATCCAGATTAACTTTTGATCAAATCAATTAATTACTTTGATAGATCAATTAGTTATCAAACTCAGAAGCCATCTAGAATCATTTTTTAAGGAAAATTCAATAAATCCATGGCTAAGGGGTTATTCCCCTTGCCTCGATAAAGAACTACTCCCTCATGGAAAAGGAGCAAAGAGAGATGAAGGGAGGAAGTGATCTAGCCATCTTCAAGTCTTACAACTACTGATCCTCGATTAGAGACAATGAAGATGGCTGCCTTTTCCTACCTTGCTCGATTGCTCAGGAGATGGGAGGAGGAGAAAAGAAAATACTAGATCTAAAACACAACGGAATAACAGAATAACTTGTGACAAAGATGCAAAGCCACTTTATTCCAGATCTAGAAGAAGAATACAAGGAAAATTACTTCATAGAACTAATACAAGAAAACCCGAGATGCCAAAAGATGGAGAACCCCCCTCCTTTTATAGGAGAAGGAGAGGGTAGGCTTCCCTCAAAAGAGGGGGAAAAAGAGGGAGAACCATCAGTTTGAATTTTTAGATCTAGTCAATAACTCTTGATTGTCTTTCTTTAATGTAGATTCACGCAGCAGTGATTTTGAGCGAATTTCCGCTGTCCATAGAATTTAAAGTGCGCCCAAAAATATGAATTTCCTTTAGTCCTTTGAATTCTCTTTCCAAATCATATTTGAACATTAAATTCTTCCTTGGGATGTGAGAGTTATGTCAATTTTGGTGCAAGGTATGCATTTAAATCATCACTACGGGAAACTGAATTGCCTCCTACCTTCATCTCTTCTTATCTTCATTTATTCCTAAAAATTGAGGGAAATATTATTAGAATTAAAAAAATACAATTTATTTGTTATAGAGATAGGTATAAGTTATTTTATTGCATGTCAGTTGATTAATAAAGAAAATCTATGAAATCAAGACTGCAACATTATCCAAAATTAATGCCAAAATGACATGCCTCAGCACCCTGTGGAGGCAGGCCCACACACCCACCATCACACTTCCATGAGATAGACAATATACCACGCAAAGGCATGCCCACACATTGTCTATCAAGCTTTTCGTGTGTGTTGCTTTATGGAAGGAAACTAAAACTTAATATTATTAATTGAGGGGTTTTATTAATACATATGCACATCCAAACACCACATACTTATAGTACGTATCATATAATACTATATCCACAACCACAAATGATATACATACAATAACAAACACAAATACATCGGTTATGGCCATACTATTATAGTCCGTTGGAGCCACAAAGGATTATGGTCCACCTAAGGTCTTATGCATCTCATGCAACAACACCTGTAAATCAACATGTAAGGTTCAACATTACAATGAACAACTTCATGGATGCTCCGTGAGGTTGGAACTTTAGGTTGCTTCTTGGAATTGGATCTTCATGTTTCTTCTCCACAGACACTCCTTGGAGTTGGATCTTCAATTTTCTTCTTGGAATGGGATCTTCATGGTGCTTCTCCATGGACGCTCCTTAAAGTTGGATCTTCAAGTGACCTCCTTACATCAAGTTTAGAAAGACTAAAACTAATCATATCTCTATTACATCATATAAACTCAAATATAAAGAGAAAGAATTAATTACACTTTGAAATAAGAGATGAGGATCAGCATGCAAGTCGAATACTTTATAAAAAGGATCCACATACAAGCATTATACATCCATAACATTCACAAACAAACATATCCACAACATTCACAACCACATTCATTCACAACATTCACAAAAGGGGATTCTAGGCCATAACCGTGCATGCATTCACCACATAAAACAAATTTTAGAGACAAAGTGTATGATATCATAGGTATATCTACATATATGTATATACATATTAAAATTGTAGTACTTTTAATATGGGACATTCCCCATTAAATAAAATTTTGACTCCCACACATACTATGTGGAGTACACAGGGGCAACACCCCTGTGTGGGGATCCCATTATCGAGGTACACATGGGCAGCACCCCGGTGTGGGGATCCCCTGAAAGGTCTACTAAATTTTTTTATTTCCGTGCACTTAGGAAAATCAGTATTTTCCATAGTCGACCCCATTTGAAACGTCAAAAACAAAAGCCTACAACGTATGTGGAATTAGGTGTATATATGCACATTAACACTTTTTAAGTTCACATTGTATTTAACCATAGAAAATAATATACAATGATTCGATCATATCAAAATGAATTCAAATACACCGTAGATCAATCGTTCTCTAATACCACTATTGGGTTTTGTGGAAGGAAACATGCGCGGCGGAAGTAACAAAATAAAATATGTTTCCACGCAACCCGCAACAGGATCTTGTCAACAACGTCGTATTCCGAAAGAGTGTTCGTAGGATGTACCTTATCGCTGAGCAAGTCCGGCGATGTTCTGCTGCATGATGGTATGTAATGCTCCTAGCTTACATGGACAATACTTCTCTCTTATCCTCCAAACACGTCACGGGAAGATCTGGTGGTTTTTCTTTCGTGTCGTGATGTACGCTGCTCGTAGAGCATATTGACAGTCATTGACGTCCTCCGAACTGTGGGATCCAACTTATAAAACATGAGATAAACTAAGCGGAAGTGATTAATTAGCGCAGAATATTGAAAATTAAAACTTTTTGGAGAAAAGATCTTGAAACCATAAAACTCCTTTATAAGAAACAAGATGAACAGCTTACATCATTGTAAAATCACCTCTCGAGTGATTATATACATCCAGATACAAAATCTCGGGACTAAAAACCAAAATCTTAGACATATTGACTCCTAGGACCTGAGAGTACAGAGACGACATAAGATAAACTAACTACAGGACTCAGTAGTTAGTATCTCCACCTGAGACTCACTACTGCCCCTGGTGTTGCTGTTGCTGATATTGCTCACCCTCAGATTGGTTTCTTCATCCTCGACGTCCACCTAAAAAGTTGAAACCTACAGGAGTGAGACAATCTGAATAATTGTCCCAGCGAGAGTTATAACTCTTCGCCAGAAGCTTTGTTATAGAAATTATGGAATAACATAAGCAAGGTAACTTAAATCATTCAACAACATGTTTGATAATAAGTAAAGCCTCTTTTACTTACACAATCACTTCATTAAAGCATATGAAGAACGGTATAATAACTACATGAATAGACTATTAATATAAACAATGTAACATTAATCATTGTTTCTCGTAGTTCAACCTAAGCAGATATGCTACGCGGTTGATTATGTTTTACAAACATTATTATGCCCTGTGGAGATGAGGTATACCGCTCATTCTCCAACCGATCACTATTAAGTCGCATCGATATCATACCTAGGTCATCAAAAGAGTCGGATTCTTATGACCTCATCTTCCTCAGTCAGTGTGAGGATCAACATGCAGGACATCTAGTGTCTCTACTGTTATAGCTTACCAGGGTATTCTGACACTTCACTATTAGAGTCACAGTGGCATTCTGTACTCTCTTCGCCATCGAAAGATCTCTTGTTTATCTCTCATCGATGTGGCATCAAAGATTCCCTCGGGAGAATAGTGTTACATCACCCCGACATAAACATATAGTGAAGGGTTGATAGATTAAGGTATATCTACATCAAGTCCTACACTAGGATGTAAGGATATTCACATCCATATCCCCCCACATACTCAAACGTATGTGATCCAAGAGTTCCCTTAGGAAAACCTATTTCACCATCATTTAACTTCTGGCAATGATGGATCTATGATCAGGGATCTACATGATATGATTATACTTGATTAGTTAGGTACACTTCAGCATTCTTTTAGCATCAAGCATGTTCTCACACATTAATCATTAGAACAACAACTATGAAAGTAGAATACTAAATGTATCAAACTTAAATCACATCAGTTATCATATGGATATCAATTCTTAATCATTTCATCACAAGTCATCTAATCAGCATGACCTTGATGTTACTCATGGCTCTTATAGCCTATCAATCTCATATGATGCCACTTGAACTAGGCAACATAGTATGTCATTATTCACAAAGCTAATAACATGCTTTCAATGAATATGATATCATAACCTTTACTTGGCTATGATTACTTCTTGCTAACCACCTGCATGATTAGTATAATTGAGGATATGCATATATAACAATATCATCACAATATCAAAACCTTTCAATTATTATATAGTACACCACAACCGTGCTTCCTCGTACGGTCGTGCAAGAGAAAGTTATCACGGCCGTGCTCCTTAGCATGTGCGTGCTAAGATCAACATATCACCATTGATTTCTAGGGTTTGGATTTATTCACTTCATCATAGAATTATTGAACCTCTTAGCTTACAAGGCATAAAGATTCCTTATGTTACAACTTATAATTAGGGTTTCATACTCAAAGGCATACCCAAAATTACTTCATCCACCAATCACCTTAAATTAGGGTTTACTATTCACATTACCTGTTATTACCCTAGAATTAGTGTTTACTATTCACATTACCTGTTATTACCCTAGAATTATGGTTTACTATTCACTTCATAGTGAATTGGGCCCATATCATCATCATGAATGAAAATTATCATCATTGGTGCCCTCAAATTAGGTTAAGATTCATCCTTTATCATAATTAGGTTTTCCATGATCTCACCTTGATGGATCATACCCTAATCATGTACATTATTACATATTGAAGGTATGTTACTTGATTCTCATTCATATTAGGAGCCTTATCTCTCCTCTTACTACTAGATGATGTTTACATCACTCTAGATTAGATTAAGTCAATTCAACTTGATTATCATAGGTCAAGTCATCACAACTATGGTCATTAGGATTTGCTTGATCAAGGGGTGTTGTCTTAATTGAATTTTTTATAAGTACCTTGATAATGTTCATCATTAGTCATGACATGGTTCAATCTTCTAATTACTTAACCCCTTAATGTCTTTAGGTATCATTAGGGTTTAGGTTAAACAACCATTGGACCATCTAAACCTTCAAGGTATTAAGAAATCTTAACCCTAAAAGTTCCCCAAATGATTACACACTTCAACCTCCAAACAGTTTTGAAACTGTTTGGAAGGGTTGACCATTTGGTTATGGTTGACTTCAAGACCGCATGGATTAGGTCACACTCAAGAATGTTTCAACTTGTTGACCATTTGGACATGGTTGACTTTGAAACCGTTTGATCAAACCACATGACCAAACCGCATGGGTTCAAACCACATAAGCTCCAAACCGCATGACCTTCAAATGGTTTTGAAACTGTTTGAGCCCAAATGGTCTTGTGACCGTTTGGTCCAAATGGCTCAAAACCGCATGGACCTAAAAGGTACACCAACACTTGTAATCGGTTAGGGTTTTCAATGTTGAACCCCTCAATTGACCTCATCCATGTTAACCACTCATCAATTAAGCCAATTAGGGTTATCCTTAACCAATTGGTCACTCAATTGACCCTCAATTGATAACCTATTAGGGTTGAAACTAATTCAATTAGGTTTTGTAATCGATTAACCATCAACATTGATCAACATGAGTTTAATTGAAGTTGAACCCATCAATTGCCACTCAATTGGGCCCCAACTTGGCCCAAACAGTATTGGGATCGGTTGGACATCCTCCAAACGGTCTTGAGACCGTTTTCCCAAAGTCTCATCAAAATATAAGTCCAATTATCAAGGGTTGAACCCTAATTAGGTCTAAAATCAGCACTTTTAATGAATTCAACAAACTATTGTGATTGGACCCTCAATTGATCAAATTACCTTAACCCTAGACCTCCAAACAGTCTTGGGTGGTCATCAAACGGTCTTGAGACCATTTGGGTGATTCCCAAATGGTTTTGAAACCGTTTGGGCCACTCAACCCAAAGTTCAACAAGATTGGTCCTTGAAATCAACAATTGAACCCGATTAGAGTTTAGGGGATTGAAGTGCCTTCAACTTGTGATTTGTTTGTAATTAGATTATGATTCTTTGTAGATGATTAGTTCATGATGTGTTCAGCAGACTTATAAATGGTCTTCACACGGTCAAACTTTCCAAGCAGTCTTGGAGACCGTTTGAATCTAAACGGTTTTCCAAACCGCATGAAATCAAACGGTCTTGAGATCGTTTGATTTCAAACGGTCTTGCAAACCGTTTAGATAAAATGGTCCAAGGTCGTTTGGTAAAGTTACCTAGGAAATCATGCCCATCATCTTCAACCTTAGATCAGGTCGGTTACTTTGTGGTTTTGCTTGCAAGAGTGCAAGAAAGAGTGGGGAAGAAAAAGAACTAGCTACGAATTGCAAGAACAAGGATATGCATAAGAAAGCAAAAGGTTTAGAGTTATAAAACTTGCCTTAAGGTCGTTCCTAGAGCTCCAAGATTTCAAGCTTTCAAGCCTTTAATGGCGTCTTGAGCTCCATAAGTTGGCCAAGGGTGTTTTTCCAAGAAAAGGTTGGGAAAGATCGGCTAGAAAGAGAGAACTAAGTAAGAAAACCATAAAACCAACCTTGTAACCCAACTTTCTCCATGAGTCCGAGCAAGATGATGGTCTCTTGTTACCTTAGAACAAGTTGGTTGATCACTTCTGCTCCAGAGCTCTGCCTTTAGTCAGTTTAGCAAGAGGATAAGTGAAGGAAGAAGGGAAATGTTTCCTTTGTTTGGTAAAGGAAAGGAGTATAAGTACTTTGGGGTTATTTTCAACATAAGGACAACTTACTTCTCCTTTTATCATCTAGGTCCTTCCTTTCTTTTAGTCACGTCCCTCCTCCTCACTTCTTATGTAAAACTACTTCTAAAACCAAGGACTAAAGGCAAAGAAAGGCAACTTATCACTAAGGTGCAAACGGTTTGATTGAGACCGTTTGAGGTCTCAAACGGTCTTGAGACCATTTGACCTTGAGATCGTTTGAGCCCAAATGGTCTTGAGACCGTGTGACCTCAAACAGTCTTGAGACCATTTGGACCTCAAACATGGTTCAAAAGTTACAATCGATTATGATTATGTATGTTGAAGCCCTCAATTATCCCAATTCATGTTAACCACTTACAAATTGAGTCAATTAGGATGAGTCTTAATCAATTGGACACCCAATTTGACCCTCAATTGAAAGCCAATTAGGGTTAAATCCATCTCAATTAGGGTTTCAATCCGATAATCATCAATGTTCAACAATGTGAATCAAATCAAGGTTGAACCTATCAATTGACCTCCAATTGGGCTCAAACTTGACCCAAACGGTCTTGAGATCGTTTGGATGACCTCCAAACGGTCTTGAGACCGTTTGCCCAAAGTTTGACCAAAAACCAAGTCGGTTGGATAAGGGTTGAACCCTAATTAGATCTAAAATCATCACTTTTATCAATTCATCAACCTATTATGATTGGACCCTCAAACTATCAAATTTCCTTAACCCTAGACCTCCAAACGGTCTTGGGTTGTCACCAAACGGTCTTGAGACCGTTTGGTTGAACCCCAAACGGTCTTGAGACCGTTTGGGTCCTTCAACCCAAAACTCAACAAGATCTATCCTTGAAATCAGCAAATCAACCCGATTAGGGTTTAGGGGGTTAAAGTACCTTCAACTCTCAATTGGTTAAGAATTATATTATCATTCTTTGTAAGAATAAAATTCAATATGTTTCCAACAGACCCTCAAACGGTCGTCCCTATCAAATGGTCTTGAGACCGTTTCAATCCAAACGGTCTTGCAAGATCGTTTGAGATCAAACGGTTTGAGACCGTTTGATTTCAAACGGTTTGCAACCGTTTGGACCAAAAGGGTCCAAGGTCATTTGATAAAGTTACCTGGGAATTCACGCCCATCATCTTCAACCTCTGTTCAGGTTGGTTACTCCACCATTTTGCTTGAAAAAATGTAAGGAAGAAGGGAGGTAAAAGAAGAACTAAGTATACTTTGCAAGAACAAAGATAAGCAATATAAAGCAAAGAGTTTAGAGTTATAAAACCCGCCTTAAACGTTGTTCCTAGAGCTCCAAGCTTCCAAGATTCAAGCCTCTAGTGGTGTCTTGAGCTCCACAACTCGGCCAGAGGTGATTCTCCAAGGAAAAGATGGGGATGGTCGTCTAGAACAAAGAACCTAAGTGAGTTAACCATAGAACCAACCTTTTAAGAAGGATTCCTCCAAGAATTCGAGCTAGAAGATGGTTCCTACTCACCTTAGAACTACTTGGTTGTCTCCTTGAAGTCCAGAGCTCTGACTTGGCCATTTGAGAAAGATGAGAAGTGAAGAGGATAAGTGATACATTGAGTTGGTTTTGCAAGGGTTTTAGCTTATATAGTTTAGGCTATTTTCCATCATAAGGACCTCCAAAATATAGAATTCTCATCCAAGTCCCTCCTTGTTTCTGAGGCACGCCCAAGCTATCCAAACTTATGCAAAGCTCATCTAAAATCAAGATCTAAGGGCAAAGGAAACCAACTTTCAACTAGGGTACATATATGAAAGGTCTCCATTCTCATACTTAGTGAATTTATGCACAAAGATCATTTTTCTTATCTGATTACTCATTCATGTGTCCCTTTCATCATTTCTACTCTAAATGATGTCAAGAGTCATAAAAGATGTTCTAGATGGTGTATTTTATAAATTGCACCCCACAATTTGGGTAAATTGCACTTTACTCCAAATTAGGGTTTTTAAGCACAAGGATCATTCCTCAAGCTGCATCTTGATGCCCAAGCTTGGGAAATCCATAATACCTCATCATATTCACTCATATGATGTCTCATTATCAAAGGAACATCTTAACCTGTGAAACTTGCAAGTTAATCCCCTTAACTGGGTAATTTTCACATAGGTCCCTGCATTACAAATTAATACTACAACTTTGTTTACAAAGGAGCAAAATTGAAAGTATATGTTCCTGAGGAACTTAATTACATGCCAGGGAGTATTCACAAGTATATAATTACATATTTAGGCACAACATCTAGGGTTAGTTTATAACCCAGGTCAGGGATGTTACATTTTCTTTTAGGCACGTCCCTCCTCCTCACTTCTTATGTAAAACTACTTATAAAACCAAGGACTAAAGGCAAAGAAAGGCAACTTATCACTAAGGTGCACATATATATAAGGGTCTCCTTACTTACAACTTGGGAATTTAATTACAAAGTTATTCCTTCTTATGTGATTATTCAAAAGAAGCGCCCTCTTCATAATTATTACTCTAAATGATTCCAAGAGTTATAAAAGATAATATTGAAGGTGTATTTTACAAGTTGCACCCCACATTTTAGGTAAATTGCACTTTACACCAAAACTAGGGTTTTAAGTACAAGGATTACTCGACAAGTTGCATCTTGGTACCCAAGCTTGGATAATCCATCATACTTCATCATATTCATTATTATGATGTCTTAATACCAAAGGAACATCTTAACATGCATAATTTGCAAGTTAACCCCTCTAATTGGGTAATTTGCACATAGGTCCCTGTATTACAAAACAATATTTTCAACATTGTTTAAAAAGGACAGAAATAGCAATATATGTTCCTCAGGGGCTTTAATTACATACCAAAAGATAATCATCAGTATCTAATTACATATTTAAGCAAAACACCTAGGGTTAGTTCATAACCCAGGTCAGGGATGTTACAAATTATCCACCCCTTACAAGGATTTCTCCCCAAAATCAACAAAACATATTAAGAGAAAAGAGCAGGGTATTTCCTTCTCATTTCTTCCTCCAGTTCCCAAGTGGCTTCTTCAACACCACGATGATTCCAGAGGACTTTCACAAGACTGATATCTTTCTTTTTCAACTTTTTAACTCTATTATCAAGGATTGACATTGGTCCTTCCTCATAAGTTATATCATCATTCAATTCTACCTCCATAGGTTGTAGAACTGACTCGGTATCAGGGTGACATTTCCTCAGCATAGAAATGTGAAACACGGGGTGTAGCTTCTGTAACTCTGGTGGTAACTCTAGTCTATAGGCTACCTTTCCAACCCGCTCAATGATTGGGTAAGGCCCCATAAATCTAGGAGCTAACTTCCATTTCCTTCCAAAACGAAGGACTCCTTTCCAAGGCGAGACCTTGAGGTACACTCTATCTCCAACCTGGAACTCTAAGGGTCTACGACGTCTGTCAGCATATGACTTTTGCCTATCCTGTGCAGTCTTAATATGTTGTTCTATCATTTTGATCTATTCTGTGGTTTGTTGCACAAGATCAGGACCTAACAACTGATGTTCACCAGTCTCATACCAACATAAGGGTGATCTACAATGTCTACCATACAATGCTTCATAAGGAGCCATGTCAATGCTATGTTGGTAGCTATTGTTATAGGCAAACTCTATCAAGCTTAGGTGCAGATCCCAACTCCCTATAAACTGGAGAACACATGCTCTCAGCAAGTCTTCCAAGGTCTGTATAGTCCTTTCCGACTGTCCATCAGTCTGTGGATGAAAGGTTGTACTAAACCTTAGCTGAGTGCCTAGAGCATTATGCAGTCGCTCCCAAAAACGACTCATAAACTGGGGACCTCTGTCAGAAACTATAGTGACTAGAACTCCGTGTAGTCGCACTATCTCTTCAACATACAGGTGTGCCAACTTCTCAGCATAATAGGTTGTTTTGACATGTAAGAAATGCTCTATCTTTGTCAACCTATCAACTATTACCCAAATGGAATCATGTCCTTTGCTTGTCCTAGGTAGGCCAACAACAAAGTCCATGGTTACATGATCCCACTTCCATTGTGGTATGGGTAAAGGTTGCATTGTCCCTACAAGTTTCTGGTGTTCTGCTTTAACCTGCTGACACACAGGACACCTCATCACAAACTCTGCAACATCCTTCTTCATCCCAGGCCACCAATACATATCTCTCAAGTTTTAGTACATCTTGGTGTTTCCTGGATGCATAGCATACATCGAAGAATGAGCTTCTTCCAGGACTAACTTTCTCAAGTTATCCACATCTGAAACTATCATTCTCCCATGATAACATGCCACTTGATCATCTGAATCATGGAAACCATCTCGCTTATCATCACCATACTCTGATCTGATCTGTTAAACTGCAGTATCAACCTGCTGTGCCTCCTTAATCTACTCTCTTAGAGTAGGTTTTATATGCATCTCAGCTAACAACCCGACTAACAATGACACCCTCAAATGTACATTGTCTTGCCTTAAAGAGATAAGCATATCTCTCCTAGAGCATACTAAAGAGTTTAGTTGTGCCCTATCCATGGTTGATGTTGCTGGTTTCCTACTCAAAGCATCTGCAACCACATTGGCTTTCCCTGGATGGTAATCAATTGTACAATCATAGTCCTTAATTAACTCCATCCAGCGACATTGCCTCATGTTATGCTCATGCTGAGAGAAGATGTACTTAAGGTTTTTATGATCAGTGAAAATCTGGAGTGTCTCTCCGTAGAGATAATGTCTCCAGATGTTCAAGGCATAAACCACGACAGCTAACTCCAGATCATGTGTCAGATAGTTCTCCTCTTGTTTCTTAAGTTGTCTGGAAGCAAAAGAAATCACTTGCTTATCCTGCATCAACACACATCCGAGTCCGTTCTTGGAGGCATCACAGAAAACTATGTATCCTTTGCCTTGCTCAGGTAACATAAGTACAGGTGCACTTGTAAACCTCTCTTTCAACAACTGGAAAGATTGCTGACACTTATCACTCCAGACAAAAGAAACAAACTTCCGGGTCAACTTTGTCAAGGGTAAGGCTATAGAACTGAAGTTCTTAATGAACCTTCGGTAATAGCCAGACAACCCTAAGAAACTACGAATCTCCATCAGTGTCTTCGGCTGTTCCCATTGTAGAACAGATTCTACCTTTTTAGGGTCAACACGAATACCCGAAGCAGATACCACGTGTCTAAGGAAAGATACTTCTGGTAACCAAAACTCACACTTGCTGAACTTAGCATAAATCCTATTTTTCCTTAGAAACGTTAGAGCCTGTCGATGATGTTGTTCATGCTGCTGACACTACTACAGAAATAGCATTCAGTGTCACTTTTCTGGGCGTCGGTTATTAAGGAACACGGACGCCTTATATTAAAGGCGTCAGTTATTTAGAAGAACCGACGTCTATATTCAAAGACCAGCCAAACACGGGTACCGCTTTGTATACAGCGTCGGTTGTTTATACAAACCGACGCATAATGTCATCCAATTTTTGAGCAAAAAAAATAATGTCACTTTCGGCGTCGAGTCTGTAGTTAAAACACTGACGCTTATGTGCGATGGAAATTTGTGCAAAAAGTGTCCTTTTCCACGTCGGTCGTCCTTTAATCACCGACACTGAATGTGGTTCCCGCCAAACATTTTCACGAAAATATCGTCCGAATGGACGTCGGATGTTGCGAACGACCGACGGTAAAGATGTTTAGGCGTCGGTTGTTGTAAACAACCGACGCTATTGGGGAACTTCATAACCTTCGATCGCCCGACTCTTCCCCTTTCTTATGTTTCATTGCTACCCTATTTCCCTATTGCGGCGATTTCTCTGGCGATTCCTCTGCTGCTGGTACTAGTTTTCTCCGGCACTTCTCTCCGGCGCTTCTCTCCGGTGCCCCATCTCCGGCGTCCCCTCTCCGACGCCCCTCTCCGACGTGTTTCTTCTCTGGCACCCCTGCTGCCCGCCCTGCTGCTCCAACCGCCTGCGCCGCCGCCACGCCTGACAACCGGCGCCGCCGCAACGCCTGGTGCCCACCTGCCTGCCACGCCTGAGAACCGGCGCCGCCGTACCCCCTTCTCCTTCTCCTCCGCCTGGCCGCTGCCTGCCTGCCGCCGCCTGGCCGCCTGCCTGCCTACTGCGGGTGACGCTCCTGCTCGTCGGAGTCACTGCCGCTGGTTCTGGAGTTCGTCGGCCGCCACCCACGTACTCAACCATCTCGACCTCACCCTACTCTTCTTGCCCAGGTACCTGCAGACCTACCCAGGCACGAAATTGGTTCTTTATGTGCTGACCTAATTTGCTTGCCTAATCTGCTTGCACGAAATTGGCTCCCTACTCTGCTTTCTTAATGTGCCTAATCTGCTTTAAGTGGTCCTAATATCATAACATGATAGTTTTATTATATGATTTGTGGCACTTTAGGGTGTATATACATGCAAATTATATAAGTGATAGATGTTGGATGTTTGTCAAGGTTTCTTGAAGATTGAATAAGTGATAGATGCTGGATGTTTATTTATTTCATCTATCCATGTTGCCTATAGTTTATAACATTGCATTGTGAATTATTGCATGTTTGAAACTATGAAATTCTTGATTTATTAGATGATATTCAAGAAAACCCTAGTTTGATGAGCATGTTGTTAATCATGTTAATTATGATTCTTCTATATATTCTGATGTCATTATATAATTATGTGATCCCAACATATTAAATTGAATTAGAATGATTTCATGAATTATAGGGTTTATATAAGAATGACAACACATGTATTTGTTGGCCTAGAAACCCGTCCAAGATTTACTCAGTAGGAGTAAATCTTGGATAGTCCCCAGTTTGGGACTGTTCTTGAACACCTAATCTCACTTAGGATGTAAGTGTATAATGTGTATTGGGTTTTCGAGAAAATTTCGGTAGCATTTCCCCGTTTGTTCTCTAAGTACATATGTACTTAGAGAACAACGGGGAAATGCTGCCGAAATTTTCTTGAAAACCAAATACACATTATACACTTACATCCTAAGTGAGATTAGGTGTTCAAGGATGGGATAGGTGGTACACATTTATTATATATAAGATTGACATCAAATGTGTTTGTTGGCCTAGAAACCCGTCCAAGATTGACTAATATATACTTGTTTCCTAATATATACTTGTTTAAAAGGTTAACTGATGTTATACAACTTTTTCTGAAAATATATAACATCGTTATATGTACTTACACTTTGTTAATACTAATATTGTGCAGTCTCTGTCTTCCCATAACAATGACTATGAATTGGGCCTCTATGTCAATGTTAACGTTCCCTATTGAAGAACAATTGGACATCATCCTAGATGATCGTTCCTTAAACCAATTGGTCATACCCAAACATTGGCGTTTTCTAAAAGGAAGACACTACATGTCTGGTAAAGTGACCCTAACTTTTGGAAATTATTCACATGTAATCGAGGTTGAGTATGATTTGGCGGGAAATCTTGCATCAAAATCCGGTTGGCGTGATTGGATTGGAGAGCTGTATCTGGTCCGTTGGAATAGGCTTTTTCTCCGTCCAGTTGGCGATAATTCCATCAAAGTTTGGATAACCAACAACAACTGTGAGACCCTCGATCATCTTCTACGGTATGAGCGCACGACGTCGGATATCATCTATGAGGAATCGGAATCTGAATCTGAGGCGTGATTGGATTGGAGAGCTTCGTGACACAGCTTCATCATCAAAAAGAAGTTATTGATGCATGCGGGACCATGTTGATGTAGTATTTAGTTGTCTATCTATCTAGACTTGTCTGTATTAATAGTTTTTTTAATTATGCGCATGTTTAGGGGTACACCAACCCCTTTGTTTAGTTATTATTATAACTAAAGTGTGTGTTCCCATGAATGGAACTGTAAGTTGCTACATGAATGCTTATAACTGAAGTGTGTGTTCCCATGAATGTTCCCATTTACATGATTACACTACTATTTTCTCATATTGTCTTGCCTCAAAAAAAAATTCTTTTATTGTTTAGTCTATTTTAATACGACATACTTGCTTATATCTTTCTTAATGATGAACTGTAATACGACATACTTGCTTATATACTTGTTTCCTAATATATACTTGCTTTCCTAATATATACTTGCTTTCTCTGATCATAGAATGGATAGATCATGGATGTCCATTCGTAATCGTTGCACCCCAGAGTTTATATCTGGTCTTGATCAGTTTATTAGATTTGCCGAGGAACATAGGAAAAAACCTACAGATAGGTTCTACTGTCCATGTAGGCATTGCGGTAACAACTTGAAACTCAACACTGGTGAGGAAATCAAAAGTCATGTCATGTGCAACGGGATTGTACAAGGCTATACAGAATGGCACTGGCATGGAGAGATTTCAAAATCGAATCCAGTAGATGTCAATAGCAGTGCTTGGGTGGAAGAAGAAAATGCCTCCGATGACGTAAATGTGAACGAACCAGTTCCAGCAGACATTGTTGATGCGATGCTGGATAGTTGTAGGGTAGAGCACACCGATCCACCTCCTATCTTTACAAACATTGTGCATGATGCTGAGATACCGTTATACACAGGCTGTGCTAAGTTTACGAAGCTTAGCACTGTGCTGAGATTGTATAAGTTGAAAGCTAACAATAGATGGAGCGACAAAAGCTTCACTGAATTGTTGACTTTGTTGAAAGAAATTCTTCCTGAAGGAAACGAGCTGCCAATCTCAACATACCAGGTAAAGAAAATGTTGTGCCCAATGGGAATGGAGGCCAAAAAGATACACGCATGCCCGAATGATTGTGTATTATTTCAAAAGGACTATGTAGATTTGAAAGATTGTCCAAAATGTGGTGCGTCACGATATAAATTGACGACTTCGGGGGAGTCCAAAACTGGTTCTCCTGCCAAGGTGTTGTGGTATCTACCTATAACATCACGGTTTCAACGCTTGTTTGCAAATCCGAAAGATGCGAAGAATTTGAGGTGGCATGCAGATGTTAAGAAAAATAATGATGGGATCCTACGACATGCGTCTGATTCCCCACAGTGGAAGAAGATTGATGTATTGTTCCCTGAATTTGGTGAAGAAGTCAGGAATCTAAGACTTGGGCTTTGTACAGACGGGATGAATCCGTACGGGACATTGAGCAGCCAACATAGCACTTGGCCAGTCATGCTTGTTATATACAATCTTCCTCCCTGGCTGTGTATGAAAAATAAGTACGTTATGTTGTCATTGTTGATATCGGGCCCTAAACAACCCGAAAATGATATCGATGTTTATCTTGAACCTTTGATTGATGACTTAAAGAAACTTTGGGCTGAAGGTGTGATGACCTATGATGCTTCAGCAAGAGAGACATTTCGTTTGCATGCTATGTTGTTTTGCACTATTAATGACTTTCCGACATATGGGAATTTGTCTGGATATAGTGTCAAAGGAGCTAAAGCGTGTCCTATATGTGAAGAAAACACTGATTCAATAAGACTAAAATATGGCGGCAAGACTGTATATCTTGGTCATCGAAGGTTTCTTTCAAAATTCCATCCGTATCGTAGGAAGCGCAAAGCATTCAATGGATGGAATGATGAACGGAGTGCACCTAAACCTATACCAGGGGATGTTGTTTATGAAAGAGTAAAAGACATTGTCAATGAATTTGTTAAGAAATCACAATGTAGTATGGCCACACGGAGTGACAATTCTTCATTTAAAAAGAAGTCAATATTTTGGGATCTTCCTTATTGGAGTTCTTTGTCAATCAGGCATTGTATCGATGTAATGCACGTTGAGAAAAATGTCTGTGATAGCATCATTGGTACTCTATTAAATATACCAGGTAAGACTAAAGATGGGATAAAATCCAGACTGGACCTACGTGAAATGGGAATAAGGTCAGAATTAACAGAATTACGTGAAATGGGTAATAAAAGAACATACTTACCTCCCGCTTGTTACACGTTGTCTAGAAAGGAGAAGAAAACTTTTTGTGAATGCTTGGTAAATGTTAAGGTGCCACATGGTTACTCATCCAACATCCGTAGATTGGTATCAATGAAAGATCTGAAGTTGATAGGTCTTAAATCTCATGATTGTCACACTCTAATGCAACAAATATTGCCCGTGGCAATTCGATCTATATTGCCGAAGCATGTAAGGTTTGCAATTACCAGACTTTGTTTCTTTTTCAACAGTCTATGCAGCAAAGTTATTGACCCTGATACTCTCGATAATTTGCAAAGAGAAGTGGTTGTTACCCTATGTCAGCTTGAGATGTATTTCCCTCCTTCGTTCTTTGATATCATGGTACATCTTGTTGTCCACTTGACTAGGGAAGTGAAAATCTTGGGACCGGTTTTCTTGCATTGGATGTATCCCTTTGAACGATACATGAGCGTTTTTAAAGGTGATGTTCGAAACCGTTATCGTCCTGAAGGGAGTATTATTGAAGGTTATGTGGCGAGAGAGGTTATGGATTTCTGCAATGACTTTCTCAGTGGTAATGACACTCCTGATAATGACAAGAATATTGAGGAGGGCAAAGGAATTTTGGGATCACGGGTGAAAGTAATCAGCCGTGAGCAGTTGGAACAAGCTCACTTGTATATTTTACATAATATGGACGAAGTGAGTGTTTATATCGAGGAACATACCAATTTCATAAAGAGACAACATCCTCGAGCAAGTTCAATGTGGCTTGCTAGAGAGCATAATAAGACTTTTACTAAGTGGTTTGAAGATAAAGTCTTACATCAACTATCTCAAACACCAAATGATATTACAGAAACTATCAAATGTCTCGCCTTTAAACCAAAACCGAATGTTATGTCTTATGAAGGGTTCGACATTAATGGATTCACATATTACACAAAGCGCCAAGATGATAAGAGTGTCGTCCAAAATAGTGGGGTCACTCTTCAAGCGTCGACTATGTACTTTGCAAGTGCAAAGGATAAGAGTCCACGTGAAGCTAAAATGTCATATTACGGTGTCATTGAAGACATTTGGAAGTTTGACTACATAGATTTCAAAATTCTGCTCTTTAAATGTAATTGGGTTGATAACACCAAAGGAGTTATAGTGGATGAATTGGGTTTCACTTTGGTGAACTTTGAAAAGATTGGCGAGAAGGGTGAACCATTCATATTGGCATCACAGGCGAAACAAATATTCTATATCGATGATCCTGCAAATGATAAATGGTCGGTTGTTCTTCATGGTAAAAGACAGTTCATTGAAGATCCTATAGATGAAGAAGAGTACTATGATAAGTATGATGACTCCAGTCCATTCTCAGTTGGGTTGCCAACTCCACAAAATATTGAAGCTAATGATGACTTATATGTGCGCGGAGATCACAATGAAGGATTGTTAATTGATAAAAGATCACAATTTTAGAGACATGTATGTTTATACAAATGGTAAATGTTTTCCTTTTTCTAATTTATACAAATGCTAAATGTTTTCCTTTTTCTAGTTGATACAAATGCTAAATGTTTGCCTTTTTTATGACATTTTCAGATGGCTGACCATGATGAGAATGATGTTCATGATGAGCATGAAGTCCATGATGAGCATGTTGTCCATGACGAGCATGGCGAGGATACCAATGTAAGTTCTAAAAACATATCCTGTATTTCTATAAAATTCATTATCTTCTAGTTATGTCATATATCCTATATTTCTATATTGGCCTAATTCAGTGTGTTTATTTTTGTCAAATTTTAGGTTGATGATGCACATGTACCCACTGAAGCACTGGAGAAACTTGATGCGCGGAGAGGACATTCCAACTCGAGATATCGTCTACCGTTTCCTCCTCCTCCGTAGTAATATCCTCATCTCTAAACGTTTCTCGTAGGATTCTGAACCCCTCCCTTCCCTCTACTACATCGAAGCCATGCCGCAGTTGAACCCTTTCGCCGAGCCCTACCCGGCCAAGCAGGCGTCGCCTGAAGCACCACCGTCGTCATCGTCTCCACCTCCATCGCAACTTGCTGTGCTAGTCCTGACAGTTTATCACCCCACATGCCTTCCTCCCCAGTTCCTGCCGCTAGACAACCACACAATGGATCCAAGAGGATATGCAGGCATTTGCCAAAGACTATAGGCTGAGTTAACTATTGAGTTAACTATTGAGTTAACTCATCCTATAGTCTTTGGCGAATGCCTGCAATCCTCTTGGATCCATTGTGTGGTCGTCTAGCGGCAGGAACTGAGGAGGAAGGCATGTGGGGTCATAAACTGTTAGATATAATTGGGATGTTGATAGTGATGATGAATGATACTTTGTAAATGAATGTTTCTGAATGTTAAAACATGTATTTGAATGATTCTATATGTGTGAACATGACAATTGAATTGATGTCTGAATGTATCTACTTGTGTGAATCTTTTTATGTTAATTTTGCAGGTTTGTGGCCTGTTTGTAGGCTGATATCAATGGATGTCGTAAACCTGTAGTTCAGAAAACTGAACTGCAGGTTCTCATCCTGCTGACCAGCCACAGTAGGCCTGCAAATAGATTTATATAAAAAAAAATAGATATAGGCGTCGGTTATTTACCGATAACCGTCAGCACAGACTTACAGCGTCAGTTTTTTGTTGAACACCGACGCCAAAAGTGTTTGCGCTACAGGAAATGGGAGTCATCTAGGACACTTTTCTGCGTCGGTTTTTTAGTATATAATCGACGCAGAAAGCGTCCTAGATGACGCCGTTTTCTGTGGCGCGAACCCTTTTGGCGTCGGTGTTTTATAATAAACCGATGCCTTTATGTTAAATAGGCGTCGGTTTTTTAACCGACGCTGAAGTGTCCAACCTTTTAGCGGCGCCCACATAGGCGTCGTTCAGAAACTGACGCCAAAGGGGGTTAAACAACCGACACTAAAAGGCACTTCTGTAGTAGTGAGCATCTCTACTATAGATCAGAATGTCATCTATAAAGACAACAACGCACTGATCGAGGAAAGGTCAGAAGATTCTATTCATGAGTTCCATAAATGCAGTCAGTGCATTAGTTAGTCCAAATGACATAAATGTGAACTCATAGTGACCATACCTTGTCCTAAAGGTAGACTTGGGTATGTCACCGTCCTTAATATGGAGTTGATGATATCTCGATCTCAAGTCTATCTTTGAGAAGACAGTTGCACCACGCAACTGGTCAAAGAGATCATCAATCCTCAGCAGAGGGTACTTGTTCTTTATTGTTACTGTATTTAGTTGTCTGTAATCAATGCACAACCGCATTGAACCATCTTTCTTTTTAACAAAGAGGACCGGAGCACCCCAAGGCGAAGTACTCGGTCGGATGAAACTCTTCTCAAGCAACTCTTGAAGTTGTTTCTTGAGTTCTTCCATTTTGGCAGGCGCCATCCTATACGGTGTCTGTGCTATAGGTTGTGTATCTGGGATCAAATTGATTTCAAAATCAATTTCCCGAGGCAGTGGTATACCTGGAAGTTCTTCAGGAAATACATCTTCGAATTCCCTGACTACAGGAACTTTAGCAGGGTTAGGACTCTCCATGGTAGTATCTACCACATGGGATAAGAATGCATAACATCCTTGCCTCATCAGCTTCTCAACAACCATAGCTGACACAAGATAGGTGGGTAGAATCTTTCTTTCTCCTTGAAAGATCCATGTGTCACTTTCATCAGTAAACACAACTTGCTTGGATTCACAATCCAAAACAACCTTATACCTTTCCAAGGTATCCATCCCAAGGATTATATCAAATCCTTGCATCTCAAGTGGTATAAAGTCCACTTGAATGCGATGATCAGAAAAGAAGAGGATGCAGGGAGAGAATACCTCCTACAACACAACAGACCCTCTCAATGGAGTCTCAAGCAATAGGCTATCTACTCTATGACTAACCGTCATATTGCAGTTATGAATCACTCTTCGAGTGATAAAGGAGTGCGTAGCACCCGGGTCAATAAAAATAGATACAACACAGGATGTAGACATATCAGAATATAACAACTCCATCTGACCTGCAACAACCTGAGGGTTGATCACTGCATCAGGTGGGTTCATTGCATAGAACCTTGTTGTCGCCTGAGGTTGATTCGGTGCCGACGATCCAGCTTGGGATGCTTGTCCCCGTCCTCTAGGTGCTCCTTGAAACTTCCTCCTCTGGGATCCTTGCTGACTCTGCCTCTATGGTTGTGTCACACTTGCTGGTCTAGATCTACAGTCTTTCATTAGATGTCCCACCTTCCCACATATGTAGCAACTTCTTTCCAGTTGTTGTGGTCTTGGTGGTCCTGTAACTGACATTGATGCTGAACTGCGAGCCCCTTATAGTGGTAGGCTTCGTCCTCTACCTCTACTTGGTGTCCATTGTGTCTGAACACTAGGTCTAGGTGGTGGTGGTATCGGTGTAGAAAACCTAGGATTCTTGAAGTCTCTAGATGAAGATCACTGGAACTGAGGATATCTCTTATGGGTTTGCCTTTTCTCATCTACGGACCTCTCTATCCTTCGAACTGATTCAACGAAGGTAGCAAACCTTTCTCGATTCTCTAGAGCAGACACATGAGTAGTCAACTCAGCATTCAACCCTTTCTCGAACCGCCTGATCCTCTCTTCATCTATAACAGCCATATGTGGACAGAACTGGAACAACTCCATGAACTTCGCTTCATATTCGCTAATGTTCATCAGACCTTGCCTTAATCTCTCGAACTGAGAGATCTTCTCATCCAGGAACGTCTTAGGGAAATATCTATTGGTAAATTCCCGTCAGAAAACTTCCCAGACAACCTCCACACCAGGCCTCTTATGCTCTTCCATGGTCCACCAGTGACCAACACTCTCCTTGTGAAGATAGACAGCATGTCTAACCTTCTCATCTTCTGGGATGTTTAGGATTCGAAAAGCTTTCTCTAGTTTGGTCAACCACAGATCGACATCTACGGAATCAGTTGTTCCAAAGTATTCGGTTGCTCTGACACGACGAAGTCATTCAAACGTCTTGCCAATACCTTGTCCTTCAGACTGGGCATGTGCCCTAGGTGCAGGCACGGGCATCCTATCTGTGATATGTGTCATGGCAATCATAAACTACCCGAACAAAGTCTGAACAACTAGATTCTCCATGTCGGATGGGTTAAACTGAGGTGGCTCCATAGGTGGCTTAGGTACATGTTGTTCTATTTCTGGGTTCCTTGCACCTTCTCGGGGTGCAGCGACACTACTCTTTGCCACATACTCCTTGTGTGGTCCAGACATCCTTACTTATCTTCTTCTCCTGAGGATCAGAAGACACTATTAGATATACTGAAAAACACTAAGAATAGACTCGACATCCTAAGTCCTATGTCTCTGTAGACTCAGCGAACCTAGAGCTCTGATACCACAAATTGTGGGATCCAACTTATAAAACATGAGATAAACTAAGCGGAAGTGATTAATTAGCAGCGGCATATTGAAAATTAAAACTTTTTGGAGAAAAGATCTTGAAACCATAAAGCTCCTTTATAAGAAACAAGATGAACAGTTTACATCATTGTAAAATCACCTCTCGAGTGATTATATACATCCAGATACAAAATCTCGGGACTAAAAACCAAAATCTCAGACCTATTGACTCCTAGGACCTGAGAGTACATAGACGACATAAGATAAACTAACTATAGGACTCAGCAGTCAGTATCTCCACCTGAGACTCACTGCTGCCCCTGGTGTTGCTGTTGTTGATACTTCTCACCCTCAGATTGGTTTCTTCGTCCTCGACGTCCACCTAAAAAGTTGAAACCTACAGGAGTGAAACAATCTGAATAATTGTCCCAGTGAGAGTTATAGCTCTCTGCCAGAAGCTTTGTTATAGCAATTATGGAATAACATAAGCAAGGTAGCTTAAATGATTCAACAACAGGTTTGATAATAAGTAAAACCTCTTTTACTTACGCAATCACTTCATTAAAGCATATGAAGAACGATATAATAACTACATGAATAGACTATTAATATAAACAATGTAACATCAATCATTGTTTCGCGTAGTTCAACCTAAGAAGATATGCTACGCGGTTTATTATGTTTTACAAACATTATTATGCCCTGCAGAGATGAGGTATACCGCTCATTCTCCAACCGATCACTATTAAGTCGCATCGGTATCATACCTAGGTCATCAAAAGAGCCAAATTCTTATGACCTCATCTTCCTCAGTTAGTGTGAGGATCAACATGCATGAAATCTAGTGTCTCTGCTATTATAGCTTACCACGGTATTCTGGCACTTCACTATTAGATTCATAGTGGCATTATGTACTCTCTTCGCCATCGAAAGATCTCTGTTTATCTCTCATCGATGCAACATCAAAGATTCCCTCGGGAGAATAGTGTTACATCACCCCGACATAAACATATAGTGAAGGGTTGATAGATTAAGGTATATCTACATCAACTCCTACACTAGGATGTAAGGATATTCACATTCATATCCCCCCACATACTCAAAAGTATGTGATCCAGGAGTTCCCTTAGGAAAACCTATTTCACCATCGTTTAACTTCTGGAAATGATGGATCTATGATCAGGGATCTACATGATATGATTATACTTGATTAGTTAGGTACATCTCAACATTCTTTTAGCATCAAGCATGTTCTCACACATTAATCATTAATACAACAACTATGAAAGTAGAATACTAAATGTATCAAGCTTAACTCACATCAGTTATCATATGGATATCAATTCTTAATCATTTCATCACAAGTCATCTAATCAGCATGACCTTGATGTTACACATGGCTCTTACAGCCTATCAATCTCATATGATGCCACTTGAACTAGGAAACATAGTATGTCATTATTCACAAAGCTAATAACTTGCTTTCAATGAATATGATATCATAACCTTTACCTGGCTATGATTACTTCTTGCTAACCACCTGCATGATTAGTATAATTGAGGATATGTATATATAACAATATCATCACTATATCAAAACCTTTCAATTCTTATATAGTACACCACGGTTGTGCTTCCTTGCACGGTTGTGCAAGAGAAAGTTACCACGGCCGTGCTCCTTAGCACGGGCGTGCTAAGATCAACATATCACCATTTATTTCTAGGGTTTGGATTTATTCACTTCATCATAGGATTATTGAACCTCTTAGCTTACAAGGCATAAAGATTCCTCATGTTACAACTTATAATTAGGGTTTCATACTCAAAGGCATACCCAAAATTACTTCATCCACCAATCACCTTAAATTAGGGTTTACTATTCACATTACCTGTTATTACCCTAGAATTTGGGTTTACTATTCACATTACCTGTTATTACCCTAGAATTAGGGTTTACTATTCACTTCATAGTGAATTGGGCCCATAGAATCATCATGTATGAAAATTATCATCATTGGTGCCCTCAAATTAGGTTAAGATTCATCAATTATCATAATTAGGTTTTCCATGATCTCACCTTGATGGATCATACCCTAATCATGTACATTCTTACATATTGAAGGTATGATACTTGATTCTCATTCATATTAGGATCCTTCTCTCTCCTCTTAGTACTAGATGATGTTTACATCACTCTAGATTAGATTAAGTCAATTCAACTTGATTACCATAGGTCAAGTCATCACCACTATGGTCATTAGGATTTGCTTGATCAAGGGGTGTTGTCTTAATTGAATTCTTTATAAGTACCCTGATAATGTTCATCATTAGTCATGACATGGTTCAGTCTACTAATTACTTAACCCCTTAATGTCTTTAGGTATCATTAGGGTTGAGGTTAAACAACCATTGGACCATCTAAACCTTCAAGGTATTAAGAAATCTTAACCCTAAAAGTTCCCCAAACAATTACACACTTCAATCTCCAAATGGTTTTGAAACCGTTTGGAAGGGTTGACTGTTTGGTTATGGTTGACTTCAAGACCGCATGGATTAGGTCACACTCAAGACCGTTTCAACTTATTGACCGTTTGGACATGGTTGACTTTGAAACTGTTTGATCAAACCACATGACCAAACCGCATGGGTTCAAACCGCATAAGCTCCAAACCGCATGACCTTCAAACAGTTTTAAAACCATTTGAGCCCAAACAGTCTTGAGTCTGTTTGGCCCCAAACGGTCTTGAGACCGTTTGGACTCAAACGGTCTTGAGACCGTTTGGACTCAAACGGTCTTGAGACTGTTTGGTCCAAATGGCTCAAAACCGCATGGACCTAAAAGGTACACCAACACTTGTAATCGGTTAGGGTTTTCAATGTTGAACCCCTCAATTGACCTCATCCATGTTAACCACTCATCAATTAAGACAATTAGGGTTATCCTTAACCAATTGGTCACTCAATTGATAACCAATTAGGGTTTGTAATCGATTAACCATCAACATTGATCAACATGAGTTTAATTGAAGTTGAACCCATCAATTTCCACTCAATTGGGCCCCAACTTGGCCCAAACAGTCTTGGGATCGTTTGGACATCCTCCAAACAGTCTTTAGACCATTTTCCCAAAGTCTCATCAAAATCTAAGTCCAATTATCAAGGGTTGAACCCTAATTAGGTCTAAAATCAGCACTTTTAATCAATTCAACAACCTATTGTGATTGGACCCTCAATTGATCAAATTACCTTAACCATAGACCTCCAACCGGTCTTGGGTGGTCACAAAACGGTCTTGAGACCATTTGGGTGATTCCCAAACGGTTTTGAAACCGTTTGGGCCACTCAACCCAAAGTTCAACAAGATTGGTCCTTGAAATCAACAATTGAACCCGATTAGAGTTTAGGGGATTGAAGTGCCTTCAACTTGTGATTTGTTTGAAATTAGATTATGATTCTTTGTAGATGATTAGTTCATGATGTGTTCAGCAGACTTCTAAATGGTCTTCACTTGGTCAAACTTTCCAAACGGTCTTGGAGACCGTTTGAATCTAAACGGTCTTGCAAACCGCATGAAATCAAACGGTCTTGAGATCGTTTGATTTCAAACGGTCTTGCAAACCGTTTAGATAAAATGGTCCAAGGTCATTTGGTAAAGTTACCTAGGAAATCACGCCCATCATCTTCAACCTTATATTAGGCCGGTTACTTCGTGGTTTTGCTTGCAAGAGTGGGGAAGAAAAAGAACTAGCTACTAATTGCAAGAACAAGGATATGCATAAGAAAGCAAAATGTTTAGAGTTATAAAACCCACCTTAAGATCGTTCCTAGAGCTCCAAGATTTCAATATTTCAAGAATTTAATGGCGTCTTGAGCTCCACAGGTTGGCCAAGGGTGTTTTTCCAAGAAAAGGTTGGGAAAGATCGGATAGAAAGAGAGAACTATGTAAGAAAATCATAAAACCAACCTTGTAACCCAACTTTCTCCATGAGTCCGAGCAAGATGATGGTCTCTTCTTACCTTAGAACAAGTTGGTCGATCACTTCTGCTCCAGAGCTCTGCCTTCAGTCAGTTTAGGAAGAGGATTAGTGAAGGAAGAAGGGAAATGTTTCCTTTGTTTTGCAAAGGAAAGGAGTATAAGTACTTTGGGGTTATTTTCAACATAAGGACAGCTTACTTCTCCTTTTCTCATCTAGGTCCTTCCTTTCTTTTAGTCACGTCCCTCCTCCTCACTTATTATGTAAAAATACTTCTAAAACCAAGGACTAAAGGCAAAGAAAGGCAACTTATCACTAAGGTGCACATATATATAGGGGTCTCCTTACAACTTGGTGATTTAATTACAAAGGTATTCCTTCTTATGTGATTATTCAAAAGAAGCACCCTCTTCATCATTATTACTCTAAATGATGCCAAGAGTTATAAAAGATAATCTTGAAGGTGTATTTTACAAGTTGTACCCCACATTTTGGGTAAATTGCACTTTACACCAAAACTAGGGTTTTAAGTACAAGGATTACTAGACAAGCTGCATCTTGGTGCCCAAGCTTGGAGAATCAATCATACTTCATCATATTCATTATTATGATGTCTTAATACTAAAGGAACATCTTAACATGCGCAATTTGCAAGTTAACCCCTCTAATTGGGTAATTTGCACATAGGTCCCTATATTACAAAACAATATTTACAACATTGTTTAAAAAGGACAAAAATAGCAAGATATGTTCCTCAGTGGCTTTAATTACATACCAAAAGATAATCATCAGTGTCTAATTACATATTTAAGCAAAACACCTAGGGTTAGTTCATAACCCAGGTCAGGGATGTTACACGAACATGGACGACTCAACTTCTACATCTCTACTTCATCTGTGCAGATAAAATGGAACTCCACATCATGCTTCCTAAGCCGAAAGGTAGGAATAGTCTCTGTGCAATGATGTGCTAGCATCATGGTGATCTCCTTTCTCTCCTAAGGATGATGATGGCTTGGGTTTTCGTACGTGAGCATAAATTGAAAAGCCTCTCTCAATATCTCTTAAAGATATCAGCAGTCAAGCCCCTTTAAATGGGAGATGAAAGGAAGTAGGGTTTCTGAAACCCTTCGATGAATAGAAAGACTATGTTAATTAAAACACTCATTGATTACTTAGAATATTCTGGATTTAATTAATTAACCAATGAATTTTATTAATTTATTAATTAATATCTGACTCCATACAATCGCTTGGGATGTCTCTATGGGCATGCATACCAATAGTTACATCATGCAAGCTTCCAAACTGACAAAATAATCACAATCTATGTTTGGCATTAAATGAGAACTATAAGGGTTCTGAGGTAATGATAGTTGTTCAAATCTACAAAAGAAGTTGAGTATTTCTGTGTTATAAAAACAACAGAGGATACCGTATGGATCAAGAAGTTCATATCAATGAACTTGTGTGAGGTTCCAACTATTGATGACACAGTAGAAATACTAATGACAATAATGGAGTTGATAGCCAGGGTGGGAATTTCGAATGGCATACGGTGACACTTCAATCTCATACGAGTAATCATACAACAAAGATATGAGAAAATTGCAAAATACCAACTTAACACAAATGTAGCTAAACCTGCTATAAAAGCACTTGGGCAGCATAAGCATGATGGTCATGTTAGGTCACTCCGAATGATATCCATGGGTGATTGGATCTAAGTATTAGTGGGAGTCTATTGGTACATACGCCCAAAGAGCCAATCATGTGATGATTGTAATGGCATAAATGGCAAATGATTTGATTATTAACAAAGGCAAGCTTCCAATTTATTTTGTATATTCAGTTATGAGATAATGAATAACATTATAAATGTCTAGAGACTTATATTACTCAATGATGTATGTATTCAAGTTACTACCCTTGTGGATGAGATCATATAGATGTTAAGACTACATATACATATTCTAATTATGTCTCTGATCGGTTGTTATTGTGGAAGGTTGATAGACAAGAATTACACATGAGATCAAAGTGTGAGTTTGTTGATGACTAAATCTCATTAGTCATGATTAGGCAATATCAAACCAAACACATAAATACATGTTAAAGAACAATGTATCAGACAGACCCACTGTGAGATTGACACATGGAAGCCATCATCATGGAAGTCATAGTTAGCTCTCATAGTGATGGTGGTGGTTGTGGTTCTTAGACCTGAGATCATTGCACTCATCACATGTAGTTGTTGTTGGGTTTTATGGCCTCTGAGTAGGTAGAGGAAACAAAAAATTTATTGACCATTAACCCATGATAGGAGATCGCATCAATGACTATGTAATGGGAAGGATGGTTTTAGCGAGATATGCCTAGTCTCAGGGCTTTCCCAGCGATAATACCTTACATCCATGTGAAGTCTTCGACACCATGTCTTGGACGGTGTCTGTGTAGCTCCTAGTCTTCGCCATGCACTCTGGCCTCAACCATGGACAGTGGCTGATGTGTCCTCTTGAGTGGTAGACATCTCCCACCTCTAAAGATAGTCCACACAGACCACTTGGAACTCCGACCATTCTAGAAGAATTGGCCAGAAGGAGATGACCCTCCTGTCGGTGTACTAGCACAAACCTTCTCTCCCAAACTCAAATTGCTTTTCTATAGTTTTCTTTCCCTCCTTGTGCCTCTCTACTCGGGTAGCACTTTCTTGGGCTCTCTCGATTATCAAAACTAGAGAGGACAAAAACTTTGCAGAGCAACTGATGTTCTGAGTTGTGTGTTCTGAGAAGCCCCCCAGTACCCCTCTATTTATAGTAGAGGGTAGGGTCAGGGTTCCCAATCTGTTCGGGAGTAGAAGGATCCATAAATTCCATGAATAGTTTCTACTACGATAGGTGAACCGATCGATTCATAACTAAACTGATCATTTGGGAGAGTGATCCACTCGGTTCACCCAGTGAACCGGCCGTTTCACTTCCTAACTTTCCTACAATTGACTTTCCTCAATCATTTCCAATTAATGCATAGTGTAATCCCTATTCCAATTGAATTGAACAAGTGAAATGTGAAAGTTTTCTTCCAACTGAGCAAATCCTTATTTCCTCAATTGGTAGGACTGTGAGCCACCCAGTTCACCAAGTGAACCGGTCAGTTGGCTCACACTAGCCGATCAACTCACAAGAGTGAACTGGTCACTTGGCAGTCCTGACATTGCCAATGTAGTCTCCAATCAACTTGACACTCTAACCAACTAGATCAACACCTGAACTTGATAGTTCTGAGTCCAGTCTATCAATTCTATGTTTAATTGAGTACCTAAACACCTTTATTCTCAATCTAAACATCATTCATGGACAATTTCCTCTTACAGGGGTATTCTATATTTCTGACCATGCATGTTCCAATTTACATTGGCAGTGAATATTCATAACAACTTATGACATCACAAGCAATGAGAGGAATCTAGTAACTCATCATTGATACCCATGTAACTTATAAAGTTGGAGAACAAATTCAACCTATAATATGTGATTAGTGTTACAGTGATCGTATAGTTCCTTTGTCTCTGACATCTGGATTGAACTCGAGGCATGGAACTCCATCTTGTTCAACATTCTATCCATGTTCGTTGACCTAGAGAAGACTATCTCAAATGCATGTGAATTCACATATCACATATTGAATCACATGAGTATGGCCATACAATTCTCAGTCACACTTATCAAGGGGCCCTAGATATCATACTCCTTGTAGGAGGGACAAATCCCATATATATCACTCACAGTCATGTCCCCATTTGTCAAACTCACCCAATCATCACCGTTATAACAACCCATGTTTAAAGACTACATTTGATGATGTCAAAGTGTACCCAATCACCTATGATGAGTGCAATGATTTCAGGTCTAAGAACCTCATTCCCCAACATTACTATGAGAGACGATTGTGACTACCATTCCATGGTATCAGTGTATCACTCTCATGGTGGGTCTGTCCGATATACTATTCTCTAACATATGTCTATGTGCTTGACTTGATATCACATATCATGAGTAATGAGACTCTGTCATCACTCAACACACACTCTAGTCTTATGTATTACTATTGTCTATCTTGCTTCCACAGTAATATCTGACTAGGGACATAAAAAGAATGTATGTACTCTTATCATACATATGGTCTCATTGTTCAGGTCCTCAACCTGAAGACATATCTCATCAAGTCACATCATTCTTTGGACATCTATCATGTACATTCCATCATCTCATGAGTGAGATAAATATAATAGACGTAATTACCTTTATCATTATCAAATCAAGTATCTTATGACTCATTGCAATCATCTGATGATTGGCTCTCTGGGCATACTATACCAACAGACTCCCACTTACACTTAGAGACAATCTTCCACAAATCATATTCCAAGTGATGTTAACATGTCCATCATATTTCTACTGCACAAGTTCTTTTATAGCGGGTAAGTAACATTTGCTTTAAGTCGGTATATGCATGTTTCACATCCCCTGGCTGTACGACAACTTGTGTGAGATGGAAGTTCCATAGTATGCTATCTGAAATTCCTTTGCCTAACTAGTAGCTCCATTGTTGTCACAATATTAATATTGAGTCACCAATGGTCTGAACCTCCCATAAGTTCATCCATATGAACTTCTAGATGCATACATTATCCTTTATAGTGTTCGTAACACTTAGGTACTCAACTTCTTATTGTAGAACTAATCAATTGTTTTATGTTCGATCATTTCCAACTAACAATTCTTATTCCAAGGTCAAACTCAATTTTGTCATTTCATAAGCTTGCATCAGCGTAACTTTTTACCCCCAACTCTTCCTTATTACCATAACTAAAGAACTAATCCTTTTAGTATTTCACAAGTACACAAAGATGTCCTGCATGGTATTCTAGTAACTCTTACTAGAGTTCGACAAATATCCATTCTTCATGTCTAATACATAAGAGATAACAAGATATTTATATCATCTAGTCATACAAGATGATGATTTCATATCTTCTTGTCATGTCCAATACACACAAGATGATGAGTTCGTATATTGTTGTCATGTCCAATACATACAAGATAATTAATTCATATTTTCTTGCCATGTCCAATACATACAAGATAATGAGATGAGTCCATACGTGATAGATCCAATTGTGAATTCGTATGGCATCTATCCATGTGTTCCTTTTCTTCATAAGAATTGGGACACTTGGCTCTTGAGAGACTAACTCCATGGAACATGGACAAGTTTTCTCTCATCATGCTGAACTCATTCAACATCTAGCCAAAGTATGTTATCTTTCCTAGGACAAGAAGCCATCTTGATCTATCTCGATAGATCTTGATTCCTATCACATAGGATGCTTCTCTAAAAACCCTTCAGAATGCACTTCGTTGCCAGATTTTGTAGTATAAGGATGATACTCCCCATCAATATGTGGAATATATATATATATTTGTTCCAACTAAATTCTTGTAATCACACATTCCTTCTTTATTCTGAGTCAAGTCAAACTCTTTGACTATCTAGTCAAATTGAAAATCATGTTCTAAGGTGCTTGCTTCAATCCAAAGATTGATCTACGCAGCTTTGCAAACTTTATTTGCATTATTGGATTTATAAAACCTTTAGGTTGTGTTACATACACATCCTGCACAATATTCCGTTTAAGGAATGTGATTTTAACATCAATATGCCGAATCTCATAGTCATATTAAGCCACAATGGCAAGCATTATCCAAATGGATTTATCCATGGTAACTATTGAAAAGATTTCACCATGTTCAACACCTTGAACTTGTTACAAACTCTTTTTCAACCAACTTACCCTCCATGTCAGTCTTCTTCTGGAAGACCCAAAAGTACCCTATGGGTTTCACCCCTTCAGGTGGATCAACCAAGGTCATATTTTGTTGATGAACATGGAGTCCATCTTGTATTTCATGGCTTCAAGACATATCTCAATTTCTAGATCTCATTAGCTTCTAGGTAGACGGTTGACTCAACAGATGATCAATTCACCGCCTTCTTGTCCAGAAGATATCATATATCATTCAAGCTCTAGGCGTGTTCTACCAGAAGCATGAGTTATGTGTATTACTTAAGGAACTTTGAGAGTCCACTACATTTTGTGATTCTTTTTATTCCCAGTGTAAAGCATGTGACCAAAATTGAAAATTTGAAGATTTAGCTAGTAATCACACTCTAAATTATAAAGGTGTGATTCCTTCTTTTTGATACACTTCCCATGATACACTATCATTGCATATTGATCATAACGAAATTTAATACTTATACCAAGTTTGTAATGTACTTCATTTATGATCTCCTTGAACACTTCAAGAAATTCATGTTTGTATTTTATTAAATACAAACTACCATATCTACTGAAGTCATCAATAAACATATTTAAGTACTAGTGATTACCTTTAGCATTTATTTTGAAAGGTCTATATAAATCAATATGTATAATCCTTAATAGGATAATCGTTCTCCCACTACTTCTAGTGAAGAACCTTTGTCATTTTTGCACAATAAATGAGATTAGCATGTCTCTATTGGTTCAATAACCAAATGAGTTTAGATATCCATCATATGGATTCCAAATATTCAATCTCATTTATGCGCTCTAGATGACATCACTATAGGCATTCAAGTTTGAGTTATCATGTCATTCATTACATCTGTCACACACATTTGTCTCTTTAACTATCAAGTATAGTTAGTGAGACATAGGCATTGCCATCAAAGATCATATCTTTAAAATGAAACATCAGTCTGTTACACTCTTGTCCATACAAAATGTATGACAATTTCATTGATGGTAGATGTATAATAGCAATTCACTAATTCTATTATATGCCCATGAATGGAATAATGTAACTGTAATGGTAGAAACTCTTGTTTTGCACCGTTTCTAGCTTACTTCTTCTTAGGTCCTGAAGTAGAGATCTCTATCTCTATCACTATCATCTTCCTGAGATCTTATATAAAGAGGTTATTTCCCTTTCCAATGTCAAACCGGTGATAATGGTGGCACTTTCTTTCCTTATCTTTATAAGTGGAAAAGGACATATTCCCTTTTACACTTACCCCTTCTCCATATCTTGAGTGATGAAGATTTGGACCTTATCTTGGCTTCAGAACACATCTTGACCTTGCTTTAGTCAATGGACTTTACTGATCATTGTCACATATTTGTCCTTTCTTCATTCATGCTTTGGCATCGACATGCCAAGCACTTCATATAGTGGTTTGGCCAAGTTTCTCAACATTTGATAAACTGGCTATATGATTCACACAATTATTTTTGGAATCATATGTTTGGTCATCTCTTGACCTATCATAGTTAATCTATATGCACAATCATATTGAGCATATGGGATTATACTTGATCTCCATCTGTCTAATTATACTCAAACATCACTTTGAAGAAATTATACCTTTCACGCTTTACACAATTCTTAAGATGTATAACTATCTAAAGAATGTCCATGCTTCAAGCTATTTATGCAACTCATAGTTCATATATCTTAGCATAAGGTTCTTGATGTCTTAGGCATCATTGGCATACTTCAAGTAAGCATCCAATTTTAGCCTTAGGCACATTCAGAGTGGTTTCACTAGCTCTAGTCTTTCAAGGACTTTAGAGTTTACACTCACCATTGAAAATACTTCTTAAAGGTCCCAAACCAGATTTGAAGTTTATCCCATTTATGAACTGATCACAATGATAAAGTATTTGTATTTTTCATTTGGATTCTATAAAAGAATTTTGCAACTTTTCAAAACATTTTTTATTAGATAAATTTGATGATATTAATCAGGCTTTTAATTAATTATCATTCCCACTATTTTGATCAAATTGATAACCCTCATGTATCAATTTGGAAGATTGCAGCGTTCAACCTTCTAGTGAGCAAGATCCTGACTTCCTCTAAGTTATGGACCAGTGTGGGCTGTCACCCACAACTAGATTCTTTCAATTAGGCAACTTTTGACAATTGCATAACATGCAACTCTTGATAGATGTTATGCACAACTCTTTGTCATGAACATCTGCATGCCTCTGGAGCTTAGATTCTCTAAGAATCACCAGTTAATTCTGACCCAAAAGCTGACATGATAGATATGCACCATGCTTTGTGCAAATCTACATATCTACCATCACACTTCCATGAGATGGACGGTGTACTACGCTTTGTGAAAATCTACACTTGGTTGATGAAGATTTTCATGTGTGCCACTTATGGATGGCATCTAAGACTTTAATATTATATTTGAGGGATTTTATATAAATACACTTACATATCCAGTCACCACATTATTATAGTACATATCATATACATGTAATAACCACAACAAGAAAACATGCAATATTGATAAAAGCGATGATTATGGCCATCCTATTGTAATACCTTGGAGCCATAAGGAATTATAGTCATCTAAGGTCTACATCATATGCAACCTATTGTTGATGAAGATCTTTGTGCTTGAACCATTCTGGGTTGATCACCTCATCCTATGACACAATTGGTTCACCTCCTGGTTTGTTTGTTTGTCAGCCTGGGATCTGATGTCTGGACACCTCCACTTAGAAGTTGCACCAATAGCCGGTTGATCTGGCTCCTTTGCAATCCTCCTCGGTTCTCCAGACAGTCGACTTGTCTGGTGCTGAGCGTCTTCTTCTTCATTGTATCAGAAAATAAACCATCCTACTCTTACATAATCTTTGGGAAACCCCAAGTTACATTCAGGGGGAGTAAAGGTAGAAGAGGAGGCTCAATTTATCTCGAGTTACATCTGGAATAGAAGAAAGGAGTCGGTACGTAGACTAAGATGCAAACAAGCACAGCCAACCAAGCACACACATAGGTGCTTATAGGCCATAACCATGCTACATATCCACCATCAAAATCATTTTAGGTAGACGTGTATCAATTGCATATATACCATATCATATATGCATATTAGTTTGTGGTCGCATGTGGTATTTAGTTGGATATGCACATTAGTCATTTGAAAGATCCACATCGTATACAATAACTTACGATAAAATAAAAACCCGATCATCTGAATTTATCCCAAAATATAGTATGTTGACGCGGCTCTGCTGTTGGGTTTTATGGCCTCAGAGTAGGCAGCAGAAATAAATTTTTTACTAGCCATTAACCAATGACAGGAGATCGAATCAACGACTATGTAATGGGAAGGATAATTTTCGCGAGATATACTTGGTCGTGGGGCTTGCCCAGCGATAATACCTTGCATCCACATGTGGTCTTTGATGACATGTCTTAGACGGTGTCTATACAGCTCCTGGTCTTTGCCATGGACTCTGGCCTCCACCACAAACTACAATTGACATGTCCTCCTGAGTGGTAGACATCTCCTGTTACAACCCCAACTTTTGGGTTCATTTGGTGAGAAATGTAATTTCTCATATTAAAGATATTGGAACAAATAATGATATAAATTGTTTTGAATAAATGAGTTTTGTTTACAATAGCCTTGTTGGTTGTTTTGTGGGCTTTATTGGCTATTGGGCCCAATAACAAGGAAAAGACAACAGGAATTCCATTATTAATAAGAAATGGAGAAAAGAAAAATGTAGAAACCACTAGAAGGAAAAAGAATGTAATCCAAAGTTGGATTTCGTGCCTCTTGGGTTCCTTGGGTTCCAAGGAGTCCAAAGTTTCAAAGAGAATGCAATAAGAAAAGAATTGATCAATTAAGTATTTCTTTATTAAGAAAGAAATTGAAAACAATGATAAAATGTGGAAAATAAGTGGAAAGAGGTATATTTGAGTTACACTTGATGGATTTTCATATCCAAAGGATTCCTAATGTTAAATGGAAGAAAGAGAAAATACCAATAATGCAAAATAAGATGATAATGTGATACATTATTAATGATTATGGTGGCATTGCTAAAAAGGAAGTATTTTATACTAAATGAAAATAGAATTTCGTGACAAAGGGTTTAAAGCCAAGTACAAGGAAGATAAAAAGAGATAATTCTTGAATTTCCTAATAACCAAAGAATATGGGTTGCCAACGAATTATTAAAAAGAGAGAGAATGCTTCCTAACTAAGGAACTTGTTTTCCTTTTGAGAAAGATACTTGTTATTCTGTGGATAGACGTCCTAGGGCTTCAATAACCCTCCCCTATATAAGGGTAGAGCCCTTGACCAATTCCAGGAGAATCTTGAGCACTCTTCTCCCGCCTTCTTCTTATTTGCGTCCATCAACCCTAGCCAAGGGATTAGATCGATACCCAAGGGCCACGAGGAGCTACGATCGGTCTCGATGGAGGCACGAAGGTCCTATGACAACCCTGGAAGGATGGGCTATCTTTTCTACTCTCCCATCTTCACACAGCTCGCATCAGAGGTCTACAACCCTGCAGTAGGTCGTGGACTTGGCTAGCTCAGGAACGACCACCTTGGCCGCAACCTGGAGGTTGTACGCGTGTGCAAGAGCACGGCGAAGCTAGGGCGGCATGTGGCGGCAAGCTTCATGATGTGGGAGGTCGAGAAGAAACCCTGTGGTCGGCTGCCGCAATCACGACACTAGGGCGCGCAAGGTAGAAGAAGACCGGGCAATTGGACGAGTTTGCCCCTCTGTGGGCTGAAAGACTAGTTACGTAACCAAGGGCAGATATGTCATTTCGAAATGTTTCCAAATCTAGCAACGTTGCATGGGATAAACGACGTGGCACCCTCTGATTGGCTTGGTAATTAATATCTTGCAAAAATCATATTTAAATATTTGTAACTCCGATGGTAGCAAATAATATATGTTTGTTTCTTAGAAAAATGAGAGGAATTCACTAAAATGGTTTTATAGGCTAATTACTCTTGATATTTGACAAGTAGTGTAAGTTATCAACTTTAATGAATTAAAGATTAAGAAACCCTATTTTGAGATGATTAATGTGATTAGTAGTGTTTAATGGATGATTAAAGTTGATATTGGCCTATTAATCATGAAAAGATACATTATGATAAAAAAGGATGAACTTTTCACGTAATTAGTTTAATTTAGAATTTCATGTCCATAAATATGATTTAATGAGCCTTGAAACACTAATGTTAGTAAATGTGACTCTTAATGGTTTTTATTGTTCAAAATCATGAATAAAGCTAAGATATGACAATTCCAAGCTATTTCGAGTATAAAATTTCCTAAATGTGGATAAATACCTTTAATGTAGTAATTAGGATATTTTAATGGATAAAGGTAGAATTAATGACAAATAGAGTTCATATGTGAATTTGACCATAATGAACTACGAATTGATAATAAATGAACATAATGATCTTGTCATGGATTAAACGGATAAAAATGGTAGCTTTAATGTAAAAGAGGCTGAATGGATTTAATTGATGGCTAATTATGCTTTTTATGATATCAGGGTTATATGTTGTTAAAACATAACCGTAGTATCTTTCATGATGAGTAGATGAGATAATTAGGGTTTGTGAGTAATTATATAAAATTAGGGTTTCAAATAGTAAGAATGAAGTGAAACCCTAATTGCAATAGAAACCCTAAAAGTGGATTAGAAACCCTAGGAAGTGAGCTAAGTTAATAGATCTTGATGGTATGATTAATAATAGGAAATTGTATGCATATTTCAGGATCTCATAATGTGCTTTCTTGCCTATTTGGAATTCTTGATTGATTGGATTATTCTATCTCAAATCAGACTGATAGGTATGTGGTTACGCTTATGGATAATCACTTTAGCTTCACAGTGATTCCCGAATGTTTTATCGGTTATCTGAAAATAACTGCTTGGGATATTTTTATTTCATGCAACTATAAAGTGACTATGACTATCACCATAAGTATGCATAAATGATTGGATTAGATCCTGGTCCTCCTCTGTAGCTTTGCAAATGCTAAAAAGGGTAACCTAGAGCAAGGTCTAGGCTATCAAGAGTTAGGGATTGGGATACCTACGTGTAGTGCCATGCAACTCTTTAGCACACCATGAGTTAAGGAGTGGGCTACGTATGGGTAGTGCCATGTGACTCAACCCTAGAAATTGATTCACCTATTAGGTAGGATCATGAGGGGTTAAATGGGGATCTACCATAAGGAAGGTAGCATCCAGGTCTACTGCAGGGACAATGCAGAGGTTAGGGTCTGTAAGGATTGAGTAGTTATGTTGAAAATGTAAAGTTGTTTGTTAAAGCATATTTGACTGCAATATGTTGTTACAATTAATTGCACGATTATTGTTTCCCCCACATACCAACATAATTCATTTATGCTGACTAAAGTTTTGTTTGTCGGCATTTTAGGTTCAAGTGAAAAGAACAAATAGTAAAGTGGCATATGTGGAATTAAATGAGGATTAACGATCAAGGAGGATTAGTTAGAATATTCTCTCATATGGATAGAAGTTTAGAAATCCAAGTTTTTCAAAGGTATGCAAAAAGTTAATTTTTTTTATTACAACCTTTCAGTTTAGTTTGGTAGAATTTGATAATTATTATAGATTATTTGTTGAACCTTTGATCCGGAAATTGGGATAATGGATCTAACCTCATGGTCTCCCTTAATTGGGTGTTACTGGGAGGCGGGGTTGTTACATTTGGTATCATAGCCGAGGTTCCTCATTTAATCTTTTATAATTATTAAATTTTACAAACTCTGTAGAACCCAAGGGAGTTATTAGAGGAATTTTCGAAAGACAGAGGTGTCTAGAAAAGGATCACGTACGGGGGCTGGCAGGATTTTCCTCTGCACCGCTAGTCAGAATATGAGGACTCCCGAATTAGTGTGACTTCCTGGCCAATGTCTCAAGATTTGACTCGAAATAAGATACCTTTAGGACTCTCTCATCTTGTTCATCCCTTCTCAACTCCAATATTGTTAAGGACCTTAAGGATTAGGTATTTCTCTATTTTCCTCGCCCTCTTGAGGTATGGGTAAGGTTGATAAGATCTAAGGAATCCTCCACCAAATGAATGAAAACATGTAAATAAGATGTCATGGACATAAGCTTAATAGATTAAGTGTAAACTAAAGAATAGATACATGCATAGGTCGTATGACATAAGTTGTCATGCCGTCAGGAGAGACCTGAGGCCAGACCTTCTTGTTAGGAGGATAAGTAAAGAGAGTTAGTCTTGCAGGTAGAGACCTCCATCATAAGTAGAGACCTGGCACATCCTTTGAGGATGATGGTAACCATAACCTTAAGTGGTGGTTAGAGAGAGAGATAGCATGATGACATGATGCCATGATAGACCAGATGGATGAACATGCTGTTGGGATGCTCGTATGAGCTATGAGAGGATTGGATGACCTAGCACCTTTGGCAACCTTGGGAAAGGGTCGTGCATGTTAGAGAGAAGAATAGTTCCTTCAGTGATGAGGTTAGAGAAGGACCTATAGAAACCCTATGGGCTATTGCAAGTAGGGCATAGTATACACCCATAGTACGTCAGTAGTTCTGGTAGTATGTTAACACCCTAGCCAGAAGGGAATGAGCGAAGGCTTATTAGATAAGCATAAGGAGCTATGGATAACCTTCAGCAAACATAAGAATGAGTATGGGTTCCACCATGTAGAGGTATACTTGTGAGTTTGATCCATCTTCATGGAGAGAGGACCTTTAGTATAAGGCTGGTTGTGGAGTTAGCTCTAGAGAGAGAGAGTAGGACCCAAGCAAGAAGGTTGGAAGCCTAGACTCCGAGATATGAGGAAAAGTGGGGAGTTGCAGATAAAGCGACCTATGTGGATGTTTGTGGTTGCCTCTTGCTTGATTCCTGGAGGTTGATGATGTCCTGGTTTCCATGAGAGGAACCAAACCTTAGAAAGAGGATGAGTCTGTTGGTACCTCTATACCTATGGTATAGATGGGGAAGAAGAGTTCCTTAAACCATGAAGAGTTTTAGTAACATGTTGTAAGGTTTGTACCTTGTTGATTGACCTTGATAAGGACTCAACTCTAAGGTGTTGATCGAGTAGAGGGATGACAAGAAGTGCATGTCATGCCTTATACATGCTTGATTCGTGGTTAAGAGGTTGAGCATGCACTTTGACACCCAAAAGTGAACCTAGGGTTCCTAGGCCTAAGTGGGGAAGTGTGTACCTGATGGTCATGAAGAGATTTGAGTTTCTATAGATTCGAGCATGGTACTCCTCATGTCTAGAGGAAAGGGAACCCCTTAAGTTTAAGGTATGTTTGATGAACCCCTCACAGCTAAGTTGATGACATGGGAAGGTATGATCTTGATCCAATTTAGAGGATGAGAACAAGTAAGACCTAGCATGGTTTAGTAGGTGGCCTGCTTGTGCCATAGTAGTTGTTGGGTTAAGCATGCTCATGTGAATATAAACCCTAAGGAAGTTTGTGACCTTGTTGTCAAGAGTTGTAGTTTCTTTCCATCCCGGGAGAGGGACCCTTTGGTAGGGTGTATACCAGTTTTTTGGGTTTTGAGGGAACCTAAAGAGGTCCCATAGGATCTTGAGAAGCTGAGTGAAACGTACATGGTATGAGAATGAACCTGTAGACCCATAGATAACCATCTTTAAGTGCATGTGGATGTGTTACCATGGTGGTAACTGGTATGGGGCCTGACCAAGGTAGGTAGGTTGCCATGACCCCTATGAAAGGATGAAAGTCAGCCCATGAATGCAGAGAGAGAGATGATGAAGGCTTGGGTAAGGTTCTAAGTTGGACTTGTACTATAATAGAATCCTAAGTCTATCCTAGGGTCAGGTAGGGATAAGACCGATGGAAGTAGGAGTTGCCTAATTCCCTAGTTGCACATGACCATAGGGTCGGGAGGTAACAACTATCATTGTCTAAGGGCCATGGGTTAGGTGATTGATCACCTTCATTAACTCATGGGACCCAAAGGGCATATGAGTAGGGCACTCTCGGGATGCATAAGAGAAGAGGGATGACCCCAAAAGTGTCAGCACCCTATATACCTAGAGGAGATGACTAAGGAATGTGTGTGGACCCAAGTAGGTTCGAGACCAATTTTCCATGGAAGTAATTTGATATCGAGATGTTTGTGATGTAGAGACATATGTGGCACGTTTCAACTTAGATTTAAAGGTGTACTGGCAAGGTGGGATGTACCATCTCTACTCTTGGAATAGGAAGAACTATGTATTTGGATTGCAGCCAAATGCTTATTTCCTCTTGTTATGGGAGTGAGAGATAGGACAATACGCATGTCATACACTGAGGATAAAAGGTGATGTGAGTTGGAATGTTGCCATGGGGTATGAGGATAGAGACGATAACATACTCTGGTGGAGTGAACGATACATGGATGGTTTACAAACACTAAGAGGGATAATATAGTCATCTTATGAGGATGTTTTTATCATGAGCTATGAGTTATACAAGGTTGAGTTCAAAAAACCAAGATAATAAGCTCAGAGTTTCCTTGATAAAGATAGACTTAGAGCTGAGATGAGGTAATAAGTGGAATACATGGAGGTGTATGTCTTCAACATTATCTAACACCTAAGGATGTGAAGTGGTAATGAATTTTGTGGATGAGATACAACTTCCTAGTTTAGATGGAGGCTAGAAGAGGTTGTTAGGTTAACCCTCAGTTGGAAAAGAGATAAGTTTGGCTAACACTCAAATGTAACAATATTGGTTGATCAAGTTAAAGGTTGTTTGGTTAGCCAGCGTAGTCCCTGATGCAATGAAAGGAAGGTTGTAAACCTCAGATGCACTTCTCTGAAAAGGAAGTGATGAAACCCCGATTAGAGTGGTTTAGGGTTTCTGAGGAATTGATCTTAAGTAATCATGATAATATAGGAGATCATGATTTAAGATTACCATATACCATGGTACTATCAAGATAATAAGTGACAGTAGTACTATGGATGCTTAAGATGAAGTTACAAGGGGTATGTTTCCATGCAAGCCAGGAGGTGAAGGATGAATACCAGTAACCCAGTGTATCGATATAGAGGATAAAAGAGTCCCTGAGAGGGAATGGTAGTTCATTACTATGGTTGTTGTGGTAAGTCTCCCCTAGACCAAGGAAGGTCAAGATGCAATATGGGTTATGGTAGATCGCCTTACCTAGATGACAGGATAAACAAAGAGTATTGTCAAGGCACAAATTTGGTTGAACTACATATGAGAAGAGATGGTTCAACTACACCATGATGCGAGTTTAAAAGTTCTTGAGTATAACCTAAAGATACACTTTAATAAGGTGGAAGTAGATACATGGAGAACTTGATGTTAGTACAGTTTATCACCCCTAACTAATGGTTAGTACGATACAGACTAGAGGGTCTGATAAGAGCATGTGTGCTTGTTCAGGGTGATACATAGAGACATGTCTTGTCCTTTGTAAAATGTGACGATAACCACCATAGCCAGTATCAGGATGTAAAGAAGCTCTGTATGGGAGGTTGTGTCAGTCACCACTTCATTAAGATGATGGTGGTGAAGGAACCTCACGAAGGTCAAGAAAGGACCACAATGCATGCAGATGAAGTCACTTTGATCGTGCAATGGTTGAAAAGATCCCAGGGACGGCATGAGTTGTAAGCTGATGCAAAGTAGACTGACATGCAGCTCACTGTGGGAGAATATTTGACATGAAAATCCGCCCCCTCTAAGTTATAGCTAAGAGAGCTGAGTCCCCGATGCATGGGTTCTTTTGACATGGTTTGGTGGAGAAGGTTAAGTTTGCCCTTACCCCTCAGGATAATGTGATGTGTGATGAGTTTCATGTGTCCAATTTAGAGCACTATGTGAGGTACTCGGAGCATGTGTGGAGCAAGGAACCTAGTGAGCCCCAAGGGAGGCTGAAATAACCTGAGTCACCTATGAGGTCTATAGATGCCAAGGGGAAAGAACTCAATCAAAAGAATATGTGATGATAAAGGTTATTTGGAAGCACCATGGATAGGGCAACACCACATAGGGGCCAATGATGGACATGTACAAGTCTTATCCTGAATTGTTTGTTTGCTTGATGGAATTTTGAGGACAAAATTCGTATAAGAGGGGAAGGATGTTACAACCCCAACTTAAGGGTTCATTTGGTGAGAAATGTAATTTCTCATATTAAAGATATTGGAACAAATAATGATATAATTTGTTTTGAATAAATGATTTTCATTTACAATAGCCTTGTTGGTTGTTTTGTGGGATTTATTGGCTATTGGGCCCAATAACAAGGAAAAGACAAAAGGAATTCCATTATTAATAAGAAATGGAGAAAAGAAAAATGTAGAAACCTCTAGGAGGCAAAAGAATGTAATACAAAGTTAGATTTCTTGACTCTTGGGTTCCTTGGGTTCTAAGGAGTCCAAAGTTGCAAAGAGAATACAATAAGAAAAGAAAAGAAAAGATCAATTAAGTATTTCTTTATTAAGAAAGAAATTGAAAACAATGATAAAATGTGGAAAATAAGTGGAAAGAGGTATATTTGAGTTACCCTTGATGGATTTTCATATCCAAAGGATTCCTAATGTTAAATGGAATGCCAATGAGGAAAATAAAAAGAAAGACAAAGAGAAATCCTCAAAAAAAGATATTTTAATAAGAAATAAACAAGATAATGTGAAATAATGAATATAGATGCATCTACAAGGATAATAAGTATCCTTAAAAGATGGGATCTTGCCTAGATCTTGTATAGTATTTGGGATTTTGTGTTTCCCTTATACGGTTTTTGGTGTTTAATGATATTTTACCTTATCCAAAAAAAAAGTATCCTTAAAAAAGAATTTCGAAATCTTAGAGCTTTTTGGGGTCCAAGGAGCCCCAATGGAGAAGGAAGAAAGAGAAAATACCAATAATGCATAATAAGAGGATAATGTGATACATTATTAATGATTTTGGTGGCATTGCTAAAAAGGAAGTATTTTCTACTAAATGAAAATAGAATTTCGTGACAAAGGATTTAAAGCCAAGCACAAGGAAGATAAAAAGAGATAATTCTTGAATTTACTAATAACCAAAGCATATGGGTTGCTAAGGAATTATTAAAAGGAGAGAGAATGCTTCCTAACTAAGGAACTTGTTTTCCTTTTGAGAAAGGGACTTGTTATTCCATTTATAGACGTACTAGGGCTTCAATAACCCTCCCCTATATATGGGTAGAGCCCTTGGCCAAGCGCAGGAGAATCTCGAGAACTCTTCTCCCTCCTTCTTCTTATTTTTGTCCATCAACCCTATCCAAGGGAGTACATCGATACCCAAGGGCCATGAGGAGCTGCGATTGGTCTCGATGGAGGCACGAAGCTCCTACGACAACCCTCGAAGGATTGGCTATCTTTTCTATGCTCCTGTCTTCACGCAGCTCGCACTAGAGGTCTGCAACGCTGCAGTAGGTCACAGACTTGGCTAGCTCAGGAACGGCCACCTTGGCCGCAACCTAGAGGTTCCACACGTGCGCAAGAGCACGGTGGAGCCATGGCGGTAGGTGGCGGAAAGCTTCTAACAGTGAGAGGTGGAGAAGAACCCCCGTGGTCAGCTGTCGCAATCGCAGCGCTAGGGCGCGCGAGGTAGAAGAAGATCTGGCAATTGGACGAGTTTGCCCCTCTACTGGCTGAAAGACCAGTTACTTTACCAAGGGCAGATATGTCTTTTTGAAATGTTTCCAAATCTAGCAACGTTGCATGGGATAAGGGACGTGGCACCCTCTGATTGGCTTGGCAAGTAATATCTTGCAAAAAGCATATTTAAATATTCATAACTCTAATGTTAGCAAATAATATATGCTTTTTGCTCAGAAAAATGAGAGGAATTCATTAAAAATGAGGATAATTCCACTTACTATTTGAAAAGTAGTGTAAGTTATCAACTTTAATGAATTAAAGATTAAGAAACCCTATTTTGAGATAATTAATGTAATTAGTAGAGTTTAATGGATGATTAAAGTTGATATTAGCCTGTTAATCATGAAAAGATACATTATGATATAAAAGGATGAACTTTTCACATAATTAGTTTAATTTAGAGTTTCATGTGCATAAATATGCTTTAATGAGCCTTGAAACACTAATATTAGTAAATGTGTCTCTTAATGGTTTTAATTATTCCAAATCATGAATAACGATAAGATATGATAATTCCAAGCTATTTCGAGTATAAAAGTTCCTAAATGTGGATAAATACCCTTAATGTAGTAATTAGGGTTTTCTAATGGATAAAGGTAGAATTAAGGACAAATAGAGTTCATATGTGTATTAGACCATAATGAACTATGAGTTGATGATAAATGAGCATAATGATCTTGTCGTGGATTAAACAGATAAAAATGGTAGCTTTAATGTAAAAGAGGTTGAATGGACTTAATTGATGGTTAATTATGGTTTTTCTGATATTAGGGTTATATGTTGTTAAAAGATAACCTTAGTATCTTTCATGATGTGTAGATGAGATAATTAGGGCTTGTGCATAATTGTATAAAATTAGGGTTTAAAATAGTAAGAATGAAGTGAAAGCCTAATTGCAATAGAAACCCTAAAAGTGGATTAGAAACCCTAGGAAGCGAGCTAAGTTAATAGATCTTGATGGTATGATTAATAATAGGAAATTGTATGCATATTTCAGGGTCTCATAATGTGCTTGCTTGCCAATTTAGAATTCTTGATTGATTGGATTATTCTGTCTCAAATCAGCCTGATAGGTATGTGGTTACGCTTATGGATAATCGCTTTAGTTTCATGGTGATTCCCGAATGTTTTATCAGTTGCCTAAAAATAATTGCTTGGATGACTTTTATTTCATGCAACTATAAAGTGACTATGACTATCACCACAAGTATGCATACATGACTGGCTCAGATCCTGGTCCTCCTCTATGGCTTTGGAAATGCTAAAAACGGTAACCTAGAGCAAGGTCTAGGCTATCAAGAGTTAGGGATTGGGCTACCTACGTGTAGTGCCATGCAACTCTTTAGCACATCATGAGTTAAGGAGTGGGCTACCTATGGGTAGTGCCATGTGACTCAACCCTAGAAACTGATTCACCTGTTAGGTAGGATCATGAGGGGTTAAATGGGGATCTACCATAAGGAAGGTAGCATCCAAGTCCACTGCAGGGAGAACACAGAGGTTAGGGTATGTAAGGATTGAGAAGTTATGTTGAAAACGTAAAGTTGTTTGTTAAATCATATTTGACTACAATATGTTGTTATAGTTAATTGCATGATTATTGTTTCCCACACATACTAGCATAATTCATTTATGCTGACTGACGTTTTGTTTGTCGGTGTTTTAGGTTCAAGTGAAAAGAAAAAACAGTAAAGTGGCATATGTGGAATTAAATGAGGATTAACGATCAAGGAGGATTAGTTAGAATATTCTTTCATACAGATAGAAGTTTAGAAATCCAAGTTTTTCAAAGGTATGCAAAAATTGATTTTTTTTTATTACAGCCTTTCAGTTTAGTTTGGTAGAATTTGATAATTTCTATAGATTATTTGTTGAACCTTTGATCCAAAAATTGGGATAACGGCTCTGACCTCTTAGTCTCCCTTAATTGGTGGTTACTGGGAGGCTGGGTCTTTACATCTCCAACCTGTGTTGATAGTCCATACGGACCACCTAGAACTCCTGCCGTTCTAGAAGAACTAGCAGGAAGGAGATGACCCTCATGTTAGTGTACTAAACCAACCTACTCTCCCAAACTCATATTGCTTTTCTGTAGTTGTCTTTCCCTCATTGTGCCTCCCTAGTCAGGTAGCACTTGCTTGGTCTCTCTCGGTTATCAAAACCTTAGAGGACAACAACTTTGTAGAGCAACTAATGTTTGTAGTTGTGTGTACAGAGAAGCCCCGAGTACCCCTCTATTTATAGTAGAGGGTAGGGTTAGGGTTCCCAGTCTATTCAGGAGTAGAAGGATCCAGAAATTCCATGAATATACTGCCATTCCATGGTATCCTTGTATCACTCTCATGGTGGGTCTGTCTAATATACTGTTATCTAACATATATACGTGTGATTGACTTGATATCATATATCATGACTAATGAGACTCTATCATCAATCAGCACACACTCTAGTCTTGTGTATTAATGTTTTCTATTTTGCTTTCATAGTAATATCCGACTAGGGACATAATAAGAATGTATGTAATCTTATCATACATATGGTCTCAGTGTTCAGGTACTCAACCTAAAGACATATGCCATCAAGTCACATCATTCTTTAGACATCTATCATGTATGTGTCATCATCTCATGAGTGATACAAACATAATAGATGGAAATACCTTTATCATTATCAAATCAAGTATCACATGCCTCATTGCAATCATCATATGATTGGCTCTCTCGGCATACAATACCAACAATTGGGTACAGTTTGGAATCATCAAAGGCAATCCTGAAACATGAGTTCTTATAAAGGAGATGATTGGGTGACTTTGACACATACAGATAGACTGTGAATAATGTAGATTGGATTTATCCCTCTAATAGGAGTATGATATCCAAAGGCCTCTTGATTAGGGATATTGAGAAAAGTATGGCCATACGCATATGAGTCAATATGGGATATTGAGCTTACATATATCTCATGCGGTCTATTCTGTTTCAAATGACAAGGTTGAATAATAATGAGGATAACTTCTCCATGCCTATAGTTCAATCTGGATAATCAATGACAAGGGAACTATACAAAAACTATAACAACATACACAGATTGTAGGTTGAAGTTGATCCCCAACTTTCAATTTACTTGGATAGAAATGATGTGTGAATTGGCAACAATCATTGTGTTGATGTTATAAGTTGTTATAGACATTCACTACCAATGTAATATGGGACTTATAGGGTCACACATATTGGAACTCAATTAGAAGATAATTTTTGATCTAGAATGATTATTGAGTTGATTACTAAAATGTTTGTGTATTCAATCACAACAAATTAGCTGACTGGATAGCCAGACAATCAATTCAAATGTTGAGACTTGCGTTCGAAGTGTCAGACTGATTGGATTTTACATTGAACAAAATTCTTCCTGACTCGGGCTATGAGATGCCCGTCTAACCTATGTGAGATGGCTATCTAGCATGGTGTGAGACGCTTGTCTTGTTTGCACCAGACGTCCATTTCGGGGGTGCAATTCAATTGCATCAAGAATTGGTGCTAACATCATGGTATGCACTAATTAGAATTGAATTGCCAACATATGTGTGAAACTGGAAAGTGCAAAATGACTGTCTCATTGAGCGAGATGATTGTGTTTCTATCGGCTATCACAAGTAGAAACACTTCCATAATTGTTGTGAAAATTTGAGATCTTCTGATCCCTTCCACTCCTACATAGACTGGGAACCCTGAGCCTAACCTCATCTATAAATAGAGTGGTACTGGTGGCTTCCCAGAACATAACACAAACAATTGAGAATCATTTTCTCTGACAATTGTAGTCCTTTCTAGTTGTGGTAACCAAGAGAGCCCACGAATGTCCTACCTGACTAGGGAGGGATAGCCACATGAGAGAAACAACTAAGGATCATTATTTTGGGTGAGTAGGTTGGCTATTTGTACGCAAAAAAGAAGGACAACTCCTTCCTGTCCATTTTAGCAAGATGACAGGAGTTCTAGTTGGTCCATATGGACTACTCTAGAGGCATGCATCCTTTGGATACTACTAGGAGGACAACATCGACTCACAGTCTATGGCGAGATTTGAGGAGTCGTTGTAGCAGTTGTCTGAGTTTGTTGTCTGTGGAGGAGCAATCAAATGAGTCCAAGTGAAACTAGGAGCTACACATACACCATCAAAGAGAGAGTGTGCATTTACAACGACGAGGATTGTTGTTGGACATGCTCAAGACCAGGTATAACTTTATGAAACCATCCTTCCCATTGCATAGTTATTGATGCCATATGTTGGTTAATGGGAAACATGTTAGTAAAATTTTTGTTTTTGCTTCCTATCTGTTGTCATATTTCCCTATAGTGGTATCAGAGCCACGTCAATTAATTTTGTTTTGGGATAATTGATATGATCATATTTTGGTTTTATCGTGTTTATTTTTTGCATGTGATGTGAATATTTAAACTAGTTGATGTACACGTCTGTTTTATCACCACATAAATAACCCAAGTGAATATATACTAGAAAATGCATTGTAACTCCAAAAGATATCAAAATTATAGTCCATTTTCATCAGAAATATTAGCTTGATTTAATAAAAATGGTTACAAGACCTGATTCACATATGTATTTCCATGTTTCGTAAATCACCTATTGAAATGCATATAAGTGACCTTTTTTTTAATACTTGATTATTTGACCAAATATATGATCAATTATTTTCCTTATTACATCAATCAACCATAATCTAATATTGAGCACAAATATGTCATGATGTTAATTTAGAGACTTGATGATGACTTGAATGTTGAACATAATAATTAGGGTTAGTCTTTATGTTCCTAAAATACCTAGGTAGGTCATTCACACTTAAAATATACTTGGAACTTCAATAAATGTTGGACATCTTGAAATTTGTTAATCATAAGTGAATGAGCTAACCCTAAGGTTAAATAGGAATGAGTATTCCTAATCTTGAATAAAACCAACCAAGAAGGCATGCTATTATACCTCCTCCTTAAGCAGAATAATAGTTGAAGATACATTTTTTGTACCTCTTGAAATGTTTACATGGCTAAGTATTTGTTTGAGCTATTGTTCCCTACTGATTAGTCTTCTGATTTTCTATATTATAGTTTGCAACAAACTTGAAAATGTAAATGATATTGCCCATTATGACTGATAATAATACTCATTGATATTGAGTACATGTGAGCTCCTCATTCAGAAGGTGGAACTTGAACATTTCCTTGACCTCCTTCATTATATGGAGAGATGGAGTCTGGTGATCTCACCCACATTGTTGGGGTGAAGGAGCCACATAAATATATAAGCACGCTTCTGGATATCAACATAATGTGAAACTTGTAACAAAATGTTGTCGAACAAATATTGTTTAGGAAAATTTCTTACTGACTATTTTAGAATATAACTCATTCCAAGTATACTATTTTGATATAAAACTATTTTACTCATTTTTAATAGAGTACCATGCAATTTCATTGATTGTTTCATGGTTTTGTTGATATTAGGCAATGCAAAGAACTAAAGACTATGCACCTGCTATGTACTCCATTTGTTATCTATTGAAAATAAAGACTTCTACCTCAATTTGGACTCTACATGGGAGCTAATATAAATGGCATGTAGTTACTAGTTTAGTTCCCTTATTTGTATCTTTCTGTCCATGTTGCGTATGGCCCCTATGTAATAAACGTTTTGGTTCATTTTCAACAAAGAAGAATGTTGTTTCATTTTTGCAAATTATTTGTGTGTGATTTTCAGGACATTCAGGGACACATGCTCTAATCCCTTTAACACTGCCCATTCAGACAATGAGATTGGTATTAGGGTAAGAATGATTCTGTGGCACCACGTCTCACAACTCACCAGATTTTCATCGCTATGCCACCCTAAAGCTTCTTCGACCATGAAAAGTCTTACATTTATCTCACCAAGCCTCCAGGATTGATTTTCGACTCTTCGTTGATGTGTTTCTGCCCAGTTGCTATGGTCTTGCACTTCCCACTTCCAACCCTGCTTTTTTTGTTTTTCAATTGACGCCAGGGCTATAGTGGCCCTTTCAATCTCATGTTTGTTTCCTCATGTCCAATTCGACTCCATTGAGTGTTTAGCTTTCCTGATTGATTGTCTTCTATTGTCTTTCTCAATTTCAATCTTTGCATCCATGACTGCACCCTTCACCCATAGTTGTTCCATGTAGCTTTGGAACCTCAGTGCACCTTCAAGGATGGAGTTTTTGCTCATTGAATTTGACTGGATATGAAGAATGCATAGGAACCACTTTGGCCGGATCTTAGAGCACTAGGCTTCTACTTAGAGCCCTGTCTAGAGTGGGAAGAAACTAGGTATCAGAGCAATTTTGGTAAATGCCCACTAGGCAGACATGATTCTCATAGTCACTATGGAATGAAGATATGAGATTAGGGTTTAGGGATAGGATCCCAAAGAAGGATACCATGACCTAGAATGACTAGGTTTTTCACCTTAAAAGAGATACAGATGTCAGACATAGATGATTACCTAGCTTAGCTCTCAATCATCAACTTGGCCCTAGTGAATGAGATAGCCTCTCCATTCTCAATGATTATGGCTAGCCAATTGAACATAAGTAGTATAATTTTATGTATTTCCCATTTCTTACTAGTCAATGTGGTATGGGACACATGTATTACTATGTTAGTGAGACATGTCTTGTTATATCCCACACCTCGGGTACGTACCTGATCTCCACATATCTAGGAATGTAGGAGTTACCTAAAGAATTAGACAAACATCTACACCTAATGTAAGAGATTCATGCCAAGGTTGGGGTGGATGCCCTAAGGTATAGTGCCAAGTTTGATCTTATAAACCCTATGTAGGAGTTGTTTAGTGGACCGTGGTAATAATTAATGATCACATAAATATCTAATGAAATTAAAATCATATGATACATATCTCTTTTCATGTAAAATATTGTACATAAGTGGACCTTGATATGTTAACTATCAAAGAATGTAGAGATCATCAAAACCCTAAGGCAAGTAGTATCCTAAATAAAATTTCTAGGACGAAATTTATTTTAATGTGGGTAGAATTGTAACATCGCAATCTTTCAAGACTAATTTAAGGATAATGATGTAGTTTCTCATAGGTGGAAATATTAGAGGGTCTTAATGCAAAAAGACCATGAAATAATATTTTTTATAAGAAATAGATGTAAGAAGGAATACATTTTTGTGTTTCATATGTGCATTATGTGTTACAATTAACTCTGATATATAAATGTTCATCTTCCCTTTTCCTTTTCTCCCTCCTGCCATCAAGGAGGCTTAAAAGAAATAAAAGAGGAATGAAATAGAAGTGGAATTAGATAATATACATTACATATGTTGGGAAAGAAGTTTCTGATTCTTTTAATAACTTTTTACATAAAAAGGGAAACAAGAATATTCATTTCTCTATCCTCTAATAGAATGATTCTAAAAGGCACTAAAGACATGTAAAATAATTTATCAGGAGGAAATAAGTATTCGTCTCATAATTTGACTCAAAGTGTAACCATGGAGCGACTTTTTCACAATGTCTCAACCTTAAATGAATTAGAAACAAGTTGAATGGTCAACATGGAAATTATAGACAAAACATATAAAAACTCAAATTTTATTGATTTGGAAGGATATAGAGTAATTATTTAGTGAGTGCTTAAATTTTTGTATAGTATTGATTTTGGATGACCCCTCAAAAAAATAGGGAAGGTTATCATATATTTTTAGTAGAATTTAATTGGAAATTCAATTAACACATGTATTAAAACTATAGTTCGATTATTATATGTTGTCACAACCCCTCTTAATTTTTTTGTCCTCTAAGGTGCACCATTCAAAGTTAGCTAATTGATCAGGATATGATCTAGCAGTCATCAAGTCATGTCCTTCCTTTGTATTTCTCATTGAACCAAAATAGCTTCAACACATTTCTTTGATGGTCTCTCTGTCCCTTGCTTCTCAACGATTTCACAATTTTTCTTCACCATTGCCTTTTCCTTTTTCCCCTGAATGCAACGAGTCCTTGCTCACCCTCTCTCGTGGACAACTTAAGAAATGCCTAAAATGGGATCTCACTCCCTCTCAATGGTAGGGTTGCAGCCGCCATGATAGCTTTCGTCACTGCCTCTATGGGAAACCCTAAGCACCGTCGGCCACCTCTACTCCCTCCTCCACCATCAATTTAACCCCCCCAACCTTCTCGATCACCACCGCCTATGTAGTTTCCCTTTCCAGCTCTCATCTCCTTTCCTTAGCACCCACCACCATTAGTTAATGAATGGAAAACCCACTAAGCATCTACGACCCCTCTCCAAGGATTTTACACCATTAGTTTGTCCTATGCATATTTCTGTTGTTGTGTCCTATAGGACGGGTCTTACATCTCACTGGTATTTCATTGCCAGGCCACCTCAAAGCTTGTCGGCTATGAAAACTCCTCCATTAAATGAGGTTGGCCATTGTGAATGATTTATCACTCTCTGTTGATTTGTTTCATCCCAATTCATTTCCTCCTATTGTATTTCTCTATTTCAGTCTTTGGCGGCCATAACTGCACATAACACCCATGGTTTTTCCATGTAGCTTTGGAACCTCAATGCACCTTTGAGCGTGGAGTTTTTGCTCATTAACTTAAACTCAGTAAAAGGGAGTCACAGGCACTCCCAAATCATTGCATGTGGCTATACATCACCCCACTTTGGTCAGAGCATAGAGATCTAAGCTTCTTCTTGGAGCCATGGCTCGGTGGGAAGATACCATGTCACAAAATGACCTTGGTGCCCCCATAACATTAATCAAGTGATTTTAGGTGCAAAGGTGTTTTTGGATTTTTCACAGTCGCCACCCGCTTGTTTTTCTATGAAATTTGATCCCAATTAGACAGTTCTCCATTGAGACACAATAGCTAGGGCTTAGATCCAGTATATAATGAGTCAAATAATAGTTCTTACATGGAATTTTGGTGAATCATCATTTGCTAGATTTTTCAAAAACCACAGTAATTCACTGGATGCTTAGAAAAATGAGAGTATGTTTTGAAAAGGTTTTTTCACAAGGAACTCTAATTTCTAGGATTTAGAGTCATTTTCCCTCATTATAAACCCTAAAAAATAAAAAGTTTAAATTAGAGTTTTAGATGATGGGTGAAATACATATAGATTTATTTAGTGTTATGAATATGATGTATGGGGTTCAATGAACCCCAAGAATGTGAACAAAGTCTTTTTTACCTATAAGAACAAATGGGTCTTCTCTAAGTGAAATATGTGGTTCATGCCCATGAGTATTTACATTTATCAAACCCAATACTTCTACATGCTTGTTAATAAGACCTTCATGTCCAATGTTCTAATCAAGATATGCAAGCAAGATTTTCCAATACTTTATGATTATGACATTTCATATGCTCAATATCTTAATTAAAGAGATGTATAATGGGATGATTGATGTCTATGACTTAAGGAGGATAAAGGATATATATTTCTATCATATTTCTTAATAATGTTTCATATAAATGCTCAAGGCTAAAATATAAGAAGTTTAAGTAAGACTGCCATACTTCCATGGTTATGTGATATGACCGTGTATTAAGATTTTAAATACAAATATGCCATTAGGATTCCTCATATTAATATATATATAACCATGTATTAAGATTTCAAGTATAAACATGTTATCAAGATTTCTTATATATGTAGAGACCTAAGAACAAAGAAGTTATATGTATTCCTTAGAATGATTAATGTCTAAAAGTTATGTATAATGTGATAGTATGAGTTTTAAACATATTAACACATGATCTGAGTTTCAAGATAAAGGTACTATTGGGTATAACTTGAGTTTATGATGATATTATGAGGTTATGATTCATTACATTATTATTAATTTGAAAGATGAGATTTTACAATGTTCCCATTTGAAGATTTAATATTCAAACTCATATGAATGCATTAAGATCTGACTTACTGAGATTTTATAGAGATTCAATCACCATGTTAGAAATCACATTTTTTGTTTAGATAATTGATACTTAGGTTACTTTCATATATTCTATATTCAATTTAGAGCCATTACACTCAATTTTCATATATCTAGTAACAAAAGTTTATTAAGTCATCCTATCAAATAAGAATGTTAGATTAAGATTTATCCAGATAATAAGATTATCAAATTTAGATTCTATCTTAGGTAACTCATTGTGTGAGTAGCCATATTTTGAAAAAAGATTCATGATAATGGTTTTAGACCCAATCTTAGTTATGTAGTAATTGAGATTCCTATTCAGATGTAGACCTAGTTTAGAATTTAAGAGTAGAGTCTTTGATTCAGAATTCAGTACATATTTGGTACTTGTTATTAACTTTCAGATAAGTTCAATTTTAGAATTTCTTAAGCTTAGACTTAAGATAATTAATTCAAAACCTTCAAACAATACCTTATATCATAAGCCCTCATTCAGAGTGTCCTAGGACGACTCAGAGGCATTTGTTTCCAAGTCATAGGAGTGTTTACTCCATTTCAAAGGTAATTCAGTACCAACATAGGCTGCACTGCACCATATAGGACACGTCAGTGTCAACAGAGGGCATGTAGTTCTGACAGAGGGTGTGTTGTAGTATAGAGGACACATCAATGTCAACAGAGGATGACTTATTATATAATGGTCTCCACAATTAGATAAAAATCATAAACAAAAGATAACTTAATTTAGAGTTGGACCTTAATCTCATCTATGAGTATGATCAAAGATCTCCAAAAAAGATATTTGTGACTCATGCACTTTGGTGTAGGTCATGAGACCAAAGTGCCAGAGTACAAGTATCTAGAGAAAGATAGAGTAGAAAGTAAAGTATTATATTAAAGAAATAAGAGATAATATGTTTTAGATTTTTTACTCAGAACTTGATGTTAGTTTCATATTTATAATTTCCAAAAATGTCTGGTAGCATTTCAATTCTTCAGTAATGTGTATCATTAGAATACTCATACCACTTTCTCTAAAAAATATTTTTCCAATGCATGGTTGGGGACGTGATGTCCGTAGAATTTGGAGCAACAAAAAATAAAAAGAACAAGAAAATGACTAGGATATTTCGCATACTTATCTTAGTGGGGTAACATTTTCCATGATGATCCAAAGATTTATATATCAGATACATCTTGTCTTAGTTTTTCTAGTTGATGTTTGTCTTAATATATTACATTCCAATATGAACATGTTGTGGTTTTCCTATTCATGAACTATGTAGAAATTTGATTTCATGCAATGTAGAGTATTTAATTTATTCAAATTGCAAATATGATCATTTTGTGACACACCCTTAAGTTAGAGTACTTCATCTCAGTGATATTAATATGTTCTGAAGATGGGTGTTACATTTCCCTAGTGTGGACCTTGGGGAAAACTCTCAATGTACAGGGCACCTAACTAGATATGTCATTCTTTCACTTGTTATTAATCACTTATACTCATCTTTAAAGAAATCAAATCATCATGTATCATATGTGTGTATTATCACGTAACTAGAATAATATGAAACAAATTAGACTTATCACAAATTACAATGACCAAAACAAGAAGCACAATAATGTTAAATTTGCAACACATATAATTCTTTACATTTCCAAATTATCTCATAGCATTCATCATCATTTGGATTTTACCCATACATAATCTCATTTTCCAACATTTACCCTCATCAGGGTTTTATCATCATTAGTAAGCTTTCATCCTGAGACATAATCTCATTGTCTAGCATTTACCCTCATCAGGTTTTTTCAAAGTAATCAAAGAATGTAGATTGTATCTCAACATATTTCTTATCCATTCATTTCATATATAATGCTTAGTAAGTATTAATAGAGATATTAGAACTAACAACAATTTAAGCATATAGATATCTCATGTCATTCATCATGCTCAAAATAGGATTAACATGCAACAAATACTTATTCTATCCTATTTCTACATATATGGATGAATCTCAAGTATAAACATGAATGACATATTTAACACTTCCCTCTTACTATTTAACACTCTTCAGTTAGGTCTACTATTCAACACATACGTGATCTCTTTTAAAGTATATTAGAAAAGGCAATCCTCATAATACAAGTATGATGGAAATATGGGCACAAAGTAAGGCAACATAAACAAAAAATTTATCTATTTCTTTTCCCATAATAGCAAGGTCGCTTCAACTACTAAAAAATAGGAAGGATGATTTAACTAGTTTATACCTGGTCCTAGAGCAAGTCCATTAACTACAACTCATTGTTGTTGCAAGTATTTTCTAGTTCCTCTTGGAGGGTGTCTGTGCAGCTCCTGGTCTTCTCCACGAACGGAGGATTAGACGACTTTTGTTGCACCTCATGTGGTCTCACAATGGACAATAGGTTGATGTTGTCCTCCTAGCAGCATCCAAAGGAATCCTACCACTAGAGTAGTCCACACAGACCAACTAGAACTCATGTTGTTCAACTAGAATGGACAGGAAGGCGTTGTCTCAAATATTGGTGTACTAGTCACCAACTTTCTCTCCCATAACAATGATCCCAATTTGTTCTCTCCCTAGTTGGGTAGGACTTGCTTGGTATCTCTTGGTTAAAATAACTATAGAGGAAAACAATTGTTAGAGCAATTGACTCTCAATTGTCTGTTTTGTGTTGTGCCCTTGGAAGCCCTCAATACCCCTCTATTTATAGTCAAAGTTAGGGCCAAGGTTACCATTTTGTGTGGGATCTGTGTGGGAGTGGAAGGGACCAGAAGATCTTGAATTTTCACAACATGTAGCATATAAAATGGTCATTTGGCAGCCCAAACGATTGTCTGGTTGAAGAGATGGTCTTTCCGCTCTATGAGACGGTTGTCGTCTGGAAGTTTCCCAATCTAATATGAATTTGGTAATTCAAATCCAGTTAATATACATCATGATGTCAACACAAATTCCTTGTTGCAATCAAATTTCCCCACAAACTGAGTGATATGGCACATATGGGACATTCGTCTCATACATCTAGACGATCTTCTAAGTAGCTGATCTGAACTGGTCAGTTCACACCTCATTTGGAAAAAAATAGCCAATTCAATTTTTGATCATCCTGACTATCCAAATGGTCATCTCATCATTTGAGTTGATTTTTGGGTGCACCAAACAGCCTTCTCACCTTGTGAGATGATTGGCTAGGGTGTAGGCAGATGATCCATTGTGTGGATTGAGCACCTAAACACTTTAGTAATCAATCCAATCTTTATTCATGATTAAACTCCTCTTCTAGATGAGTTCCTTTGTATGCGACCCTATAGATCCCATATCACATTGCCATTTAGCATCCATAACGAACTTATTCCATCACAAGCAGAGAGTCGTGCCTAGTTGCATATCAGTTCTACCCAAGTGAATGGAATGTTGGAGAACAACTTCAACCTACAATATATGTAAGGTGTTATAGTGATTGTATAATTCCTTTGTCTCTAATATCTGGGATGAACTCAAGGCATGGATATAGTCATCCGCTCAATGTTCATCCCATGTTCCTTGAAGCAAAAGAAGACTGTCTGAGATAATGTGACCTCAATATCATATATTGATTGACATGTGCATGCCCATGCATTTCTCAGTCTGTCTTATCAAGTGGCTGAGATATCAAACTCTACTAGGAGGGAAAAATCCCATCTATATCACTCACAGTCTATCCGTAAGTGTCAAAGCTACCCATTCATCACCTTTATGGCAAGCCATATTTCAGGATTATATTTGATTGTGTCAAAGTATACCCAAGGACAAGTGATGAAGGCAGTTATTTTAGGTATAAGAATCACAATCACTACCTTCACTATGAGATATGACTATGAATACCAATTATGGTTTCCATGTGTCATTGTCAAGGTGGGTTTTTCTGATACATTGTTCCCCAACATGTGTCTGTGTGGTGGGTTTGATATGCCATATCATGACTAATGAGTTTCAGTCGAAAACAAACCCACACTCCAATCTTATGTGTTACTGGTATCTATCTACCTTCCACTGTAAAAACCGACTAGTGACATAATAATAATGTACATACTCTTAGCATTCATATGATCTCATTCTCCAAGTCATGTACTTGAAGACATAGGTCACTGAGTATTGTCATTCTTTTGACATTAGTAATGTTTCCTCATTATCTCACAACTGAAGGGAACATAATGAATTGGAAGCTTTCCTTTATGAGTATTAATCAAATCCTTTTATGATATGAGTCATGTCAATCATCACATAATTGGCTCCCTGGGAATACATTACCAAAAGACTTTTACTTGGACTTAGATCCAATCACCCAAGAATCTCATTCTTAGTAATTTAAACATGTCCAACGTGTTTCTACTGCACAAGTGCTAATCCAGCGGGTTAGCAACACTTTTTCTATTAGTTGGTATATTTAATGTTTCTTATCTCTTCGTTGTGAGATGAAACTACCGTAACATGGTATTTGACATTCATTTGCCTAATAAGTAGCTCCATTGTTGTCACAATATCACTACTGAGTCATAAACAGATGGATCACCTATAAGTTCATCGTATGAACTTGTAGACCCATATAGTATCGATCTTTGTTAGTAACAAAAGTATAATCATCTTCTATTGTACAAGCAAATTAATGGTTGTTAGTTCGGAACCCTTCCAACTAACAACATTTCTCCTTTTAAATCAAACATATTTTACTTCCATTACGTTGTCATTATGGAATCTTTCATCGAGACCCTTTATATCAAACTCTTCCTTTTATTGTTATCATTAACTACTAACAATATATCCTTAAGTGCTCCTAGAGTGCTAATGGATATCTTTAATGACTTTCCATTAACCATTATTGAAATTTAATATCATCTTGTCATGTCCAATACGTACAAGATTATATGGGATACGTACCTCTATAGTATTCATGATAGATCCATTTCATATGGCATATTATCATGTTATTTCCATTCTTTGCAAGAATTGGAACATCTGGTTCATGAGATACTAAACCAGATTCTCTGTCATTGAATCCTTTTGTGTTGAACTCCTTCAACACATTGCTATTGTATGTGATAAAACTCATATTGTGAAATTGTCAAGAACTATCTCTATGGGTCTTGATCCTTATCTTAAAACATGTTTCACCTAACCTATTTTGACCCACACCAAGTTTATCTAGAAAGCACAATGCTTAGTACATCATTAAGTTGATTAAGTTGAGTTAAGTACTCACAGATGCAATTAGTTCTTTGATCTAGTGTTACAGTCTAAATAGCATGATTTCTTGCTTTGAGGTTATAGAGGATTTCACGCATGAAACCTTGCAAAAGAAATAACGCAAATCAGACATTCAAGGTGAAAGTTATAGCGTTTTCAAGATCGTTGGTCTTAGATTTGCAATTTTTCCAGTTATTTGATATAACCTCCTTCCCTTCCTTATCATCTTCCCCATCCACTGATCTATTCCATTTGAGTGGTGCCCCTTTGCTAGCACCCCCACCGACCTACATCAATGAAGAATGGGTGGCCGATTTAGGGCTTGGTAGCCCCATCTCCAGCAGCACCTAACCCCCTTCGTCCTCTTCTTCTTCTTTCTCTTCTTTCCTTCTTCTTCCCCCGCCCTAGCAGGCGCCAGACCTGCAGTAGCAGTGGCCGATGGGCAGCTATTTTGGCTCGGCCAAATATCCCTTAAGCACATGAAACTTCCAGGAAAGGGTATCTTTGAGTTTGGCCCACGATCCTGAGTACGAATCTGCAGCGTTTATCCCCTCTATCCTCTTCCTCACTCCATGGATGCCCCAATCAGCTAGGGGCAGTGCCCTACCTTGTAGCAGCCACAACTGCACGAAGCAGCAGCTAGGAGCTCTTTTTGTCATAGCTTGCACCCCGCAACGATGCTCCCGACTTCGACCGATAGTTTTGGACACCAATCCCCTACCATCATCCTTGATTAGGCACCCAATAGAGCTCCTCTCCAACCTGTACGTGGAGCAGGTTCGAACCAGGTTGTTCGAAGGTTGAAGATGACCTGCATGTATAGGGGAACTGGCCTCTAGACACGTTTCAAGTTGTTTTTAGATGTCTCGAATCAAGGTGAGTAGAATTGCACTCGCAAAGCATGTATAACTCCAACAATCAGGTGTTTTTGGTTGAATTGGGGTTATTTGTGGGTAACAATGCTTACCCAAGTGCCTTGCAGTGACGGTGTCGCCAGATTTCTAATTTGCAGAAATTTCTTAATTATGTGTGTACGACACTAATTGTTTGATTGATATGTGTGATTTGGATTACTAGAACTGCATGATTGAGTAAAACCTAATTTGCTCAGTTTAAAAGTTGGAATGAGTAGCATACGACCAATAGTTGTATGGTTTTGGTATATTCCCAGGTTGTATGTTTTTGTTTAGTAATTTAATAGATGTATGATTTCAAAGAAATGACAATGACATGAAAAGGGTTCAATAGAAACCTAGTTGCACACACCGGTTATATTTAATGTGAGTGTATTAATAATTATACAAATCGACACATTTCTCAAAGAAATCATTTGAAATTCTCAATTAATATTAATAATTCATGCCTTGACAAGTAATTGACTTTTATTTGAGTTATGTGATGCATAACTTAGAATTTGGGTTGATGTGCTCGATTTTTGAGGAATTACAGATAATTTACAAGTGCTACTAACGATTTCTAATATATAGAGTAATTAACTCTTGTTAGTGTGTTACAATGATCAATTGTATAATTCCAGTGTATATGAGACAAGTTGATATGATTGTCATTTATTTAAGAAATTTCAATCTGTCTACATGCATGGTATATTGATTACTCAGTAAATTGCAATGTTTTTGAGTATACTGCTTTGTCAGGTCTGGAATGATATTCATGTTGTGATTTGAACAGAAATTAAATAGACGAGATGCCATATAAATACCAGAGTCGAGTATAAGTAAGAAAAAGGTTTAACATAGTAAGAGTTTTCTAGGAAATAATAAAATTATAGATTTAAGGGCCCTGACATCGTAGAACCCCTGTGTGAGGTCTGTGCCTTAGGGGTAAAATGACCTAACCCTGGCAGCGTCTAGTATACGGGGGTTAGAACATGCTATCAAGTGGCACGGGGGGATGAATCCCTAGTGGAAGTCTCCTTAAATTATAGTTTGTAGTGTCCAACATCAACCAGAAGTCCTGGTGGCACTAGAGTATAGAAAAGTGTGTCCAACATCAACCAAAAGTCCTAGTGGCACTAGAGTATAGAAAAAGCTAATAGGTGGCTTGACTCTCTGCCTGTGTGCTTAGGTTAGAGGAGGAGTCCAATTTACAGCACAATAGGAGTGCCGAGGACATAGAGCCAGTTTCCCTATTGCAGACCAGGAGAGTAGTCAGAGTTAGCTATCCCGAGGTGTCGACTAAGTCTTGTACGGTGGGATCGTAGTTTGCTATGAGTCTTCATATGTAGAGTACACTGCATATGATCAGGGCATCAGATAAAATATGTTCATATAGGTTCACATAGTTTCTTATAAGTTAAAGAGTTAAGATAGATTTGAGTTAGTTTCACATCAGTTGTCATTTAAATGAAATTTTAATATTCTCTATTATTTAATCATATCGACAACATTGTAGCAGTTGTTATCTTAATGAAATGTTGACATCTCCTATCATTTAAATTATATTGTTTAGATCTGCTCAGTATAGTATTCCAATTAATAAACATAAAATGAGTTATATCTGATGGTCGGGTGAAATTCTATTCACTGAGCCAGTAGCTCACCGACCTACTTAAACATTTTTTAGGTCAGTGTCTGCACGAGGAAGTTGAAGGATCATATCACCCAAGTTCTTAGAAGGTAGTTTGTAGTCAAATAGAGGCCTCTTAGTCCTTTCCCCTCGGTCCTTGGGCATGTGGTATGGTAGTGAGAGAATGTAATGTAATATGTACTTTAGATTTTATTTATCTGTTGTGTTTTACTTTCTGCATGAACAATGTAATATGTCATGTAAGTTTGTTTTTCTTCCAAATAAGGTTAATGGTAAGTTGCTTCAGTAGTTTATTACGATCTGATGTTATTCAAGCAATTAGGTTTTTCCTTGAAGTTAATTCTAAGTAACTAAGTAAAGAAAAGATTAAGGGTGGTTTACCGAGGGTGACTGCTCGGTCTTCGGGGTCATTAGAGATGGCACGAGGATTAGGGAATCACAAGTTTTTTTGGTATCAGAGCAAAGTTTTGAGTACGTAGTTACTCTAAGTCAAGGTCAGGGGACGATAAGAGACCAATATGATTAGGACTTAGGTGTTTTCCTTCTAACTGCAAATTTCTAATAGGGAGTATTTTGTTATACTATTGCAAATGGCAGGAATAGGACGTGGTCATGAGGACCAAGCTGAGAGCCACATTGGACCTGATCCTCAGGAGATGGGTCCAGGTGGTGGAGATGATGTGGATGAGGCATCAAGGATGTACATGATGTTTCTTGAGACCAGGGAAAAGTATAAGATGGAGAGGTGAGCTTCTACCTCAAGCAACAAGGACCTGATGAGATCCTATGAGCTAGTTAAGAAGCTTGGAGGTACCAAGTTCGTTGGAACTATGAACCCTGTAGTGGCAGATTAATGGCTGAGACAGTTAGAGAAAGTGTCTCGTCTGATGGAGCTGTCTGAGGAAAGACAAATCAATCACGCAGTTTTTTTGCTTAAAGGTGATGCAGAGCTCTGGTGGCGTGGAGTGGAAGATAAAAGGAGGAACACGGTATTGACTTGGAAGGATTTTGTTGATGAATTATATCTTAAGTACTACCCACCTACCTTTCTGAGTGAGAAGATTAGACAGCTACAAAACATTAGACAAGGGAATATGTCAATGGAAAAGTATGAAGCATATTTCACCAGGTTGGCAAATTTCTACACGCAGCTTGTCCCAGATATGTGGAAAAGTGTAGAAGATTCCAGGAAGGATTGAGGCCTGAAATTCAGCATAGTATAGCTGCAATTGGCCGAAGAGACAAAGAGAGCTTTGGAGAATTTCTTGAGGCAACAAGACGTGTAGAGGAGTTTGTGAACGCTGATAAGCGTTATGAGAATAGAAAGAGACCGGGAGACTTTGGCAAAGGATAACCTAGTTGTGGCCAACAAGGAAGTGGTGGTGGGTTATTCTCGAAGCTTGGACGTGGTTTCGGCTATTTCAGTAAACAAGGATCTAAAGATGTGATATCTTCTCAAAGTAGGGGAAGATCTAGTACAGGGAGATGGAGCAATATGCCAAGAGGAAGGTCATCTGGATCATCAGCTTCAGTGACAAGTCTGCCAAGGAGAGAGATACCAAGGTGTGATATTTGTGGGAAGCCACACTCTGGTCATTTTTGGGGTGCAGATGTTCAGGGTTGTCACAACTGCGGACATGTTGGACACTTTAGAAGGCAATGTCTTCAGCTTCAGCAAGTGGCGCCACATTGTTCCTAGTCACACTAGCAGAATGTCCTGAGACAAGCTCCAGCTGGAGGACCCAGTTCCTCTATAGCTTTATGTTCCTGAGGGGGTGCATCACCAAGTGCTAGGGAAGGACAACGAGGACATTGTGGGAGAGGAAGAGCTTCAGGACGCTTCTTCTCTTTGACACCACAAGAAGGTATTGTTTCTTCTCAAGTAATTATAGGAGAAATGCTTTTCTTTAACAATATTTCTGTTACAGTTTTGATAGATACAGGTGATACTCACTCGTTTATATAGAGTTCTTTAGCTTGTGAGCTTAACCTGTTAACCCAGGAGTTACAAATTGAGTTGTTGTTGAGGATTTAGTTAGGTGAACCGACAATGTTGATAGAGTTTTGTCCTGGATGTTTGTGGACCTTTGGTGGTTACACCATCACAGTTAATCTTATACCCCTAGATGTTAACTCTTTTGGAAGTTATCTTAGGTATGGATTGCCTACAGACGTATCGAGTTCAGCTCGATTGTTAGAAGAAGGAGGTTGTCTTTCAACATGGTGGATTTTCTTATGTCTTTTCTAGAGACAGGAAAGTTTTACCTACATGTATCATATCAGTCGATGTAGCTGATAAGATGTTGTAGAGAGGTTATGAGGCATTTTTGACACATGTAGTAGATACTAGAGCTGAGAAGAGTACAGTTAGTCTATGGGATGTGCTAGTAGTTTTTGAGTTCCCAGATGTTTTTCCAGATGAGTTTCCAGGTATACCTCCTGAAAGAGAGATAGACTTTGAGATCAAGGTGTTGCCAGGTAGTCAACCTATAGTCCTACCAGCCTACAAAATGGCACCTATAGAGTTGAAGGAACTCAAGATTCAGTTACATGAATTACTAGATAAGGGTTTCATTTGACCTAGTTCTTCACCATGGGGAGCTCCAGTCTTGTTTGTGAAGAAGAAGGATGGTGCTATGAGGTTATGTATAGACTACACACAATTGAATAAGATCACCATCAAGAATAAGTACATGTTTCCAAGGATAGATGATATGTTTGATCAGATGGGTGGAGTGATGATCTTTTCTAAGATAGACTTGAGATCTAGGTATCATTAGTTGAGGATAAAGGCTTCATATATTCCTAACTCAGCTTTTAGAACAAGATATGGGCATTATGATTTTCTGGTCATGTCGCTTGGACTGACTAATGCCCCATCAACTTTCATGGATATGATGAATTAGATTTTTAAGCCGTTCTTAGATCGGTTCATAGTAGTTTTCATAGATGACATTTTGATCTACTCCAGAGATGATGACCAACATGAGCAACATTTGAGAATAACATTAAAGTTGTTGATACAACACTAGTTATATGCTAAGTTTAGTAAGTGTGAGTTCTGGTTAGATGAGGTGTCTTTTCTTAGACATGTCATCTCAGGAGATGGAGTAAGTGTTGACCCTAAGAAAGTCGATTCTATTCTATAGTGGTAGCAGCCTAAGACTCCTACTAAGATCATAAACTTCTTAGGATTGGCAGGTTACTACTGGAGGTTCATCCAGAACTTCAGTGTTGTAGCGTCACCTCTGACACGCTTAATGAGAAAGAATGCATTGTTTGTCTAGTCAGACAACTATGAGAAGAGTTTTTAGATCTTGAAGAAGAGGTTGACTACAACACTAGTGTTGATTCTGCCCGAGATAGGTAAAGGTTACACAGTGTTTTGTGATGCTACTAGGAGAGGCTTAGGCTGTGTGTTGATGCAGGAAGGCAAAGTAGTAGTTTACGCATCTATACAACTTAAGAAAAATGAAGAGAATTACCCAACACATGATTTGGAGTTAGCGGTTGTAGTTCATGCTCTTAAGACATGGCATCACTATCTTTATGGTGAGACATGTCTGGTATTTACGGATCATAAAAGCTTGAAATATATTTTCACCAGAAGGATCTGAATCTTAGACAACGGAGATGGTTAGAATTGATCAAGGATTATGATGTGATTATAGATTATCATCTTGGTAAGGCAAATGTGGTAGAAGATGCCCTCAGCAGGAAGTCAAGTTCAATAGTAGACGTATTCTCTATGGCATGCTTCAAGAGAGACCTGCTAGTAGAGATGTGGAACTTGAACTTAGACTTTAGGGTGACAGAGCAGAGTGATTTGTTTGCAAAGATGCAAGTCAAACCTAATTTTTATGATTAGATCAAGGAACTTCAGTAGAGTGACAATGAGTTACAGAAGATCATACATGATATGATAGAGGGAAAGAGACCAAAGCTCAGGTTTTCAGATGATGGTTTGTTGCATCAACATGACAGGTTGTGTGTACTTGAAGACAGTGATTTGAAAGAAAGGATTCTTGAGGAAGCGCGTGCATCAATGTACGCTATGCATCTAGGCAACACTAAGATGTACAAGAATCTCAAGGAGTTGTACTGGATTTTTGTGAAAAGGAAGTTATTTCTATTAAAAGAGAATAGAAATTCGTGGTCAATGAATCAAAAGGGCAAGTGCAAAGAAAATGAAAGAGGAATTTTGAATTCCTAATATCCATATAATAGAGAATAACTAAGGAGATAATGAAGAGAGAGAGATAGAGATGGTTGCTTCACACCCAAGGAAAATATGTTTCCTTTCAAGAATAGGACTTGAGTCCTCAAGGAGGCACGCCTTAGGGCTTTGTACTCCCCCTATATAAGGGGTAAGACATTGGGCCGAGTTCAGAAGATCACACACACCAACTTTTCTTCTTCTTCCATGTTTCTTGTTCATAAACCCTAGCAGAGGGAAGGGTTGTGACCCTGGCATAGACAGAAGCCTAGGAGGGGTGGCGTTGGAAGCTGGATGAGCGTCGAGGTCAGAGCATGACCTAGACAGAGTTGTTGTGCCCTAGACAACTCATCGAAATAGCAGCATGGCTGCAATTGGCGTCTGCAAGTGCGGGCTCATGCAGCACATCCCGGCCAGCTTGGCCACGGATCAAAGGCACCAACATGTGTGTGGAGTGTGGCGGAAGGAGGAGGACCTTCCCTGATGGTCGTCGGCCCCTAGAGGAGAGGGGGCAGCCCGCACATGGCTGAAGGTCGGCGGGCTAGGGCAGCAGTAGGCTGCCGTCGCAAGCAGGAAGAAGATGGAGCGGCCGTTGGACAAAAATGCCCTCCGCGGGCTGAAGACACACGCAACTTAACCAAGGGCATAACAATCATTTCATTATGTTTTCCAAACCAAAGGGCAACGTTGCATGGAGCACACACGTGGCACAACCTGACTTGCCAAGTAAGTAAAATCTTGCTAAAATCGTAATTAATTCAGGGAAACTCGGATTAAAACAAGTCCTATATGAAAATTGATCCTCAGAACGAGAGGAACACAAAGAAATTATGTTTGAAGCCTAATTCTACTTGAAACTCAAAAGTATAGGGTTTTACATCTTTTTGATGCATTAATTGATAGAAAACCCCTAGAATGATGTAAAAACAAACATGATGAATATTTTATATGTTTTGATCAATCCTAACATGTTAAGAATAAAAGGAATGGTAAAATCATAAAAAGATGATTAATATGTTGGTTTTAGGGTTTTATGATCATGAACATGGTTTAATAGACTAAAAACCCTATTTTGAGTAAATATGAGTTTTAGTGGTCATAACATGATATTGCAAGAATAAAACTATAATATAATGATTCTTGAACATAGTTTGGATTATATAATTCTTAATGAAGATAATTGAGATGGTTAGGGTTTTGTAGGAAACCTTAGAAACCCTAAATTGAATATAAAGGATACATCTTTGAAGACTAATAGGTTAATTTGAAAGATATTAACCTGTTGATTAATAATATAGAGTTTTCATCCGTTTGGTATACAAAATTGGTAGATTTAGGGTTGTAATCCATAAATGAAGAATAATTCATATGGGAACCCTAATTGGGGTAAAAGAAGAGGAAAACCATGATATTTTGGATTAAGGAAGTAAATTACTAAATTATGATCCTAAGACTACTAAGAATATTAAAAGGAGAGAATTTAAAGGTTTTAAGTAGATTTGATGAATTAGGGTTCTTAATAACTAAGAATGGAGGCAAAACCCTAATTCCCAAGGAAACCCTAAAATTGGAATAGAAATCCTAAGGATGATGATGATATTGGATAAATATTAATAAAAGGAAATCGGTATATTCATTTCAGGATTCTGTGCATGATTGGTTGCTTGATTGGGATTTTTGTGTTCTGATTAATTCTATATTTGAATCTGAAATATAGGTATGTGGTTACGCTTATGAATATATCGAGTTAGTAATCCGAGGTTTACCAAATTTTTCATTGATGATATGAATTAATTGTTCGATGATTTTAATTCATGCAAACTATAATGTGGATATGACTATCACTTAAGATATGTGCCTACTAGCTCAGATCCTGGTCCCCTCTGTGGCTTATTAGTTGACCTAGTACATGGCTACCTAAGGGGTAGGTCTGTCAGCTCATTGGATGACTTAGTACATGGCTACCAATGGGGTAGGTCCATCAAGTCACATTGAGTTATATATTGGGCTACCTTCGGGTAGTACCATGTGACTCTATTACCCTATGTTTTGGCTACCTGTAAGGTAGGACCATGGTGGTAAGAATCCACCTAAAGAGAGGTAGCATACAAGTCCACTGTAGGGATAGCACAGAGTTAGGGGATAGGTAAGGATTGAGTAGTGTGGCTTAAAATGTAATCCTCATTGTTAAATGATTAATTGAATGATTACATTGTTAAGAATAATTGCATGATTATTGTTTCCACCACATACCAACTTCGGCTGACCGACGTTTTGTTTGTCAGCATTTTAGGTACAAGCCAAAAGAACAAACAGTAAACCCTCATATCAGGAAATACATGAAGTGAAATACAGGGAGGATTAGTTAGAGTAGAATCCTTAAGTGGATAGAAGTTTAGAGATCCAAGGTTTCAAAAGTAAAAAAAAAGGTATGAAAATGTTTATTTTCTTACAACTTTTCAGTTTAGTGTGTTAAAAGTTAATAATTGTTCTTGGTTAATTGTCGAACCTTTGATCCAGGTTATTGGTTAACGGCTCTGTCCTTTCGGTCTCCCTTAATTGGGGATTACTGGGAGGCGGGGTCATAACATTTGGTATCAGAACGTAGGTTCCTCAGTTAACCATTAATAATTATTAAATTTTACAAACTCCATAGAACCCAAGGGAGTTATTAGAGGATTATCAGTAAGACGGCGGTGTCTAGAAAAGGATCACGACCGGGGGTTGGCAATATTTTCCTCTGCATTGCTAGTCAGAATATGAGGACTCCTGGATCCGTGTGACTGCCTGGCTAAAGTCATAGGGTATGAATCGAAATAAGATACCTTTAGGACTTTCTCATCTTGATTCTTCCCTTCTCAACTCAAATTCTATTAAGGACTTTAAGGATTATGGTTTTCTCTCTCCTCCTCACCCTCTTGTGGTATGGGTAAGGTTAATAAGGTTTAAGGAATCCTCCACCAAATTAAATGAAAAGCATGTAAATAAGATGTCATGGACATACGCTTAATAGATTAAGCGCCAACTAAAAGAATAGATACTTTCTTAGGTCATATGACATAAGTCGCCATGCCCTCAGAAGAGACCTGAGGCTAGGCCTTCATATCAGGAGGATAGATAAAGGGAGTTAGTCTTGGAGATAGAAATCTCCATTGCAAGTAGAGACCTGGCACATCCTCTGAGGATGATGTTAACCCTAACCCTAAGTGAAGGTTAGAGAGAGAGATGGCATGATGAGTTAGACTAGGTGTTTGGATGGACATGCCTTGGATGACGTATGGGCCATGAGAGGTTGGAAGACCTAGTACCTCTGGAAACCCAACCCTAGGAAGGGTCGTGCATGTTCGAGTGAAGGATAACTCCTTCATTGTTGATGTTAGAGAATAACCTATGGAACCCCATGAGATGATATGAGCATGGCATAATAGGCACCCAGTAGGCATCAGTGATGCGAGCAATAGGTTGAAACCTTGGCCGGGATGAGTTTGATGGATAGCTTATGTGATAAGTATAAAGAACTAGGGATAACCTTGAGCGAACATAAGTTGAACATAGGCTTCATCCCGGTAGGGGCATGCTTTCAAGGTTGATCCTTCATGAAGAGAGGACCTCTAATGGTGAGGGTAGTTAGCTCTAGAGAGAGAGTAGGAAACCCAACAAGGAGGTTGGAATCCTAATCTCTGAGATATGTAGGAAGTTGAGGATGATGCGATATAAGTGGATGATAGTGGTCGCCACATGCTTGATCCCTAGAGGTTGTTGATGTCTTGGTTGCCATGAGAGGAACCAAACCCTAGAGAGAGGATGAGTCTGTTGGTACCTCTGTACCTATGGTATAGATGAGAAGAAGAGTTCCATAAACCATGTAGAGGTTTAGTGACATGTTGTGGGGCCTTATGCCTTGTTGGCTGTCCTTGAGGAGGACCCAACTCTAAGTGTTGCTCGAGTTGAAGGATGACAGGAAGTGCATGTCACGCCTTTTGCATGCTTGGTTCGTGGTTAAGAGATAGAGCATTCAGTTGGACACCTAAAAGTGAACCTAGGGTTCCTAGGCCTAAGAAGGGAAGTGGTATACCTAATGCTCATGACAAGAATTAAGTTGTTATAGTTTCAAGAATGGTACTCCTCATGTATAGAGGAAAAGGGAAGTCCCTTAAATTTAAGGTATGTCTGATGAACCCCTCACAGCTAGGTTGATAATAAAGGAAGGTATGATCTTGATCCAGCATTTAGAAAAGAGGACAAGTATGATCTAGCATGGTTCAATAGGTGATCTGCTTGTGCCTTAATAGCTTGCTACGGTTGAGTAGGATCATGTGGATGTAAACCCTATACCTAAGAGCTTTTGTGACCTTGTTGTCAAGAGATAGTTTTCCTCCCTTCCTGGGACCCCTTTGGTAGGGTGTATATCAGTTTTGTTGGTTTAAGGTAACCTGAAGAGGTCTCATAGGATCTTGAGAAGCTAAGTGAAAAGTACATGGTATGAGAATGAACCTGCAGACCCATAGATATTCATCTCTAAGTGCAGGTGGATGTGTTACCATGGAGGTAATCAGTATGGGGCATGACCATGGTATGAGGGTTGCCATGATCCCTATGAAAGGATGAAAGTCAGCCCATGAATGTAGAGAGAGAGAGATGATGAAGGCTTGGGTAAGGTTCTAAGTTGAACATGTAATATGATAGAATCCTCAGTCTATCCTAGGGTCAGGTAGGGATAAGACCAATGGAAGAAGGAGTTGCCTAATTCCCTGGTTGCACAAGACCATAGGGTCGGGAGGTAACAACTATCATTGTCTGAGGGCCATGGGTTTGGAGATTGATCACCTTCATGAACTCATGGGACCCAAAGGGCAGATGAGTAGAGCACTCTCTGGATGCATAAGGGAAAAGGGATGATCCCAAAAGTGTCGGCACCCTATAGACCTAGAGGGGATGACTAAGGATTATGTGGTGACCCAAGTAGGTTTGAAACCAGTTTTCCCTGGAAGTAACTTTGATACCAAGATGATCGTAATATAGAGGCATAAATGGCACGTTTCAACTTAGATTTAAAGGTGTACTGGCAAGGTGGGATGTATCATCTCTACTTTTGGAATAGGAAGAACTCTGTATTTGGACTGCAGCCAAATCCTTATTTCCTCTTATTATGGGAGAGAGAGATAGGACAGTACGCATGCCATATATGAAGGATAAAGATGATGTGGGTTGGAACGTTGCCATGAGATATGGGGACATAGATGATAACATACCTTGGTGAAGTGAATGATACATGGACAAGTACAAATGATAAGAGTATTAAGATAATCACCTTATGAGAATGTTTTATCATGAGCTATGTGGAATCTGCATGTGATACAAGGTTGAGTTCGATAACCAAGAGGATGATCCCAGAGTTTCCTTGATGAAGATAAACTTAGAGTTTGAGATGAGACTTAAGCAGAATACATGGAGGTAGTATGTCTTCTATATTACCTAATACCTAAAGGATGTGAAGTGGTAATGGATGTTCTGGTTGAGATGTATCTGAATAGTTTGGCTACAAGGTAGAAGAGGTTTTTAGGCTAACCCTATATTTGGGAAGGAGATAGGTTTGGCTAATACTCTGATGTAATGAGATCTGTTGAACAAGTTAATGGTTGTTTGGGTAGCCAGTCTAGTCCTTGATTTAAATGAAAGGATGGTGGTAGAACCTCAGATGTACTTCTTTGGAAAAGAAGGTGATGAAACCCCGAATAGAGTGGTTTAGGGTTTCTGAGGAATCGATCTTGAGGAATCATGACATATAGGAGATCATGATTTTAAGATCACCATACACCGTACCCCCAAGATGATAAGTGACAATAGGACTTTGGATAAAGTTGCATGTGGTATATGGCCATGCAAGCCAGGAGGTAAAGGACGAATTCCAGTAACCTAGTGTATCGATATAGAGGACAAAAGAGTCCCTGAGAGGGAATGAGAGTTCATCATTATGGATGTTGTGATAAGTCTCCCCTAGACTAAGGAATGTCAAGATGCAATATGGGTTATGGTAGATCGCCTTACCTAGATGACATGAGAAAGAAGAGAGTTCTGTCACGAGACAGATCTGGTTGAACTACTCATGAGAGAGATGGTTCAACTACACCATGAATCGAGTTCAAAAATCCTTGAGTATGTCCTAAAGGTTCCCTTCCAAAAGGTGGAAGTAGGTACATGAAGGACTCGATGTTAGTACAATTTATCACCCCTAACTAATGGTTAGTATGATCCAGACTAAAGGGTCTTATGAGAGCATATGTGCTCATTCAGGGTGATAGCTGGAGACAATTTTTATCCTATGCAAGATGTGAAGATAACCACCATAGCCAGTATCGGGATTTAAAGAAGCTCTGTAAGAGAGGTTGTGTCAGTCACCACTTCAGTAAGGTAATGTTGGTGAAAGGACCATGTGATGGTTAGGAAATGACCACAATGTGTGTAAATGAAGTCGCTTTGATCGTGCAATGGCTGAAAGGAGCCTAAAGACGACAAGAGTCATGAGCGGATGCAAAGTAGACTGACATCACTACTACAGAAGTGCCTTTTAGTGTCGGTTGTTTAACCCCCTTTGGCGTCGGTTTCGGAACGACGCCTATGTGGGCGCCGCTAAAAGGTTGGACACTTCAGCGTCGGTTAAAAAACCGACGCCTATTTAATATAAAGGCGTCGGTTTTTTATAAAACATCGATGCCAAAAGGGTTCGTGCCACAGAAAACGGCGTCATCTAGGACGCTTTCTGCGTCGGTTATATACTAAAACACCGACGCAAAAAAGTGTCCTAGATGACTCCCATTTCCTGTAGCGCGAACACTTTTGGCGTCGGTGTTCAACAAAAAACCGACGCTGTAAGTCTGTGCTGACGGTTATCGGTAAATAACCGACGCCTATTTCTATTTTTTTTTTTATAAATCTGTTTGCAAGCCTGCTGTGGCTGGTCAGCAGGATGAGAACCTGCAGTTCAGTTTTCTGAACTGCAGGTTTACGACATCCATTGATATCAGCCTACAAACAGGCCACAAACCTGCAAAATTAACATAAAAAGATTCACACAAGTAGATACATTCAGACATCAATTCAATTGTCACGTTCACACATATAGAATCATTCAAATACATGTTTTAACATTCAGAAACATTCATTTACAAAGTATCATTCATCATCACTATCAACATCCCAATTATATCTTACAGTTGCCACTGTTTGTACAGCTATTGCCCATTCTTCTCTTACTTCATTTAATGATTCCCTCGTATATGGAGCATGTACATTTTTTAAGCATTTGCCTATAGTGTGGTCAGTTTTAAACACCTGCAAAGAGAATGATGTATATATATAAGTAATAATATAAAAATAAGATTGATATATTTCATACTAACTAATGAGACTATATATAATACCTCATGTATGGTATCGATGTCCAATGCGGCATGTTTGATAATCATCTGCATAAATCGCATCACATAGTATGCGCATGCCCAGCCATTGTCTTGTGTAGCGCACTATAAATTGAAACATACAAATTAATACAACTAAGCACAATTCACATCAATAATATATACATTGGAGTCGGGGAGTCGGGAACTTACTTTTACGTTCTCCCAAGACAATGGCTGGTTCTTTTTCCTTGGGACCTTTCCTCCAGCATTTTTGAATGCATCTAAACCCCTACATGTTAATATAACACACTAAGTTGCATAAGTAAATAGTAATGTAATAAAAGATGTTAACGGATATAAAAAATGAAATATTTCTCACCAGAATAATGCCATTCTCATTACGTGTCCAATTTTAGTGTTTAATGTACTTCCTGCGGGATCTAGATAATAAACAGTGAACGTCCCGGGGACAATAACTAGTAACTCCTAATGTCTACCACTAGAGGTAAAAAGTTAACAATTAATAACTCAAAATGCAAAATAATAATGGAATTTTCTTAAGTCCAAATTATAAATAAAGCAAACTTACTTGACATTGAATGGAGCTATTATTATCGTCTTCATTTGATGACCAAAAATTATAAAAGCATCTATACAGTATTGTTGAACACTATCAGGGTCTTTAGCTACCATACTAATCAATGATGGAATCAAAAATCCCACATGATCATATGCAAATTGTTTGCAATGATCTTCGATTAAGTAGCTGCAAAACATATAGACGTATGCATTAATATATAAGAAACTAGATCACCGGATCTTACACAAGGTATATGGATGTATAAACAAGATCTCACCTTATCCATGTCTCTATCATTGATGTATTCAACCAATCATACATAAACAGCTCAATAATATCTTGTATAAATAAAGAGCTGTCGTATGATTGACCTGCATAATCTGCATCTAAAGAAACAATTATAGGGCAAAGTATATTATGTGCCCGTAGCCAACATGCCATTCCCCTACAAGCAGGACCTAACGGGTATTGTAGGTCAGTTGGAACCCAAGTTGGTAATGCGGGAATTGGAGGTGGAGGACTAGGTGCTCCTGGTGTCTTCTTTTTAACCTGTATATATAATTTCAGATCAGTTGACATCATATATACACATTAACAGTCTAAATCAATGTAAATTTATCTTACAATTTCAGTCGTGTAGAGGACATCTGCTTTGGGCCACAATATGACCCCGCTTTCTGCCTCACCAAGTGTATCAATATCTGGGTGGGCATATGGTAACTCAACTTCCCTCCAATCGGGTAATACATGTATCGGGCTCACACGAATGTAGCCCTGCGGCATTGGAGTCCCATGAAACGTTGCCCCAGGAAGGGACTGGTAAGCTTGCGCCTCTGCAACAACATAGTTTTCCATTCTTAAACGGCATGGCTTCAATGCCTACAAATTTACGTAAAGAATGTTATACATATATACATATCATCTTGAAAACATATCATCTTAAAAAGACTAGCTACAATGTCATAAACAATACTAACAGCAGACGTGTTAGGCGATGGGTCTCCAGGATTACTTGCAGTCTGTGCACCAGGAGAAGAGTGGGTCGGCATAGGCTGATTGGAAGCCTGAGATGCCTGCCACCGCAGTAATTCTTCCTTGACCTTCTCAGCAACCACATCGTTGAGCTTCTTAGCAACTATATCCTCGACTCTCTTATTATCCTATACATGGATAAAACAAATATTAGCTTTTTATTAATGAATTTCCTTTTGCAGTAACATTATAAAAATAGAATATGTTACATCTTCTTGAGAAAGTCCCGCTCTGGGTTTGCGCTGGGATGGCCCAAAGAATGCTTTGATGCCCACACCAGCGCCGGCACCTCTAACACGTCCAGGATGCTCTGGGTTACCCAGAGCAACTGTCAATTCATCCCTTGTGCCCTGAGTGATGAACGTGCCTTGTTTTCTCTGCTCGTGCAGCTCCCGCTAATCACCATAAACAAAAATTGGTAAGTTAACACCACAAATAATCAATATTCAAATGATTGCTCTAAGAGTTGTATTTTACCATTTTGCAGCCGCCTCAGCAGTTTCGGGCTTCTTTATTTCACCCTTCTTGTTTTTCCTGCCAGCTATCCAGATATCATGGCGAGGGAAGGGTGTGGCCGCAGACTCCTGAGTAGTCGCAGACTCCTGAGTAGCCGCAGACTCCGCCTATAGTCTTTGGCGAACGCTTGCATAGCCTTTTGGACCCATAGTATGGTCATGTACATTCAGTGCACGCCTTGCTTTTTGTGCGTCACTGAGGGCCTAGTTAGTATGCACATTTATAATTAGGTTAGTAGCACTAAATGTTAATCTTGAATAGGTGAATACAATGTATATTAATTAAAATGGGAGTGACGCCTAATACCTTGAATTCTTCAGATTTTCTTGAAGCAACAAAATTGTCCCAATCTTATTTGTCCAAGAAGTTCCATTGTTCAAGGGCTGACTTCTTCTTCTTATCACCCTGTCTTATGTATTCTCTATTCAGATTTGTCCTGTAATTCCTAAGCATCTTTCCAGCGCGTTGCATCACACTTTTACGATGCAACATGTCATCCAATGCAAACAGATTCTGTAAAATAGAAATGTTATTAACTAGTACCAAAAATATAATTGCAAATAATAGAATTTGTAATCTACAAAATAGAATTGCAAATAATAATAACTCACGCATAAATCTTTCCATATCAAGTCTTTCTTCGCCTGAGGAACTTTATGCCAATTATCATATTTAACACCACAATGGCTTCGAGTGACAACCCCAAGATAGTTTATAAAATTATTGCGGTTCACTCCAATTGCATTCCCTCCATTATCAAACTCCACAACCAATTTGGATCCACTGCCACTCAGCGCAAGTAACTTTTTCAACAGAGTGATACCCCTTTTCTTGTTAAGTTTTTGTTGCTGCGCATCAAGTTGCTCAATTGCTTCAGTGGGTAGCTGTGCATCATCAACCTAAAATTTGACAAAAATAAACACACCGAATTAAGCCAATATAGAAATACAGGATATATGACATAACTAGAAGATAATGAATTTTATAGAAATACGGGATATGTTTTTAGAACTTACGTTGGTATCCTCGTCATGCTCGTCATGGACAGCATGCTCATCATGGACTTCATGCTCATCATGGACATCATTCTCATCATGGTGAGCCATCTGAAAATTTCATTAAAAAGGAAAACATTTAGCATTTGTATCAACTAGAATAAGGAAAACATTTAACATTTGTATAAACATACATGTCTCTAAAATTGTGATCTTTTATCAATTAGCAATCCTTCAATGTACAAGTAATATAAAAAACAATGATTGTTCACATTCTAGGCCAACAAACACATGTGATGTCATTCTTATATATAATAAATGTGTACCACCTATCCCATCCTTGAACCCCTAATCTCACTAGTAAGTGTATAATGTGTATTGGGTTTTCAAGAAAATTTCGGCAGCATTTCCCCGCTATTCTCTAAGTACATATGTACTTAGAGAACAAACGGGGAAATGCTACCAAAATTTTCTCGAAAACTCAATACACATTATACACTTACATCCTAAGTGAGATTAGGTGTTCAAGAACAGTCCCAAACCGGGGACTATCCAAGATTTACTCCTAATGAGTAAATCTTGGATGGGTTTCTAGGCCAACAAACACAATAATAGATATCTACAATGAAGCCGGACTCCATACAAACAGTATATAATTTAGTGATTGTTCATTCTAATTTATATCAATGTACAAGTAATATAAAAAACAATGATTGTTCACATTCTAGGCCAACAAACACATGTGATGTCATTCTTATATATAATAAATGTGTACCACCTATCCCATCCTTGAACACCTAATCTCACTAGTAAGTGTATAATGTGTATTGGGTTTTGAAGAAAATTTCGGCAGCATTTCCCCACTGTTCTCTAAGTACATATGTACTTAGAGAACAAACGGGGAAATGCTACCAAAATTTTCTCGAAAACTCAATACACATTATACACTTACATCCTAAGTGAGATTAGGTGTTCAAGAACAGTCCCAAACCGGGGACTATCCAAGATTTACTCCTAATGAGTAAATCTTGGACGGGTTTCTAGGCCAACAAATAATGTGTTGTCATTCTTATACCTAAAATCCTAGTTCTTCAAATTAGGGTGATTATTGATGTCTTTAAAAGCATGATTGGCAATTTAGGGAAAAGTTCATCATTTAAATTCCAAGCATTCATATGTGTGCATTACAGTTCATCATTAAGCAAGAAGGGTGATTAGGATTCTCAATATACTCAACAATAAAATAACTTTTAGAAATCAGTACATTATTAAATAAACACAATCAGTAAATAACTTTTAGCAAAAAATCCACTAGACGTGCAGCCTAGACGTGCCCTGGCGCCGCCCAAGCATCTGCCCAGAGGCCTATCTAGGCAGGGCACCTGGGCTTGGGACCCTAGGCGTGCCCTGGCACCTACTTAGGCGCTGCCTGCGTGAGTTCTACGTTGGCGGCGGCAGAGAAAAGCAAGGCAGAGGACAAAAAAGGTGGTGAGGGTTTGTGGGTTACCTTGCACGAGGACAGCAGGAGTAAAGCTGCTTCTACCGGCGGGGGCGGAGGTGACGACGACAGCACCGTAGCTGCTTCTACTGGCGGCGACGACTAGAGGAGAGCAGGGGCGGTGGGCAACGACCGGCGGCGACGAGCGGACAGCAGCAGTAGCAGGGGCGGCGGAGAAGAAGGGCATCAGAGAAGAAGGACGCCGGAGATGGGGCGCCGGAGAGAAGCGCCGGAGAGCAGCAGCAGCAGAGAAGCGCCGGAAAGTCGCCGCAACAGGGAAAATCGCCGCAATAGGGTAGCAATGAAACAGAAGAAAGGGGAAGAGTCGGGTGATCGCGGGGGGTTATAAGTTCCCAAATAGCGTCGGTTGTTTACAACCACCGACGCCTAAACAACTTTAGCGTCGGTTGGTTGAAACAACCGACGTCCAATTGGACGATATTTTCATGGAAATTTTTGGCGGGAACCACCTTCAGCGTCGGTTAGAGAGGGATAACTGACGCTGAAAATGACACTATTTTTTTTATCGAAAAATGGATTTCGCGGGCGACTGTAAGCGTCGGTTGTTTATAAAAAAACCGACGCTTAATACAAAGCGGTACCCGTGTCTGGCTGGTCTTCGAATATAGACGTCGGTTTTATTAAACAACCGACGCCTTATATGTTAGGCGTCGGTTTTCCTTAATAACCGACGCCCAGAAAAGCGACACTGAATGCTATTTTTGTAGTAGTGCATGAAGTTCACTGTGGGAAGTATATGACATGATAATCCGACCCCTCTAAGTTATAGTTAAGAGGGCTGAGTCCCCGATACATGGGTCCATTTCAGATGGATTGGTGGAGAAGGTTATGGATAACCTTATCCCTCATGATAAAGAAAGGTGTGATGAGTTCCAAGTGTCCTAGTTAGAGCACTATGTGAGGTACCAGACCATGAGCTAAACAATGAACCTAGTGAGCCCAAAGGGAGGCTGAAATGGCCTGAGTCACCTGTGCAGTTTATAGATGCCAGGATGAAAGAACTCAGAGAAAAAAATATGTGAGAAAAGTCACCTGTCTAGGAGGAACCCCCCACATCTTAATGGTGTCGCATATATTTTTGAAAGTGTCCAGGTGGTGGTAGGGGTTGTCGTTCTTGGAACTCCCCCTGAAGCCTTTTTTCTGGATCATGGAGATTACAGATGGCTTGCGCTCAAAATTTGTGGCATTAAATCGTGGGATAATGATGGGACACCAGGAGTTGTTAGCCTTCGTGGAAGCTAATTCCCTCAAAGTTTTCTCCTCTTCGTCTGAACCTTCGCTATCACTGGCTTCTTGGCACTGTTCTTGGTCGTGATTCCTCCTGTGCCTATGACAGTGACGACGTCTATCTTGGTGATGATCTTCCTTGAAGTGCTCTCATTCTAGATCTTCATGTTGATCATGGCCGTCATTGTTACACCCCAATCTCACAATTTCCTCAAATCATGAGATTAGGGCATAAGATAGGATTTATATGTAAAACAAAGAACACCCTTAATTTTTTTTTTATTTCTTTAAAACTCTTGTTTCCTCGCATTGAACCACATGAATCATCTTAACAAGGAAATCTGAACATTTCTTTTACTAATCAGACTTTAATAGCAAAGATACATGTATAAACATTCATGATGTCTCTTACACCTTATGCACATAAGACCTACTGATTAGCATACAATTTCAAAATAGGAATAATATTACACATCGTAATTACAACTCTCTCTCTTATCTCTTACTGAGGACCTAGAGTGACAAGGACCGACTAGCCCAACTAATCTCGTACTTGATTCCTGTGGCAGATTTACTCTGACGCTCTGACCATCTTCAAGTCCACGCGGTTAACCCTAAAATGTTTGAGTAGAGGGGTGAGCCTACTCGCTCAGTGAATGAGTACTTCAAAAAAATAGTCTAAGGCACTAATGTGATTACAGATATAACTTTGAGTAAACGTTATGAAATTTAACAACAATAAATTCTACACTGAGCAGTTCTAAAACAATATAATTGAAATAACAAGAATGTAAATATTGCATCCAAAGAATAACTACTAGAAGACTATGCTCTAGTCTTCCTTAACTCTTTCATTTATAAGGAACTATGTGAACCTATATGATCATATTTTAGCTTATGCCCTGATCTTATGCAGTGTACTCTGCATAAGAGACTCGCAGTGCACTACGGCCACACCGTACAAGACTTAGCGACACACCCGGGAAATGCTAAGTCTGACTGCCAGTCCTGTTCTGCTACAGGACCCACGGGCTCTCCGGCCCACAGGCTCTCTGGCCTCCTCTGCACTCACCATGAGTGCTCTGGACTCCTCCTCTAACCTGAGTACACAGGCGCAAGGAGTCAACACTGGGTTACCACCGTGACACACACATGAATTATTGTTGAATAACCCCTATTTACTCCTCGTGCCACCAGAATTACTCAACCGGTTGATGTTGGACACAAGTTTCACCCCTAAGATGCAGACCTCTCAAAGGGGTTCTACGGTGTTCAGGGCACCTAAGTCTAACATTAACATTATAGGTACATTTTAAACAGAAATCATAACTCATTTAACATTTCTCACAAGGCTCACACGGCCTGCCATACCATATCATAAGAAACATCATAACTTATGTATTCAACATATATCATGTCTCAGTAACATCCCTTTCTAGGGCATGTCATATCTCATCACCTGCAATTTACGAGATATGTATTGAAAATAAGAACCCTGCAGTATGTAGATATCAACTTAGAGAGAACAAGCATATAAAGTTAAATGCACTAGAAACATACAATCCAACAGTTAAGTATCACCACATCTCATATCGAGACCTTTCATATCACCATAACATGATTCATTGAACACCCTATCCTTAGGGTTTCATTTGCCTTATTCATTCATCACATGCCAACACCCTACTCTTAGGGTTTCATTCGCCTCATTCACCTTTTCATTTACCTCATTCACTTATCACATGGCTCTCATAAGGATTTCATAGGATATAAGCATTCACTAAATAAAGATTGTTTTCAACAAATCATATACAATCAATATAGATATGAAACCATGGAAATTTAACTAAATTTAGGTTTTCCATACCATTCACTGAGATATCATATATCAGGAATAAAATTCAATTAAGATAACCCATGAGGTACATCCTAACCACTTATAGGATTACTAGTCCTCTTTATTTAACTTTCATCTTTAAGTGTTCAATTAGGGTTTGCTCCAACACGGTCATGGTATCACCCCACGGCCGTGGCACAGGTCATTCGAGCTTAAACTAGTGAAATCAAAGTCATAGACTTAGTGACGAATCCCAAATGTTTTAGATATTGAAATATGATAGCCTTAAGCTTGATTGAGAACATTTAGACCTAGGTTTGGTTTAAGTCTAGATATCTCTTCAATTGGATTAAAACTCTAGTGAGATCTCAGTTAGGTTAAACCCTAATTACATCATGCAATATGAATCCGAAAGGCATTCTTTCTAGAAGGTGTTGTATACATTTCTAATATGATTCTATCATCAAAGAGTCGTTCAAACAGAGAAGGAGCCCATTTCATATCAAATTGCAACTACACAGAACAAATGGACATTCAGGGTTTAAAATCACATATTAAGCAATTAGGGATTTGGATGCTATAATCAAATTTCATGCATTACACTGTTTGAAGGAAGAACCCACTCACCCTAAGGTGTGAAAACACCTCAAAACTGCAGCTCAACTCAGGGGATCTCGAACTCATATCAAATCCCTAGCAAATCTCCCAATTCTTCTTCCATTCAACTCGGAAACCTTGAAAATGAGGGATTATGAAGAAAGGGTGAGAAAAGAGGGAATTTCGACATCATCTTTGATCAAATCAGAACATGGATGGAATCTTGACATGAGAGAGAAGATTCACCATAAAATTCTATGCAAAGAATCCAAACCTACTTGATTTCACCATTCCTTGGACCCCAAAACCCTAGGTCAGCAATTCCTCCTCTTTCTCCACTCAAACCCTAACTCTCCCTCTCTCTCTAGATTTTCGTTTCTCTGGGGTGGATGACGAAGAATGAGAGCTGTGTGTGTGTGTGGTCGATCATATAAGTCAATTTGAGCTGCTTGGGTCAATTGCATATTGACCCAACACTCAACTTTAATTATATTGGCTGAATATTCAGTTTCACAATAGTTTCTGTAATTCGCCTACTGAATAGCTAACAGAAGCTCCAAAATTCTGTAAATTTTATATGTTATACCTAATGAAGTTTTAGACCTTCAGTAAAAATTTTAGATCATTTCAAGTTCCCAATAAATAATTAAAAATCGAACAGTTCACTGCTATATTGCAGTCTGCAGCATATTCGGTCGAGTTTGTCCTGCACAGAACTCGACCGACACTCTCACTGTAGAGATCAAAAGTCATCCAAAAATTACGCCAATTTACAAAAGTGTCGAAAACTGTGTTTTTCAAACACAGTTAAAATTTGAGATCAATTGGATATACTAATAAAAAGATAAAATTCAATTACCACACTGCTATATAAATCTGGAAATATGATCAGTCGAGTTTGAAACTCGACCAATAAACAGGTCACAACATTCTTCAAAAATTCTGATATTTTCCAATGTTGTTCATATTTTATATATCCAAATCATATCCAAATTTGAAGTAAATCATAGTTACACATAAAATACTAAAAATCATTTACTGATACACTATACTTATAAAATTTTGTGTTCATGTATCATCAAAACCCAATTTTGGGCCGATTAGGGTCTATGCTTCTCAAACTCTAATTCTCAAGACAAAAGAAAATTTAGACTTCTTATCATAGTTAAAACATCCTAATTGTGTTATCGTCATTAATTAGATTTCAAGAGTGATCAGTCCAATTAATCATGTAATCATCTTGGTAACCCTAGTTTACCAATTAAGCTCAGATGGGGTCGTAACAACTCTTCCCCCCTTAGAATGTTTCGTCCTCGAAACATAAACCTACAAGAAAGATACATTCAAGGTTATTCTAATCTTCTAAAGCCTTACATGTCATTATATTCTTGTATTTCATACCTGAATGTAGTTTTCAACATTAGATCTTTTAATTCTTTACTAAATCACAACATATTTCAAATAGTTCTCAATGATATCAAGCAAATTCTTTATGCCGCAGTCAAACATAGAATGCAAAGATAAACCACCACGCTTTCGCTGCGCAACTCTGATACTCTGATAAAACTATCTCAACTTATGTGGCTCAGAAAGTTCTATTGTTCTGTATCACCTTTAAGTGACAAAAGCAAGTTCACCATGTTGTTTTAAACTTTAATAAAGTGCTATTCAAATAGCAAAACAGTCTTGAATTAAAAGGCTAGATTCAACAATCAATTGCAAAATACTACTCTTGGCATCCCCATTGGGTCATGGATGCATGAGGTGAAGAATTACCACCTCATTCCATACTATCCTGTTTCGATCCTGGGACCTGTGGGTTATGGGCCCACACACAATTCAAAGTGTAACCATCGTATTATATCATTTTAGGGTTTCAACCACAGTAATAAAGTAATCCACAATTGTATCAGTCATTCAAGCATTAATCATACTCAATTACCATCACTCAGTTATATTAGAGCTAGGTATAACAAGCTACACCTCATTAGGGTTACTTGTCCAAACAAATCTGATTATCATCCCTTTCTATTAATATGAGTGAATAGGTATAACTACCTTATTCAGGATATCCCTCCATGTCTTCCGTCATCATCCAAACTGTATCACCATATTAAAAATACACAATACTAGGATGCATATCTGGTATGAATTACTACAACTATCATACACCTTTAATTAACATATAGCTTGCACAAATACACTGAAATCATACATAGAACCAACATACATACCTTAGTATGCCTTCAACAAAGCATACCTCTAAAAATGAGTTCACATATTACACAAAGCTAGTGTTTTTCCTTATCTCTCTCCTCATTCTTTACTACTTATGATTTGCTACCTCTCCTTCTCATTTTGATCATATACAATAAACATCCCTAACATTAAAACATTCAAGGTAAGAATAGATTATTCATCATTCTTGCTATCACACAAGAATTTATTTCTTATCGCACTTCATCGTAATGTATGTCACTATTACATTCACTAGATGACCCTACCAAGGTAGTTATGCATCATATATGATTCATTTTCTTATCATTTCATTCCCACCTTACTATTGTTAAGGAATATATGAGAGAGAAGATGATTTTGAGACTTATAATTCTTGTATTCAAACATTCCCTTAATACCTTAAATATTCTTCATTTTTAAAACAAAGGAATCGTGCATGAATCAAACACAGTTTTTCTTTCAATCAAGTTTTCCCTCCTGAATATAGTCTACCCTTGTATGACTTATTCATTCGTTAAACTACACCTATGTTCTTCACTTAGGAACTAGTTTGTTGTTCTAGTCTTATGAATTATATGATCATATGATTCTCTTCACTTTTACTCTTTTGAAGACTCTTCACTTCTATGGACCTATTGAATGCTCAACTCTATTCTTCTACTTAGCCTTTGCTTTAGAGTTCATAAAAGCATTATACTCAATTATATGATCCATTCTTCATGATTGATTCTTGCTATCTAGAACCATACATACATTTCACATATCTTTTCTATATTTCATATGTATAGTTCATATAATATTAATCAATAAACTGATTATGAACTTCATATTATGTTCTATTATTCCCAATTAAGGGTTTCACATTTTAGACCCCAAAGTTGAACCTCAGATACCAGTTTCAACAAATTCTTAGTTGTTCTGATCTTGCCCATCTGTTTCAACATCTTACCGTATGTACATTCTCGCTCTGATGTGGGTCCAATTATTCAAATTCTATTCTTATTATACTATTGATAGGATTCATTAGATCCTAGTAACGCATCCTACCAATCGGACCAAGCCAAACCTGAAGTCCTGAAGCCAAGAACTACAAAAGATTACTCAACTCCTATTCATCTCAGAAGTGTGGAAGAAAACTTATCCACTAACAAAAGCTCATTCAAAGGTCAATTCTAGTCTACTTGTTACAAAGAATGAAATCAATAAATGCTACAACTGCATAGTGTACAACAGATATTAAAGACCCATATTTCAAAGTATTGAATATTTCAATTCAAACATATAAGAGCATTTCTATACATTTCCAACAAAAACAACATTATAAAATGTAAGTTCTATCTCCTTTTACATTTATGCTCTTAATTCTTGTTTCTTTTCTCGTTATCTAACCCTAACCTTTCTAGGGTTCCTCTCTAGCCCATTCTTCCACTATATACCTGGCCAGGGTATACGTGAGAGAATAGACAGAGTAGCTTGTACTGGTTGATCCAAGTACTCAGATATCGGGCCAGGATATCCAAATACTCAAATCCCCAAAGATAACATCAAAACATCTCCTATCTTCCACACTTATGATGCTAACTTACTAACTTAATGGTCCTTGACAACTCACCCAAAGCTCTGATACCAAGCTGTTACACCCCGATCTCACAATTTCCTCAAATCATGAGATTAGGGCATAAGATAGGATTTATATGTAAAACAAAGAACACCCTTAACTTTTTTTTTCTTTCTTTAAAACACTTGTTTCCTCGCATTGAACCACATGAATCATCTTAACAAGGAAATCTGAACATTTCTTTTACTAATCAGACTTTAATAGGAAAGATACATGTATAAACATTCATGATGTCTCTTACACCTTATGCACATAAGACCTACTGATTAGTATACAATTTCAAAATAGGAATAATATTACACATCGTAATTACAACTCTCTCTCTTATCTCTTACTGAGGACCTAGAGTGACAAGGACCGACTGACCCAACTAATCTCGTACTTGACTCCTGTGGCAGATTTACTCTGACGCTCTGACCATCTTCAAGTCCACGCGGTTAACCCTAAAATGTTTGAGTAGAGGGGTGAGCCTACTCGCTCAGTGAATGAGTACTTCAAAGGAACAGTCTAAGGCACTAATGTGATTACATATATAACTTTGAGTAAACGTTATGAAATTTAACAACAATAAATTCTACACTGAGCAGTTCTAAAACAATATAATTGAAATAACAAGAATGTAAATATTGCATCCAGAGAATAATTACTAGAAGACAATGCTCTAGTCTTCCTTAACTCTTTCATTTATAAGGAACTATGTGAACCTATATGATCATATTTTAGCTTATGCCCTGATCTTATGCAGTGTACTCTGCATAAGAGACTCGCAGTACACTACGGCCATACCGTACAATACTTAGCGACACACCCGGGAAATGCTAAGTCTGACTGCCAGTCCTGTTCTGCTACAGGACCCACGGGCTCTCCGGCCCACAGGCTCTCCGGCCTCCTCTGCACTCACCATGAGTGCTCTGGACTCCTCCTCTAACCTGAGTACACAAGTGCAGTGAGTCAATACTGGGTTACCACCGTGACACACGCACGGATTATTGTTGAATAACCCCTATTTACTCCTCGTGCCACCAGAATTACTCAACCGATTGATGTTGGACACGAGTTTCACCCCTAAGATGCAGACCTCTCAAAGGGGTTCTACGGTGTTCAGGGCACCTAAGTCTAACATTAACATTATAGGTACATTTTAAACAGAAATCATAACTCATTTAACATTTCTCACAAGGCTCACACGGCCTGCCATACCATATCATAAGAAACATCATAACTTATGTATTCAACATATATCATGTCTCAGTAACATCCCTTTCTAGGGCATGTCATATCTCATCACCTGCAATTTACGAGATATGTATTGAAAATAAGAACCCTGCAGTATGTAGATATCAACTTAGAGAGAACAAGCATATAAAGTTCAATGCACTAGAAACATACAATCCAACAGTTAAGTATCACCACATCTCATATCGAGACCTTTCATATCACCATAACATGATTCATTGAACACCCTATCCTTAGGGTTTCATTTGCCTTATTCATTCATCACATGCCAACACCCTACTCTTAGGGTTTCATTCGCCTCATTCACCTTTTCATTTACCTCATTCACTTGTCACATGGCTCTCATAAGGATTTCATAGGATATAAGCATTCACTAAATAAAGATTGTTTTCAACCCTAAGATAAGGATTTCATAGGATATAAGCATTCACTGAGATATCATATATCAAGAATAAAATTAAATTAAGATAACCCATGAGGTACATCCTAACCACTTATAGGATTACTAGTCCTCTTTATTTAACTTTGATCTTTAAGTGTTCAATTAGGGTTTGCTCCAACACGGTCATGGTATCACCCCACGGCCGTGGCACAGGTCATTCGAGCTTAAACTAGTGAAATCAAAGTCATAGACTTAGTGACGAATCCCAAAGGTTTTAGATATTGAAATATGATAGCCTTAAGCTTGATTGAGAACATTTAGACCTAGGTTTGGTTTAAGTCTAGATATCTCTTCAATTGGATTAAAACTCTAGTGAGATCTCAGTTAGGTTAAACCCTAATTACATCATGCAATATGAATCTGAAAGGAATTCTTTCTAGAAGGTGTTGTATACATTTCTAATATGATTCTATCATCAAAGAGTCGTTCAAACAGAGAAGGAGCCCATTTCATATCAAATTGCAACTACACAGAACAAATGGACATTCAGGGTTTAAAATCACATACTAAGCAATTAGGGATTTGGATGCTATAATCAAAATTCGTGCATTACACTGTTTGAAGGAAGAACCCACTCACCCTAAGGTATGAAAACACCTCAAAACTACAGCTCAACTCTAGGGATCTCGAACTCATATCAAATCCCTAGCAAATCTCCCAATTCTTCTTCCATTCAACTCAGAAACCTTGAAAATGAGGGATTATGAAGAAAGGGTGAGAAAAGAGGGAATTTCGACATCATCTTGGATCAAATCAGAGCATGGATGGAATCTTGACATGAGAGAGAAGATTCACCATAAAAGTCTATGCAAAGAATCCAAACTTACTTGATTTCACCATTCCTTGGACCGCAAAACCCTAGGTCAGCAATTCCTCCTCTTTCTCCACTCAAACCCTAACTCTCCCTCTCTCTCTAGATTTTCATTTCTCTGGGGTGGATGATGAATAATGAGAGCTGTGTGTGTGTGGTCGATCATATAAGTCAATTTGAGCTGCTTGGGTCAATTGCATATTGACCCAACACTCAACTTTAATTATATTGGTTGAATATTCAGTTTCACATTAGTTTCTATAATTCGCCTACTGAATAGCTAACAGAAGTTCCGAAAATTCTGTATATTTTATATGTTATACCTAATGAAGTTTTAGACCTCCAATAAAAATTTTAGATCATTTCAGGTTACCAATAAATAATTAAAAATCGAACAGTTCACTACTATATTGCAGTCTGCAGCATATTCGGTCGAGTTTGTCCTGCACAGAACTCGACCGACACTCTCACTGTAGAGATCAAAAGTCATCCAAAATTACGCCAATTTACAAAAGTGTCGAAAACTGTGTTTTTCAAGCACAGTTAAAATTTGAGATCAATTGGATATACCAATAAAAAGATAAAATTCAATTACCACACTGCTATATAAATCTGGAAATATGATCAGTCGAGTTTGAAACTCGACCGATAAACAGGTCAAAACATTCTTCCAAAATTCTGATATTTTGCAATGTAGTTCATATTTTATATATCCAAATCATATCCAAATTTGAAGTAAATCCGAGTTATACATAAAATACTAAAAATCATTTACTGAGACACTATACTTATCAAATTTTGTGTTCATGTATCATCAAAACCCTATTTTGGGCCGATTAGGGTCTATGCTTCTCAAACTCTAATTCTCAAGACAAAAGAACATTTAGACTTCTTATGATAGTTAAAACATCCTAATTGTGTTATCGTCATTAATTAGATTTTAAGAGTGATCAGTCCAATTAATCATGTAATCATCTTGGTAACCCTAGTTTACCAATTAAGCTCAGATGGGGTCGTAACAGTCATAGCGTTCATGTTCTTCATGTGGAAGGGAATTAGGTCTAGCCCTCCTTTGACGTTCACCCTCTGAAAGAGGTTGTTCAATACGAGGCAGCATGTTAGGTTATGTCAATGCTCAGGTGAGCAAGGTGTCTTCCTTCTGAGTAGCTGAAATAGCGTGAAAAATAATCAAGTCAGAAAATTTTGTTATTAATGATATGAGCTATTCTTTTTAGACACAAAATAATAATAATAACAAAAGAATGAAAGGAGTGTTGTCAAGCTCATTTCTAAGCTTGAGGCACGGGAGTGTAGTTAGTGGATTCAGATTCGTCAATAGTACCGTTTTGCCTTGTCCTCAGCAATGGCGCCAAAAAGTTGACTGGCCTAAATCGCGCGTTCTAAAATCGGAGGCAGATTTGAGGTAGTCGAGCTTTTACATTTATAACCCGAAACTTTCTAGGCCCCCGCAACTTTTTTTACAGGGTCAAAGTAGATATACGGGGTCGAACACAGGGATAAGGGTGGTAGTGTTAAGAACGCGGAATCGACACCCTACACTCCGGCAAAGAGGTAAAAGAGATAGTAAAATTCCCCAAAGGGAACAACAGGGTAAGATTGATAAAACGAAAGAAAACTCTATCTCCAACTGGAGCTACAAGGAAAACTTTGGTTTTAAGCATTTATCAGTTTTTAGTGGTTTTCATGCAACAGAAACAGAGAGATAAAACTAAAGCTAAAGCAAGGTACGAAGGAGAAAACTTCAGTAAAACAAGCGGCAGTAGAAGCCTCCCTTACCCCTCCTCTCAGAGCGGGTACCTCTAATCAAGTATCAACACCCCTCTCGAGGTTGTCGGACTTAAATTAAAATGGAAAGGTTACTAAAGAAACTCTGATTCCGGGCACTCTCATACTCCAGAATCGGACCAAACACTAGAGCCACAACACCTCTCTCGAGGCTGTTGTGACGGGAAAGCACAATTCGGTAGCTAATCCAAATGCGATCCAAGCATGCAAGCTTGAGTTCAGATGTTAAACATAGCAATCATCCAACAAAGGTACCAAACATAAAGCAACAGGTAATTAAGCTCTTCTATTTCCATAAACAAATAAGGTTCTGGTTACATTGCATAAGTAAAAGAAATAAATGACTGAAATGAAGATAGATGTCGCCTTCTTGATATAGAAGGACGAAAAACTAAAGTTGACCCTCCAGCCCGATACCAGGCACGAACCTAGCCCGATACAACCGTGTCGGGTGACACACCCTCTCAGGAGACACGCCGTGATGGACAGATTGCATCGTGCGAGGACCCTTGCCCGATACGATCATGTCGGGCGGCACCCTCTCGGCGACACGCCCTGACGCGCGATGCATATCGAGGTTCGGTATCGTGCTGGGCTAGAGCGATGCTCCTAGTATCAGTCACTTATGTCGGGGGTCCTCGTTGGCCGATATCGGCCTGCAGTGTTGCCGGGGGCGACCCTAAGTGAACCATTCCCTCCCTCTCGGGATGGGGAAATGCTCACATAAAATCACCCGGCACGAACACTGAGGCATGATACACTAGCTCTTTGCAGCTTTCCTGAGGTGACTTGCGCAGGGTTCCGACCTATCTTTTTGGCTTCCTACAGCTGCTATTTATAGGCAGTGGTTGGGGAAGTTATGGTGCTCAGGGCGCCACATGTCTTCCTTATCATCGCGGAATGGGTGGTCGGCCGATATCAGTATCCCCCGACACAAGGATGTCGGCTGTCAGGCATCATGGCGAGTGGTGCCTGCAGGTGGGTGGTCGGTATCGCGTGACACGTTTGAGTTGTCGTGGCTAGCTCGGCTCCCTGTCGGGTAAAGAGGCATGTCATCTGACGGTTCCTTCTTGCGCGACATCCTCACGTCGCACGTCGATGTGTCGTGCTACCCTGTCGGGTAGTGAGAATATCGGACGACTGGAAGGCCGATGCAGGTGGAGCATGCTTATGGGCCGGAATGGCCTTATTGATGATAAATGAGTCCAAAATAGAGGAAATCTCTGCAAAAGATGGAAATATTGAATTAAGAGCATCGTTTGGCCAATTATTGCAAAAGTACATATAAAAGGAGAGGAAAATAGTTAAAAGGGAAGTTTTGATAAAAAAATAAGGGTCAAAAACATCACAAAAATTGTTGTTATCAACTCCCCCAAACTTAGCGTTTTGATTTTCCTCAGTCAATATTTAAATTTTATTTTGTGATGCTTCTTCTTGCTTGGTGTAGTTTTTAGTTCAAGAGGTAAAACAAGAATCACGATGCCTTTAGAGATAATGCTGCCCCACTACGAACAAAAGACCTTGTGTTTCCTGCCTTATTATTTCAGTAAAAAAAAATTCTATACAGCTTGAGCGAGACGTTGGTGTATGATTCCGAAGTTAGCTTTCACACCAAACAACTTTAGGGGAAGAAAGTTGTGTATAGGGTAGGCTAAGTCTTTTTTGGGGTTTTTCTTGTTTCCCATCAGTCCATCCAGGTAAGGGTCCGTTAGCGGGCAAGTGGTCCCTACAGTCCAAGCCAGTTGGCTTTAGAGCAGTGATTTCACATCCTACGTATCACTGCCCCGGATCTACCATGCCTAAAGATGGGTACTTTTGGACGACAAGTGTGTGTATATATATATATATATATATATATATATATATATATATATATATATATATTATTGGGCACAACTCTCATGCTTTTATTCTCCCTCATAAGGCTATACTTTCTCTTTTTGGGATTTTCGTTGGGTAAGGGGAAACAAGAGAGATTTTTGTTGTTTGGGCAACTTTTTCCTTCTCCATACTTGTCTCAGAGATGTAGCGAGATTATTTTTTTTGAAATTTTGGCATGGAAAGTCGTAGTCTTTTGTTGTTTGAGGAAGCATTATCAGAAATATATAACAAAACTTGCATCTCGTTAGGCACATAGAAAACAAACTGGCAAGAAGTAGCATCAGGTTTTTACTAATATAGTGACTTTGTACATATGCAGGGGGACAAAATAAGTAGAATTTTTTTTTTTGATTTTTCAAAATTTTTGTAGCAAAGTTTTTGTATGTACACATATTGAAGAAAAAGAATGAAAAGGACAAAAGGGGTGGAGCTAAATTTTTTTGAATTTTTGTACCTCTCTCACTGGTACATGGTACCCCCCTCCAAACTTACTCCACACTCTATCCCAGAGTTGTGAAGAAGACAAGGTAGGGTAATGTTAACCTAGTGAGGGTCAGCTAGTGAGCGTGCCTGCGCCAGATAGAAGATCCCACACATATTCTACTCTTTTGCTGTGATAATCGATGTGGTGGAGCTGGTCAGGCGTTGCTTCATTTGCTATCCATTCCAGGACGAAGATGCCATAGTCGTTGGATAGAGGAATCTGTTGTGGACTGCGGTGGCAGAATTGGAGTTTGTGCCATCTGCTTGCTTGCGTGTCCAGGAATGGTTGGATCATCTTTGACACCTCGTCGTAGTATTTTCGAACTAAGCGTTCGACGGATGACAACGACTCTGATGTACACGACATTGGATGTTTTTGTTGCTGTCCGAGCTATTGTAGAAGATCCCTACTCGTTGCCAAGTGTTTTTTTTAGGAGCGTCCAATGGCTATAATGCAGGACGGGCAGGAAGACTGTGTGTGGAACCTCACTCTCGAACACTTCCAGAAATGCTTGCTTTGCTCCTGTTTCATGGGCGAGGCAAATGTCGTTGAACATCATAGGATGAGCTATGTATGCATGTTCGAGCCTTGGCTATATTATTTGCATGTAAGCGGCCACCACAGATACAGCCAGACATCCTCCTTCTTTTACCATGTTCCTTAAATCATCGACTGGGACTACGACATCGCCTACCTGATAGATGACATATGATGGGGTGGAATCAACCAACTTCAGAAGGATTTCATTGACCTACTCCTGCGTGAGAGTAGCGCATGAGAAGCGGTCAAAATTTTTTATCAGCCCTTCTGTAGTTTCAGGAGAAGCAGTGTCTTCCATCCCGTGCACTTTCCGCAGGGTCTCCAACTGCTTGCCTGCCCCATAGGTGTCAGTTACCATCTCCGCTTATTTCTCTAAGGGGTTGTTGGGTTGTGAAGAGTCTTATTCTTGATTGCTATCCAGTAGGTGTTTTGGTACCCCTGTGTCTCGGAAATAGCATCCGTCCTTAATCAGCAGCATGGCGTATGTGCTCCTACGGCGATAGAAGCATGTGCCCCTAAGGGCCCCCAAGTTTCCAATTGTATTGAGCATCTCTATGGCACTTAAGACGGTGAAGGCGCTGTTTCCACTTCCCCCTTCTGCCTGGGCGGGGAGGTCTCAGATAGAAAAGAAGTGCCAAACGCCTTTGTGATGTTGGCTTCCTTGCTTGATAGCTCGTAGGAGACGCAACAGCAGGAGCCTCAATTTCTTATCCTCCGGGTGGCTTAAAACATTCCCAGAGTGTGGCACCTCGTCATCGTTGTAGCTCAATAGATGGATGTCGTCGTTCCTGAGGTCTGCAATGCAGAGGAACCACACTTTGCGGTGCTTATACGGGGCCAACATGATGTTTGGTCTATGCTTTTCGATGTAGTGCAGCATGTCGGCCACCGCATTGGAGTCCAGAACTCCTTTCATCAGTCTTCTTGCCAAGGTCAGGGTGGAGTTGTACATTGTCTTCCGACCTGTCCTGCTGTCGATATTTTCTATTATCGCATTTTCAAGGACCCTAAACAGTCTTTTGCCGACGATGGATGGTGAGCGGAACATACTTCGAAGATATCCCCGCCGTACGGAGAAGTAGTCGTCGCTCCAGACAATGTCTTCTTCATCTGCCTATGATCTTAAGACCTTGTTCAGCAAATTCTGGTCTCTGATCGTCAGGTATTCGATGGCCCTTCTGTCGAAGTCAGCCATCTCAAAGGAGGGTATCTCAGATGGCTCACGAAACCTATCCACCATCGAGCATCTTCCTCGGGGGAAGTGTCTTTCATTGACTGCGTAAACATGCCGCTTTTCTCCCTCAGATTCATCGGAAGAGTCTACCCCAATGCTGATATCTCCGTTATCCCCTTCAATTTCATCCAGGGGGACAGAGGGATTTTCTTCTGCCAGGCCTAAGGAGCGCTCCTATCCTGTTGGAGCTCCGTCGGTTGACCTTTGTGGCATTCCCTCCTCAGGCATTGAGGATTGTCCGCTGGAGGGGGAGGAGGACGCTGATCTCGAGGAGGACGTTGACGAAGAAGGTGGAGAGCCATGGCTAGGGGGCGACGACGACCTTCTCGGCTGCCTTCGGCGTAGATGGTCATCCCTCCTGTCTAGCCTCTCCTCAATCTTGTCAAGGCGTTGGAGAACTTGCTGAAGCGCCGCAGTCAAAGTCTCTAGTCTGCCAGGAAGGCTAGCTAGAGTTAGCAGCTCTCATTCTTGGCTATTCAGCCTGTCGTGGAAAGATGCAAACTTGCGGGTTAAGGAAATATAGGTAGCTGAGTTGTTATCTGTTACCTCCCGCAAGTAGTTGAGCTCATGCCCTAGCATCTTCCGGAGTGACGGAGGGGTTCCTGTAGGTCTCCCTTCCATCCTCGGGACACCTTTCTCACGTGACGGCCTACCAGATGAGGTAGAGTCTATCTCAATTGTTCACGATGCAGATGTCGCCGGGCAAGGCGACGGTGATTTTTCAGCCGTCACCACCTTGCCTTCTCGTCGTGGTGGAGAAGGCCGTGGTGTGGGCGGACACTACTCCACCTCTACACTGTTGAAGATCCCCTCAGCCGCTGCAACAGGAGACACTGGCGGTGGTGTCGGTGTCAGCTGTGCACCTTCGAGCTCCATTCTTAGGATCTCGTCGAACACCCCATTACTGGCGTTCGGCTGAGGTGCTTCTTCTACCTCTACAGGCCTTACGGGGATGTCGGGGGCTGCGACTGTCTCTTCCGTGGCAGCTCCCGCAGTTTTTGTCTCAGTGACCTCAACGATCATCGGTTCTTCTTCAGCCACTATAGTCATTGTTGTGGTTGTGTCTGGTATAGTAGGAACGACGACAACTCTATTAGCAAGTGTCGTTGGCTGCTCTGGGATTTCCCTTTCCTAGACTCTGGTGGCGGCGGTGTAGGCTACGTCTACCTCCACAGCTTCAATCTCCGTTGCAATGAAGACCAACTTCTCTGCGTCGTAGGTGGCGCAGCGAGGGAGTGGGAGGGGTATGTTCATACTTGCAAATTTGTAGAAGTAGTCCCTTCCCTCCTTCTTTATGATGCTGGCCCTAATCAGGTATTTGATGTCGATCACCTTATCTCCCTTCGTCCTTGAAAGGCTGCACGACTCCTTTAGGTACCCTAGCCCTGCCGCGATCAGGTTGATGATGCCACCCATATAGTATTCCTTGGTGGCATCCTTTATCGGGTGCAGCCTATTTAGCAAGAACCACCCGAGGTTGATCACTCTTCCCTCCATTAAGTGCCACATGACGTGGAGTTCTTAGGTTTAGATATTGCTGGATTCGTTCTTGTCGAACAGCAAGAACACTACCAGTTTGTGAACAATTCTCCAAAAGCATGAGTGCACGGCCGCCACCTTGCTTCCCGGCTTAAATGAAGATTCACCAGTTAGCTTATTCTAGAGCTCCACGGGATTGAACCCATCTCCTTCGGTTATTCTCTCACCGTTATCCATTAGATTCTTCTCCTCCTCGCTGGAAGAGAAGATCTCGTTCAGCAGCTTCTCGGAGATGGCGTGCTCCGAGTTGTATAGTCGGACTTGGAGTCTATCTACTCCGCCATATTCTTCTTTTTCTGCAGCAGAGTTCTTCACTCGGCGGAGAGATGATATGAACTCTCTCATGAGTTCGGTATAGGAGGAGGATTGGCTGAGGAAGATCTTCCTCAGCCCCGCCGTAGTAAGGACGCCCTTCAACCTTTCAAATATGCCCAGCTCAGTGAATGAAGCCTGGTGGCAGAACCTGCTCGGTCTGTAGACCTTGGTTGCCATCTCAGCATAACGGCATGCATGCTCGTCGTCCCTCAGCACGAACCTTCCTGGCATGTATTCCAGGGGTTCTACCGTTGTTGCTGGTGTTGGAGCCACCACTTCTCCTACCCTTGTCCTATTTTCTGTAGTTGACGGCCCAACTGCTTCTGGATTTAGGCGCTTCTGCCCGATAGTGGGTGCTTCACCTGCAGGCTCGGTGTAGATCCTCCTACCGTACTCGTCAACCCGGACGACAGTCTGCTTGATGCGAGCCATTTTTGTTAATCATTAAACAAATTCCTTGGTCAATTAAGTGTGTTGTTATTTAAAGAAGGGAATTGAATGCACGATAAGATATGCCCAAATAAGATATGCACGATCCCACAACACTTCATTGGGTGATACGAAGTTTTCAGGGGTGAAGTCTCATGCCCGATATGAGATATGGTATCGCCCGTCACATCGGAAGATCATACATGCGATAAAGAACAAGATGATAGGACGATAAATACACATCAGGAACGTCGTCCGATATGGGTGTGTCGGGCGATATGGTCACGAAAGATAAGACACCTGATAGGGCTCTCTGAAAGGAACGCAGCGTGCCATTCGACAACAAAACAGGTGAGGCGGTGCAATGATGGGCGACACGGCTATCGCATGACATGGCGTATCAGGCAAACATGAATAAAAGGTACGTTGTGCGACATACATATTGGGCGATTAAATGCTTCTCAGTTCAAGAACCGTGAGCCCGACAAGCTACTCGTGAAAGGAAGGTCGTGTCAGGCGATACGGTCTGTCAGGCTATACTTTGTTGTGTTCTTAAACTTCCGCGTGACACGAGAGCAGGGGAACCCTTGCACGACACGGGAGCTAACTCGGAAAATCTTAGCATGACACGGGTAGGTGAAAATAGTAAGGCAGTAGCCCGACACGGTAAAATCTCAGCTCTTTATATAGCAATCTCAACCGGGGGTAAAACTGGTAATTCTGGAATGCGCATCGGCTGTTGGGATAAATCATTCCCGAGACGGGCAGTCCATCTGTCGTTACAAGGGTAATTACTCCACTTGCACAATACGGGTGTATGTCGTCCAGGCATGCCATCCATCACGACCTTTGCGATTCCCTAAGTACCACTGCCCGATATGAGCACGTTCATTGTGTCGGTTGGGTTGCTGCCCGATACGACCCTTCAGAGCAAAGCCGAGAAGAAAAACTTGAAAACAGAGTGGTTAAAAGAGGCTGATGAGTAAAACATCATTGGCCTAAGATTAAGATCCCAGCCTCATATGGTATTACCCACCTCGGTCCAAAAAGCAGCGTGGTGGCCCATAAGACAAAAGAGTCAGCGCATGTGGCACATGCACCAACTCGAGCCTTATTACATCCCAAATGTTTGTAATGTTTGTTTTGCAGGAAAATAAAATGCATCCTCTTCTGGGAAATAAAAGAAAGCTCGGGATGCCTCCCGAGGAGCGCTCCAATCTTCGTCTTCTGTTTGACGTCTTTTAGCTTTGTCACTCGTTAGTCCTTGCCATCATCCTTTCATGCAACTCGATCCTCGTTCCTCTTGATCACTGTCCTGCTTTCTTTTCCATTTTAGTATTTAACGGAATTTTTCTTGATAGATTCTTTATTAACTCGGCCATTTGAGACAGTTGCTGATCAATCTGACGCTAATACGTCTGCATGTCTGTCATTTGTACCTACAACGAGTTCAAAACACCCGAATTCGACAGCGCACTCTACGCTAACTGGTTGTTGATGGTGTCTTGCCTTTTTATGAAACAAATAGTTGGCCAACCACATCAGATTGGCCAGAAACCTTATCATGTTCCTTGGTTGATCCTTGGTACTTGACTTGACCTTGGAAGTTACCTTTGTTCGCTTGGAAGGGGGTGTTTTTAGTGTACTGACTGGGTCCTCCCCTCTTCTCGAATGCTTGGGGTGGCTTAGACGAGCCATGCAGCTGATGTGAATTCTTGACTGCATCCTTGTTGTCGTAGCTGAAGTCGGGGTGGTCCGGCCTCTTAAAACTCAAAAAAGAGACATTTTCAGTTTCTTCGGCCTTGGATTCAGAATCGCTTGATGCTTCTGGTCGGGTGTAGATGCATTTATCTACCCCATGGCCTCCTTCTCCACATGTCACACACTTCATCACTTTTTCCACCTGCTTCTTTCCTTTACCACCAGATTCCCTTAGCTGCTTGACATCTATCGCGATCCTCTATATCTGAGAAGTTATAGACTCCAGAGCCTTGGATTCAAGAGAGGGTCCTTCACTTACCTTCTTAGCCTGCCCTCTGTCAGATCTATCATACTCAGCGCCAGCCTGCAGCTCAGCCATGTTTTTAATGATCCTTTCAGACTTGCTTGGCTTTTTCCCTAGGAAGTCACTTCCAGCTGCCGCATTCAGTGACACCCTTTCCGTGAGTCAGACTGTTGTAAAAGGTGGTTACTAGGAAACCTTTCTTATAGTTATGATGAGGACAGTCCCTCTGATATTCCTGGTATCTTTCCCAGGCGTCATGGAGGTTTTCGTTAGGCTTATGCATAAAAAAGGTTATCTTCTGTCTGTTTCTCACAGTCTTCTCAGTAGGGTAGAATTTATTTACGAAGGCATCTGCTAGTGCTCCCCACCCGTTTAGAGATTGTTGGGGCAACCCAAGGTACCATGACAGAGCTTTGTCTTCCAAGGAGAAGATGAAGCCCTTATAGTAGATGACTTCTTGGGGAACCACCTGCATCTTAATGGTGTTGCATATATTTTTGAAAGCGTCCAGGTGGTGGTAGGGGTTGTCGCTCTTGGAACTCCCCCTAAAGCCTTTATTCTGGATCATGGAGATTATGAACGGCTTGAGCTCAAAATTTGTGGCATTAAATCGTGGGATAATGACGAGACACCGGGAGTTGTTAGCCTTCATGGAAGCTAATTCCCTCAAAGTTTTCTCCTCTTTGTCTGAATCTTCGTTGTCGCTGGCTTCTCGGCGATGTTCTTGGTCGTGATTCCTCATGTGCCTCTGACGGTGACGACGTCTATCTTGGTGATGATCTTCCTCAAAGTTCTCTCCTTCTGGATCTTCATGTTGATCATGGCCATCATAGAGGTCATGTTCTTCAGGTGGAGGGGAGTTAGGTCTAGCCCTCCTTTGACGTTCGCCCTATGAAAGAGGTTGTTCAATACGAGGCGGCATGTTAGGTTATGTCAATGCTCAAGTGAGCAAGGTGTCTTCCTTCTGAGTAGCTGAAATAGCGTGAAAAATAATAAAGTCAGAAAATTCAGTTATTAATGATATGAGCTATTCTTTTTAGAGACAGAATAATAATAATAAAAAAAGAAAGAAAAGAGTGTTGTCAAGCTCATTTCTAAGCTTGAGGCACGGGAGTGTAGTTAGTGGATTCAGATTCGTCAATAGTACCGTTTTGCCTTGTCCCCGGCAACGGTGCCAAAAAGTTGACCGACCTAAATCACGCATCCTAAAATTGGAGGCGGATTTGAGGTGGTCGAGCTTTTACATTTATAACCTGAAACCTTTTAGGCCCCTGCAACTTGGTTTACGGGGTCGAAGTAGATATACGGGGTCGAACATAGGGACAAGGGTGATAGTGTTGAGAATGCGGAATCTGAGGCAGGATTTGAGGCCTCAGATAACATGATCTTGAAAGGAATGATTGGACTACCCATATCACCAAGGTGCACCTCCTTTTCAGGGAGCCCATCTCTAAAGAACTCCATAGTTAAGCGTGCTCAGCTTGGAGTAGTACTAGGATGGGTGACCAGTTGGGAAGTTGATCCTGGCTTGCGCGTCAGTGTGGACAAAGTGCGCAGTTAAGGCTAGTGGTGGTCTGTGGGGCCAGTCGTCATTCCTGAAACTCTACTAGAGCCTAGGGCAGTGGGCCCGGGCGTTACACAAATCCAAAGAGGGATTTCGTGCCTCTTGGGTTCCTTGGATTCCAAGGAGTCCAAAGTTGCAAAAAGAAAGCAATAAGAAAAGAAAAGATTAATTAAGTATTTCTTTAGTAAGAAAGAAATTGAAAATAATGTTAAAATGTTGGAAATAAGTGGAAAAAGGGATAATTGGGTTATCCTTGGTGGAATTTTGTATCCCAATGATTCCTAATGATAAAAGGAATACCAATGAGGAAAATAAAAGAGAAATAAAGAGAAAATCTCCAAAAGAGTTATTTTAATAAGAAATGAACAAGATAATGTGAAATAATGAGTTTTGATGCATCTAGAAGGATAATTGGTATCTTTATGAAGGAATTTCGATATAATGGAGTGTCTTAGGGTCCAAGGAGCCCCAATAAAGAGGAAAGAAAGAGAAAATATCAAAATTGCAAAATTAGAGGATAATATGATACATTATTAATGATTTTTGTGAAAAGGAAGTTATTTCTATTAAAAGAGAATAGAAATTCGTGGCCAATGAATAAAAAGGGCAAGTGCAAAGCAAATGAAAGAGGAATTTCGAATTCCTAATATCCATATAATAGAGAATAACTAAGGAGATAATGAAGAGAGAGAGAGTGATGGTTGCTTCACACCTAAGGAAAATATGTTTCCTTTCAAGAATAGGACTTGAGTCCTCAAGGAGTCATGCCTTAGGGCTTTGTACTCCCCCTATATAAGGGGTAAGGCATTGAGATGAGTTCAGAAGATCACACACACCAACTTTTCTTCTTCTTCCATGTTTCTCGTTCATAAACCCTAGTAGAGGGAAGGGTTGCAACCCTGGCACAGAGAGAAGCCCAGGAGGGGTGGTGTTGGAAGTTGGATGAGCGCCGAGTTCAGAGCATGACCTAGCCGGAGTTATCGTGCCCTAGACAACTCATCGAAACAGCCGCATGGCTACAATTGGCATCTGCAAGTGCGGGCTCGCGCAGCACATCTCGGCCAGCTTGGCCACGGATCAGAGGCATCAACATGTGCGTGGAGTACGGCGGAAGGAGGAGTACCTTCCTTGATGGTCGCCGGCCCCTGGAGGAGAGGGGGCAGCCCGTGCATGGCTGAAGGTCGACGGGCTAGGGCAGCAGCAGGCTGCCATCGCGAGGAGGAAGAAGATGGAGTGGTCGTTGGACAAAAAATCCCTCTACGGGCTGAAGACGCGTGCAACTTAACCAAGGGCATAACGGTCATTTCGTTATGTTTTCCAAAACAAAGGGCAACGTTGCATGGAGCACACACGTGGCAGGACCTGATTGGCCAAGTAAGTAAAATCTTGTTAAATCATAATTAATTCTAGGAAACTCAGATTAAAACAAGTCCTATATGAAAATTGATCCTCAGAATAAGAGGAACATAAAGAAATTATGTTTGAAGCCTAATTCTTCTTGAAACTCAAAAGTATAGGGTTGTACATATTTTGATGCATTAATAGATAGAAAACCCCTAGAATGATGTAAAAACAAACATGATGAATCTTTTATATGTTTTTGATCAATCTTAACCTATTAAGAATAAAAGGAATGGTAAAATCATAAAAAGATGATTAGTATGTTGGTTTTAGGGTTTTTTGATCATGAACATGGTTTAATAGACTAAAAATCCTATTTTGAGTAAATATGAGTTTCAGTGGTCATAACATGATATTGCAAGAATAAAACTATAATATAATGATTCTTGAACATAGTTTGGATTAGATAATTCTTAATGAAGATAATTGAGATGGTTAGGGTTTTGTAGGAAACCTTAGAAACCCTAAATTGAATATAAAGGATACATCTTTGAATACTAATAGGTTAATTTGAAAGATATTAACCTGTTGATTAATAATATAGAGTTTTCATCCGTTTTCTATACAAAATTGGTAGTTTTAGGGATGTAATCCATAAATGAAGAATAATTCATATGGGAACCCTAATTGGGGTAAATGAAGAGGAAAACCATGATATTTTGGATTAAGGAAGTAAATTACTAAATGATGATCCTAAGACTGCTAAGAATATTAAAAGGAGAGAATTTAAAGGTTTTAAGTAGATTTGATGAATTAGGGTTCTTAATAACTAAGAATGGAGGCAAAACTCTAATTCCCAAGGAAACCCTAAAATTGGAATAGAAATCCTAAGGATGATGATGATATTGGATAAATATTAATAACAGGAAATTGGTATATTTATTTCAGGATTTTGTGGATGATTGGTTGCTTGATTGGGATTTCTATGTTCTGATTAATTTTGTATCTGAATCTGCAATACATTTATGTGGTTACGCTTATGAATATACCCAGTTAGTTTTTCGAGGTTTACCGAAGTTTTCATCGATGACATGAATTAATTGTTGGATGATTTTAATTCATACAAAGTATAATGTGGATATGACTATCACCTAAGAAATGTGCCTACTAGCTCAGATCCTGGTCCCCTCTGTGTCTTATTAGTTGACCTAGTACATGGCTACCTAAGGGGTAGGTCCATCAGGTCATTGGATGACTTAGTACATGGCTACCAATGGGGTAGGTCCATCAAGTCACATTGAGTTAGATATTGGGCTACCTTCGGATAGTGCCATGCGACTCTATTACCCTATGTATTGGCTACTTGTAAGGTAGGACCATGGTGGTAAGAATCTACCTAAAGAGAGGTAGCATACAAGTCCACTGTAGGGATAGCACAGAGTTAAGGGATAGGTAAGGATTGAGTGGTGTGTCTTAAAACGTAATACTAGTTGTTAAATGATTAATTGAATGATTACATTGTTAAGAATAATTGCATGATTAGTGTTTCCCCGACATACCAGCTTCGGCTAACTGACATTTTGTTTGTCGGCATTTTAGGTACAAGACAAAAGAACAAATAGAAAACCCTCATATCGGGAAATACATGAAGTGAAATACAAGGAGGATTAGTTAGAGTAGAATCCTTAAGTGGATAGAAGTTTAGAGATCCAAGGTTTTAAAAGTAAAAAAAAGGTATGCAAACGTTTATTTTCTTATAGCTTTTCAGTTTAGTGTGTTAAAATTTAATAATTGTTCTTGGTTAATTGACGAACCTTTGATCCGGGTTATTGGTTAACGGCTTTGTCCTTACGGTCTCCCTTAATTGGGGGTTACTGGGAGGCGGGGTCATAACATTTGACCTAAAACCTCATTTGAATATCTTAATGTCTTATCTCAACTAAATAGAATGGTACCTTAGCATATTACAAAGATTTAAGCTCAAACTGACATAAATAGATTGTTGGAAACAAACAAAAGCAACCTTGGTCGACAAATAGTTTGACCGAGAAACTTTTCAATCAACAAAGTATTCGGCTGAGGGAATACTTGTATCATATCTAAAATATGTTGTAGAAATAATAACAATTCTGGTCGAGAAAACATCGATTGAGACAACTTCGGCTGAGAGATTGTCGACCAAGAAATTTCCTATTTCAATCTATAAAACAACAACATTATTGATCGACAAAATTTTCAACCGATACACATTCAGTCGAAGTATTTGTCGACCGAATGAAGTTATGTTTAGCTTAATTTATTCAATCATGTTTAGTTTGTTATTAAATGTACCTAACCATAATGGACCATCACATGGGTACCAAAACCTATATTTTATTATAGGATTGGGTGGTTGATAGTGGATGTTCCAAACACATGACCGGAAACAAGGATACTTTTCAAACTTTTGAAGAAAAGAAAAGCGGAACAGTCACTTTTGGAGACAATGGTAAAGGTAAAATTGTTAGAATAGATAATGTTGGTACAAACCTTAAAATTAAGAATGTTTTACTTGTTGATGGTTTGCACCATAACTTGATAAGTGTCAGTCAACTATTTGATAGTGGATATGGTGTTTTATTTAATAAAAATTGTTGCAAGTTTCTAGTAGAGAACACTACAAATGTTGTGTATGAAGGAAAAAGAATTGGAAATCTATATATTCTTAGACCTAACTCTATGCAATCTGTAGTTGGAAACTCCTTGCTTGCAAAAGATAATTCTCTATAGTTATGACATAGAAAATTAGGTCATGCTAGTTCACATGTCATTAAAAAGATACTTAAATATGATCTTGTTTGTGATTTGCCTAAGCTATCTTTTGATGAATCTGAAAATTTTGAACCATGTACTTTGGGTAAACAAACTAAAACTTCTTTGAAACCCAAAAACATGCTTAGCACCAGTAGATCACTAGAACTCATTCATATGGATTTATTTGGACCTATGAGGACACAATCTATTGGTGGAAAAAGATATTGCTTTGTTATTATTGATGATTACAATATATATACATGGGTTCATTTTCTTGCAAATAAAGATGATACCATTCAAGTGCTCATACAATTTTTTCTCAAATATTGAAAATAAATTACAAAATAAAATATGCACAATTAGAAGTGATCATGGTGGAGAATTCGAGAATCATATATTTGAAGAATTCTACACATCTCAGGGCTACACTCACAATTTTTTAGCTCCACGTACTCCACAACAAAATGGCATAGTTGAAAGAAAGAATAGGTCTTTACAAGAAATGGCTAGGACTATGATGCTTGAACATAATACATCTAAAATATTTTGGGTTCAAGCAATAAACATATCTTGCTATGTGTTAAATAGAATAATTGTACAATCTTATTTGAAGAAAACTCCATATGAACTCATTGATAATAAGAAACCAAGGGTTGATTATTTTGATACATTTGCTCAACTTGTTATATCTTAAAAACAAAGGATGATAGATACAAATTTGACTCTAAATCACAAAAAGCCCTTTTCTTGGGATATTCAACTTCTAGCAAAGCATTTAGATTTTACAACACCATCTCTAAAAAGGTTGAAGAATCGATTCACATTACTTTTCATGAAGAACTAAAACAAAATACCGAAGATAATGACATAGTTGGTATTACTCAAAAAAATATTTTTCCCACCTAATGTCATACAACATATACGTAAAACATGTACTAGACAAAACTTATGTTGGGAACAGGTTGGTTAGTCGACTGGAGCCTCTAGCCGACTTGTTGGTCCGCCTATTGGTTGATTGGTATATATCAGTCAGTCGACTATCTCCTGTCTCAAGTGATTGGCTGAACTCTTCTAGTCAGTCGATTGGGCCTCCAATCGATCGAATCAACTTCTAGTCGATCGACTTGCCTGATTAGAATTCCTTCTTCTTGCCAAACAATAACTAATGTTAATCATATCTATGTATTGCATTGTGAAAAGAGAATATATTGAGTAACATTTAAGGGGATTACTGGAGAAAATCATTAATTTTCACATGGAGAAATAAATGGAAGGCTCAACATGTAATATGAATTAAAAGGTAGGAACTAAACCATTAAAACTATTCACTTGTATCCAAGGGGTTTTGGCCATAATCGTGCATACATCTACCATTAAAATATTTTAGGATGACACCTATTAATTGTGTATGTATCATATCATATATATTTATATTAGAACTATAAGACATTTGCTAGTGTATGTACACATTAATCATTTAATTATTTACATTGCATGCAACAAAATAAATGATAAAACCAAATCCGATCATATCGATAAATCCCAAAATATAGTAACTTGATATGGCTATGATACCACTGTAAGGAAATATGGATACGTAGAGGGTAGAGGAAGCAATTTTTTTCTTACGATATATCCATAACAATAAAATTGCATCAACAACACTAAAATGGGAAGGATGGTGCAAGGCATATAACTCGTCATGGAGCAAGTCCAACCACAATCCTTACAGAGGTGTCCTTCCTACATACATATCACATAGAAGGTTTTGATGGCGTCTCCTAGTGTAATGACCACAAACAGTGGTTGGTGAAATCCTCCTAGTGTGGAAAAAGAAGGCTCCATGTCTCTACGTAGTCCATGCACCCCACCAAAAACTCCATGTTGTGCTTCTATAGTCAATGGGAAGGAGTTGTCCCTTCCCTTTATCAAAGTACCAGAATTGATTTCCTTTCCCCTCGTTGTCTCTCCCTTTCTTGAGTAAGAATGGCTAGGCTCTCATTTTATCAAATATGTTACAAAAGGTGTGTCTAGAGCCTTGGTCATCCCTTCCTTGTATAGGAATGGATGGGCTAAGGTTTCCAAAAATCCAGGGGATACAAAAAGACAAATCGTATTGTCTGACAGTTGATGTGTGAGACTAGTCAGTCAACGAGACTATTCAGTTCGTCGTTTGGCATGTGATCAACAATGCAATAACTTTGTCTTTTAACGCAATGATCAATGTACATCATTACGCATGTTACACATCATTTGACCCATACAAACATATCATTTTGCATCCATTCGGTTGATTCAGGCACTCCAATCAATTGACTGAGCATTTTGACCATTCGCTAGGACCAATGTCTAGTTGGTCGGTTGGACACTCCAACTAGTTGACTGCCATGTTCCATCATCCAGTGTCAGAAGGTGTTTAGTCAGTCTACTGGACATTATAACCGATCAATTGGTACATAAGTCAGTCAACTGGATGTCCCAATCAATCGATCACAACCTATGTTGCTTAATATGATTACCTAAACACTTTTAGTAACAAAGTGAAATGTTATCCATGAGTGAACACATATTCGAAGTGCATCCTATGTGTGTGACCCTATAGGTCCCATATTATGTTGGTAGTGAATGTCCATAAACAAATTATGACATCACAAACATTGAGCAGTATTTAGAAACACTTCAATGCTACCTAAGTAATTGGAAGTTGAAGAACAACTTTAGTCTACAATATGTTATTAGTGTTACCGCGATTGTATAGTTCCTTTGTCACTAATAACTATATTGAACACGAGGAATGGAATTGGCATCCTTATAAAATTCTATCATGTTCCTTGAACTAGAGAAACCTATATGAGATGTGTGTGAACTCACATATCACAAATTGACTCACATGAGTATGGCCATACATTTCTTTGTCTCACTTATCAAGTGAACATGACATGAATTCTTGTAAGAGGGACAAATCCCATCTATATCACTCATAGTCAAATCCCTATATGTCACACCATACCTGTAACATCCCTGACCTGGGTTATGCTTTAACCCAAGGAGTTTTGCTTAAGTAAGTCATTTATATTCTTGTTTTTATCTTTTGAAAAGTAATTAAGACTAAAGGAAAGATTATGTTTCAATTTTGGCCCTATTTGAATAATGTTGAAGCAATATTTGCTTGTTTTGGACTAAAGTGCAATTTACCCAATATAAGGGGTTACCTTGCACAATGTTACATGATAATTGTTCCTAAAGTACTTTAGCATCATAAGAATGAGAAGGATGCTAAGGGATGGTTTGTGGAAGCCTAAATTCCAAGAAGGGGCTTGTTTGAATAATACTTGTACATTGAATACTAGTTTTGGTGTAATTTGTAATTTACCCAAAACCTAGGGTTGAATATGTAAAATACCACCTCAAGAGTGTCCCTACTGATTGTCATGTCTTATAGATATGAGTCCTATGTGTCGTCTCTGTACTCTTAGGTCCTTGGAGTCAGTACTCAGTGTTTTCATGATCGATCTGAGATTTTGGCTTGAACGCCTCGAGGTTTTATGTTACTTAAGTATAGTTAAGGCAAATCAACTATTGTAAATATATTCCTCGAGAACATATGGTACATGGTATGTACAATGTGAACTATAATGTATGCAGTACTTTGGTTCTCTTTATACACCAGTACATAATCGACCTTTAGTGTCGGTTATTTAAGGCCTTTAGTGTCGGTTCTTAAGCGACACCTATGTGGGTGCCACTAAAAGCCCAACTGTTACGTGTCAGTTCTCAAACCGACACCAAAACCCTTCGCGCGCCACCCAAAACGCGCCAGTAGGGGGTATAGGCGTTGGTTATTAGGTTCGAAACCGACGCCACATACCTTCGCGCCACAGAAAGGGCGCCATCTGGGGCACTATCGGCGTCAGTTTCTTAGTGATAACTGACACCATATCACCCAATGCCACGGTCGTGCTGACCAACACACCCGTGTTGTCTGGACTCTAGGGAAATCGACGTCGGTTACTAGTAGGGCAACCAACACTGTTTTCCTATGTCATCGGTTTTATACAAATATGTGACGCATGTTTTATGTCTGGTCCACTACCAGGGCTGTGTTGGCCAGCACGACCATGGTATCTGGCCTCATTAGGGAAATCGACGTCGGTTACTAGTATGGAAACCGACATTGTAACCATATATCATCGGTTTTGTTCAAATAACCAACGCCGTTGTTTTTATTTTTTTTTCCTGTCAGGCTGCAGACCTGTTGTGGGTGGTCGCAGGATGAGAAACCTACAGTTCAGTTATGAACTATAGGTTTTACGACATCCATTGATATCAGCCAACAACAGGCCAAAAACCTACAAAATTAACATGATGGACAATATTATATATATGTGATTCACACTCATGTACAAGAACATTTAATTCATATTATTTCATCTCTTTTCACATTCAGACACATGTAGAAACATTCATGTATTGATGATTTTCACACACAATTCATAAAAATTCATTCACATTGTCATCATTGTCAACAAAATCATATATTCAAAGAGCCATGAAACAGCAAAAGAAGCCACAATGAAGGGAAGCATGATACAGACACAATACATAAAGTGCAGCACGCACAAGTGTTTTAGATTCATATAACAACATGACTGACTAACACATATATAGTGCATAATAACATCAGTGTCAAATTTACATACAACACTATAACTTAGTACATAAATATAGTGGGACTAAGGTGACGATCCCACCTGCTAAAATTGGTTACTGACAACTACATGTTACGACTGGGAGGTCGTGATTCAACAACTGTATGCATTAGCAGGAGGACAAACATATTTCACCACTTAATATGAGAAACCACTTAATATTGTCTCTTGATGAAATCGGTATGTTCCTCGATATAAACACTCACTTCGTCGATGTTGTGTAAAATATACAAGTGACCTTGCTCCAACTACTCATAGCTGATTACTTTCACCCGTGCTCCCAAAACTCCTTTGCCAAAATGCTCCTCAATATTCTTGTCATTCACGGGAGCGTCATTACCACTCAGAAAGTCATTGCAAAAATCCATAACCTGTCTCACCACATAACCCTCAATAATACTCCCTTCAGGCCGATAACAGTTTCGTACATCACCTTTAAAAACACTCATGTATCATTCAAAGGGATACATCCAATGCAAGAAAATTGGTCCCAACATTTTCACCTCCCTAGTCAAGTGGACAACAAGATGTACAATGATATCAAAGAACGACGGAGGAAAATACATCTCAAGCTGACATAGGATAACAACAACTTCTCTTTGTAAATTATCGAGAATATCAGGGTCAATAACTTTGCTGCACAGACTATTGAAAAAGAAACAAAGTCTGGTGATTGCAAACCTTACATGCTTCGGCAATACAGATGTAATTGCCATAGGCAATATTTGTTTCATTAGAATGTGACAATCATGAGATTTAAGACCTATCATGTCACACCCCGATCTCGCATTACCCACTAATCACGAGATTAGGGCGCGACAGAGGGATTACACACTAGCCAAACCACTCATGACTTTTAAAACATTTTAAAGACATTAATAGGATAATCTGATTTATGCTGTAAAATGAAACTAAACAAACTGCGGAAGCATTTTTTATTAAACTGACTAGCAATATACATAAAGTCTACAGCATATTACATTGTTCGACATAAAATAAAGCATAACAGTTAATTTACATCTTTATACACATTCTCTCTCACCCACACCTTGTCCCAAAGATCGAGGGGAAAGGACTAAGAGACCTCTAACTACTAACTACATATTCCTTCTACAGACTAAGCGTTAGGATGAAAGGATCCTTCAGATTCCTGTTGCTGCTGATGACCTGAAAATGTTTTGAGTAGAGGTATGAGCCTACTCGCTCAGTGAATAGCATTTCACTTAGCTATCACTAAACAACTCATCAGGTTTATAAAATTGAAATAAAACATAAGTGCAGTACAAGCATGGCAGTTCTAATGACATAGCAGATTATAGAATATAATCGCATTCCTATGCAACAATAGATAATTTAAACCAATAAACAGATATAATGAATTGGCACAAAAGTTTGGATATATATTAATTTACTGTGATCCTATATGATTACATATTTATTTTATTATGCCCTAATCATATGCAGTGTACCCTGCATACAAAGATCCGTAGAGAACTACGATCCCACCGTACAAGACTTAGCGACACACCCGGGAAATGCTAAGTCTGACGCCAGCCCTGCTCTGCCACAGGACCCCAGGCTCTCTGGCCTAACTCATTGGCTCTACGGCCTCAATGCACCACTCTGAGTGCTCTAGACTCCTCCTCTAACCTGAGTACACAGGCGAAGGGAGTCAACACTAGGTTACCACCAGAATTACTCAACCGGTTGGTGTTGGATAACCCTTTACTTTATTTTTTTATTTACCCCAGTGCCACCGAAATTACTCAATCGGTTGGTGTTGGACACTATCTATCAACCCTCGTGCCACCAGAATTACTCAACCGGTTGATGTTGGACACGAGTTTCACCCCTAAGAAGCAGATCTGTCAAAGGGGTTCTACGGTGTTAGGGCACCTAAGTCTATTAACTGATTAACATATAACCATATAAATTGGAATATCACATTTCATGCATATTGCATATTCTGAATATTCACTTGAAACACATGTATATCCTTTGTCATTCATAAACATGATTCAGTATCATTTATCTAGTTTCAATGCTAAACATCTACTTTTAAATCAGCAAATACATTGCAACTATAATACAGGAAATTTCATCATTTTCATTAAGCATATCAAGTATTTCAAGTTCCAATGAATCTAACATACTCTATTGTATGTACTACACTATTTAAAAGTTATACTAACTGATACAGAAGTAATTAAGCATTTAAATGGAGTTAAATAATGATTTCTAAATGAACTACTACTCACCCACTTCGGTGTGTTCGTAACCACCGAAAACATCCACAATCCCGCCTAATTCTGCTTTTCTGCAACTTTGCAAGCCGTGCAACTGATATGCACCCCGTGCAACTGATCTGCACACCGTGCAAACTGGCCGACTTTCTATCCTATTTTTCTGTAACTTTGCACGCCGTGCAAACTGATTTGCACGCCGTGCAACCTGTGAAGAAACGGAAAACTCATTGAATATGAACTCGATTAAAGCCGGATCAAGGACTAACAACTACTGGTTTGTTCTTACGAACCTCGGACGAACTCAAGGACATCGCTATCTTAGTGTTTCCTGGGCAAATCTGCCCCTAGCCGGACCTGCTGCTGCAAGCAGCTCTACTTCGCACGTACAAGTTGGAATTGAGCTCAGTTGGCTGCTGATTGAGGACTAGGGTTGTTGGTTTATTGTCTGGACCTCAAGGACAAACCCAAAGCGTCGTTTTGTGGTGCTGCCTAATACCCACGGTGACTACTGGCTGCAAACGCAGCTGCTGCTGCTCGGGGCACCGCCCAGCAGCTTGGGGCACCATTAATGGTGGCTGGGTGCTCAAACGTATCTAGAGTTGCGAGTTAATGCACAAAACTCTAGGACGAGGTTGCTTTGGAGTGATAGCCGTCCCAAAATGGCATTTTCCCAGCGTCGTAGTTGCTGTTCTGCAGGTCGGCGACCTAGCAGCTTGGCTGCTTGGTTGGGCCACAGCTAGGGCAAGAAAGGGAGGAGAAAGAGAGAAGGAGAAGGAGAGGGTGATGGTGGCGTTGCTGATCAGAGCTAGTGCTCAAGGAAAAATCGCCCCTTCTATTCTCCTCTGCTGCAATCGAGCAGCCTGCTCGTAGGCACCGCCCTAGCTACTGCTTGCCAGATCGGGCTGATGTTAGAGCGCCTCAAGGGCGAGCTAGAGGAAGAAGGAGGGCAGAGGTAGGAGAAGGGAAGGTTGGAGCTACGGATCGGAGCTAAGGGCGCCCAAATCGCCCCCCATCAAATCGCCCTCTGCTGCTGTTCTATCGGACTGGTTGGGCGTCGTTGGTGTCCTATTCTATTGAGTATCGGCTGAGAAGGAAGAAGATAAGGGAATAGCCGACCTACTAAAGGGGTGAATAATTGGAAAAATTGCATCTAAGTCCAAGAAAACTAAAAATAGCATAAGTATTGCCTAGGAGGTCCAAATTGGATGATTTCTTTTGCATCAACTCAAGCACAAACTCCTCTATCAACTCAAAGCATGAAATCATACTGATTAGACTATTTCACTAGATCAAAGCTCTAAATGCGACTGTGATTACTTGATTCAACTTAATGAACTAAATAATCAACATTGATATCATTAATTGCCTCAGGTGATTCAAACTCAACTATTGATTGACATATTAACTTATTTGATTAACCATGATATTTAATTTGATATTCAACACTAATTGAGGTGTTTCACGTAATTCGAGGTATTTATTGACTAACCCTGATATGGGTCGTAACAATCTCCCTCCCTTATAACAATTTCGTCTCGAAATTCCTAAAAGAGAAAAGGAAACTTGTTACGCACATCTAACCCAAAACTCCCATGTGGCTTCCCCTAAGTTGTGGTTTCTCCACAAAACCTTCTCTAAAGGTATCTCACGATTTTTGAGTTTCTTGATCCTCAGATCAGCTATTTGTATTGGTCCCTCAACATAGGACACATCTGATCTAATTCCAGATCAAACCACAAAATATTTTCTTTATAGAACTGTTATAAAAGTATCTCAATTTATGGTAATTATTGAGAAATTATCACACTATACATGCAGACAAACTAAAATTCTTAAATAAACGAAATGCATGTCAATTTGGTACTAAAATAAAAGCATGCAATTTAACTGTTAAACATCATCACATCTCAAAATGAAAATTGATATCAAAATACTTGATTCATCGTGCACCCTATCCTTAGGGTTTCATTTGCCTTATTCATTCATCACATGCCAACACCCTACTCTTAGGGTTATCTCATTCACTAGTCATATGGCAACACCCTACTCTTAGGGTTTCCGTTATCTCATCTGTTTGATTGCAGTTCAAATCACAATACGATATCATTCTAGAACTGGAAGAGCAGTGTATTCAAAATCATTGTAATTACTGAGTAATCTTTATATCATGCATGCAGGCAGATTAAAAATTCATAAATATTCCAAACTCAAATCAATTTTGGCACATTCATACTGAATTCATGTAATTGAACATCTTATTACATCAATAAGAGTAATTTACTTCACCTATAAGAAACCATCTGTAATATTTTTCAATTATCTGAAATTTCTCGAAGAACATGCATATTAACCCAAATCCTGGTTTATGCATCACGTAACTCAATTAAGAGTTATTTACATATCATACACAAATATTTAATAGTACTTCAGAATTTCTAATAATATCTCAGAGACATGTGCCAATTCATGTAAATGTTAAGTCACACACATTAACATAACAGGAAGCATGCAACTAGGTTTATTTGCATATTTTAATGCTATCTTACTATCTTGAAATCATGCACCTAATGGTTTACCAAATTTATATTGCCTGGGTTTATATTCAAACCGAACCATTATCAGTTGTGTATTTCTAATCTCAACATTCACATTAGGCAAACTCTATAAGACTTAAATGTTCTTCCCAACTTCCAATGAGATGCATAACACATGCTCTCAGCATGTCCTCAAGAGTTGGAATGGTTCTCTCAGACTGACCATCCATCTGCGGATGAAAAGATTGTACTGAACCTTAACTTTGTGCCCGAAGCATGATGCAACTATTGCTACAATCCTAAATGTGAACTTAGAATCTCAATATGATATGATTGAAACTTGATTACCAGGCAACCTAATTATTTCATCCATGTATATCATAGTCAAGTTTCGAGACATCAAAGGTTGACTTAATATGAAGAAAGCGAGCAGACTAAATTAGTCTATCCACAATCATTCATATCAAATCACAACCTCTAGGTGTCCTGGGTAATCTTACCACAAAATCCATTGTGATAAATTCTCATTCCCATTCAGACATAGAAAAAGATTACAAGGTAGCTGTAGATTTCTAGGGTTCAGCCTTAACCTACAGGAACACACTACTTCTAACCACGTACTCAGCTACATCCTTCTGCCTATCTGACCATCTGTTTCAACTCCTTGAGATTCATATACATCTTAGTGTTTTCCTGAAAGCATAGCATACATCAATACATGCACTTCCATAAGAATCTTTTCTTTCAACTCACTATCTCGAGGTACACACAACATGTCATGCTAATACAACACCTTATCATCTTAAAACTTAAACTCTGGTCTCTTTTCCTCCTATCATGTCATGCATGATCTTTTTTAACTTACTATCACCCTATGGTAGTTCCTTGATCTGATCATAATAAATAGGCTTGATTTGCATCTATACAATCAAACCACTTTGTGTTGTCACCCCTAAGTCTAAGTTCAACCTCCACATTTCTACTAACAGGTCTCTATTGAAACCTTCCATAGAGAATGTATTAACTGTTGAACTTGACTTTCTGCTGAAAGCATCATTCACCACATTCTCTTTATCAGGGTGGTAATCTATTGTCACATCATAAAGATAGTGACGCCATGTCTTAAAAACATGAACTACATCAACTATCTTCAGATCATATATCGGATAATACTCTGCTTTCTATGCTACTTTCTTATTGTTACATTTCAAGTTTATGTCTTACTCTTTTCTCTAAGTCATTACATGTTGCTAATGTACCGTTCAGATTATCTACCTCAAAACCCTAGATCACTATCAAAGCCAGTTTACTTTTCATAGAACAAATCTCAAGGTCTTATTTTACAAAGATACTAGTATTCAAGGTTACATCACTAGTGATATCCGTTAAACTACTACAACTTTAATCATTCTAGGGTTTTGGTCCATATCAGTATCATAGCATTATTGTGTGTGTGTGTGGTCGATCATATAGATCAATTTGAGCTGCTTGGGTCAATAGCATATTAACCCAACACTCAACTTTAATTATACTGGCTGAAAATTCAGTTTTCACAATAGTTTCTGTAATTCGTTTATTAAATAGCTAACAGAAGCTCCAAAAATTCTGGAAATTTTATATGTTATACCTAATGAAGTTTCAGACCTCCAATAAAAATTTGAGATCATTTCTAATTACCAATAAATAATTAAAATCAAACAGTGCACTGCTATATTGCAGTGTGCAACAGATTCAGTCGAGTTGTAAACTCGGCCGATAAACATGTCAGAACATTCTTCAAAAATTCTTATATTTTCCAATGTTGTTTACATTTTATATATCCAAATCATTTCCAATTTGAGCTAAATCAGAGTTACACATAAAATACTAAAAATCATTTAGTGAGACATTCTATTCATCAAATTCTGTATTCATATGTCATTAAAACCCTAATTTGGGCCAATTAGGGTCTATGCTTCTCAAACCCTAATTCTCAAGACAAAGAACATTTAGACTTCTTATCATAGTTAAAACATCCTAATGTATATACATTCTCACTATGTTACGGGTCTAAATCATCCAGAGTCTATTCTTATTTTATTGTTAATAGGAGTCATTAGATCCCAGTAACGCATCCTGCCAGCCGGACCAGGCCGAACCTGTAGTCCTGAAGCCAAGAGCTACTCGGGATTAACCTACTCCTATTAATCTTAAACATGTGGAAAGAATATCCACTTAGGGAAAACTCATTTAAGCATAACTTCGGGTATACTTAATACAAAGAATTTGAATAATAATTAAATCACTTCATGTCACATAACAATATAAAAGGATCATATTTATTCTACAAATTGAAAATCTAAATTCATGCATATAAGAGCATTTATAGTGATCTTTAAATCAAATAAGCAATAATAGACAAGAGTTGAATCGCATCTTATATGTAATCTCTTATTTCTACATTAATTTCTTATCTCATAACCCTAAGATTTCTAGGGTTCCTCTCTAGCCCATCCTTCCTCTACATACCTGGCCAGGGCATCCAGAGAAGAACAGACAGAGTAGCTTGATACTGGTCAATCTAAGTATTCAGACACCTGGCCAGGGTATCTAAACACTCAGACCTTCCAGAGCTAAAACACATCATTTATTATTCGCCTTACTTATAACTTTATCCCTTGACCTTAATGATTCTTAACGACTCAACTTAAACTCTTTACTTGGTTCTCGTGACCACATCCTTTTCCTGCCATCTATAATAGTATAACAGAACACTTCCTGTTAGAAAATTACAGACAGAAGAAAAACTCTTAAACCTTAATCCTATTGGTCTCTTATCGTCCCCTGACCTTGACTTAGAGTATTCATATACTCAACCTATGCTCTGATACCAAGATGTCACACCCCGATCTCGCATTACCCACTAATCACGAGATTAGGGCGCGACGGAGGGATTACACACTAGACAAACCACTCATGACTTTTAAAACATTTTAAAGACATTAATAGGATAATCTGATTTATGCTGTAAAATGAAACTAAACAAACTGCGGAAGCATTTTTTTATTAAACTGACTAGCAATATACATAATGTCTACAGCATATTACATTGTTCGACATAAAATAAAGCATAACAGTTAATTTACATCTTTATACACATTCTCTCTCACCCACACCTTGTCCCAAAGATCGAGGGGAAAGGACTAAGAGACCTCTAACTACTAACTACATATTCCTTCTACAAACTAAGCGTTAGGATGAAAGGATCCTTCAGATTCCTGTTGCTGCTGATGACCTGAAAATGTTTTGAGTAGAGGTATGAGCCTACTCGCTCAGTGAATAGCATTTCACTGAGCTATCACTAAACAACTCATCAGGTTTATAAAATTGAAATAAAACATAAGTGCAGTACAAGCAGGGCAGTTCTAATGACATAACATATTACAGAATATAATCGCATTCCTATGCAACAAAAGATAATTTAAACCAATAAACAGATATAATGAATTGGCACAAAAGTTTGGATATATATTAATTTACTGTGATCCTATATGATTACATATTTATTTTATTATGCCCTAATCATATGAAGTGTACCCTGCATACAAAGATCCGTAGCGAACTACGATCCCACCGTACAAGACTTAGTGACACACCCGGGAAATGCTAAGTCTGACGCCAGCCCTGCTCTGCCACAGGACCCCAGGCTCTCCGGCCTGACTCATTGGCTCTACGGCCTCAATGCACCACTCTGAGTGCTCTAGACTCCTCCTCTAACCTGAGTACACAGGCGCAGGGAGTCAACACTAGGTTACCACCAGAATTACTCAACCGGTTGGTGTTGGATAACCCTTTACTTTATTTTTTTATTTACCCCAGTGCCACCGAAATTACTCAATCGGTTGGTGTTGGACACTGTCTATCAACCCTCGTGCCACCAGAATTACTCAACCGGTTGATGTTGGACACGAGTTTCACCCCTAAGAAGCAGATCTGTCAAAGGGGTTCTACAGTGTTAGGGCACCTAAGTCTATTAACTGATTAACATATAACCATATAAACAAGAATATCACATTTCATGCATATTGCATATTCTGAATATTCACTTGAAACACATGTATATCCTTTGTCATTCTGAAACATGATTCAGTATCATTTATCCAGTTTCAATGCTAAACATCTACTTTTAAATCAGCAAATACATTGCAACTATAATACAGGAAATTTCATCATTTTCATTAAGCATATCAAGTATTTCAAGTTCCAATGAATCTAACATACTCTATTGTATGTACTACACTGTTTAAAAGTTATACTAACTGATACAGAAGTAATTAAGCATTTAAATGGAGTTAAATAATGATTTCTAAATGAACTACTACTCACCCACTTCGGTGTGTTCGTAACCACCGAAAACATCCACAAACACGCCTAATTCTGCTTTTCTGTAACTTTGCACCCCGTGCAACTGATCTGCACCCCGTGCAACTGATCTGCACGCCGTGCAAACTGGCCGACTTTCTATCCTATTTTTCTGTAACTTTGCACGCCGTGCAAACTGATTTGCACGCCGTGCAACCTGTGCAGAAACGGAAAACTCATTGAAGATGAACTCGATTAAAGCCGAATCAAGGACTAACAACTACTGGTTTGTGCTTACGAACCTCAGACAAACTCAAGGACACCGCTATCTTGGTGTTTCCTGGGCAAATCTGCCCCTTGCCGGACCTGCTGCTGCAAGCAGCTCTACTTCGCACGTACAGGTTGGAATTGAGCTCAGTTGGGTGCTGATTGAGGACTAGGACTGTTGGTTTATTGTCTGGACCTCAAGGACGAACCCAAAGCGTCGTTTTGTGGTGCTGCCTTATACCCACGGTGACTACTGGCTGCAAACGCAGCTGCTGCTGCTCGGGGCGCCGCCCAGCAGCTTGGGGCGCCGTTAATGGTGGTTGGGTGCTCAAACGTAGCTAGAGTTGCGAGTTAATGCACAAAACTCTAGGACGAGGTTGCTTTGGAGTGATAGCCATGCCAAAATGGCCTTTTCCCAGCGTCGTAGCTGTTGTTCTGCAGGTTGGTGACCTAGCAGCTTGGCTGCTTGGTTGGGCCGCAGCTAGGGCAAGAAAGGGAGGAGAAAGAGAGAAGGAGAAGGAGAGGGTGATGGTGGCGTTGCTGATCAGAGCTAGGGCTCAAGGAAAAATCGCCCCTTCTATTCTCCTCTGCTGCAATCGAGCAACCTGCTCATAGGCACCGCCCTAGCTGCTGCTTGCCAGATCGGGCTGCTGTTAGGGCGCCTCAAGGGTGAGCTAGAGGAAGAAGGAGGGCAGAGGTAGGAGAAGGGAAGGTTGGAGCTACAGATCGGAGCTAAGGGCGCCCAAATCGCCCCCCCATCAAATCGCCCTCTGCTGCTGTTCTATCGGACTGGTTGGGCGCCATTGGTGTCCTGTTCTATTGAGTATCGGCTGAGAAGGAAGAAGATAAGGGAATAGCCGACCTACTAAAGGGGTGAATAATTGGAAAAATTGCATCTAAGTCCAAGAAAACTAAAAATAGCATAAGTATTGCCTCGGAGGTCCAAATTGGATGATTTCTTTTTCATCCACTCAAGCACAAACTCCTCTACCAACTCAAAGCATGAAAACATACTGATTAGACTGTTTCACTAGATCAAAGCTCTAAATGCGACTGTGATTACTTGATTCAACTTAATGAACTAAATAACCAACATTGATATCATTAATTTCCTCAGGTGATTCAAACTCAACTATTGATTCACATATTAACTTATTTGATTAACCATGATATTTAATTTGATATTCAACACTAATTTAGGTGTTTCACGTAATTCGAGGTATTTATTGACTAACCCTGATATGGGTCATAACATATCAACTTCAGATCTTTCATTGATACCAATGTACAGATGTTGGATGAGTAACCCTGTGGCACCTTAACATTTACCCAACATTCACAAAATACTTTCTTCTCCTTTCTAGACAACGTGTAACAAGCGAGAGGTAAGTATGTTCTTTTATTACTCATTTCACGTAATTCTGTTAATTCTGACCTTATTCCCATTTCACATAGGTCCATTTTGGATTTTATCCCATCTTTAGTCTTACCTGGTATATTCAACAGTGTATTGATGACGCTATCACATACATTTTTCTCAACATGCATGACATCAATACAATGTCTGACTGTCATAGAACTCCAATAAGGAAGATCCCAAAATATCGACTTCTTTTTTACTAAAGACTTGTCACTCCTTGTGGCCATCGTACATTGTGATCTCTTACCAAATTCATTGGCGATGTCTTTCACTCTTTCATAAACATCCTCCCCTGATATAGGTTTAGGTGCACTGCGTTCCTCATTTCGTCCATTGAATGTTTTGCGCAACTGACAATACGGATGAAATTTTGGATGAAACCTTCGATGAGCAAGATATACAGTCTTGCCGCTGTGTTTTAGTCATATTGATTCAGTGTTCTCTTCACATATAGGACACTCTTTAGATCCTTTGACACTATATCCAAAAAAAGTTCCATATGCTGGAAAGTCATTCACAATGCAAAACAACATAGCGTGCAAACAAAATGTCTCTCACACCTTCACCCCAAAGTTTCTTTAAGTCATCAATCAGAGGTTCAAGATAAACATCGATATTATTTCTAGGTTGTTTAGGGCCCGATATCAACAACGACATCATAACGTACTTATTTTTCATACACATCCAGGGAGGAAGATTGTATATAACAAGCATGACTGGCCAAGTGCTATGTTGGCTACTCAATGTCCCGTACGGATTCATCCCATCTGTACAAAGCCCAAGTCTTAGATTTTTGTCCTCTTCACCGAATTCAGGGTACAATAGATCAATCTTCTTCCACTGTGGGGAATCAGACGCATGTCGTAGGATCCCATCATTTTTTTTCTTAACATCTGCATACCACCTCAAAATCTTTGCATCTATAGGATTAGCAAACAAGCGTTGAAACTGTGGTATTATAGGTAGATACCACATCACCTTGGTGGGAGAACCAGTTTTGGACTCCCCCAAAGTCATCAATTTATACCTTGACGCACTAAATTTCGGACAATCTTTCAAATTCACATAGTCCTTTTGAAATAATACACAATCATTCGGGCATGCGTCTATCTTCTTGGCCTCCATTCCCATTGGTCACAACAATTTCTTTAACCGGTATGTTGAGATCAGCAGCTCGTTTCCTTCAGGAAGAATTTCTTTCAACAAAGACAACAATGACGTGAAGCTTTTGTCGCTCCATCGATTGTTACCTTTCAATTTATACAATATCAACACAGCGCTAAGCTTCGTAAACTTACAACCCATGTATAATGGTATCTCGTCATCATGCACAATTTTTCTAAACATGGGAGGTGGATCGGTGTGCTCTACCCCACAACTATCCAGCATCGCATCAATGATGTCTACTGGAACTGGTTCATTCACATCTACGTCATCAGACGCAATTTCTTCTTCCACACAAGCACTACTATCGGGATCCACTAGTTTTAGGTTTGAAATCTCTCCATACCAGTGCCATTCTGTATAGCCTTGTATAATCCCATTGCACATGACATGACTTTTGATTTTGTCACCAATACTGACTTTCAAGTTGTTACCGCAATGCCTATGTGGAAAGTAGAACCTATCTCCAGGTTGTTTCCTATGTTCCTCGGAAAATCTAACAAACTGATCAAGACCAGAAATATACTCCGGGATGCAGCGATTGTGAATCGACATCTATGATCTATCCATTCTATGATCAAAGAGAAAATAAGTATATATTACAAAAAGATTAGGGTCTAGGGTAAACATATTAGAGTTTATGGTTAAAACTTTAGCGTTTATACATGTGATGTCATTCTTAAATGTGTACCACTTATCCCATTCTTGAACACCTAATCTCACTAGTAAGTGTATAATGTGTATTGGGTTTTCAAGAAAATTTCGGCAGCATTTCCCCGCTGTTCTCCAAGTACATATGTACTTAGAGAACAAATGGGGAAATGTTGCCGAAATTTTCTTGAAAACCCAATACACATTATATACTTACATCCTAAGTGAGATTAGGTTTTCAAGAACAGTACCAAACCGAGGACTATCCAAGATTTACTCCCAATGAGTAAATCTTGGACGGGTTTCTAGGCCAACAAATACGACACCAATTCCTTGTTCACAACCCCATTCAACACACAATTTCTTATAAAAACATTTGTGGACAGCCATAAAAACATATCAATGCTTCCTAAATTAATCAACATTAATAGTTTATGAATGTTTATATTCATTTATACTATCAATTCCTAGGGTTTACTGAATTAGGTCAAGCATGAGGATTAGAAGCACAAATATATGCAAGAACAAGATGGGTGTTAACATATCAATTCCTAGGATTATTTGTTAACATATGTTAAGGATGAATTTAGGATGCAAACCTAGTCAATTGAAGGCTTTACCTCTAGTAGTGGCAATGACAACTGTGGCAGTGTCGTGGGTGTACTGCCAGCCCTAGATGTGGCTGGCTCTGACGGATTGTCGTGGTGATGAGCAGTAGTAGGAGACTGGCTGGCTATGACAGACTGTCATGCCGTGGCAAGCTCTGGTTCTGGCTGCTGTTGTTGGCACTGGCTTTCTAGTGGCTAGAGGGGAGGACCGACAAGAGGAGGACCGACTGGAGGAGAGGACCAACTATGGTGGCATCTCCACGAATGGCGGCAGCGAGCTCCACGAACAATGGCGAGCTCCACGAACGGCGGAGAGCTCCACAGCGGCGGCAAGGAGAACGACGGCAAGCTCCACGGCAGCTACGAGCTCCACGGTGGAGGGAGTCTGCTTGCTCACCGCTGGAATCGCCAGACCCTAGCTAAGCCGATTGCAACACAGAGAGAAAGGGGAAGAGTCGGGCTCGCTCGTGCGATATTTAGTTAACATTCGGTGTCGGTTATTCAAAAACACCGACACATAACACTAACAGTGTCAGTTATCAACACAAACGGACACCTTTTCCCCATGATAATCGTCGGTTTTAACTAGAAAAAACTCGACGTCTATCTACATATGTCGATTAAAAAATTGGTTCTCGATTAATGACCATAGTCGTCGGTTGTTTTTAAAATCTGACGATTAAAGGGTGTGAAAAATTTCACGCGAAGAGCGCGGGAAAACCCATTAGTGTCGGTCATTATTGTAAAACTGACGATCAAAATGTGCCCAATTTCTATTTCGCGAATAACCTTTCGTCGTCGGTTTTTTAGTTAATGACCGACGCTATATGTTAAATTTTTGGAGGTAATTTTTTTCGCAGGAAATTTTGGATTTGGCAGTTAATTTTCAGCTTCAGTTTGTTATTAAGTAACCGACACCGAATTTTATAAACTGACGTTGTATTGTTTAGGTGTCGGTGTATTATTACAACTGACACTGTTAAAAGTGACATTATAAGACATTTTTTTAGTAGTGATAAGAGTTTCCTGGAATTGGATCTCTTTGCAAAAGGTTTTAATTTTTAGGGATTTTTGTTATTATGTTGATTATGGTTAATTTCGCAATTAATTACATAGTGACGGTCTGATTTGTTGTCGGATCGTCACAATACCTGACCACCACCTTTATAGAAACCCTTATAAAAGGTCACGCTGGATAGTGTCAAAGTTCATCGAGCAACATGTGATGAGTATAGTAACTTTAGGTCTAAGAACCACCACCACCACTATCACTTTGAGAGCTAATTCTGACTATGATTCCAAGGTTTCCATGTATTACTCTCAAGGTGCGTATGTCAGATACATTTTTTTCTTTATTTTCTAAATAATAAAATAAAATATCTAGAAAATGAGAAAACATTATGAATTCCATTTGTTATTTGAAAGATTATTTCCTATTTGTCTTCATGATTGATAAGTTTTGTGGATAGGTTTTTCTTATCTAGATGGGGTTTCTCACTTTGTCATGTTTACTTTCCTAATTTATTGGAATTGCTTCACCAAAAGTAAAATTCCCACACTATCCATAGATATGTATCCATAAATAATTCAATTGGTACGTTGGATCCCTAATAGTGGAGAGGGGTGTTATTTAAGGTACCAATATAGTGTGAAGTTAGAAGTTCATAGGCCTTGAGAAGACGTCCCTTTTCTAGAACTCATGACTAATCATGATCTCTATTGACACGGGGTGTATAGGGAGAAGTACCCATATCAAGGAACCCATGCTACCCTTGTGATGAGTTCCATTGTGACATATAGAAGTTAAGTATTGACCCTTCCTATATAGGGCATACTTGAATGAGGGTGTAAATTAGATCTAAACTCATTGGCTAAAGGGAGGAAGATTTATTATTCCATGCATGCACCTTACAACTAGTGATTGAGTTCTAAATCTCCTAGATGATGCCTTCTTTATGGGCATTAAGATTTTTTTATTTCATTATACATGATTTATTGACATCTCAATTTGTAGCTTAATGATTTCAATTCCATAAGCTCTACATCTTTTATTCCCAATCAAATAAAATTACATCATTTACTTTTAATAAAGGATTACTATCCCTTTTTTAAAACCAAATCAAACTTTTAAAAATGATAACAATCTTTCTTAAACCAAATTAAAATTTTTAAAAAGGATAAAATTAATTTTATTTGAATTTTTCTTTTAAAAAAGGGTTAACAACCTTTTGTCAAATCAAAACCTTTCAAAGATTAATAACCCTTTCAAAATTGGATAAAAAAATTCAAAGGATAACTATATTTTTCAAATCAGTTTCTTCCAATGGTTAAAAATCCTTTTTGATGTAACAATATTTCAAAGGTTAACAATTGTATTTTATCAAAATCATACAAAGGTTAATATCCTTTTCAACATCTTTCAAATATGGATAAATCTTTAAATAAATAGTCTACTTTGATGTTTTTCTATGACCAGATGGTTTGTTCGAATATGATTGAGATGTCACTTTCTAGTACATGGTCAGATCTATCATGTTGTGATAACCTAGAAATTCATGTTGTGAATATAACTTCCATTCTCTACCTATATATTGTTCTTAAAGCTGATTCCATCTCGTTATGTGTATTGATGCACTTATAACACATCTGAAATGCATGCATCACCTTGGTGATACTCAAACTTACAAAATCAAGCTTACATTAATATTGCACACCATCACATTTCCCATTAGAATTTGGCCATCTCCTTGTCACCTTAAGTCTTTGATTTCATTCTCATGATGTACAGAGTGTACTTCCGTTTCCAACGCATCTTCTTTTGCTCAAATCAGGGGTATGATGAGAATGTTATATCCATTTAAAGACCTTGAACTCTAAACTAGTTTTAAGTCTTTTCTGCCCAAAATCTCATTCCTGGGCCGTCCGTGTTGGGCCCAGAAACTGAGCAGTCAACACCAAATCATTGATCCCCCATTCTTCTCCTTTCCACACTCTACCCACCTACCCAAGCCCCATGAGCTGTCAGATCATGCGTGAGCCATAAATCACATTTTGATCTGATGGATGGTAGTCATCCTCCTCTTTGGCGGTACTATACCCGACTGAGCAGTAGTAGAGGCTGCTTTCCTTTGGACAATAGCCCTACTTCACAACCCTCTTATGCAAATTGGAACCCATTTCACATCCACCCAGTTTTCCCCTCTCTTTTCCCTATATTTCCCTTACTTTTTGCAAGCCCTAGCACTTCCAATTCTCCTTCCCCCTTCTTTCCAGTTCAATAGTGCCACCATGGGAAGCCATTTTGGGCATCTTCTCCACAGTCTCTCTTGGGTTGTTTTGAGGTTGCCATCCACTTCGTCGAGGCATGGTGGGTTCTGTTCCTGGACCATCCATGACCTCAGTGCCTCTCCCCACCATCTTCGACGGCTAGCGCCTCCTTGGTCAAGCAAAAGGGCACATGCATGGTATGTTGTGAGAGAAATGAAATTGCGGTTGTCCCTCCATGATCCTGAGGCCACGAGGCCAAACCTTGTTGTCTCTCTCTTACTCCCTCTCATATTTTTCTCTCTATATCTCTCTCTACCACACAGGAGCACCTCCACCAATTTGCATGTGCCAATCGGCCAAGGCTCCACTGACCCACGACACCTCGACGCCCACTGCCTCGCACTGATGCCAGCAGATGCCACCCAATTCTCGTGCACACCTGACCCCAACCGCCTTCGACTTTTCGCAGACATCGGTGACCATGCGCAAGTGACCCAGTCTTATGTACAATCATGAGTCACCACCTGCATCAGCCGCTTAGGCCTAGGAGAAGGATTCCATGAGGCCCTCTAGCCCAATTCCGGCCTGCTAGGGGTAAATCCTCTCAAAAACCCTAATTTAGGGTATTCTCTTGTAAACCTTGTAACTCACTCATCTTTTAGCCGAATATCAAAGTATTATCTACCATTTTGATCATAAAAACATCATCTATCTAATGAGACTAATAACTATTTCTAGTTTCGTATGTTTTATCTCTGATTTGGTGAGAAATGGTTCCTTTGTGATCTTATGCTTGCCAGTCAATCTCAATCATGCACCCAATGTATCTTTTAGGATGTTTTCTCTTCCAAATCCCCTAAATCAGTATATCTAGTTCACCCTTTATATGATTTAGGTCTTGGACCCTTTTTAAATGAACCCTAATGTCTACTTTTCCCTAAATGTTCATTCTTGACCAAAATGGTGACTCTTTTATGCAACCTATTTATATATGAGGTTTCGACCTAGCTTTTCATCATACCATGATTGAACATCAAAATTAGTAAACCTTATGTCCCATTTGTGCCATTTTTAACAAATATCTTACACATTTTGGGTCTTGTTTTACAAATATGTTACACATTTTGGGTCTTGTTTTACTTATATGACATTAGGACCTACCTTTGTACATTGGTATGCCCTAAATGGAGATGTTTTAGTATTTATGGAGGTGGAACTTATATGCTTGTGCTAAATTGAGTCTCTAATAATTCAATATCTACGTGAACCGTTAAATATGGCCCCATTATGATTTGATCCAAATTACCATGAAACACACTCATATGTTCCTTGTTTTCATATGACATGCATATGACACCTAGCATGCTCTAAAAGTACATGTTATCATTTGGATCTCTAATATTGTAACAATGATGCTCGAAATGCTATACATGATACTTTGATGACTTCAAATCAATACAATCATCTTGATATAGCTCTACATCTTGTCTTGATTACTCTAATGTGGATGATATACTTATACCTAGGACTTAATGTTGATCCTTAAACTAGATTGGTTAATGACACAGATGATTGGAAGTTTGGAACTATGTTCAAATCTAATTAAAACTTGGGACTAGGGGAGCATCCACATGACTCATATGATGTTTATCTATCAAATCATTTTGATATAAGACACCATACTATATCTTTTCCTTGTAAGGTACCCTTGGTTTGGATAATCTCTAGGATCTGACTCATGAATCATAACTCAAACGTACATTTTCCTCTTGACCCTACCCTACTATGATATTGGCTTTCTTATATGTATGCTCGTATGAATGGTTGGTTGCTTACTTACTTGGTTGAGTTATTGTTCCTATGAATACTACCTTTCATTTTTGTATGTCATATGCTGACAAACCTTGAACATTATATAAAGAAATCCATTACGATATAATGGATAAAGAAGTCAAACATGCTTTGTATAAGAGAATGTCCTTATGTTTTCCTCACCTTGTTTCTTGTTGTTTCTTAGTACTCAATCAAGCCAAGCATCATTTATATATTTTTAATCTATTTGCATGCCTTTTCATAATGTACATAATGCTTTAGCATTAATATATTTTGTTTATTGAATTTGTATTTCCCAAATAAAGATCCACTGCACTCAAGACTTTGATATCATAAATCAAACACTGATGGGTTACTTGAATCTAGAAATGGGTGCATATCTCTTATCTCCTTCTAGTATCTTGTTTAGATCTTATTGTTACAACTTTTATATATTGTCTTTGTGAAATATTTAATCCATTCTAGGTACGGATGCATAGGTCCACTTGCCTTTGGCTATGTAGCCATTAGGAGTGTGGATTCAGGGTAACAAACAGTTCTGTGACACATGTAGTCTTGGACAATAACCAAAACTAGACCATCACACCCTTTTCACACTCATTCTTATATGTTCTTGGACTACAACCTTAATCTAGATCTTAAACGCTTCAAATTTTCTTACAAAATCATAACTAGGCAAGGTTCCCTCCAAATTTGGCCCTCCTAGTGAGTCTCATACCTTGGTTATTATATGTTGTTGATTGTAATTTTATTCATACATATATAATGTGATCCATTACATGTGGGTCTCTTACCATTTTCTGTCTATTCATTAGGAGTTTGGATTTTGGTAACAAATGGTTTTGTGACATAAACCTTCCCCACTCATAAAAAGATCAAAAAATTCAATTTAAGGTTGTACATTCCATATTTTTCCCTTATATGCCCTTGAGCAGAGTCAAAGAATTGGTTTTTTATGCTTTTCCACCGATTTAAACATTCAAATTTTTTCCTTGTTTTACAAATAAAATGTGGTAGTGAACCTGAGCTTATCTTGCTTTATATTTTTCCATTACAACTGATGGATTAATTACCTCGTGAGAGGTTAATATATATTAGACCGGGTATAACACATACCATAGTGTGATTTAAGAACAAAATAATAGAAGAAAAATCCATTGGATGCATGCACTAATATAATCTAAACATTTATAAGATGCCATATTGTAATATGAATTAATACAAATTACATTTATACATTGAAAAGGGAATTGTTGCATTTGTTGGAAACTTGAAGCACCACCACAAATGCTATCGTGCTAGATTATGGTGCGGTAAGGCACCACCCTATTGTGCCATCATCCAACTCTGGTGTGTCAGCTTAATGGTACTCATCAAGCCACAAGCGTCGATGTTTAGCTTCCCAACTTGTAGACGGATCGGTTCCTTTTCCCCAAATCAGAATTAGCTTCTTCTAAAGAACTAGCATGGGGGACGGGAAAAGGAACTATCCTGAAGAAAGAGATTGGGGTTCCCAACTCTTCTCCACACCCAACGAGATAGGTCAACCTTGGGATTCTTTAATCCTCACCCAGGTTCCGAGATAAAGCTTAACATGAGTCTCTATTAATAATGGTGATGATCCCTATTTCACATGGTGTACGATTCCATGGATAGTTCCATTGGACATCATGATGGAGGACATAGCTTACGATCATTAGAATCAGATAAGTAAATGGATGATGGGGCAAATGACGAAAGAAAGCATTTTTCAAAATTCGTACATGAAATCTCACCTTAGCTACTACAACCTCTGGAAACAACTTTCATTTCTCCAAATCTAAATATGTCCTTTACACTTGGATGAGCCTTGTTTTCCCTTCCAATTCCATTCACAACTCAAGTAGGCCACCAAAGTGGGGGTTGAGAGATGGCTTTTTTATAGTGAGCATCACGGGGGTGTCTCTTTCGTGAGCATTTTGATACCATTATATGAACATGTAGATGACTAGGATCTTGAACAATAGGCACCATATATAATTGATCACATGTCGTCATGTTTCCTGTGGATGCCCTGAACCTAAAAATTACATTAAAATAAGTGGATCAACACTAAAGGTGTTGGCACAAGGAAACAAAATACATACGTATATGTATTAATAATTCAAAAATCCTAAGAAAATATAGAGGTTAAAAACTATCTATTTAGAAAAAAGAAAAAAAAGTATTGTTTTAATCAGTATTCAATGATTTGTGTTACAATGGTTGACTACTAAAGAAACATATAATTTGCATTGAAGCCTTATGTAGCAACTAGTCTAGGTTCTTCCCAGTGTACTATGTACTCTAAAAAACTCCATGTATACCGTGTACAATAGGAAGGCACTAGTCAACATATTAATATATGCTTGATTTTATAATAATTAACCAAATCCATTAGTAACTACATGTTATTCTAAAATTTATGTTCTTAACCAAAGGGAGGAATGAAATGTGAAAAAATAAATTATACATGCAATATTCTCACATAAATGAAATCACACGTCATTCTTTCTAATTAGATCAAGAAGATTTAGTCATATAATTTTTGTAAACCATGATATCCAAGTTTTCATTCTCCTAACTATATCCATGATCATCTAGATATTTTGTCATCCTATTTATACCTATTATTGACCATTTTTTATTGAAGCATCAAATTACCATCATTAATACATGTATTATCATTATTTTTGATATTTTGATATAAGTTAGGGTCTTGGACAAACCTACATATAAATTGATCTGATACATATTTAGGAAATTTTTGTACTAACGTAGAAGTTATATTTGGTGTTCTATTATCCTTTCATACTTTCTAAATGCATAATTTATTTTTTGAAAAAAAATATTGTTTTTAAAAACTTAATCGAATTCTAATGCCAAAAGACCTAAAATAAGCAGTAATATTTATATTGAGGTCCACCTATGGTAATTATTCCCTTATATTTGATCTTGAATGGATATCATTTATCTTTTTTTTGGTGAAACAAATATCATTTTCTATTTAGTACATCCCTAAAGATTATAATCATACAATTTAGAATAAAAAATATTAAGGCTGGAATTGCTGGTATGAGGGTATCTTTTGAGTTATCAGTTGGTTTTGGGGAATCATTGGACTACTAGAGCTATTTATAGTGCATTTCCTAATATATAGTTTATGTATTGGAAAATAAAAGGAAAATACCTATGTGAGTCACTATCATCATCGAATATAGGATCATCTGATTGGGATTTGACCACACCATATCCTCTAGGTTGTTGGGTCCTATCTTGTATTAGTCATAAACTAAATGGTTCTTGTCCAATCCTATTGGTCCACCATTGGCTCAAACGTGTCCCCTTCACAATCATCCTCTAATCCTAGAATGAAAAACTATATTATTTGATGGCTTTAAGTGTTATTTTAGCTTCTATGAAAGACTCATGATTAATTCTATGAATGAAATCTCCCTCAAATCACATAGATTTGAGATTGAAAACAAAGAGCCTGAAGGTCGCTCAAAAGATGTTGGATGGTCGGGAACATCGTCCGTGTACCCATCTTGGATATATAACAGTCTAATATTTGTGGGAATGGGCATGATGTAGGATAAGTCTGACATCTAGATCAAACTTCCAGTGTCATATCTGAGTGTCACATAACATATTAGGATAGTTGGTTATTTTATAATTTTTTAATATTATAAGGTTTCATATTCAATTGTTTTATTTTTTGGATCTGAATATAATGTTAGGGACTTTTATGTTCTTAATTAATTGTGTTTTATTTATTGTTTAAGTTTGGTCTTTAGAGGAAGTAAGAAAATTAGGACTTCCTATGCGTTATCTATATAAGACTGTACTTGGAGGCATTGTCCAACAGAGTTGAATTATGAGCTAAATTTGTAGTTACAACATGGGTTGCATTAGGGCCTTTCTGGTCGTGGGGCTTTCCAAATTGTTTTTGTTTCATAAATATGATTGTTACCACCAAATGATCATTTTGTCCTACGACCATGGTAAGTAGGCATAAGTTCTCCCCTTTATATTTCTCCCAAAACTCTAACTAGGGTGGTCTCTAGAGGTCTAGAAACTACAATGATATGCATACATTATCCTCAATTCCTCACCTCCACTTTCAATTGTAAATTTTACACTCTTCCACATACTTCCCCTACTCCTCCTTCTCATTTTTTCTCTATAGATAAGTCATAAAGGAAAAGAGATAGGGGGTCAGTTCTTCACCTCTAAGCCACCTCACCCTGAGGCTCAAGCTCATTGACTAGATCTTAAGAATTCAAATTCAATACCATGTGTGGATTGAGTTAATACCCCTCAGGGACCTAATTTGAAGAGGGAGACTATTTAGTGGCTACTTCTCTATAAAGTTTGGAGGTAGGAGGTGAGGTATCCACCATTGGATCAATAGGGATGACCAATATTGATCAAGGAATCCATGCCTTAGATGCCTTTCAGTGAAATGGATAACTGGCACATATTATGATTTATCAACCTATAATTTTGAATATCAGTAATCAAATAATTTGATATCTTAAAACACAAATAACCTTTTTTAGGGAACTCAATTAGATGTGAAGTGTTAAACATAAGTCATCATGAATTAATAAAACCTTCATGTTTAAAGCCTAAAATCCATCAACTGGTCTAGGAAATAAAATTATCCAATTCACTTCCTATTTAAGGGTATCACGGTCAAGTACAACTATCATTTGGTCTTTGGTTGTAACTAAATGTAAGGACCATGACCTCCGTTTTGGGCTTATCCTGTTTGTTTTGCCTAACCCTGACCTCCGTTTTGGGCTTATCCTGTTTGTTTTGCCTAACCCTGATGTTTAGTTGCTTGCTAATCACCTTTGGTGGTGATTAGGGTTTGCTTGTGCTTGTTGAGTGTTGGAGGTGCTACTTGCAATTTACCTAAGTCTAGGGTTGATGGGCAAGTTGTCACCTTGAGAAGTGTTCTTCTCTCTCCTTTCTTCCTCTAGTGTTGAGAGGAAGGGTTGGGCTCGTTGCTTGAGTTTCTTTGGGTATGGATGAGCTTTGTTGGGCCTTGTTTTGCCTAGCTTGGGCCTTTCCCTTACCTTGTTGCACCTTGTGTAGGGCTAGAGTGCCTTGTATCGGCCATAAGTGTGTCACCTGGGAGGTGTGACGGGCATGGAGATGGGGTGTATCAGCCATGGACCCCTTTGACCCTTTGACCCTTTGACCTCGTTTGTGTCACCACTAGTGGACACTTGGTGCATGATGCTTGGATATGGCAATGGCCTTGGACATGTGTATATGGCAAGATAAGGAGGTGGCATTTCCCACGGACAAGTGACCCTAGGTGGGCAACACCTTGCCTTGTCTTACCTTGGTTTCTCCTCCACCCTCTCCTATATATACCTTCTTTTTCTTGCTAAGAATCTCTTTAGTTCCTTGGTTTCTATCTTCCTTGGTGGATGACATTCTTCCTTTGCAAAGCATGGTGGACGATCCTTCTCCTTGGAGTGTTCTTCTTCCTCTAGTGGTGGCCGAACTCTAGAGTTCTTTGTTCTCCTTCTTGTGGTGGTGCTTGAGCTTGGAATCTTGGTGTTAGGAGCTTGGAGCTTTCTTAAGGCGGGTTACATAACTCCTAACCCTAACCATACTACCTTCTTCTATATTCATGTATGTTTTCATATGATAATAATCGGCCATGTATGTTCTAAGATAAGTTTATTGCTTAGTTGCACCTTTAGCCTTAGTGATCTTGTCCACTGGGAGTTATGTTTCTTAAGGCGGGGAGTTATGTTTCTCGCTGGGATTGTGTGTCTCACCCCACTGGTTACACCCTTTTTAGGTGATCGCTCTAGACGTGGCAGTGGTCGTGAGGTTGCGGCCGAGCAATAAGAAGAGCAGTAGAAGACAAGAGATGGACATGATGTTGTTTTGGTGGTTTTGTAGTAGAGTCCTAGAGTCATCCCTGTACTCTCAGGTCCTTAGAAGTGTTTTGACGACGTTTCACGATGTTTAACTGCTGTTATTTTTGTATACCCTGTTGCTGGTCGTACATGGCTTGTTCTGTATATATAAACAGGTGATGAACTAATATGCGTTGTTGCGACAGTGGGTGACTTTAAGTGGTGAACATATCAGACAGGTGATCTTGAATATATCTATAACCTGATCCTCTTGCAGGGCCTGGTTGCAAATGTTCTATATGTATACTTTTCACAATCGGTTTTAATTATCCCGTATTTTCAGTAATATATGGTTCTGTGCATTTTCGCGTGTCATCTCATTGTCTGTGTGATGGAAGGGTGTCACACTAAACAACTTCAATAAACTTAATATCATCATGATACAACCTAGCATTGTTAATCAACCATTTGCATTCATTTGTATTTCTAGTGGATGTTTACCCACACAAATACTCCAATTATGTCCAATAATCATGTATTGTATCTTTATTCACATAGCTTAGGTGAAAGAATCCATAATTACTTAACCTCTTTCCCACAATTTTATTTTAACTATCTACATAACATTCACGAAACCTCATATAATCCAAAATTTTGAATTATCACGTCATACATATCATTATTAATACCTGAATAATGCAAATTATGATTTTTCTTGGCGTAGTTCTCATCATCTATATTCTCCACTAGATTTAGGTTACATTGCCTTAATATGTTCACATGGCTTTTGGCATAGTTCTCATCATCAATATTCTCCACTGGATTTAGGTTCCACTCTCTTAATATGTTCACATGGATTTATTATATGCAAACTAGGATTTTAGATTTTTTTTCAAGAGAATGATTATAAGACAATTATGTGATTCAAACTAGTGTTTAGGTTGAACGTGAGAATGTCCATGTTAACTACTGATTTTATAGTTGGTGGAGAATAATAATATACCAGATTAGTCTTGGTTGTCTATATTTGTTACGATCAAGATAATTACATATATATTCATGTATATGTAAATGTAATATTACTTGATATGCAACAACAAAAAAGGGGAAATATAGAGAGAAAGATTTTTGGTTTACCAGAAAAGAAAATTATAATTCATATGGATTGGATATCTGGTTCTCGATAACTTAAGGTTGTATTTGGGTTGGATGTAGTGAAGATCCTAGGGGCAACATGGGTTGTTCTGTTTTGATTAAGATAAATGTTTAAGAAATGAAAACACAAGCAATGTGGTGGTGAAAGATGAGAAGATTATACTCCAAACAATTATATGAGAAAGAAAAAAAAGGAGAAAATGTGAGGGGGTTGTCTTTGATTGACGGCAAATAGGTGTGGATCTATTGGGGAGGTCGGGGGACTCTAGCCCTACCTCCCCAATCTGAAAATATATATGTAGTTATAAGTACATTTTTAATACATTAGATATACATATATTATAAAATAATAACAAAGAGAGTGACTACTTGGAGTGGTATTTGTTTCTTTACTTTTTTTTGCGTCTTGTAATCCAGATTTGAATCCCAACAATAACAAATTCTAAAAACACATATTTCACTAAACTTAGCTCCCTGATGTGACTCAATACTCTTTCATATGACTCAGCCCCCCCTAATGTTACTTTTGAATTCCACCACGACTCAAAACTCTTTACTATGACTCAGACCCCTCTATTGTGACTTTCTGCTTCCGCCACTAAAGTACAACACATGCATCGAAACACCTTGTGGAACTAATGTGTAGTCAATACAATTTAATGAAAAGGTTGTGGAGGTTGTTTCTCACGCCGTCTCCGGTCATTTGGATAATCAATACTGATATTGTAACATAGATAAAAACTAAAATTATGATTATATCTTATAAAGATTAGCCTCAATTAATTATAATACAAAAAAATGATAAAAACAGACACCAGGATAAGGACAATCCCTAAGGCTGACGTCAAAATGTTTGACGTGAAGATTAGATATTGTCGTGTTTAAAAGAAACCATTGCTAAGAGTAAACCTATACAGAGACACAAGCCAACTCCACGTATCAATTGATAAAACCGGATCCTTAGCTTGGTCATGATACCACGGCGAAGAATATAGCATGGACGTCTACAATATAGCAGTACAAAGGCTGTAGTTTACTGTGCAAAGAATGGTTGGAGCGCTCGTATGTGCAGATAATCTACTGCATGTCCTACGTGTCAACGGTTGAAGTCGCCATTTCAAATATTCCTCCCCACAAAAAGCCGCCAGTAGCCTACTGACAGCGATTTGCAGCGTAGATTTGGAAAAGGGAGAAATTGAGTACGTCAGAGGGAGGGCCATCTGCGTTTTTAATATTCCATTTTTCGAGAATGCCTAATGATTCCTGCATATGTCTAAAAAGAATCAGAACAAATTTGCTTCTCCGCTAGCATGTGAGACATATTGTTAACTGAGAGGGTGAAGGGGGCCTGTGGCATGTCGGGGAAGAGAATAAACACCGTACGTCGTCGTCTCCTGGTAATTAAGAACAGTATGACGCAACGATTCAATCCTGCTTCCTTATTCCACTCGTCTAAGGGCCTGTTTGGTTGGACCGAAAACCAACATAACACAAACCAACCGCACAACTTTTTCAACTCATTTCGTTTGGTTCGACGCGGTTTTAGTTTCAGATCGGAAATGGAACCCCATGTATCTACTGTTTTTGTTGAAAATTTGGAAAATGGTACCGCGCCGAATTGTGATGCTTGTCAGTCCAGAAAAAAAAGACCGCTACGTCAGTCCTCCCGTTAGTGGTTGCATGCATGACGTGGTAATTACATTCTGGCCTGTTCGAAGAGTGACGAATAACCTTACCGTGGTAATTAGATTAGTAATTGATTGAGCTGTAGTTGCGTCCATCTTTGCTTCATACCTAAATTACGCAATACCAAACGAGAACAAACCAACTGAATCAAATAAATCTACGTAGAACCAAACGAAATGCATGCAGCTCCGATTCATGGAATTACAATTCCTATTTTAAAACTTAAGGTTTGCATTGGTTTAACACGAAACCAGACGAGCCCTAATTGTGCTCGGTAATGCTAATTATTATCAGCATAAGACTGAAGAATAATCCCCTCTGGCTAGCAAATAGACTAACACATTCTAAATTAATGCGGCCATGTAATGTCAGAATCATTGTTACAATTTATATTGTTCTGAAAGTGTGGTGGACACCGTATACTGATTAGGCAAATTCCTAGTCGGCGACTTGCACCGGATGATTACGTGTCCAATGAACGTCCGACATTTTCAGAGAGAAAAAGCTACGCGGCTACTAGCTAGCAAATTTGCAGGCAGATGAACCTAGCTGGATATTGGCCAATAGAACACACAAAGGTCAATGTGAATTCGATGCGTCGACGGAAGGGGCGCCCTTAAGCTTGGTCCAGTGAACAGGTGCAGATCCATCCCTCAACCATGAAAACTAGTGGATAAGTTCTCGCAGATGCTGCAGATGTGGACGTCCGTTTTCTAGCTCAGATCCTCAGCTTTTTCTAGCTAGTTGAGGGAGGCATCTGGGAAGGAGGTAAAGGTGCGTAGGAACTTGGATGATATGAAGATTCCATGTGGATGACGCAAAAAGAGTAAAAAGTGGTGATATACTGATATGTACAGTAATTTGCCTGCATGCTATGATGTATATGCTCATCAGAAACTGTAGAGTGGAGATTTTGGATGAAGATAAGCGGGGGCATGCTCCAATCTACTTTTCAATTCTATTTGGATAAAACGAGTGCATGATCTAGATGCCTCATATTCTCCGATAGCACTCTTTTTAGAAACATGCCAGCTACCCAACTCGTTTTTAGAGAGTAACGCTACACACAAAGCCTACACACCCGTTTTCTTGAGAGTCCGCAAAAATATGTCCCAACCGTTTTTTTTATGTGAATTAATTCCACACACGAATTAACTTTATGCAGAAGTCACAGAGTCTCAAATTAACTCCTCTTTTTAGTCTCATTTTATCAAGCACTAGTATAATACGTCCTACAAACTCATTCCATCCCACCAGCGTTCCTACACTAGTATAGTACGTGCGATTCTAAGCTCTCGTCAATCTTGTCGGTTCGGTTCGTTTGTGTCGAAGTTGATCCTCCTATATTTTTCGTCCATCGCGGAAAGTTAGTACAGTACGTCTTGTACAGTACTTCATGTACTTGTACTATACATTTTGTATTTTAATGACATGTCAAATAAAGCATGTGCAACATCTGAGTTATTGTAATGTGTGTGTATTGTACGTCTCGTACTGTACATCTTGTAATTTACGTCTTGTAATGTACGTAAAATGGGATCAACGATTCTGATAATCACAGACTATCACTTTTAAAAGGAGAGATCTGTTGGTATGTATGCCGATAGAGCAAGTCATATGATGATTGTAATGGGATACTTTGTAAATGATTTGAATAATAATAAAGGCAATTTTCGATCTATATGTTTATCTATTTCTGAGATGATAGTGTAACATGATAGATGTCTAAAGAATTGTTTACTCGATGACGTATGCTTTTAGGCTTAGGACCTAAACGATGAGATCATACAGATGTTAATAGTATACATTCTTGCTTAGTCCCTAGTCGGTTGTTATTGTGGAAATAACCATAGACATCAATAACACTAAAGACTAGATTGTGTGTTGGTTGATGACAACATCTCATTAGTCATGATATAGTGATATCAAACCAAACACATAGGTACTTGTTAGAGAACAAGTGTACCAGACAGACCCACCGTGAGAGTGACACACGAAACCATGATTTGGTAGTCACAGTCAGCTCTCACACTGACAGTGGTGAATCTGATTCTTCGACCTGAAATCACTACACTCAACACATGTCGTTGGGTACACTTTGACATCATCAAACGCAGTCCTGAAACATGGGTTGTTATAAAGGTGATGATTGGGTGGATTTGACACATGGGGCTTTTGAGGGGTGAGTGATAGGTATGGGATTTGTCCCTCCTAAGGGAGTTTAATGTCCATGGCCACTTGATGAGTAGGATTGAGAAAGGCATGTGCATGCATGTGTGAATCAATATGTGATATTGATGTCACACACATCTCACCTAGTCTGCTCTGAGATCAAGAAAATGGATGAACGTTGAAAGGATGAGTATATCATGTCTTGAGTTCATTCAGGACATTAGTGACAAAGGAATTATACATTCATTGTAACACCATTCACGGATTGTAGGATTGAAAGTTGTTCTCCGACTTTCTATTTCACTTGGGTAGCACTGATGTGTGACTAGGCACCGCTCTTCGCTTGTGAAGTCATAAGTGTTATGGACTTCCACTGCCAATGTGAAATGGACCTACAGGGTCACACACATAGGATTTAACTTAGAAGAGGAGTTTTTTCACAAACGATGTTTAGATTGATTACTAAAGGAGTTTAGTAGTTCAATTAAACACTGAATCGATTGATAGCTCAATATCATAGTGTTCAAGGTGTTGAACCGATTGATTGGAGTATCAGATTGATTGAAACTGCGATTGACTGATTTTTACAAGTCTGCTGCCCCAACCGATCGGCTCAGGTTGGTGAATCGATCGACTCATGGGACACACCGATCGGCTCAAGATAGGCTGATCCGACCGGTTTAAGAGTTGAACCGATCCGCTCAACTGGTCCAACTGAGATCGTTTGGAAAGTCAGAAGACTATTTTGCAAATATAATTTGTTTCATTTGTACATATTCGATTTGGACAAGGATTAATATTTGATTAATCAGAGACAAATTTGAAAGTCAATTTGAGTTGGACCAGGACCACGAACCGATCGGCTCAGGTGCCCCAATCGATCGGTTGAGGTTGAACTGATTGGCTCAACTCACCAACTGACCATTTCAAGGTGTGAAATGATCGGTTCAGGTGACGCAGTTGGTTGTTTTGTGGAAAATCTTGAACCCTTCTACTCCTATTTTATCCCACATTGCCCGGGGTAGAGAACCCTGTCCCATGACCATCCTATATATATAGGGGTATTGGGGGCTTCTCAAGGTACAACTTAGAACACCAGTTGCTCTGCAAAGTTGTCATTTTCTCTGGTTTTGGTAACCGAGAGAGCCCAAGCAAGTGTTACCCGATAAGGGAGGCACAACAAGGGAAAGACAACTGCAGAAAGGCAACTGGTTGCAGGAGAGTGTGTCGATGACTTGTACACTGACAGGAGGGTATAACTCCTTCTGATTCCTTGTGGGACAAGGAGATCAGAGTTCCACGTAGTCCGTATGGACGACTGTAGAGGCAGGAGAGTTCTGCCGCTCGGAGGACAACTATCAATCCCGACAGTCCCGGTGAGACCAGGAGCTGCACAGACACCATCTAAGACCGGTGGTGAAGACCGCGTAAGTCGCGAGGTAACGTCACCGAGCAAGCCTCGGGACAAGGTACGCCTCTACAAACCATCCTTCCTATTGTATAAACATTGACGTGATTCCTTTATTCTAGGTTTGGGAGAAGAAAATTTTTGTTTCCGCTGCCTTCTCTATCTCCCCTATAACCCAACAGTGGTATCAGAGCCACATCAACTGCTCTATGCTTTAGGATTATCGATATGATCGCTTTTGGTTTGTCGCCTTTATTTATTGCATACGATGCGAATAAAATTGACTTTATGCATGTCCAATCCTAAATCCACAAATCCCAATATACATATATGATATGTAATATGAATGCACTCGATATGCATCACCCTTAAACGAGTTTTGTGGTGGATGTATAACATGGTTATGGCCAATTCACCCTATGTTTGTGTGTACTTGTTTGTATGTGGTTGCTTGCATCTCGGTCTACACACTGATTCCCTATCTCCTATTCCTGATGTAACTCGAGATAACTCGAGATTTCATTCCTACCTTCGCTCCCTCTGAATGTAGCTCGGGGTTTCCTTTCTTAAATGTAAAATAGGATATAATTTTATTTCCTATTATGTCAAAGAACGGTGGACTTTTTGATGACTGGTTTGAGGAGCGAGACAAGCAGGTGGTGACCTGAGGAGATGCACGATGACCAGTGAACTAATCGGCTGGAGGCGCTAGTCGATCAGCTGGTGGCACCCAACCGAACAACCTAATGGCGAGCCGATCAATCATGGAGATGAGTTGATCAAACCCAGAAAGGCAAAGCATAGAGTTCATCTTATACATGTTGCATGTGATGTGGACCTAGATGACCGTAATTCCTCTTGGCTTGAGGAATCACATTAGGATGTCCATAATCATTGCTTTTATCGTTTCACATGTTTTCTGTGGGATATAGCATGTATATGATACTTACTATATTGTAGTGATTGGATATGTATGTGTACCTATAAAAACCAAATCCCTCATTAAATTTTAAAGTTTTAGATGTCTTCCAAATGCGAAACATGTGAAAAGCTTGATCGGCCAAGTATGGGCACGCCCTAGCATGGTACACCGTCTATCTCGTGGAAGCGTGAAGGATGGATATGTGGGTCTGCCCTAGCAAGGTGCATGTGCATCATGTTGGCTTTGGTCCAGACTTAACAAGGTGACCTAGATAGGATCTAGCACCTTAAGGCATGGAGGTGATCATGGCAAGGAGTTGTGCACGACATCTTTCAAGAGTTGCATATGATGCAATTGGCAAGAGTTGCCTACCAGGAAGATCTAAGTTGTGGGTGACAGCCCTAGCTGGTCCATGACTCAGAGGATTTTAGGATCTTGACCCACTAGAAGATTGTACACTGCAATCTTCCGAATTGATGGTGAGGGCTATCAATTTGAATCAAAATATTTGGAGCGGTAATTAATTAAAGGCCTAATTAACTACTGTCAAATTTTATTCAAATCAAATCAAATCAAAGGAGTTTTGACAAATGTAATTTTCTCTTGTAGAATGGAAAAAGAATCATATTTTAAAATGGGCAAATTAATTGAGAATAAATTCCATAACTGGTTGAGGATTGTGAGAAGTGTTATGCACAATCGAGATATACCAGTAGCCTTTGAGTCCACTCTATGTGTGCTTAAGAAGATGGATAGTTCATTGATGGAGATTAATGGAACAAAGTCTAAGAACAAAGGTGAGGGAGAGCAGGGTTCTCTCGCCAAACCAGTGTCAGAATCTTCTGCGCTGAAAACATGAAGAGGATGGAGGGAACGATGGAAGAAGAAGTAAGAGATAGAGATCTCTACTTCTGGTGTATACATGATAGAGATTAACTTTACTACTTCTTTTTCATGGTTACCTGATACCGGATGTGGATCTCACATTTGTTCAAATGTGAAGGATCTTAAGCGAAGTAGGCCTTTGGGGAAAGGCGAGGTTGAACTACGTGTTGGCAATGGGGTAGGAGTTGCTGCCACTGCCATAGGAACCTATGAGTTAACTCTACCTAGTAGGCTAATAATAGAGTTGGAGAACTGGTATTATGTACCTGCCATAAATAGGAATATCATTTCCGTCTCTTGTTTGGACAAGGATGGTTTTGAATTTCTTATTAAGAATGGAAAGTATTCCATTTCAAAAGATGGGATCTTTTATGGCAGTGCCCCAATGTGTTCTGGTCTATACTTGATAGATCTAGAGATAAGTGTATACAAAGTAAACACCAAAAGGCAAAAACTCAACAACTCAAAGAAAATGTATCTTTGGCATTGTCGTCTAGGGCACATAAATGAGAAGCACATTTCTAGACTCCATAAAGATGGTTATCTAGACTCTTTTGATTGTGAATCAATTGAGACATGTGAATCTTATTTGTTGGGAAAGATGACCAAGACTCCCTTTTTAGGTAAAGGTGAGAGAGCTAGTGATCTATTAGGACTCATACATACTGATGTATGTGGGCCTTTTAGAACTAATGCCATAAATGGGTGTCAGTACTTCATTACCTTCGTTGATGACTTCAGTAGGTATGGCTATGTGTACCTGATGAAACATAAGTCAGAAACCCTTGAAAGGTTCAAGGATTTCATGAATGAAGTACAGAACCAACTTGGTAAAAGCATTAAAACACTTCGATCCGATCGAGGTGGAGAATACTTAATCCAGGAGTTTGAGCACCTTCTACGAGCCCATGGTATTGTATCATAATGGACTCCGCCTAGAACACCACAACATAACGATGTGTCTGAAAGAAGGAATCACACTTTACTGGATATGGTGCGATCAATGATGAGTTTTGTTGATCTTATGATTTCCTTCTGGGGTCATGCTCTTGAAACCGCCGCATTTACACTTAACTGAGTACCATCTAAATCGGTTCAAAAGACACCATATGAGATATGGTACGGGAAGCGTCCCGATTTGTCTGTTATGAAGATTTGGGGTTGTGAGGCTTACGTCAGGAAAATGTTTCCTGATAAGCTTGGACCCAAGTCTAATAAATGTTATTTTGTTGGATACCCCAAGGAAAGGAGGGGATACTATTGATACCACCCTACTGACAATAAAGTGTTTGTTGCTAGGACAGTTGTGTTCCTAGAAAAGGAATTTATTTCCAGAGGAAATAGTGGGAGGAAAATAGAGCTTGAAGAGGTTCAATCCCAACAAGAAAATATTGAACCAGTAGATGTACAAGAGGAACATAGAGATTCACAAGGTGTTGTGGAATCTCAGTCTCCTCAAGAAATACAAGGACCGATTATGCGGTTTTGGATTTTTTTAATAAATTAATATATCTGTGTATATTTATATATCAATCATATAGAATTATATATCACATTGAACAATTACATACAAGGACAACATAGAATGATTAATTAGAATAAAGGGAGAAGCAATATCATATAAATATTTAATTAGAAACAACAAAAATATCATATAAATTTCATTTCTTCAATTCCATATATGTGTGTTTGAATCTGAGAGGTTTGGATACCTTGTGACTCAGGTAGGCGGTGAGTTGATCACAGATGATGATCCAACTACCTATCTAGAGGCTATGAAGGGACCAGATTCTGAGAAATGGCTTGAGGCCATGAAATCTGAGATGAAATCCATGTACTCCAACAAAGTATGGACTTTGGTGGAACCACCCGAAGGGGTAAAACCCATAGGGTGCAAGTGGGTTTTCAAGAAGAAGAATGACATGGATGGCAATGTGCAAACTTATAAAGGCAGATTGGTTGCAAAGGGTTTTTGAAAAGTTCAAGGTGTTGACTATGACAAAACCTTTTCTCCAGTTGCCATGATTAAGTCCATTAGGATTATGCTTGCTATTGCGTCTTACTATGACTATGAGATTTGGCAAATGGATGTTAAAACAACATTCCTTAATGGGAATATAAATGAGGATGTGTACATGACACAACCTGAAGGTTTTATAGATCCAAAGAATGCCAATAAATTATGTAAGCTACAAAGGTCAATCTATGGATTGAAGTAAGCATCTCGAAGTTGGAATCTTCGATTTGATGAAGAAGTCAAAGTGTTTGACTTTATTCAAAATGAAGATGAACCTTGTGTGTACAAGAAGGTTAGTGGGAGCACGACGACATTCCTCATATTGTATGTGGATGACATACTATTGATGGGGAATGATGTCTCAGCCTTAGAGAAGGTAAAGACTTAGCTTGGGAATACTTTCTCAATGAAGGACTTGGGAGAAGCATCCTACATTCTAGGAATTAAGATCTATAGAGATAGATCTAAAAGGCTTCTCGGACTAAGTCAAAGCATGTACATAGACAAAGTGTTGAAGCAGTTTAGCATGGAGAACTCAAAGAGAGGCAACATCCCCATGCTACATGGAGTCACCGTCTCTAGAGTCAATGTCCCCAATCTTGTGAAGAGAGGGAGCGTATGAATTGGATCCCATATGCATCAGCCATCGGATCCATCATGTACGCTATGTTGTGCACACACCCAGATGTCTCGTATGCCCTCAGCATGAAGAGCAGGTACCATTCAGATCTCGGGGATGCTCACTGGATAGCCGTAAAGAACATCCTCAAGTACTTGTGAAGGACTAAGGATCAGTTCCTTGTATACGGCGGTGAGGAAGAACTGGTTGTAAAGGGTTACACCGATGCAAGTTTCCAAACTGACAAAGATGATTGCAGATCGCAATCAGGATTTGTGTTTTTCCTAAACAATGGAGCTGAGAGCTAGAAGAGATCCAAGCAAGAAACAGTTGCTGATTCTACTACAGAGGCTGAGTATATTGCTGCTTCACATGTAGCAAAGGAGGTTGGGTGGATCAGGAAGTTCATCTCTGAACTTGGTGTAGTTCCCAGTAGCTGTGATGTAATTGAGATTTATTGTGACAATAATGGAGCTATTGCTCAAGCTAAGGAGCCCAGATCACATCAGCGGTCCAAGCACATACTGCGATGCTTCCATCTCATATGAGAAATCGTACAACGAGGAGATGTAAAGATTTGCAAAGTACCAACTGAAGACAACATAGCCGATCCACAGACTAAGGCCCTTTCTCAGCAGAAGCATGATGGTCATGCTACACTACTACATAAAAGCTTTTTAGTGTCAGTTATTTAAGCTCTTTAGTGTCGGTTTCAAAGCGACACCCAAGTGGGTGCCGCTAAAGGTGGACACCTTTGGTGTCGGATCCCAACCGATTCCAAAACATTTTTCGCCACAGAAAACGCGCCAGCAAAGGGACTATATGCATCAGTTGTTTAGTAAAAACTGACGCCCAAACTCTTCTCGCCACTAAAAATGCGCTAGCAAAGGGACTATAGGCGTCAATTATTTACTAAACAACTACCGTCAAAACTCTTCCCGCCACCAAAAACACGCCAGCAAAGGGATTATAGGCGTCGGTTTTCTAAGAGAAACTGACGCCACATCATCTGAATCGACGTCGGTTTTGTGATAATAACCGACGCCCTATCCCCTGTCTGCCACCAATGTCGTGCTTCCCCTGTCTGCCACCATGGTCGTGCTTCCCAACATGGTCATGGTACCTGGTCACATAGACGTCAGTTTTAGGTGGAAAACCGTCGTCGTATAACATAGGTGTCAGTTTTGTTCAAATAACCGACGCCTATGTTTTGACTTTTTTTGTTAGTCTGCAGACCTGCTGTGGCTGGTCGCAGGATGAGAAACCTACAATTTAGTTATGAACTGTAGGTTTTTCGACATCCATTGATATCATCCAACAACAGGCCACAAACCTGCAAAATTAACATGATGGACAATGTTATATATATGTGATTCACACTCATGTATAAGAACATTTAATTCATATATTTTTTTTCATCACACGCATGTAGAAACTAGTAGCAACCTGCAATTCCATTTATTTCATCTCTTTTCACATTCAGACACATGTAGAAACATTCATGTATTGATGATTTTCACACACATGACAATTCATAAAAATTCATTCACATTCACACAAAATTAATTATGAAAACAAAGTTATTATTTATTCATCATTGTCATCATTGTCAGCAAAGTCATATTGAAAAATTCCCACTCTTTGCAGGGATTTTGCCCAATCTTCTCTTACAACATCTAATTCATCTCTCGTATAGGGAGCATGTACATCGAAACACTTTGCACCTGTGTTGAAGTACTCAGTTTTAAAGACCTACAAAGAGAATGACGTACATACATAATTATAATAATATATATTAAGATTCATATATTTCATATTATCTAACGAGACTATGTATAATACCTGTTGTATGTAAGGGTGTAAACGGTGCGGGTCTGGCCATACCCATACCCATACCCATCTAATTTAGCGGGTCCGGTTCTGGTTCTAGACCCACATAATACAAAACCTGGACCCACACCATACCCGTACCCGCAATAATAGTGGGTATGTAGTGCGGGTATGTGGGTAAGCGGTTCTATAAAACATCATATTTTTATGTAAGAGAAATGACTATGATATATATATTTAACACAATAAGATATTGTTATCATATAGTATATTAACATGTAATAGTTATATTAGACAATGTTGTATTCTACACAATAACATTAATTGAGTAATTGTTTACATATTTGTAGTCATGATCATAACATTTAATTTATGTGGAAAGTAATGTAAATTAGTAGACATTTTTATTTTAAGTTTACATGTGATGTTCATTATTGTAACTAGAATAGTTAATTATTAATTATATGACTAGTCTCAACCTTATTGTGGTTAGAGTAGGATATAATATCAATAATTATATTAGTTAGACTAGTAAAGTATGATATATATAACATATTATTTTAGTAGTTAGTTATGTATAGCGGGTACATGGGTCTAACGGGTCTGGGTCCAATCATACCCATTATTGGACCCGCTTATATGTGGGTCCAAGGGTATATGGGTCCAAGGGTATGCAGGTATAAAAAATTAGACCCATGATGGTTTTTTTAAGGGTCCGGATTTGTGGGTCCGCGGGTCTACCCGTATGCATTTACAACCCTAGTTGTATGTTATCGATTTCCAATACAGCATGTTTGATGATTAGGTCCATAAATCGCATCACATAGTAGGCACATGCGCAGCCGTTGTCTTGTGTAGCACACTATAAATTGAAACATACAAAATATTCAAAAATACAAATAAGCACAGTTCACATAAATAATATATACATCGGAGTTAGAAAATTACATTCACATTCTCCCAAATGAGTGTCAGATTTTTTTTTCCTGGGGACCTTTCCTCCAGCTTTTTTGTACTCTTATAAAGCCCTATATATGTTAATGTAACACATTAAATTGCATAATTAAATAGTAATGCAGTAACAAATGTTAACAAATATAAAAACATAAAATATTTCTCCTGAGAATAATTCCCTTTTAATTGCATGTCCATATAATACATCCAACTCACTCCCCGCAGGATCTAGATAATAGACAGTGAATGTCTTCGGGACAATAACTAATAACTCCCAATGCTTAGAACTACAGGTAAGAAAGTAGAAAATTAATAAATCAATATCCGCAATAAAAATGTAATTTTCTTAAGTCCAAATTACAAGCAAAGTAAACTTACTCGACATTGAATGGAGCTATTATCACCGTCTTATTATTTTTACCAAAATATTCAAAATCATCACAGTAGTATGAAGTAACTGAAGAAGGGTATGTATCTACAAGACTAATCAAAGATGGAACAAACAATCCCACATGGGAAAACCCAAAATCTGTACATGTCTTGTATAAGTGGCTGCAAAACATGTATTACATATGCATTAATATATAAGAAACCAGATTGTCATATATAAAACAAGGTATATGGATGTATAAACCAGATTGCCGTATGCATTAATGTCACCATATCCACATCTCTTTCATAGACGTGTTCAGCCATTCATAACTAAACAACTCCAAAATATCTTGTATAAATATGTTGTTTCCGAATGTTTGACCTGCATAAATACGTATCCAGAACTTCTATTACGTATGCATTAATACGTATGCTAAACTTGTATAAATAGATTGTTATCGTATGATTTACCTACAACATTCTCTGGAATAGTAACATTTATAGGGAAATTTGGATTATGTTCGCCGATCCATACTGCAACACTCCTACAATTAGGACCTATCGAGGCGTGTAGGTCCCCTGGAAGCCAACTTGGTAGTCAAGGAGGTGGAGGCCAAAATGTAGCGGGTCTCATCTTTTTGACCTGTATATATAATTTCATATCAATTGACTCATATATATATATACACACTAACAAATTAGAGTAATGAAAATTTATCATACAATATCAGTATAGAGGACATCTGCTTCAGGCCACAGTATCACTCCACCTACTGCCTCACCAAGTGTTTCAACATCTGGGTGTGCATGAGGTAGTGCAAGATTCGTCTAGCCAGTGAGTATATGTATGGGGCTCACATGTACCATGCCATATGGTACTGGACTCCAGTGAAACATGCACCCTTTAAGGGGTGGGTAATTCGATGCATCTGCAATGATATATCCCTCACTTTGTAGTCGACATGGCTTCAACCCCTACAAATTTACGTAAAGAATGTTATTTGCATATATACACAAACATATCATCTTGAACATACTAGCTATTATATATGCCATAAAAATACTTACAGAGGACGTGCTAGGTTGTGGGTCTATAGGATTACTCCCAACCTCTACAATACGAGCAGTAGGAGAAGAGAGGTTCTCCACAGGTACTGTCTGAGTGGCAGTCTGAGACGCCTGCCACTTGTTAAATGCTTCCTGGAGTCTTTTATCAACTACTTCCTCGACTCTCCTATCAATTAAGGAATCTACCTATATATGGATAAAAGAAATGGTAGTTTTTGATTATTGAATTCCTTTCGCAATAACGTTCTAAAATAAGAATAAGTTACCTCATCTTATGAAAGTCCCGCTTTTGGGACAGGTTTGCGCTGGGATGGCCCAAAGAACGGTTTGATGCCCACACCAGTGCCTGCACCCCTTACACATCTAGGATGCTCTGGGTTACCCAGAGCAACTGTCAGTTCATCCCTTGTGCCCTGAGGGATGAACTTGCCTTCCTTCCTCTGCTCGTGCAGCTCCCACTAAGCACCATCAACAAAAATTTGTAAGTAACGATAACAATAATCAATATCGATAGATTTCTCTAAGAGTTTGATTTTTACCATTTTTGTAGCTGCATCAGTGGTTGCGGGCTTCAATATCTCTCCATTCTTGTTTTGCCTCCCAGCTATCCACATAACATGACGAGGCAGAGGTGCAGGAGCAGCAGTAGAGGACTCTCTAGTCTCCTGAGTAGAAGTAGGCTGAGTAGACTCAGCCTGTAGTCTTTGGCGAACGCCTGCATATCCTCTAGGACCCATTGTGTGGTCGTGCACATTCAGTGCACGCCTTGCTCGTTGAGCATCGCTGATAGCCTAGTTAGTTAGCACATTGATTTGGTTAGTAACACTAAAGCTTAATCTTGAATAGGTGAATACATAAAAACATATATTAATAAAATTGGGAGTGGCGCTTAATACCTTGAATTCATCTATTTTTCTTTGGGTAACAAACTTCTCCCATTCTTTGGGGTCCAAGTAGTTCCATTGCTGTGTGGCTTCCTTCTTCCTATATTTAGTTTTTAAAGAGAATACAAACAAAAATTATTAGTGTATAGTTAGTGAAATACTGATCAATGTCTAGAATTGGAATCAAGCAAGAACCTATTCTCAGCGTCGTGTATTTAATCTCAGGTGAGATTGATCCTATAGTTCCTTAGGACCCTCCCACAACTTTGCATCACACATTTACGATGCAGCTTTTCATCCAGATCAAATATGCCCTGCAAATTAAATAGAATTATTATTAACTAGTATCCTAAAAATTAGTAATCTACACAAATAGAATTACAAATAATAATAACTCACGCATATTTCCTTCCATATGTGGTCTTTCTTCCCCTTAGGAACTTTATGCCATGATTCTAGGATAGGACTGCAGTGGCTACGAGTAAGAACCCCAAGATATGAAACAAATGAGTTGCGGTTCACTCCATATGGATTTCCTGCCTGGTTGAAATCCACAACCAATTTGGGTCCATTGCCCCTTTGCTGTATTAACTTGTTCATCATTGTGATGCCCCTCACTTTCTCAATTTTCTTTTGCTGCTCATCAGGTGCTGTAATTTCTTCAGGGGTTACATCACCAACCTAAAATTTGATAAAAATGCACTTACATAATATAATTATAAATGAACATATAGATAGAAACCTCAGGGATATATTCTTAAAACATACATTGTCAAGGCGGTGTAAGCACGTCCTCACTCTCACGGTGATCATCAACACGGTCGTCAGCCATCTGAAAGTTCACATTCAAATTATAAATTTCACATTGTAAAGTAACACTAATTTTAAAGTTCACATTGTAAAGTACACATTCAAATTGTAAAGTAATTCACATTGTAAAGTTCACATTCACATTCACATTGTAAAGTTCATATTCACATTGTAAAGTAATTCACATTGTAAAGTCCACATTCACATTGTAAAGTTCACATTCAGAAATATAAAACATAATAAAAATATAAACATCCATGCCTCTAATATTATGATCTTTTATCAATTAACAATTCTTCATTATGATCCCCGCGAACATACAAGTCATTGTGATCCCCAACTTCAATGTTTGGTGTTGTTGGCAACCCAACTGAGAATGGACTGGAGTCATCATACTTATCATATTACTCTTCTTCATCAATAGGATCTTCATTGAAATGTCTTTTACAACGAAGAACAACCGACCATTTATCATTTGCAGGATCATCGATATAAAATACTTATTTCGCCTATGATGCCAATATGAATGGCTCACCCTTCTCGCCAATCTTTTCAAAGGTCACTAATGTGAAACCCAATTCATCCACTATAACTCATGTGTTGTTGTCAACCCAATTACATTTAAAGAGCGGAATTCTGAAATCTACATAGTCAAACTCCCATATTTCTTCAATGACACCGTAATATGACATTTTAGCTTCACGTGGACTTTTATCCTTTGTACTTGCAAAAAAAAACGAAGACGCTTGAAGGGTGACCCCACTGTTTTAGGCGACACTCTTATCATCTTGACGCTTTGTGTAATATGAGAAACCATTTATGTCAAACCCTTCATAAGACATTACATTCAATTTTGGTTTAAAGGGGAGGCATTTTATGGTTTCAGTAAGATTATCTGGTGTTTGAGATAGTTGATGTAAGACTTTATCTTCAAACCACTTAATAAATGTCTTGTTATGCGCTCTAGCAAGCCACATTGTATTGGCTCGAGCATATTGTCTCTTGATGAAATTGGTATGTTCCTCGATATAAACACTCACTTCATCCATGTTGTGTAAAATATACAAGTGACCTTGCTCCAACTGCTCACGGTTGATTACTTTCACCTGTGATCCCAAAACTCCTTTGCCAAAATGCTCCTCAATATTCTTATCATTCACGGGAGCATCATTACCACTCAGAAAGTCATTGCAAAAATCCATAACCTCTCTCGCCACATAACCCTCAATAATACTCCCTTCAGGCCGATAATGGTTTCGAACATCACCTTTAAAAATGCTCATGTATCGTTCAAAGGGATACACCCAATGCAAGAAAACTGGTCCCAACATTTTCTCTTCCATAGTCAAGTGGACAACAAGATGTACCATGATATCAAAGAATGACGAAGGAAAATACATCTCAAGATGACATAGGGTAACAACCACTTCTCTTTGCAAATTATCGAGAGTATCAGGGTCAATAACTTTGCTACACAGACTGTTGAAAAAGAAAAAAAAGTCTGGTGATTGCAAACCTTACATGCTTCGGAAATATAGATCTAATTGCCATAGGAATTATTTGTTGGATTAGAGTGTGACAATCATGAGATTTAAGACCTATCAACTTCAGATCTTTCATTGATACCAATGTACGGATGTTGTATGAGTAACCCTGTGGCACCTTAACATTTACCAACCATTCACAAAATGCTTTCTTCTCCTTTCTAGACAACATGTAACAAGCGGGAGGTAAGTATGTTCTCCGATCGGTACTAACTACTTCTGTTAATTCTATCCTTATTCCCAGTTCACATAGGTCCATTCTGGAATTTATCCCATCTTTAGTCTTACCTGGTATATTCAACAAAGTATCGATGACGCTATCACATACATTTTTCTCAACGTGCATGACATCGATACAATGCCTGACTGTCAAAGAACTCCAATAAGGAAGATCCCAAAATATCGACTTCTTCTTGAATAAAGACTTTTCACTCCTTGTGGCCATCGTACATTGTGATCTCTTACCAAATTCATTGGCGATGTCTTTCACTCTTTCATAAACATCCTCCCCTTATATAGGTTTAGGTGCACTACGTTCCTCATTCCGTCCATTGAATGCTTTGTGCAACCTATGATACAAATGAAATTTTGGAAGAAACCTTCGATGAGAAAGATATACAGTCTTGCCGCCGTGTTTTAGTCATATTGAATCAGTGTTCTCTTCACATATAGGACATGTTTTAGATCCATTGACACTATATCCAAACAAATTCCCATATGTTGGAAAGTCATTCACAGTGCAAAACAACATAGCGTGCAAACAAAATGTCTGCCTTCGTGAAGCATCATAGGTCATCACACCTTCACCCCAGAGCTTCTTCAAGTAATCAATCATAGGTTCAAGATAAATGTCGATATCATTTTTAGATTGTCTAGGGCTCGATATCAAAGACGACAACATAACATACTTATTTTTCATACACAACCAGGGAGGAAGATTGTATATAACAAGCATAACTGGCCAAGTGATATGTTGGTTGTTCAATGTCCTGTACTGATTCATCCCATCTATATAAAGCCCATGTCTTAGATTCATGTCCTCTTCACCAAATTCAGGGTACAATAAATCAATCTTCTTCCACTGTGGGGAATCAGACGCATGTCGTAGAATCCCATCATTTTTTTTCTTAACATCTGCATGCCACCTCAAATTCTTCGCATCTATAGGATTGGCAAACAAGCATTGAAACTGTGGTATTATAGGTAGATACCACATCACCTTAGCCGAAGAACCAATTTTGGACTCCCCCGAAGTCGTCAATTTATACCTTGACGCACCACATTTCAGATAATCTTTCAAATCCATATAGTCCTTTTGAAATATACATAATCATTCTTGCATGCGTGTATCTTCTTGGCCTCCATTCCCATTGGGCACAACAATTTATTTAACTGGTATGTTGAGATCGGCAGCTCATTTCCTTCAGGAAGAATTTCTTTCAACAAAGAAAACAATGACGTGAAGCTTTTATCACTCCATTAATTGTTAGATTTCAGTTTATACAATCTCAACACAACGCTAAGCTTCGTAAACTTACAACCCGTGTATAACGGTATCTCAGCATCATGCACAACGTTTCTAAATATGGGAGGTTGATCAGTTTTGGTGTGCTCTACCCCACAACTATCCAGCATCACATCAACGATGTCTACTGGAACTGATTTGTTCACATCTACGTCATCGAAGGCAATTTATTCTTCCACACAAGCATTGCTATCGACATCCACTGGTTTTGGGTTTGAAATCTCTCCATGCCAGTGCCATTCTGTATAGCCTTGTACAATCCCATTGCACATGACATGACTTCTAATTTCATCACCAGTACTAACTTTCAAGTTGTTACCGCAATGCCTACATGGACAGTAGAACCTATCTCCAGGTTGTTTCCTATGTTCCTCGGCAAATCTAATAAAGTGATCGAGACCAGAAATAAACTCTGGGGTGCAGCTATTGCAAATGGACATCCATGATCTATCCATTCTATGATCAAAGAGAAAATAAGTATATATTACAACAAGATTAGGGTCTAGGGTAAACATATTAGAGTTTATGGTTAAAACTTTAGGGTTTATACATGTGATGTCATTCTTATATATAATAAATGTGTACCACCTATCCCATTCTTGAACACCTAATCTCACTAGTAAGTGTATAATGTGTATTGGGTTTTCAAGAAAATTTCGGCAACATTTCCCCAATGTTCTCCAAGTACATATGTACTTAGAGAACAAACGGGGAATGCTACCAGAATTTTCTTGAAAACCAAATACACATTATACACTTACAACCTAAGTGAGATTAGGTGTTCAAGAACAGTCCCAAACTGGGGACTATCCAAGATTTACTCCTAATGAGTCAATCTTGGACGGGTTTCTTGGCCAACATAATATAACACCAGTCCCTTGTTCACAGCCCCATTCAACACACAATTTTCTTATAAAAACACTTGTGGACAGCCATAACAACATATCAATGCTTCCTAAATTAATCAATGTATTATTTTATAACACAATTCATTGTGGGTATAACATAGCAAAAAACTCAACATGTCACAACAGAAACATGTCCTTAACATAATATACAAATATTTGTAACAAAACTCATTAGGAAGACCATTCACAGATATTAGTAACAAAGCATGTCCTCAATACAACATTAATTAAAAGATATTATGTTCATGTGACATCAACTTAGGGTGACAACAACATAGAGAGAGAAAGCATTCTATCATTATAATAATCACACAAAAGGCTATGTACCATCATATCTTACTTGCATTTGGGTTAGGTTAAGAATTATAACTGATCTTTTCATATATGATTAGAAACTCTTGACGAATTATAAATGTAGTATATGTGTTTCAGATAATATTGTTTGAAATTCAATGGAGGCTCACACTTCTAATCAGTACACATTATGTAGCATAAGAATTCATGTTATATATGGTATACTACTAACTAATTCTATCACATTCTCACAAACTAGGTTGATTTTAGTTTTGGGCTTCTCAAATATTAAGTCCATGGATGAGTAGGCGAGCAGGTACCTTTTAATCAAGAAGATGAGCGGCGTGGCCGCGGAAAAAAGGCGAGAAGGTCACAACTGGGAGGAGCGACGGTGGCGAGCAAGGAACAACGGCGGTAGCAGCGAGCAGGGAGGAGCAGTGGCAGCGGCGAGCAGGGAGGAGCGACACAGTGGCGGCGAGCAGGGAGCAGTAGGGAGCGGAAGGCGGTAGCGAGCAGCTCACAGCTGGGAGGAGCGGTGGTAGCATGCATGGATTCAGAGAGCAGGGAACAACGGTAGTGGTGGTGAGCAGGGAGGAAGGAGTGGCGGCAGTAGTGAGCAGGGAGAAGGAGCGACCAACCTGGAGCGCAGCGGCCGGAGGACCAGCAAACGACAGCGGTGGAGGCGAGCGGTGGCACAGGAGCGGTGAGCAGAGGAATCGTCGCTGGAGCTTAAACCCTCGAAATCGAGATGAATGAAACAGAGAAAGGGGTAGAGTCGGGCTCGTGTGGGTGCTATTAAGTTAACATTAGTTGTCAGTTATTAAATAAAACTGACACATAAAACTAAAGGTGTCGGTTCTATAGTAAAACCGATACTTATTCTCAATGATAGTCGTCGGTTTTAACTAAAAAAACCCAATGTCTATCTACATATGGCAATTAAAAAAATTGTTCTCGATTAATGACCATAGTCGTCGGTTTATATAAAAAACCGACGCTCAAAGGGTGTGAAAAAATTCCCGCGGACAGCGCTAGAAAACCCATAAGCATCCGTCACTGTTGTAAAACTGACGACCAAAATATGCCCATTTTCTGTCTCACAAATAACCTTTAGTCCTCAGTTTATTAGATAATAACTGACGCCATATGTTAAATTTTGGAGGTAATTTTTTTCGCTGGAAATTTTAGATTTGGCTGTTAATTTTAGGCGTCGGTTTGTTATTAAGGAACCGACACTGAATAAAAGTGATACCCGTGTCTCGTCACCCTTCACAGATTGATGTCGGTTTATTTTATAAACCGATGTTGTATTGTTTAGGTGTCAGTGTATTTATACAACCGACACCTTTAGAAGTGACATTATAAGCCATTTCTATAGTAGTGCTACGTCACAAGGACTGAGGTTCCTAGGTGACTGGCACTAAGTGCAAGTGGGAGTCTGTTGGTATGTATGCCCATAGAGAAAGTCATTTGATGATTGTAATTGGTTACTTTGTAAATGATTTGAATAATAATAAAGGTAATTTCCGATCTATATGTTTTAACTATATCTGAGATGATAGTGTAACATGATAGATGTCTAAATAATTATTTACTTTATGACGTATGCTTTTAGGTTCAGGACCTAAACGATGAGATCATACAGATGTTACGAGTATACATTCTTTCTTAGTCCCTAGTCAGTTGTTATTATGGAAATAACCATAGACATCAATAACACTAAAGACAAGATTGTGTGTTGGTTGATGACAAAATCTCATTAGTCATAATATAGTGATATCAAACCAAGCACATAGGTACTTGTTAGAGAACAAGTGTACCGGACAAACCCACCGTGAGAGTGACACATGGAACCATGATTTGGTAGTCACAGTCAGCTCTCACAATGATGGTGGTGAATGTGATTCTTCGACCTGAAATCACTACACTCAACATATGTCATTGTCTACACTTTGACATCATCAAATGCAGTCCTGAAACATGGGTTGTTATAAAGGTGATGATTGGGTAGCTTTGACACATGGGGCTTTTGAGGGGTGAGAGATAGATATGGGATTTGTCCTCCTAAGGGAGTTTAATGTCCATGGCCACTTGATGAGTAGGATTGAGAAAAGCATGCACATTCATGTGTGAATCAATATGTGATATTGATGTCACACACATGTCACCCAATCTTCTCTGAGATCAAGAAAATGGGTGAACGTTGAAAGGATGATTGTACCATGCCTTGAGTTCATTTAGGACATTAGTGACAAAGGAATTATACATTCACTGTACCACAATTCACGGATTATAGGATTGAAAGTTATTCTCCAACTTTCTATTTCACTTGGGTAGCACTGATGTGTGACTAGGCACCGTTCTTTGATTGTGAAGTCATAAGTGTTATGGACTTTCACTGCCAACGTGAAATGGACCTGCAAGGTCACACACGTAGGATTTAACCTAGAAGAGGAGTTTTTTCACAAACGATGTTTAGATTGATTACAAAAGGAGTTTAGTAGTTCAATTAAACACTAAATCGACTGATAGCTAAATATCATAGTGTTCAAGGTGTTGGACCGATTGATTGGAGTATCAGATTGATTGAAACTATGATTGACTGATTTGCACAAGTCGGATGCCCCAGTCGATCGACTCATGTGATGAACCGATCGGCTCAGGTTGGTGAACCCGTCGGCTCATGGGATGAGCTGATCTGATCCAGACAGGATGAACTGATCGGTTTAAGAGTTGAACCGATCGGCTCAACTGGTCCAACCGAGATCGTTTGGAAAGTCAGAAGACTATTTTGCAAATACAATTTGTTTCACTTGTAAAAATTTGATTTGGATAAGGATTAATATTTGATTAATTAGAGACAAAATTGAAAGTCAATTTGAGTTGGACCAGGACCACGAACCGATCGGCTCATGTGATGAACCGATCGGCTCAGGTGCCCCATCCGATCGGTTGAGGTTGAACCGATCGGCTCAACTCATCACCCGACCATTTCAGGGTGCGAAATGATCGGTTCAGGTGACACAATTAGTTGTTTTGTGGAAAATCTCGAACCCTTCTACTCCTATTTTGTCCCAGATTGCTTGGGGTAGTGAACCCTGTCCCATGACCCTCATATATATATAGGGGTATTGGAGGCTTCTCAAGGTACAACTCAGAACATCAGTTGCTCTGCAAAGTTATCGTTCTCTCTGGTTTTGGTAACTGAGAGAGCCCGAGCAAGTTCTACCCGATAAGGGAGGCACAGCAAGGGAAAGACAATTGTAGAAAGGCAACTAGATGCAGGAGAGTGTGTCGGTGACTAGTACACCAATAGGAGGGTGTGACTCCTTCCGATTCCTTGTAGGACTAGGAGATCGAAGTTCCAGGCTGTCTGTGTGGACGACTGCAAAGGCGGGAGACTTCTGCCGCTCGAAGGACAGTTGTCAATCTCGACAGTCCAAGTGAGACCAGGAGCTGCACAGACACCGTCCAAGACCAGAGGTGAAGACTGCACAAGTCGTGAGGTAACGTCGTCGATCAAGCCTCGGGACAAGGTACGCCTCTACAAAACATCCTTCCTATTATATAGACGTTGACGCGATTCCTTTATTCTGGGTTTGGGAGAAGAAAATTTTTGTTTTCACTGCCTTCTTTGTCTCCCCTATAACCCAACAAGATCTTCATTCAATATTGTATGTCTCGTATTGTATGTCTTGTATTGTACGTCTTTTTATTTACGTAAAATAGGATTAACAATTGCAATTTGTCATATTGTGTAAAATATTGAAAAAATAATCAATGTTCGAGTAATTATACACATATAAAATCCAATATAAATCGTAAATGTACAATACTTATAGATTTGTGAAATAATGTGGACTTTGTACAAGTACAAATTAGAATACTTATAAAAAATAGAAGGAACAAGAAAACTTGAATTTAAATATTTTTTGTAATTTGTGGTGAAATTAGATATCACAATTAAAATCTGTGGGGGAGTTAATGCATTATTTGTAGTTTGCATGGCTTTTGCATTGGTTGTAATTGTAAAATTCGACTATAGGTGAAATCTCTCTCGGAAGTGTTATTGGGCATGTTTTTTCAAAGTCTGAGTGGGGCAGCGGGTGGGAAACTACCTATGGCTAGAATTTTCCTTTTTAGACACTGCCAGTTGATTGACATAACTGGTATGACTTCATGGGGAAATGAAGTAAATTGATTTTTCTATTGTAAACATTAAGTCCGCACCACTTATGAAAATGCTACACGCATACAACCTAATGTACTATTTCAATGTCAAAAATATCATTCTATAAGATGAACCAAAGCTACTTATATATTTCCTTATTCACTCCCTTGTATCCTAATGGATTATTAAAATAGACTAGCAATACCATGGTTCCAGGAATGGGATTGCAATAATATTAGAATATACATACTAGATGAATGTGAAGCCTTCATGATCTATGGTATCGGTCCTTCTGTAAACACTAAAGGTAACACTACTCGCTAATAGCGATGATGGAATTGACAACAACACAATGAGTTCATGACAACAAAAGGAAGACCAGAAGTCCAGATGAAGGAGATGGAAATAGTGACTGTCGACAAGGGCTATCGAAGCGGAAGCGAGCACTCTCCTAATGAAAGAGAACATACACATTTTGAGAATGGGGAGTTGGTTTCTCTGTCTTGTGGATTCTCGAATGGATAGATGTCAGTTACATGATAGGAATTCTCAGAGAGAGAACCACTCCTTATATAGAATGTTCTTTATTATCTCTCCATCCATCATGAAGAGACACATTAGTTATGGGAGCCAACCCCAATCCCAATAGGCACATCCCTTCAGAAAAAGAATTCTACTTAAATATATTAATTTATTTTAAGCCATACTAAATAGGATTTTTAATATTTTCTCACTTAGCCTAAAATGCCAAGGCAGTAACATTCAACAGTTTCCCTCTGATGTTCAACATAAATACTTCCATATATGAGAGGAAGATATGAGTTATAATGGTTGATAATTAATAAATGATTACTTCCTTCTATGCACCACAATATCTAAACATCTTATATATAGTGATATAAAATTTATGAATAAGTTGACTCGAAACTTATTTCTTAGTCTAACTTGATGTCAAAGCTGACATTCTATTATAACTAGTATTGAAACAAAAATAAAAAGTCAAATGTGTGATCACACAATAAATATTACATGTCAAACACAAATTATTACACATCAAATGACTTTCAAAGACCCATATTCTTTACATGATATGTATACAATCCTAGAGCTAGTCCTTTTGTAAGAGGATCTGAAACCATATAATGGGTTCCAATGTGATCAATCACTATCATCTTGTTTCCAACTCACTCATTAACAACAAACAACTTCATGTCTAAGTGTCTGCATGTTATGGTGCTTTATCATTATTAGTAAAAGTAATTGTAACTTCATTATCATAGTATATCTGTATTGGCTTATGAATTGAATCAACAATTTTAAGATCTTGCATCATATTCCTAAGCCAAGTTACTTGTGATCATTGTTTCATGCCATGCTTTAAGCTCATCTTCGATGGTGGATGATGATGTAAAGTTTTGTTTGACACTCCTCCATGATATTACACCACTAACAAGTAGAAAGATATAGCTTGTTGAAGACTTCCTACTCTCTAGACAGCCAACAAAATATGCATCTGAATATCTCATAACCACAAGATTGTTTGTCCTTCTATAAGTAAATATGTAATCCTTTGTCCCTTTTAGGTAGTGCATAACCTTATTCACGGATCTCCAATGGTCAATGTTTGGGTTACTTTTGCAATGGAGAAGCATTCCAATAGAAAAAGAAATCTCTGGTTGGGAGCAAATCTGGAGATATTGTAGGCTCCCAACTGTAGATGCACATGGTATCTTCCTCATTTAATTCCTTAAAATATCATTACTAGGACACTACTTGGAGATAAATTTATCTCCTTTAACTATAGGTGAAGGTCCATGTGAACAATTTCCCATTCTATACTTCTGTAAAATTTAAGATATGTAAACTTTTTGGGATCTTCCAAGCATGCCATTAGCTCGGTCTTGATAGATCTCCATACCAAATACATGCTCGACTTGCCCCATATCTTTCAACTCAAAGTTGGAAGAAAGAAGTTCTTTAGTTTCATTTAATACGTTGAAGTCATTAGTTGCAAGTAGAATATCATCTACTTATGGAATCAATATTATAAATGACTTGTTCCCTCTAACCTTTAGGTAGGTACACCGACCAAACATTTTATGTTTAAACCCAAAGGTTGATATAATGGATTTAAACTTTATATACAATTTTTGGGATGGTTGTTTGAGTCCATAAATTGATTTTTTCAGCTTGAAAACTATGTGACTTACACTATCATCAATGAAACCTTCTGGTTGTTTCATATAGACTTCTTCAGAAAAATCCCCATTCAAAAAATGCAGTATTTACATTCAATAGGTGTAGCTCAAGATCAAAATGATCTACTAAGGTCATAATCATGCTAAATGAGTTCTTTGATAAGATTGGAGCAAAGGTCTCTTCATAATAAATGCCTTCCTTTTATGTGAATTTTTGGAGTGGGATCCCAGAGGGGATCTACTACCTACTCAAATGAAAAAGCAACATCTCAAATCAAACACCAACATAAAAAATGTCTCAAAAAGGGATAATATCCAATTATTCAACATGAATGTATCATCACACCAAAGTAGAAGCATAATTTAAAGATGTATCCAACCATTACAAAGTTTGTTATCATTACTAGACTTTCACCACACATGGTGAGATAAAAGAAAAAAAAACCAAAATAGGACTAGTTGTTGATCACCTAACAACATCAATAAAATCTCCCACCAAGTCTCAATTATAGTTGACATGGTTCAGGTCCACCTTGGTTGTCCTCTCCTTGTCCAACATATGGGATTGGAAGCGTACCCCCACAAAAGGAAAAGAAAAGATGACATCAACAAAAAGTTGGTATGTGCATACTAAAATAGTTTTGAGCAATTTATGGAATAAAAGGTAATCAAGTAAAGAATGCTTCACATAGAAAAGATAAAGGACTACCCGATTGGGCATAAAAGAAATAAAACAAAATAAAAGAGATAGCTGCCATTAAAACAAAACAAAAGAAATTGTGTCATACTAGCACATATAAAGAATTAGGGCACACACCCCATAATCATCAACCTACATGTATGTGAGATAAGCATAACACTAGAAAATATAAAGACAAAGGTTGTCAAGCCTCACAAACTTGAAAATTTATAGAGAATGATGTACTACCAGACTCCCAAATATATAACATGGGCCAAGCCTGACAAACATGAAACTCGGGTATGGGACACCGCCACCCCCATCCCAAATACAATAATAGGGGCATACTACCCAAAAACCAATGCAATTACACTACTCTAGTTCTACTATGTCACATAGCATGTTTAATGTAAAGTCAAGTAAAAAGTATAGTAAGATTATACAAAAGTTGCTATCATACTAATGGACAACATAAAAATCCACCAAACAAGTGGCAAAAGATATCACATATCATCAAATATTATTCAAGCATTAACAACATATAAGAAAGAGACCAAGAGAATGCCCAAATATGATCACAAGATCAATACCAAATAAATTAGTTCACATGAACAATAATTTTCAAAAGAAAGAATATTGTGTAGGCTATTGTCCTTAGGACCAAGAGAAAGATGAAAATAGGTGAATTGATCAAAAGGAATAATAGGATATTCAAACATATATTAAACCAGAGTCTAAATAGCCCAAAGTCCAATCTAACTCCAAGCCTAGGCCTCTAAAGAACCGATTAAATATATATGTAGAATTAGGGTTAGGTTTACATTAATTATTCAAAACCCTAAAATTTGCCTATTTAATATTATTGAATTAGATTATCAAGACCATGCCACATTTTAGACTATAATTTTCTGATTTCGAAAAGTATTTTACTATATTTTTCTGAGTTATAAATTATTAGTTACAAATTATTACTTATTTAGGAAAATCCATTAAAATCACCTTTTGAAAACATTATATTTACAAAAAAGACTTAGAACCATTAGATTGATTATATTTTTCTAATTTCAGATCATATTTATTATATTTTTTTGAGCTATAAATAACTAGTTATAAATTTTTGAAAATCAGCCAATCACGGGAGACAAGAAGAGGGCGCTTACACTGAGTTGGCCCATTCATGGGAGGACAACTCAGTGGGCCCCATAGACAAACTCAATGCTCAAAAAGCACAAAACTAGGGGAAAGTATGAAAATGCCCTTCTTTGGAAAACAAAAGCAAGAACGAAAATAGGAGGGCAACATGGAGAATTAACATTGAGGATTCATCCTCTGATCCCACTCTTGCACCATGGATGAAGAGAAGCACTAGATGGAGTAGTTAGCAGGCAAGCCTGGCTCCCTTGTGCCAGGAAACAATCCCCTACTCCATTGTCGTAAGACCATGAGGTCAGGAAAACAAAGAGAATGCAAAACCATGAGGAAACAAGCCCATCATAGGTGCAACTCGTGGAAGAAGGAAAAGAAAGGGGAAGTCGGGTCATACCTTGGAACTAGACAACTGATAGCTCTATTCTCATTAGAATATCACCATGAACTCTCCACAACATGCATCAACACACATAGGTTAATCTGAGTCCATCCTCCTTGGTCTGAAAACAAGTAGTAGGGGTCCGAGGTTGTGGGGAAGAAGAGGTCATCGCAAGCTGCAAAAAAATCCCCACAACAACAAGTACCCCCAAGGATGGTGTGTAGGGAAGCAATTTGATAGAGGAGTTTCCAACACCAAGTGTATGACTCAGGAATAACTCGTGGGAGATGGAGTAGGTCGAGAACTATGGAAGGGTGTTTGGGAAAATTGAAGGTAGAGGAGAGTTGTGAGGGTGTTGGTGATGGTTTTTAGGTGGATAGGTAGGGGTTTTATAGATTGGCATGTGTTTGTAAAACTGGGGCTCGATGCTACTTTTGGGCATTTTGTTAATTCAGAGAATTAGGGTTCGAGTGAGGGCTCATCTTGCATGGAACTGAAAAAGAAAACAGATGGAGGAAAAATCATGAGAAATAATTGAGAAACAAGGGAGATTCATGGTAGAGAAAATCAGGACCATTATTCACACATGACTAGGTCTCCTACCCAAGGCAGAAGATGACCCATATCTATCAGATCAGGGATCAAATGGTCTACGTTAAATCCAAAATCAGTGAAAAGCATGACATTATATACTTTCCAAATCTTATTTGAAATGAAATGATATATTTGATTATTTGAGCTCTTTCTCTCACCTCTTTTGATGGTGCAAGCGAACCCCAAATTAAAAGAAATTTTGTAGATAGGCCAATTAAGGAATGTAGATCTGAATTTGCAATTAGATTTCATTTTTGAAAACTTTTGATTCATTATATTGGGAAATCTGATTTTCTCTTTCCTCATGCATTTATCGCTCTAGGATTCTCCAAATTTGATGAAACTTCACCCACAAGTCACATTAGATATGTTGAATATGAATATGCCATTACTTTCATATGTTGAAGTTATATCTATATTTATTTAATATTTTGAAGAGTCTACACACTTTCTCTATCCTAACTTCTCGTTTTCATCAATTATCTTCCAAATTGGATGAAAATTCACCCAAAGACTATTTTTAATGTCTATATTATGAATCTAAGATTATTTTCTACTTTTAGTGTTATTAAGTATTTTATTTCATATTTTTAAGGAATCACCTTTTCTTTTCTGAATAAAATAGGTGTGGTTATTATTATCCTATGTTTTTGTGAAACTTGACCTCCAAGCCAAATCATATCCAAAGAAAATGAATCTAAGGTTGTCTTAACCAATTAGTTCTCCTTTTATTAATTTATCCCTTTATTCATTATTACCACTATTTCTCATTTTAAATAATTCATGATCAGATTATGTTGCTTAAAGAGTTATTATTCATCTTTTTATCTCTTCTTTGTTCTTAAGGTTTATTGAAAATTCTAGAATGAATTTATCTTATCAATTTCTCATGAACTTTGTTAATTCTATATTTATTTGGATAATGTAACATTTTCTCTCAATTATGAACACTTAGTCTTACAATGCATATTAGCTCGCTTATCATCATATCTTAATCATCATTACCTCATGTGACATATTTTATGCATCCTTTATTGATATAATGATTAATTATGAAAGCATTAAGCCATATTTGTTTCTATGTCCACATGTTCGAGTGATTTATTTATGCATTAACATGTTAGGGTTTCAATTTGCTACTAATGTGTAATTCATTATCCTTGTTTGGTTAAGCCCAAACACTAGGGTCTCTAACTTCATAACCTTGGAATAGGATTACGTCCTAGATTTTGGTATGTTTAACATACCACCCCTTAAAGGGATTCATCCTCGAAATCAAAATGTCCATAACTAACAAACAACTATTTACCACCCCTTAAAAGAGTTATCCTAATAAGTCAAGAAAATCTATTGGTATAATGGTAACTTCCTTACATTCATCCACAAGGTATCGTGCAAAAAGGAAACATAACATTAAAATCTAACTATGGGGCTAAGGGTTACCTTCAACATGGTCATCATCATAGACTTCTTGACCATCCAATGCAAAAAATCTTCCAGCTCGCCTTTCCACATGTCTTCTACCATTATTGTTATCGTTATTCTGATTAGGCAATTTAAGGTTGTTGTTGTTAAAATGGTGTGGGTCCATTAAGAAGCTTTGGGAACTTAGTTCGAATGTGTCCATGTTCATTTCAATAATGACATATCAGTGGAGTGCCTTGCTGAGATCTATCCTGAGAACACTTCCTTGGAGGATGGTAACCATTTCACTTAGCACACATGTCCCATTTATGTTCATCTCCTGAGTGCTTCGTCTTCTTGTCAAACTCCCTGGGTTGAAACCTTGGGTAAGATTCCACAGCCAAAAATTTATCAACCATCTGCTGAATGGTCAAGGGCAGTTGTGGTATAAGAGCATGTCCCGCATTGTAGTTGAGTCCTTGTAGATATAAGTCAGATCTACGTTCTTAACTAAGTCCAGAAGCAAATCTCTCAAGCAATAGTATCTTTTGCACATAAGAAGAAATAGATATTGAACTTTGCTTTAAATTGTAGAACTCAACTTCCTTCTTCTTTAGAGAAGTAGTGTAGATGTACTTCCCATGAAAAAGCACCAAAACTTCTCCTTGGTCATGGTAGAGACATTAAGAGTCCTTGCTATCCCATTCCACCAAACACGAGCGGGTCCATTCAAAAAATATGAAACAAATATAACCTTGTGGTGTAGAGGGCATGCCATACCAACAAAATTCCGCTCCATGGCTAGCAAAAAAATCATCAGCTTTGTTTACCATCTCTATTTCACCTTCACCCTTGAAGGAGGGTAGATGCATCTTCATGAATTCTATTATTGAATACTTTATGGAGCCATGTTTTAGGGCTTCATCCTCTATCTTTTTTAATAATAATCACATCCAAACATTGTAGATTGCAAGCCATTCCCTCCAATGTGATCTTTTATGTCAAATGCACTTATGCCTCCTTTTGTGTGTTTTTAGGGTACTTATATATGCATTGATGCAAGGGAGGGAGATGAAGAACATCTTTGGGTCCTTGAACCCCAAAATTGGACATACCTTTTCGCTAAGCTCTTTTTGGAGGTACAAGAATCAATCCAAAGCAAAAGGAGGCAAAATGGAGAAGGTTAAATGGAGATCAATAGAAAGAAGCCACAAAACAACTATGCCAAATCGCCATGGTCATGGGGAATTAAGCTCCAAGAGTTATAATGAAGTCGCCAAGTTTGTACATGAATGAAGATAGCAGTGGTCAACAAAATAATCATGGTCACTAAAGACACCACGACTGTGGTAATCAGAATGGCCATGGCTAGTGCATTCCAACTCACCTGTGGTCAGCCAAACAACGGTGGTGATCTATTCCTCAAGACTCCAAAATTCAATAGTGACAACTCATTTTACACGTGAATGACAGTGGTCGTGACCATCAGCACGACCGTGACCCTTAAAGGCCACCTCACTCGTGGTGACCCCCACGACCATGGTGAGTTGAAGACAAGACAACCTCAGAGTGACCTCGTCTGTGGATACCTCCTCCAACACAGTCGTGTTACCCAACACGGTCGTGGTTCCATCTAGCCAAAATGATTGTAGCCCCCACCACGGTTGTGGCCACCATACATACTTACACCTAACCTCCACCTTCTACCTTGGCTATTCCATTTCCCACAACCATGCCATATAACCCCCACCATAGCCGTGGCACCTCTCCACTATCATGGTGACCATCTAAAACTACCCATTTTCTCCATTATTTTTTCCTTTTTACACCGACTTATGCTAGTGCTTCCCACCCACCTATATATACATAGATGACAGCCACAACATGAAGGTTAGCTTATCCCTAGCTACTCTATAGCTCCTTCATCCACTTACTTGCATTTACTCCCCTCACCTACCTCACACTCCATTTTCCACTCCATTTCCACCATACAAACCTAGTTTTCTAGGTTTCCCACCATAATCCCCCATATCTCCATGATATTCACCCACCTTAGAGGAGGATCCACGCCATACAATAGCTACAAGGTTAAGGAGAATATGCTTCCACGAGCTCCATGGATTCCTACCCCTTTCTTCTCCTTTCTTTGCTCTTTTGTATGATCGTGTCTAGCTAAGCCCCTAGTGATGGGTTGTTTGGGGTTAAAATGTTACTTTGATACCATGTTGGGACAAAATAACTTGTAATGAACATATTTTACATTCTATAATGATTTCCCCTTGCTTATATCTCATTTCCCATTATATTGCTTGTGGTTTGTGATTTTAAACATGGATTGCTTGTTTAATGATGCTTGAAGACACTTAGCTTCTAGGGGAAATTGAATGTATGTGGTTACCTTAGGAATGTCTCCTAGGTCCAATTAGTGAGTCCCTAGATATCCCCCTTTGTTCCTACATACAACTCCCTTCTCTTACAAGTAGGTGTGGGATCTAAGTAGCTAGAGTAAGTTTGATTAGTGAAATTTCCTAGAGGTTTATAAAGGCTAGATGGTAAGTAACATGAGGTGAAACACCCTCATCTCTAATCCCATTCCTACCGTTGGATCTCAACTACCCTAATACCACTTACCCTAGAAACCTAGATTTTCCAAGTCCTATTAGAATTACACCTATCCCTAGTTCTCTAACCAGTAGTATAGGGTACATTGCATTAGCACTTTCCTTGTTGTTTGGTTTGGAAATCTAAATAGAAAATATAAAACTTTCTTGTTATATAACCTTCCGCAAATAATATCAAAGTTTCATTCTCGAGCGACCCACCTATGCATCTCATTGCTTAAAACATACCTTATCTTCTTAGCTTGTTAATGCTAGTTTAGTTAATTGCCTTTGTTACTTCTTAACTAATAGCTTAGTCATTGATTGTTAGTTATTTCTTAAGTATTTAGGGCTCTCCCGAGGTTGCTTGTGTTAATTTAGTTAGCTAGTGATTACTTAGACTCCTGCTTGCTTTATTTCTTAGCTTGCCTCTTAGTTGATAATTTGAATTAATAGCTTGCCTCTTAGGGTCATTGCAATAGCTTGGTTGCTTGTCTTTCCTAGTTTCTTGGTCTTAAATTGCTTAGGGTAATAAATGGTTATTCTTAATCTAGCTTCTTTCTTGTTGTTTCTGGATTTCTATTGAAGTGTAATCAACCAAAACCAACTTAGCTCAAGTGCCCCCTCTCCCTGAGGATTGACCCTACACTCCACTTTAGGAACATGGCTAACATTAACTTAGCTCAAGTGCCCCCTCTCCCTGAGGGGGCACTTTAGGATCATGGCTAACATCAACTTAGCTCAAGGATTGACCCTACCCTCCACTTTAGGAACATGGCTAACATTAACTTAGCTCAAGTGCCCCCTCTCCCTGAGGATTGACCCTTCTCTTGCCACTTGCCTATAATACAACATGACCCCTTGTGGTTGCAGGTGAAGTGAGAATAGTCTAAGGCGGTGTGTTGGACTAGGTCCCATTATAAATTTTGAAAGATCCATTGTGTGTTTTCCCTTAGTGTTGCATCTACTCCTGATCTAGTTGATTAGTGTGTGACCTTAAGGAGATCGCACCAAGCTTTTTGGTGCTGTTGTCGGGGATAAAGTCACTCAGCCTAGCTAGTTAGTGTATCTTAGCTTTTCCTACTTCCCTCACCATTGCTATTCTTTATTCTTTGTTTACTTTTGCATACTAGCTTTCTAACTTGGGTCTTGTTGCTTGTTTTGTATTGTTCAGGTGACAGTTTTGCATGAGCAGTACACGTTCGAATTGTACCAACTTAGTGCCATACCACCCCAAGATAGGTAGAAGAAGATGACAAAGCCACTATAAACAACACCAATCAGTTGAAATGGAAGGCCTTGATCGTCATGGTGAAGCTCAACCACAAACCAACCACCCTCTTCATGAGTACTTCACCCCAGGCAACTACAACTCCCCAATTTCCACCCTTGTTGACAAAATATCGGGTCAACAATTCTCCATTCCACCATCCCTTCTCGAACTCTTTCCTACTTACTATAGTATGGAGTATGATAATCCCTACCATCACATAGATGAATTCCTTGAAACTTGCTCCACTTTCCACACACCCACCACCAACAATGACTCAATCAGAAGAATCCTCTTCCCCTTTTCCCTAAAATAGAAAGCTAAGGAGTGGTATATCTCCAAGCCTAATTTAGTGACATGGAACATGACGAAGAATGAGTTACTTAAGAAGTTTTACGCAATCGCCAAGTTGACTCAGATGCAGAGATGCATTACCTCCTTCTCATAGAAAGAGAATGAACCCTTCCATGAAGCTTGGGAAAGGTTCTGAAAGCTCCTATGTGACTTCCCTCATCATGAGGTACCTTTGTGATAGCTTGTTCATGCATTCAACACCAAGCTAGTTGAGTTGAGTCAAAATAGTGTTGATTCTTCATGTGTAGGAACATTCATGTCAAAGCCATCGGAGAAGTTTTGGCTCCTATTTGAGCATCTTAGTGAGAATTCGCATCACCGAACTTCAACTAAAGGGGAGCAATGTGACTGGAACTACATTCTTCCACCCCCTCCTACAACACCTGTCAGAATAGAAGCCAATCCCCAAATGATGAATATGATCGTGGATATGATGAACATGATGAAGAACCAAGCAAGAGGTTATTCTAGCCAATCAACAATGGTAGTTGATGTCATGGATGAAGAAGTGAATGCTTTGCATGCCTTTGGGAACTACAACAACCAAGGTCCAATGTCCAACTCTTATACTCCAGAGAGGATAAATAATCCTAACTTCTCATGGAAACAACAAAGCAAAGAGGGGCAAGGGCAGACAAGGCAGCATCAAGGCATTATGTACAACTCTATGTTTGAAGAAGAAGTTCTAGGAAGACTAACGAGCCTTGATGAAGTGAAGAAAGTTGTGTCCTCTTAAGGGAAAAACATCATCCGCCTTCAGAAAAGGCTTGATCAAATTTCCCTTTCACTTACCCACCGTGAAGAAAGGAGGCTCCCATCTCAACCTGTGGCCAACCCAATCAATGATGGCGGTTATATAAGTACTACTCAAGGTGCTCATGTCCCACTACAAGGCCAAGTACCCCCTCTTCACCAATACCAAGGGCCACCCAACCCTTATTCTCCTCTACTACCACAACTCCCATACAACTACTAATACACTCCACCTCCACCTCACTCATACCAACAACCCCCTCCACAATATAACCCCCATCCACCTCAACCTCATCCACAATTCATCCTCTAAAACCCCAATCCACCACACCCAAGACCACCACCACCTCAACAACAAAAACCACCTCCACATGATTCCTCTTCTACTACCCAAGAGCATGTGAAGGCAATGACAATGTTCAGGAGTGTTAGGACCTTGGAGAAGCCACTCTATTGATAGTGCAGCCAGTGATGATAGAATTGATACTGTGATCAGAGATTTTGATACTGAGATTCAGGTTGAGGATACTGTGATAGGTACTAGGGTTGATACTATGATATAGAGAGATGATACTATGATTCATGTGATACCACTTGATTATTCTACTCACTTGAGTCAGTTCGGAGCACAACTCCCTCCATTCCCAGATGCACTTGAAGAACCTTCCAATGAAAGAAGGAAGAAGAAGCACACTGAGGACATCATGGAAACTTTTATGCAGGTCAAGATCAATATTCCTTTGCTTGATGAAATAAAGAAAATCCTGTCTTATTATAAGTTCTTGAAAGACTTATGCACATTCAAGAGGAAGACACAGGAAGGACACCAAGTAGAGTCAAGCTCACAGAGCAAGTGATCTCAATTTTACAACACACCATGCCAAGAAAGAGAAAATATCCTAGTGCTCCCATCTTCTCTTTCTACATTGGAGCACAACGCATCGACCAAGCTCTCTTTTTTTGGGTTGTAGTGTAAATCTGATGTTGTATGATGTGTTTGCTGAATTGCAAATGGGACATCTGGGACCAGTTCACTAAACTTTACAATTGGCCGGTCGATCTGTGAAAACACCTAGTGGGAATGTTGATTATGTGTTGGTCAGACTTGATGATGAGACCTCCATATTCTTCCCTATTGATTTCATTGTGTTGTACATGGAAAAATACTTGAGGAAAGTGCCTATTATCTTGGGGAGACCATTCTTGTCTATGGCCAATGTAGTGATCCATGTGAGGATCGATACCATGTATGTGACTTTCATGCACATAAAGATCTGGTTAAACATTTTCAAGTCTTTTTCTAAGGTCAAGGAGATAGGTGCTATAGAGTAGGATTGTTATCTTATTGAGTGTCTTGAAGAGATTGTAGAAGAATGTCTACCTACATGGATTCAAACTGCCACACAAAGTAGAGGTCTAGATCCTATTGTGGAATTTTTCGATGGTGATGATGATGAGGACGAGGAAGAAGAGTTGGCCTTAGTGGTTGTAAGTGAGGACTTCCCTTCCATTTCTAAACCATTGTAGAATTCCCTTGAAGAGCCTCCCATTCTTGAACTCAAGTCTCTTCCCGAAGGGATAAAATATTCTTTCTTAGGATCCAATGACACCCTCCCGGTGATCATTTCCTCTATCCTTTCTCCAAACAAAGAAGATGCCTTGAAGGAGGTATTGAAGAAAACATTCATGCCATTGGATGTTCCGCTGCTAATTTGTGGGGTATTGACCCCTTCACTTGTGTCCATAGAATCTACCTTGAGGATGATGCTAGACCAACCCATCAAATGCAAAGACAGTTGAATCTGAAATTGAAAAAAGTTGTAGAGAAAGAGGTCATGAATCTATTAGGTGTTGGAATCATATATCTCATTTCTGATAGCCCATGGGTGTGTCCCATCTAGGTTGTGCCCAAGAAGGGTGAGATCACAGTAGCCGAGAATGAAGATGGGGAGTTGATGCCCATAAGAGAGCAATCCAAGTGGAGGATGTGCATGGACTACAGAAAGTTGAATGAGAAGACCAAGAAAGACCATTACCCTCTTCCATTCATTGATCATATCTTGGAGAGATTAGAAAAATAGAGTTTCTATAGCTTTCTTGATCGGTACTCCGGTTACTTCCTGATAGTTGTTCATCTTGCGGATCAACAAAAGATGACATTCACTTATCCCAGTGGTACTTTTACTTATAGCAGGATTCCATTTGGGTTGTGCAATGCTCCTTCTACTTTTCAAAGACGTGTGACATCCATCTTTGCTAATATGTTTGATTTGTCACTGGAAGTCTTCATGGATGATTTTTCATTGTTCTATAAGACTTTTGATGAACATTTGCTCCACCTAGAAGTTATGCTTGAAAGGTGTATCAAGATTTATTTAGTCATATCTTGGGAGAAGAGTCACTTCATGGTTCCTGAAGGAATTATTTTGGGTCATTGAGTTTCCAATGCCATAATGGAGGTTTACATGGCCAAAGTGGGCTTAATTTCCACTCTCACTATTCCTTCCTCCATAAGACATGTCTGATCTTTCTTGGGGCATGTGGGTCTATCTCGATTTAATCAAAGACTTTAGTAAAATATCGAGGCCACTTTGTCACTAGCTTGAGAAAGATGTGGAATTTAACTTTGATGACAAGTGTGTTGAAGCCTTCAACCACTTGAAGCATAAGCTCGTCTCTACTCCTATCATTTAGCCCCCAAATTTCTCCTTTCCATTTGAAATCATGACCGATGCATCAGATATGGAAGTGGGGTTGTGTTGGGCCAAAGGATTGGTTGAATTCCAAATGCCATCTACTATGCAAGAAAAACCCTTAATGAACCACAAAGGAACTACACCACCATGGAAAAGAGTTGCCTGTCATGATTTTTACTCTTGACAAGTTTCATTCTCACTCTTACAAAACAATGTGGTGGGATAAACAGATCATGCAAACTTAAAACATCTTTTGTCAAAAAAAAGAATCTAAGCCAAGGTTGATTCGATGGATTCATTATCTCTAAAGTTTGATTTAGAGATTGTTCACAAGAAAGGAGTCAAAAATTATGTAGCCAACCATCTCTCCCGTATTGAGGCACCCTATAATGACAGTAACCAAATCAAGGAAACAATGCTACACGAGCAGCTTTTCTTAACTTTGTCCACCCAAAGACTGTGGTACAAGCGCATAGCTAACTTTGTAGCCAGTGGTAGGATACCAAGTACTTGGACTATGACGACCGCTATCAAACTGACAACTTTATGGTACCAAACTACATGGAAATAACCATTAATAGTAGAATAACAAAAATCATTAAAAATTAAAACCTTTATACAAAGAGATCCTTTACCAATAAATTTTTCCAAAAAGAACCACATCAATATATAAATCATTCCATCACCTTGTAAGCATATGAGATAACAATTTCTTTACCAAAACATATACAAAAGCAACATTATGCATCAAGGATTACTAGCCAAAATCTGAGATCATCATAAAACTATTTATGCACTATCTCCCAAATACCTAAGAGTACAAGGACGACACATAGGACTCTATATCTACAAGACACATAACAACACACTCACCCTGAGCGGTTACTACTGTCCTTACTGCTGGTGCCCTCCCTCTGTTGCACAATCTCTTCCTCAACATGCACATCCACCTAAAAAGTTGTAGAACCATGGGGTGAGGTCCATATCTCAGCAGGAGATATAACCCTCCTCCAAAAATATTATTATCATATACACATCTTATGAAAGAGAGTATAAGAAACCTTTACTGAATTAAGTAGGTATAACTACTTGTTAAATGTAGAGTAGATCAATCTTTATCATTTAAGTAGTTACAATAACTATGACTGAGCAATATACCGTCTCATTATTTTTAAATGAATATGAAGAACATGTATAATATTTATCAATTAAGACATGTAAAAGTAATTCAAGCCTCATTCAATGTTTCCATATTTGATCCTTAAGAAAATACACTATACGACTGATTACATTTTTAAACAATCCATCTTATGCCTTAAAGAGATGGGAATATAGCTTCCATGATCCAATTGACCACCGTAAAGTAAGCATCAATGCCATAAAGGACTTATGGAAGAGCTGAAAACCACGACCTCTCCTATCTCGGTTAGTACAAGATTATTGGGAGACACATATGAATCAATTTGTATTATAGCTAGCCTAGTTTATAGTGGATCTTATCTAAAGAGATGCATTGTGTAGCATGTTCTCTTATCAGGGTGTGCCCTATAGTCAATCTTGATTATATCAGGGTGTGGTCCGTAACCAATCTTGATTGTTTATTGAGTCACGTTACAACCACACTCTTATTTGGGTATGACTCAAAGTCAATCCTAATATTTAGGGTATGGTTTGTCGATGATCCTATTATTTAAGGATACAAGGATATGACTTACACCACCACATAATCAATAATAGGAACTCTGAGTAAAACTCATTTCATCATTCAACAAATCCTAACACTGAATGGATCTATGGCCAGGGCAACTACTTTTTTAGTTCACTTGATAGACTAAGTGCATTACATCATATTTCATCATCAATCAAGTTACAAGCATGAATTATAGATAAATGCTACATAGAAAGGTGTACATTATGTTCAAGAAATCTGGAATCAATTGGAACATATCCTATTACACTCATCCTAGGATCTCAATCCCCTAAACACTTTACAAGGAATCTCAGCCCTTCAACATCATCATTATCATGATCACATGTTTAGGTATCTACCCTCAGTTCATTATTGAACAATGTCACCTTTTACCATGTAACAATCATCTCTAGGTTATCAAACCCATATATATATATATATATATATATATATATATATATATATATATATATATATATCTTACTTTTTGTAAAAGTATATCACATAGCTCACAAGGCCTTACATAATTTGTATTTTTCTAAATCATCATATCTCATACCTAGCTATGCTCATCATTTTATACCATTTGCATGGTTAGGATTTCATATAATATTGCAATATCAAGTTAATATCATGTCCATGCCATAAATAGAATCATTCAAATTAATACCCTCTCATAATTAAGGTTAGGGTTTCCCCTTATAGCCGATTTAGGGCCTTCAAGTTCATAATTATCAATCAAATCCTAATTTCCATCATAAGGGCTATACTATTACCATAAGTGTTCGAGCATACTTCATCAAATATCATCAATTGATTATCAACATGAAGTATTACTTTTCTCATATGAGTAGTACAAGTTTCTCTCTCATCCTTACTAGGATATTGTCTTCAACATACTTATAATATTGATTTAATCCTATTTAGGGCTTATCATCCTACACTTAGTATGATGTATCCATCTCATTACTTCATAATGTATCCATTGATTATATTCAACGTGTATCGGCCTACACTCATCAAGGTGTATCGGCCTTCACTCTAATCTTTGTGTCGACGTAGACACATTCACTTGTGTCGGCCTAGACACAACTATTTGTGTCGACCAAGGCACATCAAGAGGTGTCGATTTAGAGGTGTTTAGAGTATGATAATTTGTATCGTGCTTAAGGTATATCGACCATAGAGTATTCTTGTGTGTATACCACACTATCATATTCGGTATTGGCCACTCAATCAACTAGTGTGTTGGCCTCACCATCAATTAGGGAATCGACCACTCAATCAACTAGTATATCAGCCACACCATCAATTAGGGTATCAACATCTCAATAAACTAGTGTGTCGGCCACACCATCAATTAGGGTATCGACCACTCAATCAACTAGTGTTAGCCACACCATCAATTAGGGTATCAACCAGTCAATCAACTAGTGTGCCAACCACACCATCAATTAGGTTATCGGTCACTAGGGTATCTCGTGTACCTTCTTCACCGCCTTAGTTTCTTTCACCTATTGACCTCACTACTACTTGGTGTGTTGTCCAAGACCTCAAGGAATGTGTTACTCACACTTTCACAAAGTATGTCGGGCTAAGTGTATCACCCATCACACATGGGTCGGGCAAGAGGGATATTAGATTAGGGTTAGGGTTGGTCATATCGGCCTCTACACTCAAGTAAAGCATCATGGTTTGATACTCCATCTCTTAAGACATCTCTTGGTCATGAGGAGCTAGAGTCATTAAAGCATATCATTCTATAGTGTCTAACATGTCGACCTAGCTCCTCTAGGTCATCAGGGATCAACATCATTTTATTTTAGGCATCATAAGTTATGATAGCCATCCACAATAGAGTGCAAGTATATGTTAACTTAACTATTTTCAAGGTATGTGTTTGTCTTATTATTTAGCCTTGGGTTACAGATTTAACAACTGTGAGGATAGTAGTCCTACATATGTAACAACCAATAGAATGTTAGGAATTCATGTGTATCATTTTCCATTCATACACCCTTATATCGGGCTAGGGTTTCCAAAAACCTATATCGATTTGTGTATAGAGTTTTCCATCATCTTCAAGCTCCAACCTTCCATCCATTACTACTCTAGTTTATGGACAAAAACCCCATATATCCATTAGAACTCATAGATACATTATTCAAACAAGAAAAGTCAAAGTAGATAAGAAATCATCAAGTATTGCATGATAGAGGGTGAATAATAATAAAGTTGAGTTCAAGTTATATGACCCACCTTAAGATCAACACAAGAGCTTCAAGCTCCAATGATCCACGTTCCCAAGGTTGAAGATGACTTATCAAAAGTCCAAGACTTGATCCAAACACTTATATATGAAAGAAGATATCCTAGTAAGGAACTTGGTGAAGAAGGAAGGAAAAGAAAGAATCATGATCCGAGAAGCATATTCTTTATACGGTTGAAGATGATCATATATTTACCTTAGATAAGTTGCTCATCCTTCCCCTTTCTCCTTGATCTCCTAGGGTCATCCACCAAACAAGAGATAGAAAAGTATTTGAAAGGTTTCTTAGGAGGTGAAAAGACATGTATATATAGTTGAGGTTCATGAAGGACAGTATGTGTAAGGTGTCTTCACCATGTGCACTTAAGTGACACGTGTCCATGCATTGTGACTTCATGCATCCATAATTATCTTGCCATGCAAAAATCTTGAGGATAATAAAAAGATAAGATATCGGCCATTGGGTATCTTGCTAGACAAGATATCACAACCCAATCTCACTTTATGTGCCAATCGATACTACTTTTCTAGGAACATGTAAATCGATAGACTTCTCCTACTTGAGGTTCTTAGCCTGTTATGAACACTTTCAAAGGTTACCAAACCGACATTAGACCTTCTCTATGGATTCCAAGCACTCAACACTTCTTTGGTTCTTTCTCCTCAATAATTGCTACCATTCAACCAAGATTCAAACAAGGGGCCCCCTTCTTTCTCTCTACTCTAGATGATGCTAAGAGATAAAGGGAACACTCTAGAGGTGATAATTTGCACATAAACCCCTCATTTGGGTAACTTGAAATCTTTACCAAAGTTATCATATAAAGCACAAAAAAATTGCAAATAAGTTCAAAATTGAGAAATAAACTCTCCTCAAGTCTTAATTACTTTCCAAAAGATTAAGACAAGGTTCTTAAAAAACATACTTAGGAACAACTTATAGGGTTATCCCTAAACCTAGGTCAGGAGTGCTACAAGTTATCAACCCCTAACAAGGGTTTCGTCCCCGAAATCACACGAGAAAAGAGAAGGATACTTCCTCCTCATTTCTTCGTCCAACTCCCATGTGCCTTCTGCAATGCCACGATGATGCCAAAGTACTTTCACAAGAACTATGTCTTTATTTTTCAACTTCTTTATTCTTCTATCAAGAATCAACATTGGACCTTCCACATAGCATGTATCTTCATCTAATTCTACCTCTACAAGTTGTAATACAAGCTCTGTATCAGGGTGACATTTTGTAAACATAGATACATGAAATACTGGATGTAGTCTATGGAACTCAGGTGGTAGTTCCAACTTATATGCTACCTTTCCAACACGTGGTATCACAAGATAGGGTCCCATAAATCTAGGAGCCAACTTACCCCTCTTCTCGAATCTGAGAACACCTTTCCAAAGAGAGACCTTGAGATACAATTTATCTCCTACTTGGAATTGTAAAGGTCTAGGACGATTATCAGGATATGATTTCTATCTGTCCTGTGCTGCCTTTAAGGGTCTGAATGGTTTGATGTAATTTGTCCTGAAAATATTGGAAGTCAAGTTCCCTTACTAATTTCACTTTACTAGTTCGATGAAAGTGTGAAGCTCGACTTTCCCAGTTTACCCTAGGCTTCAGGTGATATATATACGTTTCTAATAATGGCTTCCATAGAAAACCAATGGGAAAACATGTTACGTGTCTCACCCGCTCCGTTCTTCTGACTGAGCGGAGACTCAATAGGGCATGTGTTCTCCTCGTCGTCCTCCACCGGGTCATCCACCACCATCTCGACCGCGTCTCCTACCACTCCCAGGACTCCTCTCTCCCGCTTCAATCCCCAGCACTAATCGCCCTCGGCAGCACCCCGAGATGATGATTCTAGGGTTTTCCCATCCTTGCCAGGCGATCGGATCTCCTCGTATGCCAAAGTTTCCATCGACCTCTGTTGTCCACCATGGAAGGGGGCACAACTGGCATGAAGATGCAGGAGGAGGAAGGGGAACTCAGATGGTGTCGAGGATCACACTATGAGGGTTCTCGAGCTGCAGATCATGTCTCATCGGTGTATTGTTGGAGTGAATGCATGAGCAGTATCCAATTTAGCAATTCATGTCCAGTGATGATGGGTTCCGTATCTTCAGGTGATGGAATACTGATTGTCATTTCCATTCGGGTGTTCCCCTATTCCAGATCTGATTAAGAATGTCATGGATTCTATTTTATTAGATCATTGATGCCTTGAAGTTGTTCGGTGTAATACCAAACACATATATTAGCATGTTTGGTGTTATGCACTGAAGGCATTTGATGGAAATCTCATATTGTTAATTATATAGTTCTTATTACTATAACAAGTTTGTTGAATGATTTTATATGAAGCGAAATTGTAATCTTGTTTGCACGAATCCTTTTTATGAGATGTCTGGCAAAATATTACATATAGAAAATAATTTAAATGGCTTTTGTAGCCATTGAGAATGTTACATACATCATGTTAAGCAAATTACAACAAGCCAATCATATGGAAGTCAAGTTTTAGGAAAACTCATGTTTCAAACCAATCATCCAGAACTCATTATCTCATAATTTAATTTCATTTCTGGTAAAAAACATTCCTAGAAAGTTATATTTACACAAAACCGGTTAGACCCTAATCATTAATGATTACTAGTTTAGGACCAAGAAGTTGGTATTCTCCTATTTCATACCAGCATAATGGAGATCTAAAACATCTACCATACAATGCTTCATATGGTGTCATATCAATGCTTTTCTGATAACTGTTATTGTAGGAAAACTCTATCAAACTCAAATGTATATCCTAGATACCTACAAATTAAAGAACACATGCCCTGAGAAATTCTTCCAAACTATGTATATTCCTTTTAGATTGTCCATCTGTCTGAGGGTGTAAAGTAGTACTAAACTTTAACTGTAGACCCAAAGTTGTGTGTAATCATTCCCAAAAGTGACTTGTAAATGGAGGACCTCTATCTGACATAATTGTTGTTGGGACTCCGTGCAACCACACTATCTCAACTACATAAATCTATGCTAGTTTCTCAGTAGTGTATGTTGTTTTAGCAGAAAGAAAATGTGCCGACTTTGTCAACCTATCAACTATCACCCAAATGGAATCGTGACCTTTGGTTATTCCAGGAAAACCAACTAGAAAATCCATTGTCACATGATCCCACTTCCACTGTGGTATAGGTAATGGTTGTAAAGTTCCTACAGGCTTCTGGTGCTCAACCTTAACTGGCTGACACACTGGACATTGCATAATGAACTCAACTACATGCTTCTTCAAACTAGGTTACCAATATGTATCTTTTAGATTGTGATACATTTTGGTACTTCTTGGATTCATAACATACATAGATGAGTGAGCTTCTTCCATAAAATCATCCTTAAGTCATTAACATTAGGTACCATGATTCTTCCATAGTAACAAATTGTTCCATCTTCTGACTCATAAAAGCCATCCCGCTTCTCACTGCAATATTTTGATCTAATCTACTATATCATAGTATCAACCTATTATGCTTCTTTAATATGTTGTCTCAATGTAGGTTTAACTTGCATTTGTGCCAAAAATCTAGCTAGCAAATATACTTCCAGTTGTACATTCATCTATCATAAGGAAACTAGCATGTCCATCTTAAGACACACTAAAGAATTCAATTGTGCTTTATTTGTGAATGAAGATGAGGACTTTCTTCTTAGTGCATCCGCCACCACATTAGCCTTTTTAGGATTATAATCAATCTTGCAATCATAGTCTTTGATTAGTTCCATCCAGTGACGTTGTATCATGTTTAATTCTTATTGTGAAAAGATGTACTTTAGATTGTTATGGTCTGTGAAAATCTAACACTTCTCTCTATACAAGCAATGTCTCCAAATTTTTAAGGCAAGAATCATTGCAGCCAATTGCAGATCGTGTAGGATAATTCTCCTTGTTTTTCTTAATTTCTCGAGAAGAAAAGGAAATTACTTATTTATCCTACATCAACACACATCCTAAACCATTCTTCAAATCATCACGAAATACAACACATCCTTTCCCTAGCTTGGGTAACACTAGCACCAGTGCACTGGTCAACTTTACCTTCAAAAATTGGAAAGAACATAGACACTTGTCATTCTAGACAAAAGGAACATCCTTCCTGGTTAACCTATTTAGGGGTAATGCTATAGAACTGAAGTCTTTGATGAACCTCCTATAGTAACCTACCAAACCTAGGAAACTGTAAAGCTTTGTTGATGTCTTAGGATGTTCTCATTCTAGAACAGACTCCACCTTTTTAGTATAAAAAAAAATACCTTTAGCAGATATAATATCCCTTGAAAAGTTACTTCTGACAACCAAAACTCACACTTGCTAAATTGAGCATATAGCTTGTGTTGTTTTAACAAAGTCAATGCTTGACGAGGATGTTGTACATGTTGTTGGCTATCTCGACTGTATATTAGGATATCATCTATAAAGACCACTATAAACTTATCAAGGAATGGTCAGAACAATCTATTCATCAAATCTATGAATGTTGCGGCTGCATTAGTTAGACCATACGGCATAACTATAAACTCATAATGACCATACCTTGTCCTAAAAGCTGATTTGTGTATGTCATCCTCCTTAATTTGTAACCGATGATATCGCAATTTCAGATCTATCTGAGAGAATACTATTGCACCACACAACTAGTCAAACAAATCATCTATCCTTGGAAGAGGATACTTGTTCTTTATTGTCACATTATTCAACTGTCTATAGTCTATACATAACATCATATATCCATCCTTTTCTTTACAAAAAGTACCAGAACACCCAACGACGATGTATTTGACTGGATAAAACATTTCTCAAGTAATTCTTGTAACTATTTCTATAATTCCACCATCTCAGCTGGTGCCATCCTATAAGGTGTTTGGGCTATTGGTTGTGTATTGAGAACTAGATTGATCTCGAAATCAACCTCTTGAGGTGGAGGAACATCATGAAATTCCTCAGGAAACACATCCTAAAACTCCCTGACAACTGGCACTTCTGGAATACTAGGACTTTCTATCTTGGTATCCACCACAGGTGCTAAGAATGCCTCACACCCATTTCACAAAAATCACTTGACTATTATTGTCGATACTAGACATGTTCGAAGAATCTTCCTTTCTCCCTGAAAAATCCATGTATCACCACCATATATGAACATAGCTTGCTTGGAACCACAATCCAAGACTACCTTATACTTTTCCAGGGTGTCCATCCCAAGGATTACATCAAACCCATGCATCTCAAGTGGTATAAGATCCAATTGAATGTTGTGTTCTGAGAAAGAAAGAATACATGGCGAACATACATCTTGTAACATTGTGGAACCAACTAATGGAGTTTCTAACAACAAGTTATCCATTCTAAGACTAACAGGAAAAAGATAATTATGAATTATTTCACAAGTGATAAAGGTGTGTGTAGCTCCTGGGTTAGTCAAAACAGATATGAAGCAAGATGAAGACATATTAGAATGAAATAACTCCATTTGACCTATCACGATTCGTGGGTTGACTACTACTTCCGATTGACTCATAGCATAGAATCTCACTATTTCCTACTATCGACCCCTTCCTCTGTTACCTTATGCAGATGAACCTACTTGAGGTGCATGTCCACGTCATCATCCTCATCCTCTTCCTTCTTTACTACTACTGAATTGTTGCCTCTTAGAGCCATGCTAACTCTTCCTTGGTGGTTGGGTTACCTCAATATCTCTTATGGGACAATCCCTCATCAGATGTCTTGTCTTCCCACACTTGTGGTAGGTTTTGGTCTCTTGTTGTGGCCTAGACAACCCTATCACTGGCATTGATGTTGCACTATGGACTCCAATAGACGGAAAATTATGACCTCTACCCTTACTTGACATCCATTATGTCTGAGCACTGAAGCTCTGTGGCACTGATGACATAGAAAACCTTGGTTTCTTATAGCTTCCAAACTTCTGTCCTTGGAACTGGGCAAGTCCCTTCCTAAAATTGGCCCCAGATTTCTCAATTACTAATCTTTCTATCCTCCTAATCGATTCCACAAATGTAGAAAATATTTTCCTATTCTCCAGAGCAGCTGCAGGAATGGTTAACTCAGCGTTTAGACCCTTTTTAAAATGTTGAATCCTCTCCTTGTCTGTAGTAGCTATATGTGGACAAAATTGTAGAAGCTCCAAGAATTTTTCTTCGTACTCATGATCTTCATAGGCCCTTGCCTAATTTGTTCAAACTGTGAGATTTTCTCATCTAGGTACGTCTGAGGAAATTACCTATTTGTGAACTCACGTCAAAATTCCTCCCATCTGACCTCAAAATTTGGCCTTTTCTCTTCTTCAATGGCCCACCAATGTCCAACACTTCCCTTTAATAGGTACACAAAATGCCTAACTTTGTCAGTTTCTGGGATGTTAAGGATCTTAAAAGCTTTTTCTAGCACAATGAGCCATATATATACATCTATTGGGTCAGCTATTCTAGCATATTCTATAGCTCCCACACGGCATTGATGTTCAAAAGTCTTACTAGAACCCAAAGGTTCTACATTGGGAAATGGTGCCCTTGGTGGTGGTGTTTGTATCCTGTCTGCCATATATGTTACCGTTGTCATGAACTTCCCAAAGAGAGCATGGAAAGTAGGGTCCTCCAACATAGTCTAATCCACCTGGGAATTCTTAGTCACTTGTTCTTCTCTCTCATGTTCCCTTACACCTCTTCCTGGTGCAATAATGTTTCTCTCAGCAACATGTTCTTCGTGTTCCCCAGACATCTTTAAACTTTACTTCTTCTTCTATATAAGCACTAGATACTACAAGATAAATTGGAGGACACTAGAATAGACTCAATGACCTTAATCATATGTCCCTGTAGACTCAGTGAACCTAAGGCTCTAATACCAAAAATTGTGATGACCGCTATCAAAATGACAACATTATAGCACTAAACTACACGGAAATAACCATTATCAGCAGATTACCAAAAATCATTAAAATTAAAACCTTTTTACCAAGAGATCCTTTACCATGAAATTATTTTCAGAAATAACCACATCCATATATACATCATTCCATCACCTTGTAATGATATGAGATAACAGTTGCTTTACCAAAACATATACAAAAGCAACATTATGCATCGAGGCGTACTAGTCAAAATCTCATATCATCATAAAATAGTTTACCCACTATCTCCCAAAAATCTAAGAGTATATGGACGACACATTGGACTCTATATATACACAACACAAAACAATGCACTCAACTTGAGGTGTTATTGTTGTCCTTTCTACTGCTACCCCCGTCTCTACTACACGATCTCTTCCTCCAAGTGCATGTCCACCTAAAAAGTTGTGGAACCCATGGAGTGAGATCCATATCTCATCGAGAGATATAACCCTCCTCCAACAATATTATTATCACATATACATCTTTTGAAAGAGAGAAGAAGAAACCTTTATTGAATTAGGAATGTATAACTACTTATTGTATGTAGATTAGAGCAATCTTTATCATTTAAGTAG